>CM065426.1:54158399-55358399 GCA_033060865.1 Dorcus hopei | reverse complement strand
TCATGCTATTAACTTGTGTTTTCGAAACTTTTCGTAGTACTTGCTACAAGACGTACAACCTCGATCCTGCCCACTATTACACGATTCCAGGGTATACGTGGCTTATACCATTCCAGGGTATACGTATGCTTAAATATACAGGGTGTAGACTCGAAACAATTCAAGATGTTGATATGATAATGTTCATAGAACACGGTATTCGTGGTGGGATAAGTCAATGTTGTAATCAGTTTTCTCAGGCAAACAGTAAGTATTTAGAAAATTATGATAGTAACAAACCCTCAACATACCTTATGTATTTTGATGTAAATAATTTATATGGTTGGGCTATGAGTCAATCTCTTCCATATGGGGGATTTGAATGGACCGATAACAACTTTGATGTTACTACTGTCCCCGATGACGCTGAAACTGGTTACATCTTAGATGTTGACTTAGAATATCCGGAAAATCTACATGACTTAGATAAAGATTTACCTTTCTGCGCTGAACATAAAAAACCTCCAAATTCAAAATTCTCTAAATTAATGACCACTCTATATTCTATAGAAAATTACGTTATTCACTATAGAAATCTTAAGCAAGTTCTGCTGCATGGTTTAGGATTAATTCACATCAATAAAGTTGTAAAATTTAAACAGTCCCCATGGTTGAAATCCTACATAGACTTAAACACTCAAGGACTCAAGCAAAGTCGAAAAAACAACTATAAATTAATGAATAACGCTACGTTTGGGAAAGCAATGCAGAATGTCCGAAAACATCGAATCGTGAAAATCGTTCGCAGCTGGCACGGTCGTTACGGAGCTAAAAATTTGATTTCAAGTCCTAATTTCCAGAACAGATCCATTTTCAGCGATAATCTTATGGCAATAGAAATGAAAAAATCATGCATTATATTCGATAAACCTCTATATATCGGAATGGCTATCCTAGATATTTCTAAAACTTGCGTGTACGAATTTCACTATGATTACATGTTAACGAAATTCCCTGTGGAAAAATGTAAGCTTTTGTACACTGATACAGACAGTCTCGTGTACGAACTTCAGTGTAATGACGTATACGAAGAGGTTATCAAAAAAGACATTCATAAATTTGATACTAGTGATTACCCTCAAGACAATCGTTGGAATATTCCATTAGTAAACAAAAAAATACCTGGTCTAATGAAGGATGAGAACAACAGCAAGTTAATGACTCACTTTATTGGGTTACGTTCTAAACAGTACACCTATAGAGTTGAGTCCAACAAAGAAGTTAAAAAAGCGAAAGGTGTAAAGTCTAATGTGGTGAAAAATAAAATTACCTTTGATGATTACCTAAACTGTCTGGAGAAATTTGCGAAGAAAAATCCTGAGGAAGTGTGCTTACTACACAAAACTCAACGCTGTATACAATAGAAATTACATGAAGTATACAGCGTTCAGCAAACAAAAATTGCTCCTAATCCTTTGAATGATAAGCGGTGCACTCTTCCTGAGGCTCACGATACTCTCCCTTGGGGTCACTATTCAATCATGGACTCATCCTAATTCCATCACCGAGATTCTTTAAAAAAAACTTTGTCTATTATATTAATAATTGTAATTATTTATATATTATATATTTTAATCATAATATATATTATTTATATTATATGTATTGAAACAATTTAATGATTTTTTATTTCAAACCTAACCTAAAAATAAAAAGGACAAGATTCTATTAATATTTTTATTTAAGCACTTGATAAAAACATTTTTCTATCTAAGTCATTCATGACCTTATTTACATTATAAAATAAACATTCACGCATACAGTGTGTCTGAATATTACAAGGATACAAGTCACATAAACTTAACATAAGGAGTCAATTCACAATTATTAGATTCACTTAGAATATTATTAGTTACATTTAAAAAGTTATTATAGTAATTTTCAAAATTTAAACTATGTAATAAATCCATATGAGATGATACAAGTTTGTTAATATTTATAAACTCGCGTACAGTACTTCCAGATAAATAAAATGTACAGGAACCATCAATCACTTTCAGCATCTTATTACCAATAAATGGTGATTTTATTAGTGTATAATTGGAAAACTGAACTTCTTCCTCTTCTTGTTCGTCTTCTTTTGATTCCCTCACAGCATCAAAGTAATCTGCGATAAATTGTTGAAGGTAAGTAATGAAATCATTCTAGTTTTCTCTTGTGAAAGAAATATTGTCAGGTTTCGTAAACACTCCATGTACATTCATTAGTATCCTCACCGCCGGTACGTAACCTCTTGCAGCACTAAGTCCAGTAATTATTTTATAATTAGAATGGACTACGTAAAAAACATTTTCACAGATATAACGTTCCTCATTCTGTATTGCCTCTAGATATATTTCACTCATTCTGTCAATTTCTTGCCAACAACCAGAATCTTCTGAAGAGGGTGAGCTACTGAGTGTAAAATCTTCTGTAGAAGGTGAGCTGGGTGTAAAATCTTCTGAAGAGGGCGAACTGGGTGTAGGTGAAGGCATGGTCATAATCAAACCAACTTAACACTAGCAGAGGTTAAAAAATACTAATAAACAACTTTAGCTCTAGCTTCCTTTTATACCTATGCTTTAAGCAAAAAAAAAAAAAATAGTATTAGTCATCCATTTACTTCAAAAAGGCCTCCCCTCCCCTCCTTCAGTTCATATAAATGCGAATTTCCATAAGAAATAACATAATTTTAGACATTTATAGAATATTATCGGAATCAATCCAGCTGTTATGGGATGCATCTAGACCTAACCATCGTACGTAAACTTGTTTCCCAGGTCTACGTAATACCTTTTCAACGAGATACACATCGGGATTTTTCGTTTTCTGCAGTTCTTCTTCGTAGAATCCTCCACTGATAGGTCTACCATTCATATCTTCCAGTAAATAAGTTGTAGGATTAGTAATTCGTACTTTTGCCTTTTAAATAACTCGGTTGTCCAATCTCTGAAAGTATTTTCAGAGATCGTCAAAGAGTATAATAATCAACGTCATCGAACAATTGGAATGAAGCCCTGTGATGTAAATAAAAGTAACGAAAAACAAATTCTAAGTTCAGCCTACAATCACATTAAGTTGGCAGCACCGCAACGGTACAAGGTTAGCGACATTGTACGAGTCAGTAAGAATAAACATGTGTTTAGCAAGGGATACATACCTAACTGGACAACCGAGTTATTTAAAAGGCAAAAGTACGAATTACTGGAATTAATGGATAGATATACATCTATCCACCTGTATGAACTGTTTAAACTAAAATACTTGTATACCCTCTCCTTTAATGTTCTTATGACTCTCTCAACTATAGAGGCTTTTTTCACGGTATATGTGCTGTAGTGGTTAACGTTATATTTTTTCAAGTTTTTAACCCTTCGTCAGGCGCGCATGTATCTCACAGATACACAGCTTTATATTTTTACTGCCATTTTTGTGTTTAGTGTGCAATACCATTGCCCTTTTAGGTATGCTATCTCTGATCATTTGACAACAAAGAACAACTACTGCGGTTTATAAATTTTTAGTTTTAGTGTAGCAAATGAAGTAGAAGATGCGCTTTGTATGTGGTGGATACAGCGCGACCGGTCATATTTGTTCATCGTAAGTCATAAGTATGTTCATTTGTCATATCTTTTCGTTATCAAAATGGTCAGACCTAAAATAACTACGCCATAACTACACAAAACCATTCAAAAATCGCAGCAAAAGTGGTACATGCGAGTTAAGCCTAAGTAGGATGAAACAGCTTGACTTACATCAATATTATTTATACAGTAATATTTTCTTTTAAATAGACAAATCTAAATAAATAAATATAATAAACAAGTAAATTCATGTAAATAGTTAAAATTATATACTATTAACCGCATGTATCTGAGGGATACAGCGCGACCTCTTACGTTTCAAAAGGCGCGCGCCCAACGGAGGGTTAAAGTGTACGTTATAAAATTCAGTTCCTTGATCTGTATTTAAATTATTACATGCTCTCTTGCTCTCCTTAAAAATGGCATCCATTGCCTGTGTAACTTCAGGCCCACTCTTGTTTTTTATAAGTTTAGCCCATACGAATTTTGAAAAACAATCTATTACAACAATTATGTATCTAAAATTACGGTTCTCCTTGGCATAGTTACACATTTCGGCTAAATCTGCTTGCCACAGGTCATCTATCCCCTTTATTACTGTGCGCCTGCGCTTAATGTTTCTAGGCGCCGGCTTATGTAGTTCGTTAACCAATTGAATCTTTTCGAAGGAATTCATCCTACGTACGTGGTAGTTGAATCAGTGTTATTTAAGTAAATGAATCTATAGTGAATCAATAGACGCTTTTATAATCATTTTATTCTATCTTGTCGTAGATGTATGTTTCTTTAAACTTATTAATCTCCTTCTCAATACTTTTTATTGCGTTAGACAGAGAGGTAATATTCGACTCTATAGTAGTGGTTACGTCAGTATTGAATTTTTCGACGTTTATAACTTGCGTTTGCAATTTTTTAACAGAATATTTAATGTCATTTATAAACGTTTTCTGTTTGTCTAAACGAGTAGAAGTATTCTTTCTGAGACTGGTAAACTCCGATACAATAGTGGATATATTCTCATCCACATACTTTTTATTAACAGCATCACCGTCCTCCGTAGGAGCCTGAACATTACATAATTTTAATTTTTCGATATCGATGTTTCCATCTTCGGTAAAAATGAAACCGTCCGAACTTATCGAGACTCATCGTGAAAATGATGTAGAGTACAACAGACGCACACTGTATATTAATAGATAATTCCAGCTTCACGCAATTCCTCCTCCTCCTCCAACAGATTAGACAAGGGTCAGGAAGCAAATGTCAGAATAAAAGTTTCGAATCAAGCTAAGAGTCTGATTTTGTTTTTCATAGCCTCCCCTTATCTAAAAAAATATATTAACGCATTGTATTGCCTATAGTGAAAACGCAAATTTAGAAGACAGACACAAAGCGGATTACGAGCTCGAACAACGCGCTTGGCAACGCGTCGAATCTAAAGACGCTAAATTAGGAGAAAACGAACTTAAACGAAAGCTAGGTATTGGAATCAACACGCACAGTCGTAGCCGTAAAAAAATTCGATTCCGCAAGGCCGTCCTACCGAACATAGCTAAAGTGCTAAAAAAACACGCAAGTCATGATATAAAGAAGGATGTCGCAATGAGTGTTAAAGCAGCGCAAGTTGCTGTTAAGAATGCTGGAGGTCGTAAAAGAATCATTACCCCCCGTGTTTTACCGCTACCAAAGACCGGAGGTATTTTACCTCTGATTCCGATATTTGCAGGTCTAAGTGCTTTAGGTGAATTATCTGGGGGAGCAGCCGCAGTTGCCAAGACAGCCATAGATGCTAAAAACTCCGGGAAAACATTGGATGAGGCTAAAAGACATAATAAAGCTATGGAGGATGTAGCTCTAGGAAAAAAAGGTTCTGGACTCTATTTGAAACCATATAAAAATGGATATGGTCTATACCTGAAAAAACAAGAAAAAACTATCATTGAAGCTACCCAATAGAGCACTCTCCAACATAGATCTATTGAAATATGTAAAAAAGTTAAAAATTCCACATTTCAGAGGTATTTTTATCCGTGACTCTACCCTCAACACCACCGAGAAGATATAAAAGTGCTATTATTAGTTTAGACAGCGTAGAGGGTCCCGGAACTCATTGGGTAGCAAATAAGAAAACTAACGAGTCAGTCTTATATTTCGATAGCTTTGGATCGTTGAAACCACCAATAGAATTAGTTCGGTATTTTGGCGGGAAATTTAAAATTAAATATAATCCTGATGCTTTTCAAACGTACAATACAACAAATTGCGGTCATTTATGTTTAGAATTTCTTTATAAAAACAATAAACATGTATGATTTACATTCATTATGTCTCAAATATTCTCATTAAGAGGTTGAAGTTCTACGCTCTCCGTAGACTTTTTTAATCCCATAGAGCTAGATACTCAGTACGATTATTCGCTGGCACTGATTGGTTTTCACACCTACAACAGTATACCTAACATCGAGGAGGGTGTAAATAATAAGTTTTATTACTGGGAACTTGGTGATAAGTCCAAGGAGAAAGTCATAAATATACCTACCGGATCCTATGAAATAAGAGATATTGAATCTTATCTGCAGAAGAAATTAACTAGTGGTGTAACGCAAAGCGATTATTTTTCATTGAAACCTAATAACAATACGCTCAAGTGTGAAATTAAAAGTAAACACGAAATTAATTTTACACCTAAAGATAGTTTGGCTACTTTATTAGGTTATAGTGCTCAAGTGTTAGAACCTAATAAACTATATCAATCCGATTTACCAGTTAAAATAGTTAAAGTTATAACCATCCACGTGGACTGTAATATTACAGGAGGGGCGTTTTACAATAATAAGCCATCACATACAATTTTTGAATTCGGATTGAAAGTCGACCCCGGATACGCTATAGATATATTTACAGTTGACGAAGCTGTCGAACGACTGCGAAACGTTAAGTGTATAGTGCGCGATTTAGTGTCCGCTTAAAAGATTTTGTGCTATAGATATAGAACCTAATAATCTAATTTTTCTACCTGTGAATAACAAACAAGAGATACGCAATATCACCTTGAACATACTCGATCAGAACTCTGAGCTGGTGAATTTTCGAGAAGAAGTTATTGTAAGATTAGAATTAAGAAAATTACTATGAGGTTGATATTTAGACCAAAAAACTATATAAACAACAATTCTTTTAACCAGCATCATCCAGTATCTAATCGATGTTCAGAGAGGACGACGACAACTTCCACTTTAACTCCCGCTAATATTTTATATTTAAAATCTTTGGGCTATAATGTTGGAAGAACTACAATTATTTCAAGACCCAAGTTACGATGAGTCCATCATCAGAGAGGAGATCCGAACGTACTACCCTTTTGTAAAATCATTTGGAAATAACGATGAAATAGAAATTGCTATTTGTCAACAGGATGCATTATTGTTCATGAGTGAAGCAGCCATATCAATCGAAGGAACTTTAACGAAGAATGCTGCTGGTACAGGTACCATTGAATTTATCAATAACGCTGGAGCGTATTTGTTCGATTCTATAAGTTACGAATTAAATGGGAAGGAGTTAAATAAAGTACGAGACCCTGGAACGGTAAGCTCTATAAAAAGCTACTTGTGCTACGAAAGAGATGATTATTCCCTTAGTATTGGAGGTTGGAATTACCCCGACGGTTCCTTGGTGACATATGACCCCATAAAAACGACATTCTTTTTAAGGCATTTACTTGGATTCTTTCATGATTACAAGAGAGTAGTGTTTGGTAAACAAGTTTTACGATTAATTAGAGCTCGTAGCGATAATAATTGTTTTAGGCCCGATTTATTCACCTCCAAGTAAATTTATCTAGTGATTTATTCCCATAGTAACAATTGTGATCACAATAGTTACTAATTTACTTGGAGGTGAATAAATCGGGCCTTAAAGTATCAGAAGATGATACTATTGGCGAATTAACCATAACCAATATAGAGTTAAAGGTGAAACATGTATTTTTAAATGATGTTCTAAAACTGAATTTGCTGTCTGAAATAAATAACGATAAACCAATCTTAATACCATTTAGACAGTGGAAATTTCATGAGCTACCTGCACTAACGAATGGCGCTACAAAAGAAGTTTGGTCCGTTAAAACATGTGCTAATGTGGAAAGTCCGCTATACATTATCGTAGCATTTCAAACTAATAAAAAAGATCAGAAGAAGCAAGATGTCACCCAATTCGATAATATTGATATATCTAACATAAAATTAGCATTAAATTCCGAATATTATCCCTATGAAGATATGAAACTAGATTTTAGCTCTAAAAAGTATGGTGAAGCATATTATATGTATACACAGTTCTCCAAATTATTCGCTTCTAATAATAAACCAATGCTAGACTTTATGGCTTTTAATAACCGAGCATTATTCATCATAGATTGTTCCAATAGAAATGAATCAATAAAGTCTTCCACTATAGATGTTAAACTAGAGATTGAAAGCAAAAAAGCATTCCCGCAGAATACTAAGACTTACTGCATAATTATTCACGATCGGCTGGTGGAATATTTACCTCTAAGTGGAAAAGTAAGAAATGCTATGTAAGAAAAGAGTTACATCATATTATTTCAGTAATAGAAGAACCATACATTGATTAACATGAAATTGGTTGTTGTTGACATTCAGGGATTTAATCTTCCCGAATTTCATCCTAAACATATATCGTTCATTAATGGACACCAAAATGCTGCTCACTATTTCTTAAAGCCTTCAGTGCCCTACAGTACGTTAAGTCATGATATAAAGAGACAAGTGAAATATTTAGAATCTTTTCATCATGGCCTAAAATTTAGCAGTGGTTATGTAAGTTACGATGACTTGGATGACATATTACGTATTCACTTGCTTAATGGTGTTGGATATGATGTACGTAAAAGGACATCAGAAACAAGAATTTCTCAGTAGAAAATTACGTGAACTAGGTGAAAATTCAACACCGCCCTCTGTGATCAACGTAGAACATATTAATTTTTGTATGGATCAACCACCTATACCTAATTTCCTAAAGGACTCACCATATTGTTTAAATAATTTTGCTAATGCTAAATATATGTGTAGTTTAAGAAATAGTTTCAAGCTTTATGATTGGTTGTATTTAAATTTACCTAAATAAATACTTTAATTTAATGATGTTACTTATTTCTCCACCCCTCCTCCTAATGAAACTTATTATACTACCGAGAATTTCTACCTTGCGTGGACATACTGCAAACCGTATAGACTGTAATTTTTCACAGAAAGTATGTTGTGGGAAAAGCTTGAAAGCTGCTGTAGTATTAGGTGATAAATAGACATTAGTGATACGGGTAGTTTTTAGTGCTTTATAACATTATTTTTGAATCTGTATATATTAGAAATAAATAGATATTATTTGTAAGCAAATCATTAGTGTATCTGCAATCATGGTGGTCACCACACTTTATACTTTTACATGCAGTATTCCAAAATATTCTTTACATACATCAACCGTACAATTCGAAAGAAGTTTTAGCCTGTTTCGATATAGCTGGATTGAAAAATAACAGCGGTTGTTCAGGATGGATAAAAATGGCATCCCACCTTATTAACAATCACATTCCTACATTTTACACTTCGATACCTAATAATAGTACACAATATAAGACAAGGATTATATTTCGAGATGGTACCTCTGAAGACTTGCATTGGAAAATGATAGAAAAAGACACATGCGCCACAAAACTTCTTGATATTTCTGCCGATTACAATAATCAATCAGCTCCAGTTCTGCAATTACTGTGCTACATTATACTTTGTACTTCGATTTTAATTCTAAAGTGTCTAGTTAGAATTATTACAAGAAAATGTCGTCCGATGATGATGATGACTTAAAAAATGCCATTCTCAAATTGTATCAAGATATTTCAATAGAAAAATTTCAAGAACTCAGAAAATCTTCTACTACTAGGTATCATGTAAGGATGATAGAACTAATGCTTTGGTTTGTTATAATCACTTAGAGTACACACTGAAAATATATTGTCGAGCTGAAGAATTATGTACACATTTTTTACGACAATTTATCACTCTCGATGTGTTTTTAAAAGAAATGCTCTCAGAAGGTTTTTTTTATATGTTATTCTCTATTAGAAATGTCATACCTAACGAATATATTGTAAAATACAATATTAATAATTACGACTATATTGATTAAATTTTATGCTAATTATAAGGTTTCTATTAGAAATGTCATAGGTGCCTAATGAATATATTGTATTTACTTTCAGTTAAAGCTTCGTTTGTTGAATATTGTATTTCATCTTAAATGTTTATATTTCTAAAATAAATTATGATAAAATCACCGCCTCTGATTTATTTATTCAAGATTTTTTATTTGTGAGGCGTGTATGCCTTGCCCAAACACAATGTCGCCAACCTTGTACCGTTGCAATGCTGTCAACTTAATGTGATTTTATTTACATCGCAGGCATCTTACTAAAGACTAAATTTCTAAAATGTTTATATACAGGGTCTCCCAAATAGAGTGGCCTATTAAAAGTCTTCGGGGAAGGGAATATACAAACATTCTGAAAATTAGTACACTGCCCTAAGGGAAAGCGATCTTTGAGACTAAAATATTTTCATTTTTATATCACTTCCGGTTATACCGGAAGTCGCCGTCAACTTTCTTATTTTAAATAGGATGCTATACTTTTTATTGCAAATTCTGATTCTACACATTACTTTAAATAAAAAATGTTAAGACTTCCCTATACCTAAATGTAGCCGATTTTGAGATATCTTCAAATTTATTTAAAAAATTATTTTGATGACCTTTCATTCAAGACAATGTATTTACGCCAATTTCAAATTTAAAGATTGAAGTGACATGTCATTTAAAAGTATAATGTTCAGACTTTCAAATCATATCCTAATTATCCCTGAAAAATTCATAGGGTGGTCACAATATGGTGCCGAAGATCATTATGTTTAAGTGCCCAAAACTCAATTTTCGTAAATGGAACACCCTGAATATTTTTACATCATGAGATGCAGAATCAAATTCTACATCGATTGATATTAGCATTCCCTATACCTATTTCTTTTAGTTTTCTTGTTATCCATAATTGTTTATTATAACGGCATGTTTTGCTAGAATTATCGAAAATTTTCGCAGTAAGTGTCGACAAAATAAAAATATTTATTGAATTATACCATTAACAGAGAAGTAGGAACAAATAAATAAGTTTCGACGAATGCTAATACAGAAATTTCATTTGCTTCATTGCCAGTTACAGGAGCAGATGAAGTTTTCTTTGGTCACTTCTTAAAAAATATGTTCAAATTTTCTATATTTTTTTTTCTGTCATTGGCAGTAACTGCGGATTTTTTTTCCACTTTTTACCAAAACCCGTCTACAAAAATGCGCCGGGGGCACCGCAGCCATTTAGGCTTATTGTGCTCGCCCTGGTTCAGTTAACGCAACCATTCAGTGAGACATGTCCCCTGTACCAGCTGGTACAGGTTTTTCACTGATTGCGTATTAAAGTCTTCAGGAGCAATCATAAGATGTCCGAATATGCGCTGTCTACGGTTTGCCAGCGCATCACATCTACACAGAATATGCATTGCCGTCTCTGGTTCCCTATTGCAAAGTCTCCAGTTTAGATCCCCATTAAATTTACCGATCCTCCATAGGTGCTCCTTAACAGTCAAGTGTCCTGTTAGTAACCCTGTGGTGATACTGAGTTGCGCCCTGCTCAAAAGCAAAAGTTCCGCAGCTCTCTTCTTGCAAGGACCTCTGAGGAAGGTCTTGCTATGGCGATGTCCTAGTCTACTTAGCCAGTATCTATTGTTGTCCTCGCTTATCCAGTCACCGAAAAAGCCCCGAATAGCGTTCTTGGTTATGCCTAGGACAGGTTCAGGGCCAAGGTATGCCATGCCCGCTCCCTGCCTGGCTAGTTCATCGGCCCGTTCGTTGCCGATAATACCTCGATGACCTAGCACCCACACTAGCGTAATGCAGTTGTGCTCCGCCAAGTCATTGAGCTCACTTAAACATTCCCACACCAGTTTGGAAGAGATCTTTGAGCTTACTAAAGCCTTCAAAGCCGCCTGGCTGTCGGTTAAAATGAAGATCCGCTTATTTGTGTAAGCCCTCCTATTGTTTTCCCGCGCACATTGTAATATGGCGTATATTTCTGTTTGGAAAACAGAGGCAATTGGCCCAATGGGAAACATAACTTCTCCTTTGGTCTATGCCTGTATATTCCAGACCCGGCACCAGTTTCAGTTCTGGAGCCGTCTGTATACCAAATCAGACTTCCAGGAGGAAAATCCTGTTCAAGTTTCCGGTGCTCATCAGATTCATTAATTTCTATCTTGATGGGCAGGTTTATATTGCCTTTGGGAGCCATATAGTCCGTCCTCATGTCGAGTAAAGGACCCCTTATGCTGCCAACGATACTTGTATGACCCGTACTTATATTAAGTAGGTGACGTGATTGCTGCAGTCTATGGAGTCCTCGTCTTGCCTCTCCCGTTATCACAATGTGTAAGGGAGGGAGGTCTAGAAGGGTTTCCATTCCAGCGGTGGGCGTTGTGCTCATCGCCCCTATTATGCCTAGGCAGGCAAGTTTTTGTACCTTGCCCAGTCTAAGTTTGGTGGTCCTCTGCTTGACCTTCGGCTACCACACCGAAGCCGCATAAGTGATTGCGGGTCTGATCATTCTGGTGAACAACCAATGCACCATACTTGGTTTTAAGCCCCACGTTCTGTCATAGGCTCGTCTGGCCACCGCGAAAGTGGTCACCGATCGCCTTACTATCTTATCTAGATGTTGGTTCCAGGTAAGTTTGGAGTCAAAAATCACCCCAAGGTACTTTACCTCCCCCGACAAGACTAGGTCGTTTGCACGAAGATGCAGAGGACCTAAACCCTCTAAGTTACGCCTTCGAGTGAATGGCACAATGGTGGTTTTTTGAGGACTGATCCTCAGACCCTCCTCGGCCCACCTTGAGGACACATTCAGGGCAACTTGCATTCGGTCCCTGACAATGTTATTAAATTTCCCTTGTACGGGTATAACTAAATCATCAGCATACCCTAAGGGATCAAAGCCTTCACTGCTTAGCCATCTCAGAAGCCCGTCCATGACGAGGTTCCACAAAAGGGGGGACAAAACACCCCCCTGCGAACAGCCTTCCGCTACCCCAGCCATTAGCGTGTCGTCCAGCAGTGATGTATAGACCACCCTTCCTTTGAGCATGCAGTCAATTCACCTGCAATAAATTTCCTGCTCCTTAGAGCCGTGGTGATGGAGACAAAGGATGTATTGTCAAAGGCCCCTTCGATGTCTAAAAAGGCTAAGAGGACCTCTTTATTTTCCAGAGATTTCTCCACCCTCCAAGTGAGATGATGGAGTGCTGTCTCAGTAGATAGACCTGTTGAATAGGCAAACTGGTAATGGTGTAGGGGTCTGTCGACCAGAACACCACCCCTTATATGCCCATCAAGTATTTTCTCCATTGTCTTTAATACAAAGGATATAAGACTGATGGGTCTGAAAGCCATCGCCTGAGTGTAGTCCACCCGGCCAGTTTTTGGTATGAATACCACTCTGGTCAGTCTCCACACTCTTGGCAGGTAGTCTCAGAACCGTACAGATTCTGATGATCAGAAGGTCCGAGCCCTTCTGCAGCATAATCGGTATTATCCCATCCGGACCCGGAGATTTGTAGCTATCAAACGAGTTTATAGCCCATTTGATATTAGAAAACGTTATGACACTCCTGGCAGAACTCCATTCCTCCCTTGATGCTCTGAGAACAGAGGCATCCGGAACCTGGCTATTCCAATCAGCAGGCACAGCGTCAATGACTGTTGACCCAGGAAAATGAACCCGAAACATTTCGGTCATGGTTTCTTTTCCTGTTCTGATAAATTCTCCGGTAGGTTTTACCAGAGTATTTAGGTATCCTTGTGGGGACTTCGAGAGCATTTTATGCAGTCTGGCACATTCTGGAGTACTTTCAATTTCCTCACAGTGCCTCCTCCACGATGCCCTCTTGGACCTTCTCACTGCTTTATTGTATTCAGTTAGGGATGCTTTATATTCCTCCCAGCTTCCTGATACTTTTGCCTTGTTAAAAAGTTTTCTGACCTGTCGTCTCCTTTCCGTGAGGTCGTCATTCCACCAGGAAACTTTCCTGTTAGTGTTCCTCACAGTCATGTATCATTGTAAGCGGAAATGATTGCCTCAGTTAACTGATCTACAGCCATGTCCAGCTCAATATTGTTGTTAACCGTAGTCATTTTCCTGCGAGATGACCATCTAGGTCCACCCTATAGGCCTCCCAGTTAGTCTTACGCGGATTACGGTAAGTTTCTCTCACACGGTTTAACCCAGTGATTTCAAAGCAAATGTATCTGTGGTCAGAGCAACTCCCCTCATCAGATACATGCCAGTTTTTAACAAAGTTACTTATAAAAGAAGTACCTACTGTTAGATCTATGACTGCCTGCCTTTGTGCCGTTACAAAGGTAGGTTTATTGCCCATGTTCAGGTTGTTTGCCATAGTGAATTGTAAGATGCTATCACCTCTAGCATTGGTGTCCCGGCTTCCCCAGGCAAAATTGTGAGCGTTTGCGTCACAGCCGATGATTAGCTGGGATCCACTTGCTCCACAGCTTCTCACCAACTCGCTCACTTCCTCAGGTGGTGGTTGCTCTGGTTGGTCATAAGGTAAATAGGCTGATCCAAGAACAATCTCCTTCAACTCTTCTCCCTTCGACGCTACTTTCACTGCCACCAAGTCCTTCAACCAGAAGTCTGTTAGTGGCATTGCTCTTATTGTTTTCTTAAACAATATACAGGCCCTGGGTCTGTCAGAAGTTCTGCTGTATATCAGCTCCCCTCCGACTATCCCAAGGCCTAACACTTTCCCCTTGCAAACCCAGGGTTCCTGAATCAGGGCGATGTCGCGCCCCTCCATTAATTTACAGAGAGCTGCCGCGAGAGCTACTGTGGTGGAGGTTCACTTGGACCACTCTCATCCTTTTTGGTCTTAAGGGGCTTAAACGTCACCATTCTAAAGCCATAAAAGGCTATGAAACGGGCCTGTTCAAGCTCCCTGAAGGATTTGTCATCCATAGAGAAGGCTAGGAGAGTTCCTTCCTTCTCCTGTTTTCGGCTGAGAATGCGCCAGTCTGCCGTGTTGAACTTCGGGTTTTGCACCCCAAGACGGTTCCTGGCGGCTTCAGCTTCCTCCTGGCCCGGCAGCCACACGATAGCCTTGGGTCTCTTAGGGAGATCTTTGGACTCAACCGCAGCTAAGTCCGCACCCTCCCAAGGTTGACCCAGGCTCGCAACGGCCGCCTGAAGCCATGATTTCGAGGTATCGCTGGCACACGAGATCCAGAGAACACGTCCCGTGTACTTGATACCCTCGAATTGCGGTGGGTTTGCACTCCCAGAGGGAGTCTGATCCAAAACCGCAAGGAGTTTGGCTTGGATCAGGTCCGCTTGCCCCTGATCCAACATAATGTCAGGGTGGCGTCTGTCTATCACCGCCACCCGCAGATTTTTAGCTGCTCCACTGCACGACCCAGTCTGCTCTTTAGAGCTCCTGGGCTTTTTGTGGAGTTGCTTCTGTGGTGAAGGAGTTGAGGAGTCTGAGTGGGGTCTTTTGGTGCCCCCACCTTCTTTCTCCTTACTCTCCACTTTCTTAGTCACGGGCTTCTGCTCTGTCCAGAGCCCAGCCTTGACTTTTTCTTCCTTCCGGAGCTTCCTTCGTTGATCCCCTGAGAGTTTTTTGGATTGCAGTCCAAGTTTTACAACCCCTGCAATCAATTCTTCTGACTGAGGTTCCTTAGAGACAGGTCCTGCAGGCGAACCTGCACCCTGACTCCGAGTTGCCTCATTAGGAGTGTTAGTGTCTTCCCCTAGGGAATCCACCAGACCCCCAGCCCCCCCATGTGTGAGGAGACCGGTTTAACAGCGGAGTTTACACAGAAACCACCGCTGGCATCGTAAATCCCAGTGCAGGCCCTACGCCACGATACTATACGTACAGTAGGGTGGGTCATTTTTATATGGAAAAAAACGAATATTGCGCTTTTGATTTTTAATAGCAAAATTATGTTGCCTTTACATGAAAACAGTGTAATGCTAGAATTTAAAGTAAATAGCACCTCATCTTCAGGTTGCGCTTTGCCTTGGAAATACGAATAACTTGAATATATTCTGGTAGTCATATAACATAAATGTCTCAAGGAAAATAGGGTTTTTAGAATAAAATAATCATTTATTAATAATTAAAAAAATAATACAACAAAAAAATTAATGAAAATCATTCAATATTGAAACCTTTCTTGCTATCGAATTTAGGCATTGCTGCGAGATTCGAGTTTTAATTTTATCCACCTTCTCTTGCCCTTTTAGTACACAGTTTTAATCATAACTCTGTTATTATTATTATTGCAAATACGAACTTTTCATGGCATACTATATGGCCTTTCTTATATAATTTCAAAAATTCAAACGTAAGGCGCACCCTCTAAATATTAATTAAATTCAAAAATATTTCGTAAGTGTCATAATATCACTAAAAGACAACATAATTTTGCTATTAGGTAAGATTATCTCAAAGTTTGGTTTTTCGACCCACCCTAACGTACAGCTGGGCTGAGAGAGTTGGCCCGCGGGGTGGATTTCACCTGGCCATGTTGCGATTTTTAGGTCGCTCAGACGCGGTCACGCGCTCACCTCCGTCGTGCGGGTTTTAAACCGCTCAGGTTACAGGGTCATTGCACATGATAGGTGAAAGATGGCCACCCATCCCGCGGCATCCAACGAGCGGAGGTGATCCAACAAGTGGGTACCGCAGGAACCCCCGATCCGCCACCTGGGGACGCGCTCGATGTGTACCCAACGAATCGGGTGTAACTGCGGATACTTTTCATTAAATTTTCTGCTCATCCTTCTAACCTTTTTATTGCACTCTCGTTGAATGTAAAATAAATTGTTTATTAGAATAAATATTATTATTTTTACCACTTTACCAATTGTAAGTATTGCTTTTGTTGTTTAATAAAAACGTTAAATTGACAAAAAAATTGTTTTTCAAAGCATGCTTAATTTTTAAAGACGCTCGTTTATGAAAATGGTAAACTTACGGTAGGAATTTACCTAATAGCTTTATTCTATGATGTACGTCAAAATAATGTTATGGTTAGCAATTATTTATTTCTTAAAAAGTAACAGTTCAATATCTGCTTCTTTTTTCAAAGCTTGCTACGAATAAGTGCATTCATTCCATTAATTAACAGAATAAAATAAACAATCATGGATAATAAGAAAACTAAAAAATATTTTGACAACATAATTTTCACTTCTGACGAAGCAGTCGAACGACTGCGAAACGTAAAGTGTATAGTTTCGCGATTTAGTGTCCGCTTAGAAGATTTTGTGATATAAAAGATATAGGTATAGGGAATGCTAATACCAATCGATGTAGAATTTGATTCTGCATCACATGATATAAAAATATACAGGGTGTTCCATTTACGAAAATTGAATTTTGGGCAGTTAAACATAATGATCTTCGACACCATATTGTGACCACCCTATGAATGTTTCAGGGATAATTAGGATATGATTGGAAAGTCTGAACATTATACTTTTAAACGACATGTCACTTTAATCTTTAAATTTGAAATTGGCGTAAATACATTGTCTTAAATGAAAGGTCACCAAAACAATTTTTTAAACAAATTTGAAGATAAAACGGCGAACTTAAGGAAAAAATTTCCTTAAGTTCGCAGTCGCGATCAGAAGCCGTTTTATTATTACAGGATGGGATTTTACCAACATATCCAACAACGTTATGGCACTGAAAGTGTCCATCAATTGAAAAATTGGGCCAAATCAACATCAAAGTTGCCACGTGGACAAACAGGAAAATATTTCTACTCCAATGTCGTTTTAGAGGACTCACACCCAACCATATAACTTCACAAACTAAGAAGCTGACGCATACCATAGATACCACAAACTCATGGATAGGTCAGAAGACCTACAATTTACAAACAAAGTTAAGGAAACAGTTACTAAATTTAGAAATTAAATCTACTTGTACTACACTAAAAAACAGTATTAGACACAGAGAGGCCCTGGCACATCAAATTATCAAAAATATCCCACTTGAAATTTTCAATGAATTTAAAAATAGACAAGTCACAACATATAACAAACATTTTTACACTACCAAACACATTAATTTAAAAAAACTTAAACATTTAGAACATGTTGAGGATTCGAAATTGCACACTCAAGAAAAATGGTTCAAAGACATTAGCAGTGTTGAAATACCTACTGAGGTCAGACAGATTTTGGCCTTAGGTCCAAAATTTAGCCTTGAACCCAGTATGCAACACATTTCCATTCCTAGAATCATTGCTGACTGTGAGTTTGCAATTTCTCATCTCAATCAAAATGATAAAAACCAATGCAGAGCACGTTTAACCAATGCCATAACTAATTACACTTATCACAACAAAAAGCACAATAATTATTACTATAAAAGAACCTTAGTATGCAAACGTTTTCTTAAAGAACATCCTGACATCATTTTAGTTCAATCTGATAAAGGTAATGTCACTGTCACTATGGACAAAAAAGATTACATTGATCTCTCTGACAATCTTCTCAATGACTCCGACACTTACCAACTTCTTGACCGTAACCCCACTAGCATCTACCAAAGAAAATGCAACACTTTGATTTCTGAACTAAAAAAAGAAAAATTAATTAATAACAGTGAAGCAAAAGATCTTATGACATACAATTCCATTGCTCCTAAGTACTACGGTCTTCCAAAGATCCATAAGCCTACACTTAGTCTCAGACCAATTGTTTCTCCTATCAACAGTCCTACGAACAAATTATCCAAATTCGTAGCTGACATTTTAAAAAAATCATATCAATTTGACAATCAATATTACATCAAAGACACTTTTGAATTTGTAGAATCTATGAGAGACTCCACACTGCCCCAAGGTTATGTTCTAATTAGTTTAGACGTTGTGTCACTCTTCAGCAATCTCACGTACCAACAAGTAGCTAACAGTATAACAAATAAATGGACTTACATCAAACCTAACTGCCAACTACCCTTAAGTAAATTTTTAGAAATGATCAAATTCATTTTTGACACTTCCTACTGTGTTTTTGAAGAGAAATATTATAGACTGAAAAAAGGCTCACCCATGGGCAGTAAACTTTCCCCAATCTTGGCTCAATACGTTGTTGACCAGTTATTGGATGACTGCATTCCAAACTTTCATTCAATATTCCGTTTCTAAAGAAATTTGTTGACGATATAATTTGTGCAATACCTGACAGTAAACAAGATGAGATCCTTGACATCTTTAATCAGTATGACCACAACATCAAATTTACTATTGAGTGTGAAGAAAACTGTAGTGTTCCCTTCCTTGACACGAAAGTTATCAGACAAGACACCACGATCTTAAGTGATTGGTATTCCAAACCTATTTCTTCTAATAGGTACATAAACTATAACTCCTACCACACTCTAAAAATGAAGATCAACGTTCTTAAAGGCTTACGATTAAGAGTCGAAAGGATTTCTGATTCATCTTTTCTTGCTACCAACCTTGCCAAACGTAAATCGATTTTTCTTGAAAATGGTTATCCTGTGACTTTGGTCAACAAAATAATGAATCAAACAACAATAACACTTTCAATTTTACACATATGCCTGGTATTGAATCCAGACAAAACGATACTACCAAAGTTAACATAAACAATACCAAATTCAGATCATTGCCCTTTATTGAACATCTTACACCCAAGTTACAAAAAATTCTCTTACATTATGACCTTAACTTAAAAATAGCCAACCGACAAATTTTAACCCTTAAAACTATTTTCAGTAAACTAAAAACCCCTACTGATAAATTTGACCAATCCAATGTGATCTACAAAATACCTTGTGAACAGTGTGACAGTGTCTACATAGGTCAAACTTGTAGGTATCTAAAATCTCGTATCTCGTCACACAAAAGTGATTCTCACAATGAACGAAAAATTGGTTGTTGTGCCCTTGCTGACCACGTCAAACAAACCAAACACAATTTCGATTATGAAAATTCCGAAATTTTAATTATCGAACCCAACTACTTCAAACGTAATTTTTTAGAAATGTATCACATTCTCATAAATAATAATACTATAAATAAACAAACTGATATTTCTAACTTAAGTTTAATTTATCATAATTTATTAACAAATATTAACACACACAATACTTCTGATACAAACTTGAGTAGTTTAATTTTTAACATTTTTGAACGTATAACTAATTTTTGTCCCTTTATTACAGTCAAATTTCCACAAATTTTGTGCCAGCACCAATCTCTGTATCTAATTAATAATTTTAAGAATTTCTTGTTCTCTTTACCTCTAACAGGATTACAGTCTGTTTTTCAAATTTCCCGCCGGGATCTTTTCCCTCCAAATGAGTTTAATCTAACCTACAAGCGTTACCAGTTAGGCGCCATTGTGCACGTTAACGTTTTAAATGTTTTGTCCATCATTTTAAACTGTGACTTTTAAATTTTAATTTGTTTTACAACACAACTTTATGAATTGTTAATAATGGTTACAACTTAAGAAATTTATTCCTGGATTGTTCACAAGTACAACTTTAGCTCTCATAACCTCACTTAGATGTAAGTAGAATTTTAAAATCATCATTTCAATTGTGTAACACGTTCATATTAACATTATAGCCGCCCTGATGAAGGAAATAAATACTTTCCGAAAGCTTGGCAATCAAACAAGAGTAAACTTTTAATTGCCCCCTTTTGACTGCTATCCTGCTAGATCTTCAACTTTTCCAATTTGAAGATATCTCAAAATTGGTTACATTTAGGTATAGGGAAGCCTTAACATTTTTTATTTAGAATAATGTGTAGAATCAGAATCTGTAATAAAAAGTATACCATTCCATTTAAAATAAGAAAGTTAATGGCGACTTCCGGTATAACCGGAAGTGATATAAAAGTGAAAATATTTTAACCTGAAAGATCGCTTTCCCTTAGGGCAGTGTACTAATTTTCAGAATTTTTGTATATTCCCTTTCCCGAAAACTTTTAATAGGCCACGCTATTTGGGAGACCCTGTATATAAACATCTTACGAAAAACGCCCCAAGCCATAACTCCGTTATTTATGGACTTATCTTAACAAGCAAAAAGGCAAATAAAATGAGACTAAAAGTACTATAAAGTGAGTCCACGACAAACTTTAACATTTTTATGAAAAGCACGTTTTGCGTAATAGACTAGTTCATTTTTCTTTTACGAAAAATATTTTTTAAATGTCAAAGTGTTGCACATCATTGGATTTAGAAAAAAAATCTCTACCAGATATAATAATAAAAAATATACAGAGCCATTTGAAAAATAAAAGTTGACAGTCATTTGACCTTGAAGGTAATTTTTAAAAAAATTTAAACTGGACTCACCTTATAGTACTTTTAGTCTCATTTTATTTGCCTTTTTGTTTGTTAAAATTAATCTATAAATAACGGAGTTACGGCTTGGGGCGTTTTTCGTAAGACAGCCTGTATATATTGCTTCGTTCTCAAGGCATTTTTATTGAATAATCATATTATATTTCATCGATGTATATTTTTATCTTAAATGTTTATATCCCGATAATAAATTATGATAAATCACCGCCTCTGATTTATTTATTCAACTTTTTAAAAACAACATATTTATGATGGACCGCGATTTAACTGGAAATCTACACAAGTAAGACAAATGTGTTTGGTGCTAAAATATTATATCGTTTCACGTCTTGTATGTGATTTAACTGCACAAGTAAGACAAAATAATGCGTTTAAAATTATAAATCATAGTGATTGTTTGTTTTTTTAGCGCTCAATTGTTTAGTCTGCAAGTTGAAACACGTTTTTAGACGCATCCGTCGTTCATCGACCTCTCGCAGCGATCTTCTAAAATGTTTATATTCCGATAATAATAAATAAAAAAACTGAACCGCGGCGCCACCTCTTCAACTTTTTTTTTAAACAACAACATAATATTATTTGTGATGGGCTGGAAATGTGCTCAATAAATCTTATTCATTGTTTGTTTTTTTCATTTACTTCTCGGGATTGTTTAGTCTGGCAACACGTTCAAACACGCCCAGCGACCTCTTCACAGATAACTTTCCCCACCAGGCCCCCCAGGTCGACGTGGAGCGCGCGTGACCTTGAAACTGTCACCGTACCGGCCTATAATACTACTATAATTATTAGATAGTTGTAATTAAAATTTATTTTTAACTGGCCAAATAAGTATTTGGCTGAATTGATGAAGATAAATAAAGCTAACATAACGTATTTCACATAAAGGACACATAAAGGAAATTTAGGAAACAATGAAAGTTTACGATTGAAACTTAGAAAACTGTTTCCAGAAAATAAATAAATAAAAGAAAAAAACACAAAAAACGATCGCTGATATCCTAAGTGAACGAACAAAATTGAAAAAGAAATTAAGTGACAAATTTTAGAAAATATCCTAAAAGTATTTTTGTTATATTAAAAACTATGGTTTAAGGAAGCAACAGAAAATTTGAAAATGTTTTTAAAAAAGAAAAAACAAAACACGATCGCTGGAAACCATTTTTCACAAAAATTAAACAAAGGAAAGACGATCGCTAAAAGCAAAAATATATACATACCTTCTTTTCGCATATTGTACAAAAAACCACACTACCGTCGTATGTAAAACACGCATACTGCATCAACCACTTTTTTATCAAATCGTTGTGAGAAGTACCAATTTTAGGCATTTTTATCAATTCGTAAACTGCGCACCACACAACTTCAATAGTTTGAAAAATGTAATGAAGTTCACAAAATTGCTCTGTTTAAATACACGAGTAATTTCCGAAGTTCTTAGAATTAATATTGCACGTGTAAGGGTTAATCTCTTCTGGGTACTGACCGTACGGGCGACCGCCAGGCGGTACCGATTGGTAACGAAATTCAGAGAATGGAACTTTTAAATTTCTAAAATTATCTGGTTTTGTTTACTGTGTGAATAAAAACCAAATGAAAATGCAAGAATTATAGATATGCCAATTTACATGCTGCATAAATTTCGAATACTACACGCCAATCACAAAATAAAACAAAAACTGCAATGAAATGATTTTGAAATTATTTTACTTTTCGTACTAGAACTGGTCTAAAATGTACTAGCGTATTTTTTGTCTCCAAATGTACTAGAAAAATACAATTGTACTAGAAATGGCAACCCTGATGTCACCGAAGAGGCTACGGGCGATGCGTGACGCCGAGAGGGCCGCGACTAATTATGTCTGGTAGTGTTGCCAACACAGCTATTTTCAGGGTTCGAAAGTTTAAAACAAACTATTTGAAACATTGTGTTTAAAACATGTTTAAAACACCCAATTAAAAACAAACCCTTTGTTTTAAACATGTTTTTTTTACTTGATGTTTTAAATTCATTTTTGTGGTTTTAAGCGTAGAAGAAACACTTCTGATGTAAGTGTTTTATATTATTGATACAAATAATATGTATTTAATAATAAAAAATTAGTTGTCTTATTAAGGGCCAGTTTGATAATGGGATTTAAAAGAGACTTTAAAATTAAAGAAACATTCGTGTAAACATCTTTCAGCATTTATTATTTAATTATTATTTTAAATTAGATGTACAGTATATAAATATACTTGGTGGTCTAATAATCAAAATAAATAACTATAAAATTATTAACAATACATAAAATTTGCTTTTAGAAAGTTACATCTTAACTTTTACTTTCTTTCCACATTCCCTATTAATTTTATCAAATTTATTTCATTTAAATTATTTCATTCTTGAATTGTTCTAGAAAAAGAGAAAATTTATCAATCAATCAATCATCGTTTATTTTGTGTTACAGCTTTACAATTAAGACATACTAATATACCGGGTGTCCGGTAAAGAATGGGCCATACTTCAAGGGTGGCTTCTTTGGGTCAAAACAAATCGATTTAGTACAATTTTGCTTCATTAAAAAGTTATGGCCTTTCAAAGATAACTTTTTTATTTCAATATCTTAGCAAAGCTCGTTCATTTTTAGAGATATTTAATTGTAATTTGGTATTTAAAGGTTTCTTGTACTGCTGGATCTGAATATCTTCCTATTTTTAACGTAACATATAGGGGGCGCTCTCGAGATCCTGATATTCCTTTGTTTATTGCTGTACTTCTTTTTAACGTGAATATTTTTAAAATTATATTCATTTTCTTGAAAGAACTTTTAATTTGCTTTAAAAATGGTATACTTGTTACATGTCGCTAAAGTATACCAGTTTTGAGAAAAATGGCTTTGAATATGATAATACTGAATATTACTGTGTTAGGTCTATAATGAATCAGGCACATAGACCCGTATTTCAGTTACAGTTTAACTTTAATCTTCACTTTATTTCCATGGGAACAACTGTTTTTATAATTGTTACTATGGGAGTAATCTGGAGTTGAAAGTTAAACTATGAGTGAAATACGCGGCCATAGCAAACATAATAAGAATTTTTTACGTAATGTATCGTTGCTTTAAATGTGGAATTGTAAATTTTTTTCAGTTTTAAGTCAATTACGAAGTAGTGCAACTTTAGGTAATTGTCTTTTCATCCTGAAGTAGCGTTACTGGTGTAGTAAGTATTCAACATTTTCACATTCAAAGCCATTTTTCTCAAAACTGGTGTACTTTAGCGACATGCGACAAGCATGCCTTTTTTAAAGTAAATTAAATGTCGTTTCAAGAAAACGAAACATATTTAAAAATATTCACGTAAGAAAAAGTACGACAATGAACAAGAGAATGTCAGGATTCCTAGAGCGCCCTCTATACGTTACGTTAAAAATAAGCAGATATTCAGATTCAGCAGTACAAGAAACCTCTAAGTACCAAATTACAATTAAATGTTTCCAAAAATGAGCGAGCTTTGCTAAAATATTGATATAAAAAAATTATCTTTGAAAGGCCATAACTTTTTAATGAAGCAAAATTGTACAATTGTACTAACAATAAGATAAATTGATCTAAATCGATTTATTTTGATCCAAAGAAGCCACCCTTGAAGTATGGCCCATTCTTTACCGGACACCCAGTATAATAGTACACATGTACTCGTTTACTTACATATAGTAATTCACAAAGGTGTATTTACAGATTTTTTAAGCTTGTAAGAATTTCATCGAACGTATAAAGTGCGTTAGAGGCGAAGTGTTTTTTGAGCTTTATTTTAAACAGGCGTTCGTTTAATTTTTTTATTTCAGAATTTAATGCGTTGAAAAATTTTATAGCATGATATGCGACGCCTGTTTGTCCCCTTGTTAATCGTGTGTTTAATATAATTAAATTGTCTTGATTCCTTGTATTATGTGCATGGACTTCATTGTGTTGTTTATAAAGTCTGTTATTTCTTTTAATATATATTAAGCAGTGGAGGGCAAATAGGCATGGCAGTGTTATCAATTTTAATTTGATAAATGCTTCTCTGCAATCGGCTCTGTAGTCGATACCCGCTATTATGCGCACGGCACGCCGCTGCATTGCAAAAATATCACGGAAACCCGAGGAGTGACCCCATACCAGGATTGAATAAGTCATATGGGAGGCGAAAAGTGCATGATAAGCAGTGATCATTACAGACATTGACACTTGGGTAGAAAGTTGCCTTAGGGCGTAGATAGCTTTAGCTAGTTTTCCTGTTAAGAAGTTTATATGTTCTCCCCAACTTTGTGTGGGGTCAACACAAACCCCTAGGAAATTGACTCTCTCTGGGTTATTTTTCTGGTCATTCAGATTTCTTAGAGACGAAATCATTGTGACAGTCTTCTGTGTATTTAAGGCTAGTCCGTTTGATGTCTACCAAACTTCTGCTTTCTTAGTAGCATTATTACATTTATTAGTTAATCTGTTTAGGTCATTATCCTTTTCTATGAGTGTGGTATCATCTGCGTAAAAGATGCATTTTGTGGGGTCGAGAAAGCTGGAGAAATCGTTAAAATATATGATGAACAACAAGGGTCCTAATATTGACCCTTGTGGGACACCAGTTGTTATGGGCAGCATGGTTGATGAATTATCCCGCGTTTTCACGATTTGCATGCGATCCTGCAAGTACGATGCGATAAGTTTGATGCTACTGTCACTGAAATTATACTTTCGCAATTTATCCAATAGTATTATATGATCCAGACAATCAAAGGCCTTATTCAGGTCACAGAACACTGCGCCAGAGCAGAGACCGTTCTCCAGAAAATGCAGAGTGTTTTCTGCGTATTTTAGCAAAGCGTCCGTTGTACAAAGACCTGGCACGAATCCAAATTGGTTGTGATTGATTACAGTATTTTTATTAAGAAATTTGGTAATTCTGGCCTGTATGGCTTTCTCAAAGATTTTGGAAATGTTAGGGAGAACTGAAATTGGTCTATAATTGTCTGGATCATTAGAAGATCCGTTATTTTTATAAATAGGATTCCTACTTTCAATGCATTTGGAAAAATACAATGTTTAAAAGAAGTGTTTATCAGATGCATAAGTGGGGATACTAGAATATGTACAACTGCCTTTAGTACTCGTACTGACATGCCATAGTAGTCTTTGCTAGTGGTATTCTTTAATGAAAGTATTGTCTCTCACTTCGTTTAGTGTGACATCCTCAAATTCGAGGCACGTTATATTGCGATCTTGATTTAAAGTTATGAATTCAATTGGATGTATAGGAGATTTGGGTAGATTTTCTTTTATTCTTTTATTCTATTGACTATCGTTACAAAATGATCATTTAAGACATTTGGATCAACGTTGGAGGGTGTGTTTGATTTTTCCATGCTGTTTGAATTTTGTCTAATGACTTTCTAAACATTTTTTGCCGGATTACCCGAATTTATAAATTTATCATTTGCTTTTATTTTGGCATCTTTGATGGCGAGTTTGTACGAGTGATTTTGATGTTTGAAAAACCGATCGTTGCTACATTTTGCAAAATCATTAAGCATAACTAATTGGTCGCGCATATTTCTTAGTTCATTGTTAAACCAAGAAATTTTTGTCTTATGTTTTGTATCAATTTTTTCTTGTTTTTCAGGAAAGCTAAGATGAAAATTCTCTTGCAATACATCTATAAACTGATTGAAGATATCATTTATATCTTTAGAGGGATCTTTAATAAATTTCCAATCAACTGCAGATAAGGCATTAAAAATTTTTTCATACCTGTTAAAGTTATTGGTCTGTAGATCTGCAGTTGTTTGGTTTGCTCTTCATTACATCTTGGTAATACAATGTTTATTATTTGCCCTTCATGATCAGAGATTACATTTGGCACAGTATTAGTTGTGACATCGTTCAAGTTAACACTTGTAAATATGTTGTCAATAAGAGACTCACTTCCATTATGGAAGCGAGAGGATTCGTAAAAACATTGTACTAAGCCGTATGACCATAATATATGTTTAAACTCTTTCACTTTTTGTGTATCTACTAGGAGATTGTAATTAAAATCACCGCAAAGAAAGGTTGTGTTAGACTTGTTCCTTATACTAGACAGTAATCTATCCAAGAGTTCAAAAAATATAGCGTCATCCGCCTGTGGAGGTTTATAAGCACAGGTCACAGTATAAGTGCACCTATCCCCGACATATACATATGTCCACAGTAGCAGCTTCCAGTGTTTGTTCCATCATCGCTATATCAGGCACAGTTCGCACTTTAAAGTGAGTGTCTTCTCGAACGAGAATTAGAACTCCTCCACCAAGTTTTTTCGACAATAACTTGTGACAGTAATGTAACGATCAATTTTAAACACTTCTGCTTCTTCCTTTTTGAGCCAAGTTTCTGTAAGACATACCACCTCTGGATAAGAGTTAATAGTTAGAAAAACACTGATAAGGTCCGTTTTATTTTTTACACATCTTGAGTTTAGGTTTACAATTCTTATGGTTGGTCCATCAGTCGTAGTGCTAGTCACTTGTTTACTTTGTCGTTTGGCTTCGAAAAAACTTGAATCTTTTAATAACTAATTCTCTCGGCCAAAATTTAGGATCGGTCAATTTGTCGACCAGGTCAAATTTAAAACCAACTTTAAAGGAAGAATTTAAACTGGTGTCTTTTTTTGGTAGTAACTCTATGTGAAACGATTCATTGGGATATTTACCTTCTAAAAAACTTTTCAGGTCTTTAGCTGTAGCTCCTGGGTTTGTTTTATTTTGTGATTGGCGTGTAGTATTCGAAATTTATGCAGCATGTAAATTGGCATATCTATAATTCTTGCATTTTCATTTGGTTTTTATTCACACAGTAAACAAAACCAGATAATTTTAGAAATTTAAAAGTTCCATTCTCTGAATTTCGTTACCAATCGGTACCGCCTGGCGGTCGCCCGTACGGTCAGTACCCAGAAGAGATTAACCCTTACACGTGCAATATTAATTCTAAGAACTTCGGAAATTACTCGTGTATTTAAACAGAGCAATTTTGTGAACTTCATTACATTTTTCAAACTATTGAAGTTGTGTGGTGCGCAGTTTACGAATTGATAAAAATGCCTAAAATTGGTACTTCTCGCAACGATTTGATAAAAAAGTGGTTGATGCAGTATGCGTGTTTTACATACGACGGTAGTGTGGTTTTTTGTACAATATGCGAAAAGAAGGTATGTATATATTTTTGCTTTTAGCGATCGTCTTTCCTTTGTTTAATTTTTGTGAAAAATGGTTTCCAGCGATCGTGTTTTGTTTTTTCTTTTTTAAAAACATTTTCAAATTTTCTGTTGCTTCCTTAAACCATAGTTTTTAATATAACAAAAATACTTTTAGGATATTTTCTAAAATTTGTCACTTAATTTCTTTTTCAATTTTGTTCGTTCACTTAGGATATCAGCGATCGTTTTTTGTGTTTTTTTCTTTTATTTATTTATTTTCTGGAAACAGTTTTCTAAGTTTCAATCGTAAACTTTCATTGTTTCCTAAATTTCCTTTATGTGTCCTTTATGTGAAATACGTTATGTTAGCTTTATTTATCTTCATCAATTCAGCCAAATAAGTAGCCAGTTAAAAATAAATTTTAATTACAACTATCTAATAATTATAGTAGTATTATAGGCCGGTACGGTGACAGTTTCAAGGTCACGCGCGCTCCACGTCGACCTGGGGGGCCTGGTGGGGAAAGTTATCTGTGAAGAGGTCGCTGGGCGTGTTTGAACGTGTTGCCAGACTAAACAATCCCGAGAAGTAAATGAAAAAAACAAACAATGAATAAGATTTATTGTGCACATTTCCAGCCCATCACAAATAATATTATGTTGTTGTTTAAAAAAAAAGTTGAAGAGGTGGCGCCGCGGTTCAGTTTTTTTATTTATTATTATCGGAATATAAACATTTTAGAAGATCGCTGCGAGAGGTCGATGAACGACGGATGCGTCTAAAAACGTGTTTCAACTTGCAGACTAAACAATTGAGCGCTAAAAAAACAAACAATCACTATGATTTATAATTTTAAACGCATTATTTTGTCTTACTTGTGCAGTTAAATCACATACAAGACGTGAAACGATATAATATTTTAGCACCAAACACATTTGTCTTACTTGTGTAGATTTCCAGTTAAATCGCGGTCCATCATAAATATGTTGTTTTTAAAAAAAGTTGAATAAATAAATCAGAGGCGGTGATTTATCATAATTTATTATCGGGATATAAACATTTAAGATAAAAATATACATCGATGAAATATAATATGATTATTCAATAAAAATGCCTTGAGAACGAAGCAATATATACAGGCTGTCTTACGAAAAACGCCCCAAGCCGTAACTCCGTTATTTATAGATTAATTTTAACAAACAAAAAGGCAAATAAAATGAGACTAAAAGTACTATAAGGTGAGTCGAGTTTAAATTTTTTTAAAAATTACCTTCAAGGTCAAATGACTGTCAACTTTTATTTTTCAAATGGCTCTGTATATTTTTTATTATTATATCTGGTAGAGATTTTTTTTCTAAATCCAATGATGTGCAACACTTTGACATTTAAAAAATATTTTTCGTAAAAGAAAAATGAACTAGTCTATTACGCAAAACGTGCTTTTCATAAAAATGTTAAAGTTTGTCGTGGACTCACTTTATAGTACTTTTAGTCTCATTTTATTTGCCTTTTTGCTTGTTAAGATAAGTCCATAAATAACGGAGTTATGGCTTGGGGCGTTTTTCGTAAGATGTTTATATACAGGGTCTCCCAAATAGCGTGGCCTATTAAAAGTTTTCGGGAAAGGGAATATACAAAAATTCTGAAAATTAGTACACTGCCCTAAGGGAAAGCGATCTTTCAGGTTAAAATATTTTCACTTTTATATCACTTCCGGTTATACCGGAAGTCGCCATTAACTTTCTTATTTTAAATGGAATGGTATACTTTTTATTACAGATTCTGATTCTACACATTATTCTAAATAAAAATGTTAAGGCTTCCCTATACCTAAATGTAACCAATTTTGAGATATCTTCAAATTGGAAAAGTTGAAGATCTAGCAGGATAGCAGTCAAAAGGGGGCAATTAAAAGTTTACTCTTGTTTGATTGCCAAGCTTTCGGAAAGTATTTATTTCCTTCATCAGGGCGGCTATAATGTTAATATGAACGTGTTACACAATTGAAATGATGATTTTAAAATTCTACTTACATCTAAGTGAGGTTATGAGAGCTAAAGTTGTACTTGTGAACAAGCCAGGAATAAATTTCTTAAGTTGTAACCATTATTAACAATTCATAAAGTTGTGTTGTAAAACAAATTAAAATTTAAAAGTCACAGTTTAAAATGATGGACAAAACATTTAAAACGTTAACGTGCACAATGGCGCCTAACTGGTAACGCTTGTAGGTTAGATTAAACTCATTTGGAGGGAAAAGATCCCGGCGGGAAATTTGAAAAACAGACTGTAATCCTGTTAGAGGTAAAGAGAACAAGAAATTCTTAAAATTATTAATTAGATACAGAGATTGGTGCTGGCACAAAATTTGTGGAAATTTGACTGTAATAAAGGGACAAAAATTAGTTATACGTTCAAAAATGTTAAAAAATTAAACTACTCAAGTTTGTATCAGAAGTATTGTGTGTGTTAATATTTGTTAATAAATTATGATAAATTAAACTTAAGTTAGAAATATCAGTTTGTTTATTTATAGTATTATTATTTATGAGAATGTGATACATTTCTAAAAAATTACGTTTGAAGTAGTTGGGTTCGATAATTAAAATTTCGGAATTTTCATAATCGAAATTGTGTTTGGTTTGTTTGACGTGGTCAGCAAGGGCACAACAACCAATTTTTCGTTCATTGTGAGAATCACTTTTGTGTGACGAGATACGAGATTTTAGATACCTACAAGTTTGACCTATGTAGACACTGTCACACTGTTCACAAGGTATTTTGTAGATCACATTGGATTGGTCAAATTTATCAGTAGGGGTTTTTAGTTTACTGAAAATAGTTTTAAGGGTTAAAATTTGTCGGTTGGCTATTTTTAAGTTAAGGTCATAATGTAAGAGAATTTTTTGTAACTTGGGTGTAAGATGTTCAATAAAGGGCAATGATCTGAATTTGGTATTGTTTATGTTAACTTTGGTAGTATCGTTTTGTCTGGATTCAATACCAGGCATATGTGTAAAATTGAAAGTGTTATTGTTGTTAGACTGATTCATTATTTTGTTGACCAAAGTCACAGGATAACCATTTTCAAGAAAAATCGATTTACGTTTGGCAAGGTTGGTAGCAAGAAAAGATGAATCAGAAATCCTTTCGACTCTTAATCGTAAGCCTTTAAGAACGTTGATCTTCATTTTTAGAGTGTGGTAGGAGTTATAGTTTATGTACCTATTAGAAGAAATAGGTTTGGAATACCAATCAATTAAGATCGTGGTGTCTTGTCTGATAACTTTCGTGTCAAGGAAGGGAACACTACAGTTTTCTTCACACTCAATAGTAAATTTGATGTTGTGGTCATACTGATTAAAGATGTCAAGGATCTCATCTTGTTTACTGTCAGGTATTGCACAAATTATATCGTCAACAAATTTCTTTAGAAACGGAATATTGAATGAAAGTTTGGAATGCAGTCATCCAATAACTGGTCAACAACGTATTGAGCCAAGATTGGGGAAAGTTTACTACCCATGGGTGAGCCTTTTTTCAGTCTATAATATTTCTCTTCAAAAACACAGTAGGAAGTGTCAAAAATGAATTTGATCATTTCTAAAAATTTACTTAAGGGTAGTTGGCAGTTAGGTTTGATGTAAGTCCATTTATTTGTTATACTGTTAGCTACTTGTTGGTACGTGAGATTGCTGAAGAGTGACACAACGTCTAAACTAATTAGAACATAACCTTGGGGCAGTGTGGAGTCTCTCATAGATTCTACAAATTCAAAAGTGTCTTTGATGTAATATTGATTGTCAAATTGATATGATTTTTTTAAAATGTCAGCTACGAATTTGGATAATTTGTTCGTAGGACTGTTGATAGGAGAAACAATTGGTCTGAGACTAAGTGTAGGCTTATGGATCTTTGGAAGACCGTAGTACTTAGGAGCAATGGAATTGTATGTCATAAGATCTTTTGCTTCACTGTTATTAATTAATTTTTCTTTTTTTAGTTCAGAAATCAAAGTGTTGCATTTTCTTTGGTAGATGCTAGTGGGGTTACGGTCAAGAAGTTGGTAACTGTCGGAGTCATTGAGAAGATTGTCAGAGAGATCAATGTAATCTTTTTTGTCCATAGTGACAGTGACATTACCTTTATCAGATTGAACTAAAATGATGTCAGGATGTTCTTTAAGAAAACGTTTGCATACTAAGGTTCTTTTATAGTAATAATTATTGTGCTTTTTGTTGTGATAAGTGTAATTAGTTATGGCATTGGTTAAACGTGCTCTGCATTGGTTTTTATCATTTTGATTGAGATGAGAAATTGCAAACTCACAGTCAGCAATGATTCTAGGAATGGAAATGTGTTGCATACTGGGTTCAAGGCTAAATTTTGGACCTAAGGCCAAAATCTGTCTGACCTCAGTAGGTATTTCAACACTGCTAATGTTTTTGAACCATTTTTCTTGAGTGTGCAATTTCGAATCCTCAACATGTTCTAAATGTTTAAGTTTTTTTAAATTAATGTGTTTGGTAGTGTAAAAATGTTTGTTATATGTTGTGACTTGTCTATTTTTAAATTCATTGAAAATTTCAAGTGGGATATTTTTGATAATTTGATGTGCCAGGGCCTCTCTGTGTCTAATACTGTTTTTTAGTGTAGTACAAGTAGATTTAATTTCTAAATTTAGTAACTGTTTCCTTAACTTTGTTTGTAAATTGTAGGTCTTCTGACCTATCCATGAGTTTGTGGTATCTATGGTATGCGTCAGCTTCTTAGTTTGTGAAGTTATATGGTTGGGTGTGAGTCCTCTAAAACGACATTGGAGTAGAAATATTTTCCTGTTTGTCCACGTGGCAACTTTGATGTTGATTTGGCCCAATTTTTCAATTGATGGACACTTTCAGTGCCATAACGTTGTTGGATATGTTGGTAAAATCCCATCCTGTAATAATAAAACGGCTTCTGATCGCGACTGCGAACTTAAGGAAATTTTTTCCTTAAGTTCGCCGTTTTATCTTCAAATTTGTTTAAAAAATTGTTTTGGTGACCTTTCATTTAAGACAATGTATTTACGCCAATTTCAAATTTAAAGATTAAAGTGACATGTCGTTTAAAAGTATAATGTTCAGACTTTCCAATCATATCCTAATTATCCCTGAAAAATTCATAGGGTGGTCACAGTATGGTGTCGAAGATCATTATGTTTAACTGCCCAAAACTCAATTTTCGTAAATGGAACACCCTGTATATTTTTATATCATGAGATGCAAAATCAAATTCTACATCGATTGGTATTAGGATTCCCTATACCTATATTTTTTATCACAAAATCTTCTAAGCGGACACTAAATCGCGCAACTATACACTTTACGTTTCGCAGTCGTTCGACTGCTTCGTCAGAAGTGAAAATTATGTTGTCAAAATATTTTTTAGTTTTCTTATTATCCATGATTGTTTATTTTATTCTGTTAATTAATGGAATGAATGCACTTATTCGTAGCAAGCTTTGAAAAAAGAAGCAGATATTGAACTGTTACTTTTTAAGAAATAAATAATTGCTAACCATAACATTATTTTGACGTACATCATAGAATAAAGCTATTAGGTAAATTCCTACCGTAAGTTTACCATTTTCATAAACGAGCGTCTTTAAAAATTAAGCATGCTTTGAAAAACAATTTTTTTGTCAATTTAACGTTTTTATTAAACAACAAAAGCAATACTTACAATTGGTAAAGTGGTAAAAATAATAATATTTATTCTAATAAACAATTTATTTTACATTCAACGAGAGTGCAATAAAAAGGTTAGAAGGATGAGCAGAAAATTTAATGAAAAGTATCCGCAGTTACACCCGATTCGTTGGGTACACATCGAGCGCGTCCCCAGGTGGCGGATCGGGGGTTCCTGCGGTACCCACTTGTTGGATCACCTCCGCTCGTTGGATGCCGCGGGATGGGTGGCCATCTTTCACCTATCATGTGCAATGACCCTGTAACCTGAGCGGTTTAAAACCCGCACGACGGAGGTGAGCGCGTGACCGCGTCTGAGCGACCTAAAAATCGCAACATGGCCAGGTGAAATCCACCCCGCGGGCCAACTCTCTCAGCCCAGCTGTACGTATAGTATCGTGGCGTAGGGCCTGCACTGGGATTTACGATGCCAGCGGTGGTTTCTGTGTAAACTCCGCTGTTAAACCGGTCTCCTCACACATGGGGGGGCTGGGGGTCTGGGCTTAACCGCCTGAACCAAGAGGAGAAAACCTCACACAAATCCTGAATCCTAAGGTTGATCGGGCCGATGGGATGCGTGGCTGGACAGAAGACCAGTCTCTACCGATCAAACCTCGGGGAACCGGGCGCACCCCGTTGTATAAATGCCTTTCTCGCCAGCGGGGGGGCTCCTGGCGATGATGACCTTTTATTTCCCCCCTACTCGTGGGAACAATATGGAAGACACGAACAACAAAAATCTAATAGTGGATTCCCTAGGGGAAGACACTAACACTCCTAATGAGGCAACTCGGAGTCAGGGTGCAGGTTCGCCTGCAGGACCTGTCTCTAAGGAACCTCAGTCAGAAGAATTGATTGCAGGGGTTGTAAAACTTGGACTGCAATCCAAAAAACTCTCAGGGGATCAACGAAGGAAGCTCCGGAAGGAAGAAAAAGTCAAGGCTGGGCTCTGGACAGAGCAGAAGCCCGTGACTAAGAAAGTGGAGAGTAAGGAGAAAGAAGGTGGGGGCACCAAAAGACCCCACTCAGACTCCTCAACTCCTTCACCACAGAAGCAACTCCACAAAAAGCCCAGGAGCTCTAAAGAGCAGACTGGGTCGTGCAGTGGAGCAGCTAAAAATCTGCGGGTGGCGGTGATAGACAGACGCCACCCTGACATTATGTTGGATCAGGGGCAAGCGGACCTGATCCAAGCCAAACTCCTTGCGGTTTTGGATCAGACTCCCTCTGGGAGTGCAAACTCACCGCAATTCGAGGGTATCAAGTACGCGGGAGGTGTTCTCTGGATCTCGTGTGCTAGCGATACCTCGAAATCATGGCTTCAGGCGGCCGTTGCGAGCCTGGGTCAACCTTGGGAGGGTGCGGACTTAGCTGCGGTTGAGTCCAAAGATCTCCCTAAGAGACCCAAGGCTATCGTGTGGCTGCCGGGCCAGGAGGAAGCTGAAGCCGCCAGGAACCGTCTTGGGGTGCAAAACCCGAAGTTCAACACGGCAGACTGGCGCATTCTCAGCCGAAAACAGGAGAAGGAAGGAACTCTCCTAGCCTTCTCTATGGATGACAAATCCTTCAGGGAGCTTGAACAGGCCCGTTTCATAGCCTTTTATGGCTTTAGAATGGTGACGTTTAAGCCCCTTAAGACCAAAAAGGATGAGAGTGGTCCAAGTGAACCTCCACCACAGTAGCTCTCGCGGCAGCTCTCTGTAAATTAATGGAGGGGCGCGACATCGCCCTGATTCAGGAACCCTGGGTTTGCAAGGGGAAAGTGTTAGGCCTTGGGATAGTCGGAGGGGAGCTGATATACAGCAGAACTTCTGACAGACCCAGGGCCTGTATATTGTTTAAGAAAACAATAAGAGCAATGCCACTAACAGACTTCTGGTTGAAGGACTTGGTGGCAGTGAAAGTAGCGTCGAAGGGAGAAGAGTTGAAGGAGATTGTTCTTGGATCAGCCTATTTACCTTATGACCAACCAGAGCAACCACCACCTGAGGAAGTGAGCGAGTTGGTGAGAAGCTGTGGAGCAAGTGGATCCCAGCTAATCATCGGCTGTGACGCAAACGCTCACAATTTTGCCTGGGGAAGCCGGGACACCAATGCTAGAGGTGATAGCATCTTACAATTCACTATGGCAAACAACCTGAACATGGGCAATAAACCTACCTTTGTAACGGCACAAAGGCAGGCAGTCATAGATCTAACAGTAGGTACTTCTTTTATAAGTAACTTTGTTAAAAACTGGCATGTATCTGATGAGGGGAGTTGCTCTGATCACAGATACATTTGCTTTGAAATCACTGGGTTAAACCGTGTGAGAGAAACTTACCGTAATCCGCGTAAGACTAACTGGGAGGCCTATAGGGTGGACCTAGATGGTCATCTCGCAGGAACAATGACTACGGTTAACAACAATATTGAGCTGGACATGGCTGTAGATCAGTTAACTGAGGCAATCATTTCCGCTTACAATGATACATGACTGTGAGGAACACTAACAGGAAAGTTTCCTGGTGGAATGACGACCTCACGGAAAGGAGACGACAGGTCAGAAAACTTTTTAACAAGGCAAAAGTATCAGGAAGCTGGGAGGAATATAAAGCATCCCTAACTGAATACAATAAAGCAGTGAGAAGGTCCAAGAGGGCATCGTGGAGGAGGCACTGTGAGGAAATTGAAAGTACTCCAGAATGTGCCAGACTGCATAAAATGCTCCCGAAGTCCCCACAAGGATACCTAAATACTCTGGTAAAACCTACCGGAGAATTTATCAGAACAGGAAAAGAAACCATGACCGAAATGTTTCGGGTTAATTTTCCTGGGTCAACAGTCATTGACGCTGTGCCTGCTGATTGGAATAGCCAGGTTCCGGATGCCTCTGTTCTCAGAGCATCAAGGGAGGAATGGAGTTCTGCCAGGAGTGTCATAACGTTTTCTAATATCAAATGGGCTATAAACTCGTTTGATAGCTACAAATCTCCGGGTCCGGATGGGATAATACCGATTATGCTGCAGAAGGGCTCGGACCTTCTGATCATCAGAATCTGTACGGTTCTGAGACTACCTGCCAAGAGTGTGGAGACTGACCAGAGTGGTATTCATACCAAAAACTGGCCGGGTGGACTACACTCAGGCGAAGGCTTTCAGACCCATCAGTCTTATGTCCTTTGTATTAAAGACAATGGAGAAAATACTTGATGGGCACATAAGGGGTGGTGTTCTGGTCGACAGACCCCTACACCAATACCAGTTTGCCTATTCAACAGGTCTATCTACTGAGACAGCACTTCATCATCTCACTTGGAGGGTGGAGAAATCTCTGGAAAATAAAGAGGTCCTCTTAGCTGCCTTTTTAGACATCGAAGGGGCCTTTGACAATACATCCTTTGACTCCATCACCACGGCTCTAAGGAGTAGAGGGGTGGAGGAAATTTGCTGCAGGTGGATTGACTGCATGCTCAAAGGAAGGGTGGTCTATACATCACTGCTGGACGACACGCTAATGGCTGGGGTAGCGGGAGGCTGTCCGCAGGGGGGTGTTTTGTCCCCCCTGTTGTGGAACCTCGTCATGGACGGGCTTCTGAGACGGCTAAGCGGTGAAGGCTTTGATCCCTTAGGGTATGCTGATGATTTAGTTATACCCGTACAAGGGAAATTTAATAACATTGTCAGGGACCGAATGCAAGTTGCCCTGAATGTGTCCTCAAGGTGGGCCGAGGAGGGTCTGAGGATCAGTCCTCAAAAAACCACCATTGTGCCATTCACTCGAAGGCGTAACTTAGAGGGTTTAGGTCCTCTGCATCTTCGTGCAAACGACCTAGTCTTGTCGGGGGAGGTAAAGTACCTTGGGGTGATTTTTGACTCCAAACTTACCTGGAACCAACATCTAGATAAGATAGTAAGGCGATCGGTGACCACTTTCGCGGTGGCCAGACGAGCCTATGACAGAACGTGGGGCTTAAAACCAAGTATGGTGCATTGGTTGTTCACCAGAATGATCAGACCCGCAATCACTTATGCGGCTTCGGTGTGGTGGCCGAAGGTCAAGCAGAAGACCACCAAACTTAGACTGGGCAAGGTACAAAGACTTGCCTGTCTAGGGATAACGGGGGCGATGAGCACAACGCCCACCGCTGCAATGGAAACCCTTCTAGACCTCCCTCCCTTACACATTGTGATAACGGGAGAGGCAAGACGAGGACTCCATAGACTGCAGCAATCACGTCACCTACTTAATATAAGTACGGGTCATACAAGTATCGTTGGCAGCATAAGGGGTCCTTTACTCGACATGAGGACGGACTATATGGCTCCCAAAGGCAATATAAACCTGCCCATCAAGATAGAAATTAATGAATCTGATGAGCACCGGAAACTTGAACAGGATTTTCCTCCTGGAAGTCTGATTTGGTATACAGACGGCTCCAGAACTGAAACTGGTGCCGGGTCTGGAATATACAGGCATAGACCAAAGGAGAAGTTATGCTTCCCATTGGGCCAATTGCCTCTGTTTTCCAAACAGAAATATACGCCATATTACAATGTGCGCGGGAAAACAATAGGAGGGCTTACACAAATAAGCGGATCTTCATTTTAACCGACAGCCAGGCGGCTTTGAAGGCTTTAGTAAGCTCAAAGATCTCTTCCAAACTGGTGTGGGAATGTTTAAGTGAGCTCAATGACTTGGCGGAGCACAACTGCATTACGCTAGTGTGGGTGCTAGGTCATCGAGGTATTATCGGCAACGAACGGGCCGATGAACTAGCCAGGCAGGGAGCGGGCATGGCATACCTTGGCCCTGAACCTGTCCTAGGCATAACCAAGAACGCTATTCGGGGCTTTTTCGGTGACTGGATAAGCGAGGACAACAATAGATACTGGCTAAGTAGACTAGGACATCGCCATAGCAAGACCTTCCTCAGAGGTCCTTGCAAGAAGAGAGCTGCGGAACTTTTGCTTTTGAGCAGGGCGCAACTCAGTATCACCACAGGGTTACTAACAGGACACTTGACTGTTAAGGAGCACCTATGGAGGATCGGTAAATTTAATGGGGATCTAAACTGGAGACTTTGCAATAGGGAACCAGAGACGGCAATGCACATTCTGTGTAGATGTGATGCGCTGGCAAACCGTAGACAGCGCATATTCGGACATCTTATGATTGCTCCTGAAGACTTTAATACGCAATCAGTGAAAAACCTGTACCAGCTGGTACAGGGGACATGTCTCACTGAATGGTTGCGTTAACTGAACCAGGGCGAGCACAATAAGCCTAAATGGCTGCGGTGCCCCCGGCGCATTTTTGTAGACGGGTTTTGGTAAAAAGTGGAAAAAAAAATCCGCAGTTACTGCCAATGACAGAAAAAAAAATATAGAAAATTTGAACATATTTTTTAAGAAGTGACCAAAGAAAACTTCATCTGCTCCTGTAACTGGCAATGAAGCAAATGAAATTTCTGTATTAGCATTCGTCGAAACTTATTTATTTGTCCCTACTTCTCTGTTAATGGTATAATTCAATAAATATTTTTATTTTGTCGACACTTACTGCGAAAATTTTCGATAATTCTAGCAAAACATGCCGTTATAATAAACAATTATGGATAACAAGAAAACTAAAAGAAATAGGTATAGGGAATGCTAATATCAATCGATGTAGAATTTGATTCTGCATCTCATGATGTAAAAATATTCAGGGTGTTCCATTTACGAAAATTGAGTTTTGGGCACTTAAACATAATGATCTTCGGCACCATATTGTGACCACCTGACCACCCTATGAATTTTTCAGGGATAATTAGAATATGATTTGAAAGTCTGAACATTATACTTTTAAATGACATGTCACTTCAATCTTTAAATTTGAAATTGGCGTAAATACATTGTCTTGAATGAAAGGTCATCAAAATAATTTTTTAAATAAATTTGAAGATATCTCAAAATCGGCTACATTTAGGTATAGGGAAGTCTTAACATTTTTTATTTAAAGTAATGTGTAGAATCAGAATTTGCAATAAAAAGTATAGCATCCTATTTAAAATAAGAAAGTTGACGGCGACTTCCGGTATAACCGGAAGTGATATAAAAATGAAAATATTTTAGTCTCAAAGATCGCTTTCCCTTAGGGCAGTGTACTAATTTTCAGAATGTTTGTATATTCCCTTCCCCGAAGACTTTTAATAGGCCACTCTATTTGGGAGACCCTGTATATAAACATTTTAGAAATTTAGTCTTTAGTAAGATGCCTGCGATGTAAATAAAATCACATTAAGTTGACAGCATTGCAACGGTACAAGGTTGGCGACATTGTGTTTGGGCAAGGCATACACGCCTCACAAATAAAAAATCTTGAATAAATAAATCAGAGGCGGTGATTTTATCATAATTTATTTTAGAAATATAAACATTTAAGATGAAATACAATATTCAACGAACGAAGCTTTAACTGAAAGTAAATACAATATATTCATTAGGCACCTATGACATTTCTAATAGAAACCTTATAATTAGCATAAAATTTAATCAATATAGTCGTAATTATTAATATTGTATTTTACAATATATTCGTTAGGTATGACATTTCTAATAGAGAATAACATATAAAAAAAACCTTCTGAGAGCATTTCTTTTAAAAACACATCGAGAGTGATAAATTGTCGTAAAAAATGTGTACATAATTCTTCAGCTCGACAATATATTTTCAGTGTGTACTCTAATGGTTCAGCCACACTAACGGCAAATGTGCTGCCTAACGTCATTTTTAACGTCTAATTTGCCATTAATCAGTCGCTACACATACAATTATTGTCAAGTTAGACGTGAAAAATCACGTTAGGCAGCACATTAGACGCAGCGTGTCTCCGACAACGATAGCGTAGCGACGGATTATTGGCATATATGGCACTAATTTTGTAACGGCATTGAGAATGGCATTGCGCGCTAGACGATAGCTCGGCTGGCGGTTTTTGATACACATCAAACGAATTGCCGGCGAACGTATCGCATAGTTGTTGCCATAGATAAAGAAAGATATATGTGAGGAAGACAGAACATACATTTTTGCACGAAAACAGCGACATCTCGTGTTTTTAGTCACGTACTATCTTAGTTTTGATTGCAGGTTTCTTTCATTATTTCAAGTACTAATTTAAAATATAATTTTTGAATGTTAGGAAACGGAAAATGCTAAAATATTTTAATAGAACTCCTGTGATATTTGACATTTAAGATAAAATTGCCAATATTCAAGTAAAATACCAATGCTGCAGCCGCTTCGGAGCGAAATGTGGGACAAATAATGACCTTAACCACCAATGTAAAATTTAGCGCATTAATTTTCTCGCGTTAATTGTCGGGTTCTTGTCCGTTAGAATGCCGTTAGACGTTAACGCAGATGTGCCCGAAGCATAAGTGATTATAACAAACCAAAGCATTAGTTCTATCATCCTTACATGATACCTAGTAGTAGAAGATTTTCTGAGTTCTTGAAATTTTTCTATTGAAATATCTTGATACAATTTGAGAATGGCATTTTTTAAGTCATCATCATCATCGGACGACATTTTCTTGTAATAATTCTAACTAGACACTTTAGAATTAAAATCGAAGTACAAAGTATAATGTAGCACAGTAATTGCAGAACTGGAGCTGATTGATTATTGTAATCGGTAGAAATATCAAGAAGATTTTCTATCATTTTCCAATGCAAGTCTTCAGAGGTACCATCTTGAAATATAATCCTTGTCTTATATTGTGTACTATTATTAGGTATCGAAGTGTAAAATGTAGGAATGTGATTGTTAATAAGGTGGGATGCCATTTTTATCCATCCTGAACAACCGCTGTTATTTTTCAATCCAGCTATATCGAAACAGGCTAAAACTTCTTTCGAATTGTACGGTTGATGTATGTAAAGAATATTTTGGAATACTGCATGTAAAAGTATAAAGTGTGGTGACCACCATGATTGCAGATACACTAATGATTTGCTTACAAATAATATCTATTTATTTCTAATATATAAAGATTCAAAAATAATGTTATAAAGCACTAAAAACTACCCGTATCACTAATGTCTATTTATCACCTAATACTACAGCAGCTTTCAAGCTTTTCCCACAACATACTTTCTGTGAAAAATTACAGTCTATACGGTTTGCAGTATTGTTATTTTAGTGATAAGGCAAATACTTTAACAATTAAATAAATTTGATTAAATAGACAAATGATATACAAATAATACAAGTAATCAAGCATTTTTTAAGTGATTCGAAAATTAGAATAAATAATTAAGTATCCTCACTCCATATTGATGATTTTCCATTGGTGATTTCTTACCATGGCACCAGAAACTTTAAAAAAATATATTTTTTTAAATAAAAGTCAATAAATAAAAATTAAGAACAAAAGTAGCATATATGAGCTATAGAAAATGAGTTGAATCGGCGCAGTGTCGGACATTTTTCACTTTGCCCTAATCTGAATGTGTCACTTTACCCCAACCGGTAATACATAACCGAAACAATTACCCACATTGCACGTTGTGTTTCGTAAGATAAGATTTGTTATAAATATTCAGTGACAAATATACACTTTTTTCATAAGCTATATTAACTTAACACAATCAAATTATGCATTCCGAGGATATTATGCTATCAACTTACTATTACATTTGACAAATGAAACCCCTAAAGCACAATTCTTTTGAATTTTTCCAAAAATATAGGCAATTGTTACGTCACTGTATCACTTTGCCCGGATTCCCCAATAGTTATCTTTTGCTGACATTTGCTGACATTTGCTGACAAGAAGGACTATGAAATCTACATAAAAAGTTAAATGACAACCCTCATTTAAAAAAATTAATGATGACGTCACAGCGGAAAACAAATGCCGATCAAGAAAAGTTTTGTATTAAAATGTGTCTTTTTAAAATTGAAAATTTACCTGTTTCAAGATTTTGAAAAAAACATTAAATAAACAAATTATGAGCTTTGGTGTGCGACACCACTCTGTACATATAATAAATACTTCATCACCGATCGATACTCAATTTTATCAAAAGTAATATTTTCGTCTGACATATTTTCTTCAAAAATTTGCAATGCAGAATCGGCTTATCATTTTTGCAGCAAATTAAAGGCTTACTAGAAATCAATAGCTCCTCTTAATGTTTGATAATATTTCTAGAAAAATTATAAAGTCTTTTCAAAATGAATTTTGAAGATTTCCATCTAATGTCAACGCCATGAAATATCCTAATCCGGTTCTGTTGCGTTACAAAAGTTATTTAATATTTATTCACACATAAAAACATGTTCTTGGAAATCGTACCTATGGTTTTCTTTAGATCGATTCTTTAATTTCCTATGAATAATAGAATTTCTTAAACTGTTTTAAATCAGAGCTATTAAATATTTAGGCAGCATTACATTAAATAATGACAAGACTATAAAATAATCAAGAAAAAGACAAAACGTTTTTGCGCACTAACACTACGCTTCGCTATCGTTTGATCCAAAAACTATAAAATTGCAACAATTATTTGTTTAACAGATCGAGCTATTTTACTTTCAGATAAACTTTTCATTTATGATAATTTAAATTTAATAAAGAAGACTCTCGTTCAAAATTCTTATCCAATAAATCTTATAGGATCAGTAATTAAAAATCGTGTTAAATAACGGCACTAGTGTCTTTGATTGACAAGAATTTTGTGCAACAAAATAACTTGATGAATTCTGGAAAAGTCATTCCGATAAAAGAAAACGAAATTGAACACTGCTACAAATAAAAGATTGGTGGTAATTGATAGAATGTTAAGTTTGAAGATGAAGGTTGGAAAAGCGTCACACAACACTGAATTTATTATTGTTCCGGATTTCCGAAATAAGTGCATTTTAGGAATGGATATTCTAGATATTTTAAATAAGGTTATTGACATTGAAAAGAAGAGATGAAATGAAGAAATAATTCCTTGGATCGAAGAAGAGTCCGAAGAAGAATTAATTGTGAATAATATTATTTTAGATGAAAAAAATCTTGAAAATATAAAATTAAATTGCGAGAAGAATTATGAATCCATCCTAAAAGAGATTATTTTGGAAAATAGTGATTTAATAAATTCAGAACCAGATGACTTATTTCTGGACATCAGTGTTGCCAACAACTACGGAACAAAAAAATCCAGACGGTCATTAAAAAAAAAGCTAAAAATGGCTAAACAGTAAATAAAAAGTAGAACGATGCTCCGCAGGCGAAAATTTTTCGAAATTCATCTATTTTTAATAAAATATTTACCTATTTTTCCAATTTTAAATATTTTTAAATTTTAATTCGTATTATTGAAAATTGTTGAATTTAATTTTTTTTGTCGTTAGACCGTATTTCTTCATCTTCTGTTCAATGAAGGTATCTTTCAATTTCAAATTATGTATTATGACTTGAGAGGTGCGGAAAATAGTTATCACCTCCCACTACCTTTACATGCGGCAGTAGCGCGGTCCTCATTCGAGCCGTGTAGACTTCGCAGTATTGCTGATATATTGAAGAGGATCGTTTGAGTTTGAAATTACACTTATAGGCGCATAAAAAGCTATTGTTTTGTAGGCGTATAATTTTGTTAACTGCAAAACACAAATCTTACCACAAATAGTGGATTCGACTATTTTCATAGTTTCACCGTCGTTCGACAGCTTCGTCAGAAGTCGAACGACGGGGAAACGTAAAGTGTTATAGTGCGCGATTTAGTGTCCGCTTAAAAGATTTTGTGATACCAATTTCATCGGACAAGAACCAACTGTAAATACAAATCTTACCCAAGAAAATTTAAAAACACTACTTACTTACATAAGTACATAGTTTACTTGTGTTAAGCTAGGTTCGCAGGTAACCGTTTATACGTCTCCGGCAATACGTTGACCAATCATAGCTCGCGTTTATCGATATGATCACATTCTTTCCGACGACCGGAGAAGTTGGTTCAAGATCAACTTTTGTCGGAGATTTCTTCCGTTGACATCATAATTTTTAAATAGTCACGTAGAGGTTAGGTACGGGATTTTACTCTTTAGTGCTTTTAAATCAATTTTAATTGTAACTCATATGATTGTATTCATTTGATTGCAATTTTTTATTATTGATATATACCATGATACGAGTTAATTCTGAAGTTTTGTCTTTGAAACGGACGTAGTAATTCACATAGTCAACCTGTCAACTACAAAACGCCGTCAAGCCAACTGTCAAATTTATCCGCAGAGAAATGAACGGTTCAAAAATGGAACATCCGTTGACGGATGAACGCAACCGTATAAACGGATAGCTGCGAACCTAGCTTAGAGTCGGATACCTAAAAATTATTTTCAACTTTTTTAGCGTGATTTTTATAAGCAGTCAAATTCTCGCAAAATTTCATTGCAGTGATTCACTTTTCAAGCCGAATATTAAGGCAGAGTAATTGAATAAAGCATACCTATGTATTAAAATGAAGGGTAATAATTTATTAAAGAAACATTTTAAATAAATCAAAAATAAAATTCATACTTTCAGCTTTATGCGGTTCAGTTTTACACTGAACCGCGTTCGATATTTTTAATGTTGCATCGAACGCACGGTTCGAGCGAACGGCACTGGGAACTCGATTTGTGATTCTGGAGGGAGGTGTTCGTGACGTTTCAACATTTTTAGCATCTCTCTAATTATGACAATAGCTGCTGATGAAGATTATGAATCGAAACCGGTTGCTAAATTAAAATTAAAATTAGGAAGTACTCTGTACTCTTCATATGAATTCAACAATTAGACATAATTATGGACAATCAACAAGATAATTTTTTTTGCCAATTTGCCAAACTAGCATTGGTACCAATAATTTTTCTGTATGGTTGCGGAATCTGGGAAAATGCTAGAAAAATATAATTTCTGAAAACAGTTAAATTTGCCGCTAGCCGCCAGATGAAATTTTACCCACTAGATCGACTCTCGAAAAGACCAGATCTAGCGGTAAAATAGCCAGGGATTGGAAAAAAACTGTTTTTTTTTTTTTAAAAAACAAAACATTTGTTTTATTTGATTTTAAACAGTTTTTTTTTGTTTAAAACATGTTTAAAATGGACTTAAAATTAATCATGTTTTAAACAAAAAAAAACTGTTTAAAATTAAATAAAACAAATATTTTGTTTAAATTTATTACACTTTTTTAATTGCTTCAAATACTCTCACAACCTAAATTACATAGTAAAAAGGAAAAAGTAGTTATTAGTTGTATTGCGAAATGATAAAAGTTTAAAAATATTTACGATAAAAATTCTAGAGATTCATTTTGCAGTTTCTAGGGTTGAAAATAGAAAAAAATAGAAAACAGTTGTGGGCTTTCAATTTTCGTCTAAAAAGGTTTTCTACATATGCAATTTCTAATTTCAATTTTATTTTTTATTTCTTATTTACGTCCTTGAAAATTGTAACTAGTTTAGCTTTTCTACTTCTAATGATATTCTAACTGATATTTTAATTTAGAATATACAAAATTAAATGCTCTAAATAGACGTTCTAAGGTATGTTCTTTATATAACGTTTCAAAATCCTCAATTTTTCAGGTTAAGCAAATCGAGAAACGGACCAAACTATATATTGTCATTTGCTACAGGCAATTTTCTACAGGCTGCCTAAATTTTTTTATGTTGATCTGTTGATATTTAATAAATGCAAACGACATATTATGTTTCAAAATATAATGGAATGAATAATAAATAAATAAAAAGTAAATGATTCAAGTACTAGAAAATATCAAAAATTTACATATAAAATACCATTTTCGAAAACATTACTACTGTTGCGAAGAAATCCGTAACAAATAAAGAGACATTACCCAACACACAACAAAATAAAATAATAAAATTAAAGTCCAACATATCTCCTCAACCATCAATACAAGAACAACAACAAAAAGAGCTAGGTAAAACAACGATACAACACGCTTCCCAAGAATTAGAAACTACCAAAAAATCTACACAATCGAAAAATAAGCAAAACACAGTAATACGAGGAATAAGCGAAGATTCAGGTACAAAATTTAAAGCAGCGGAACCTAGGGCAACACACTACGTAATGTCAATAAATTCTATTTGACATTTAACTACAAAGAAATTGCTCATAATTTGTTTATTTAATGTTGTTTCGCAAAATCTTGAAACAGGTAAATTTTCAATTTTAAAAAGACACATTTTAATACAAAACTTTTCTTGATCGGCATTTGTTTTCCGCTGTGACGTCATCATTAATTTTTTTAAATGAGGGTTGTCATTTAACTTTTTATGTAGATTTCATAGTCCTTCTTGTCAGCAAATGTCAGCAAATGTCAGCAAAAGATAACTATTGGGGAATCCGGGCAAAGTGATACAGTGACGTAACAATTGCCTATATTTTTGGAAAAATTCAAAAGAATTGTGCTTTAGGGGTTTCATTTGTCAAATGTAATAGTAAGTTGATAGCATAATATCCTCGGAATGCATAATTTGATTGTGTTAAGTTAATATAGCTTATGAAAAAAGTGTATATTTGTCACTGAATATTTATAACAAATCTTATCTTACGAAACACAACGTGCAATGTGGGTAATTGTTTCGGTTATGTATTACCGGTTGGGGTAAAGTGACACATTCAGATTAGGGCAAAGTGAAAAATGTCCGACACTGCGCCGATTCAACTCATTTTCTATAGCTCATATATGCTACTTTTGTTCTTAATTTTTATTTATTGACTTTTATTTAAAAAAATATATTTTTTTAAAGTTTCTGGTGCCATGGTAAGAAATCACCAATGGAAAATCATCAATATGGAGTGAGGATACTTAATTATTTATTCTAATTTTCGAATCACTTAAAAAATGCTTGATTACTTGTATTATTTGTATATCATTTGTCTATTTAATCAAATTTATTTAATTGTTAAAGTATTTGCCTTATCACTAAAATAACAATGAAAGTTGGAAGTAGATGACTAGTTTTGGATTACATCCATTATCAAATCTAAAGAGACTTAAATTAACACTGAGTGAGTGTAGTGATATTAAATTATATGTAATTTATAAAAATGTAAATTACAACGTAAGATTTCCTGAAAGTTACAAGATTGTTTGTAATTTATGAAATTTTTAATTTTTCTGCATTACAACATACTGTAACGCTTTTGAGGGTTCGATTAATTTTTATTTTAAGAACGAAACACGATATAGTTAATAAACTAATTTATTTAAAAGCAACTTACACTATAACACTAACATTTATTTACAAGCTTATATCTAATTTATTTTAACGACCGAGCGAAAATCTAACGCGAAACTGTCCAATGCCGAATTCTTGCCGAACTGTGGCCCACTCCCAGCCGTGTGCATTTATAAGCCGACGCTGTTGTTCTCGATAAAGATAGAGCGCGACGGATTGTCTGGTCTAATTTATTCTGCCGCCGGCATTCTCCAAGCCGTCTGCAGAAGCCTCTAGTCTAAGGCTCGTCGGCTGTGACGCAAGAAACAGACTGACGCCGGCTGCTGTCGACGAATCATTACACTGCCCTCTTCTTAAAAACATTTCGTCTCGGAACGTTCCTCGTGATAGCCTTGAAGGAGGATGTCGAAATCGGCATGCTGGACCCATTTTTCAACTTCCGGTCTGGAAGAAATAGCAGTCCACGGTTTTCTTACTGCCGACAGCTGCCTGTGGGTGGTGACTGCAGACTAGAACTTCAATTTCCGTTCCGATGAAGATGACTTCTATCATGCTTCGAATGACCCTCCAGTCCAGTCCGTCTAGTCCGCAGCCCAACTTGGGAATGGCTAATTTTGTCTCCCTGCCTTCTACCACCTGTCTCTTCAGTCTCCATAAAACTCTCCAAATATTGCGATAGTCAGGCTTACCGCTTGATGTCATCTTGGTGACTAAGTAGTATACGTGTCGTCTTTGATCCGCTTCCGTGTCGATGATCTGCAGGCTCTTCCCCACCATGGGGTGGTGTCTTTGGAGTTCCTCGATCTGACCAAATTTCTTCCGGAAAACATGGGCTATCCCCTTGGACATTCTTAGGTCTTCTGCCACACAGTGGGCCAGACTGTACTCCGGTGGTACTTGAAAAAGGTCTTGCTGCTTCTCTGTAGTCACTCCGAATCGTGCCTTACTCCCTTGGCGTGATGAGACATAAAGATTACCACCACTTCGGAACCTTGCGTCCTTTGTACTGTCCCTTCATTTTCTTCTCCGTTGTAAGGAGCCATCCGGTTGAAGTAGATCACTTTGGGCTTGCCATGCGGAACCTTCTTGATGCCGTAGATGACATCGTTGATCCGTTTCATCACTATGTAAGGACCTTCCCAAGATGTCTGCAATTTTGGGGACAAACCTCGACGTCTTTGTGGATTATAAAGCCAGACCAGCGCTCCAGGTTGCTATCCCCCATTCTGAGCATTGATGTCATAATGCTCCTTCATTCGGTCGCTGGCCGTCTGTATCAATATACAGACGGCCAGCGCACTTGATTGTGAATATCGTCCATCTTCCTGCGTAGACCGTTCACGTAGTCTTCGTCGGCAGGGACTTCGCCAGGCTTCACGCCGAATTTCAGGTCGCAGGGTAGTCTTGGCTCTCGCCCAAATACCACTTTTGCTGGTGTCTCTCCTATTGCCTCATGAACGGACGCACGGTATGCCAGTAGAAAAAGGGGAATGTACGTACCCCAGTCTCTCTGATGATCGGAGACGACTTTGGACAAATGTCGGTTGATGGTTCTGTTGAATCATTCCACCATTCCGTCCGACTGCGGGTGGAGTGCAGTGGTTCTAGTTTTCCGGACGCCGAGCAGAGTACACACGTTCTTGAACAAAGCCGATTCAAAGTTCCTCCCTTGATCTGAATGCAGCTCCATGGGCGCCCCATACCGACTGATCCATTCTCAAACAAAGATTTCAGCAACAGTTATCGCCTCTTGGTTTGGTAGGGCGTATGCTTCAACCCACCCAATGCTTATTTTCACTATTCGTTTGTGGAAATGGGCCGGCTACATCTATGGCAACTCTTTCAAAAGGACTTCCCACGTTATACTGTTTTATGGGAGCCTTGCCTCGTCTGTGGGGGCCGTTATTGGCTGTGCAGACTACGCACTTCCTACACCAGTCCTTTATGTCTTCCTTGCAGTTCACCCAGTAGAATCACTCGCGCACCTTTTCCATAGTCTTCTTGATTCCCAGATGCCCTCCCGAAGTTCCATCGTGAAGCTCCCTCAGAATTTCCGGCACCCTATTCTTGGGGATCAGTAACTGTGTCTTCTGTTCCGTGCCTTCCTGGTTCTCGATGGTTCGTTTCAGAAGACCATGATCCAGCACTATGGAGTCCCACTGCGCCCAGTACGATTTTACGGATGGTGCATACGGTGCTATCTCTTACCAAGTAGGCCTTGCCTCCCTACTTTTCCATTCCAGCACCAATTTCAAATCCTGATCGTTCTCCTGGTCTCGTCGCAATTCTTCATCTTGCCATTTGTCGTCTACGACGGCCGTCCTCGCAGTCGTGGCTACTTTCTCCTCCAGACGACTACAGTGCTTACAGTCTTCGGCACAAAGCCTTCTCGACAAAGCATCGGCATTTCTATGGCTAGTTCCGGCTCGATGCTGAATTTCAAAATCGTATTCCTGAGGTCGTTCGATCCATCGTGCGACTTGTCCTTCAGGATTCTTGAATCGGAGGAGCCATTTTAAAGCAGCATAGTCCGTCTTCAGGAGAAAGTGTCTGCCATATAAATACTTGTAGAAATGTTCTATGGTCTTTACCACCCTTCTAGTGACGCAATAATTTCGCTCCGGCTTTACTGAAGTAGCCGATCACCTTCTCTTGCCCATCTTGTATCTGGGAGAGTACGCCACCGATACCAACATTGCTAGCGTCGGTGTCCACGACGAGCTTGCCTTCAGAATAGGAGCACTTATCAAGTACTGTTTTAGTTGTTCAAAACTAATTTGGCAGTGTTGGTCCCATTCAAATGGGCGACCTTCTTCGGTGAGTTTCGTCAACGGCTTAGCGATATCTGCAAATCCGGGAACATAGCGCCGATAGTAAGTGCACAGGCCTAGGAAACTCCTTATCTGATGTTTATTTTTGGGAGTTGGCCAGTCTTTCACCATCTGAATCTTCACTGGGTCCACGGCGATTCCATTCCCATTGACAATATGGCCCAGATAATTAACTTCCTTCTGGAACAAGTGACACTTTTTGAGACTAAGCTTTAGTCCAGCTCCGAGAAGTCGCTGGAACACTCCTTCCAGGTTCTTCAGGTGGTCGTCGAATGTTTTTCTCACCACAATTATGTCGTCCATGCACGTTGTCCAGAACAGACCCTTCAGAACCGTCCCCATTAGCCTCTCGAATGTCGCTGTGGCATTACATAACCCGAACGGCATCACTGTGAATTGCCATAGACCCATACCAAGGGAAAACCCCGTCGTTTCTCGATCTTCGGGCGCTAGTTCAACTTGCCAATAACAACTCTTTAGATCCAAGGTCGAGAAGATCTTTGAATCGGCCAGGGTGTCCAGAGTGTCATCAATCCGTGGCAGAGGACAGCTATCCTTTTTGGTGACGTTGTTGAGCAATCGATAGTCTACGCGGAACCGTGTGGATCCATCCTTCTTCTTCACAAGCACCACCGGTGACGCCTATGGGCTGCTCTATGGCTCAATTACATTGTCTTTCTCCATCTCGCGAACAATGCGTTCTGCTTCTTCACGCTTTGCTAATGGTAACCTCCTTGGAGCTTGACGGATGGGTCTTTCTTCTCCGGTCTCTATCTTGTGTTTGACGATGTCGGTTCTTCCCTTAGGTCCATTTTCTACCTCGAACACATCTTGATAACGACAGATCAAGTTCTTCGCTTTTGTCTTTTGTTCTGGAGTCAATTCCTGGGCCGTTGACATGACCATTTCCGACAACTTCTTCGGGACCTTCCTCTCTTGCACGTTTGTTTCTAGTTGGCGGGAGATAGAGGACACCGTGGCACAACTTCCCAAGATCGTACCCTTCTTGATGTTGACGGGGAAACAGTTCACATTCATTAGACGGACTGGTATTTCCTTCCTTGCTGTCAACAACATTTTTCCAACGAGAACTTCTTTTCCAATCTTCTGATCGTCAGTATTAGGTTCGACCATAATGACTTGCCCATCTTGGAAAGCGCCCTTCAGGTTTGCATTCCAATTGGAACCCATGGGCACACATGATGACGTCCATGCCCAGAATTGCTTCGTCCTCTATTTCTGCTACCAGCGCACTGTGTTTGATGGGGTCGATCTAATGGTAATGATCACCTCTACTTCACCATGGACAGTTGCTGATGTTCCGGTTGCTGTCCTCAGTCTCCACTTGGTCGGTTCGGTGCGTCTTGTGCGTCGAGCCTCAAGATAGTCTTTGTCGCACCCGTATCCAATAACATGGTGTGAGGGATGTCATCAATGGTGGCATCCACGAAGACGCTGCTGGTTAATCGCCGCAGGGCTATTACTTTCGTGGCTTTGGTCTTTGGGGGCTATTTATAAAAATCTGCCTGAAATCTTTAGTAGAACATAAGTTAACATAAGGCATAATTTTCACTATGTAAATCCCTATGGCCACAGTTAAAAAAAATGCATGTATATGTTGTAACACCGAAAAGTGAAGATTGCTTAACAGTAAAGTGCCCTTATTTTAAAATATACATAAAAATGTCAGTAGCAGTAAATGTTGTTTAGAATTAAAAGTTACAGGCTGGGTTTCTCAGTAATAGTTTAACTTTAAACTCCTGCTTATTCCCATGGTAGCAATTATAGAAACAATTGTTCCTATGGAAATAAACAGGAGTTTAAAGTTAAACTAGGACTAAGAAACCCAGCCACAGTCAAATAAAAAATTAGTGCGATTAGTTTGAAGGTTGAGAAATTTAGGGCCGATTTCATCAAACTAGGTTAAATTTTTTCTAACACGGGATTAAGAAAACGCGATTAAAACTTAATCTTACATTTTAAACGAGTTTAATGCGCTCGTGTTTCACCAGTGATATTACTGGTGACGGTAATCGAGATTAGTTAAGCGAGTTTTAGTTTCAGGATCTCGTCGAAATCGCATGAAAGCAATCGAAATGTGTACAGTGTAGGTACCTGTTGTCATTTTGAAAAGAGCTGTCAGTGGAAAAGGTGCCTATTACATATTTTTTATAGATAATTTTGTAATCATGGTAAGTACATCTGTTGTTGAAATGGAAAAGAGGAAAAGGAAAAGAAGTCCTAATATGACGGCAGGAAAGAATTACTACTAAAAGTATTCCATATTTTGAGGTCTGTTCACATAAACTCGACCTTTTAGATAACTCCATAAAAAGAAAACTTACAAAACAAAATTAGTACAGAAATGAATAACATTAACCGTGGAACCATCGCAAGAGTTATTAACAGCGTTTACACACGAGCTGGTCACTGTCAAGTGGTTGGTGGAGGACACTTTCAGCATTTATTATAATTTTACTAAGTTGTTTTGTTATGTTTTTATGAGAAAGTATTATTTTAGGTTGAAATTTTATTAAGATTAAAAATCACATTACATTTTTCAATAATTTTTTTCTTCAAAATTTTCTTATGCAACTAGTGGTTCATTAACATTTTTGTACTCAGAAAAATGGATGCTTTCAAATGACATTTTCAAAAAATAGGTTGTCATTTAAAAAAAAGTGTCGATGACGTCACAGCGCAAAAGTGGTAACTGACATAAAATTAAAATTGGTTGCAAAATATGTCTTTTTTAAAAATAAAATCGATCTGTCCGAGCATTTTTCGAGAAAGTCAACGTTAAGGGTGTTTTTTCGCTTGGTGCGTTACTTTATCACCACACTGTATAATAAAGAAGTAAATAAAAATTGTAAAAAAATCACAGCCGTAAAGCCTATAGTTTTCTTAATCTATGTACCAAATTTCCTTAACGTAAGTCAGTAAATAAAAGAGTTACAGTTTCGGTGTTACAACATATATAATAAAGAAGTAAATAAAAATTGTAAAAAAATCACAGCCATAAAGCCTATAGTTTTCTTAATCTATGTACCAAATTTCATTAACGTAAGTCAGTTAATAAAAGAGTTACAGATTTTTGAGAAATGCTTAAGTGCTTTTGGCCCCATAGTGGGACGCCACATTCGAGTTGTTATGTTTTCACTTATTTTTACTTGTTTGTCAGGCGTTGGACACGTATTTTTGTATTATTTCGCTGGTTGAATAAAAAATGCTTCAATCACTTGAACCTTTATTGTGCCACATGCACGTTCCACCTTTACACGGACAATACAATTTTTCGCGCAAGTTTAATTGTCAGGTGTGCCAACCTAATTTTTCGCAAGTTCCCCCAGGGATACCAACGATTAAAAATAAAAAATTAAATCGTGAATGTAGTTATAAAATAAATATCAAAGTCTAAAGGTGCCTACTAACGTCCCAATTTCGCGCCCAATCTGCAGGGCCGACCGGCAGGGTCCCTGCAAATTGGGATGTAAGTAGGCAAGTTGGGATGACTACTTCCGATATCGGAATATTGGATCAAGCCAATTCACGATTTGTAGATCGTCCCTACAGATTGGGAGTAAATCGTGACGTGCGTAGCGCGACCGGGAAATTTCGGCGCAGTCAACGTTGACTTCTGTCAGTGGAGGTTGTCACGTGCAAGTTTATTTATAAAATTACGAAATAATGGCATCCAAAGAAAAGGAAATATGGACTAATATTATCGATTTGTATAAAGATTTACCACATCTATGGGATAAAAGTAATAAAAATTATCTCAATCGTAATATGAGAGAGGAGGGCTTTAGGATACTATTAGAAATTTACAAAGAATTGGATAGAGACGGTACAATACCAATTTTAAAGAAATTGTTTTGAAAGAACAGTAGCCATTCTATGAAACGCGTGATACCGCGGTAACTCACGAAATGATATCGGAACCAAAATTGGGACGTGAGTAGCACCTATTTATTTGCCTACCGATCGGCCCTGCAGATTGGGAGCGAAATTGGGACGTCGTAGGCACCTTAACTTTCAACTAACAATCTGTGAGCAGTGTTGGGGGTATATAGTATACAATGTATATTATATACTGTACACAATCTACTTTGTAGGTATATTGTATCTGTACATAATATACTATGATAAAAAAAGTATATTGTATATTGAATATTTATACAAATTCTAGGATATTATGAGTAAATATCCTTTTCCGCACTTGGGAAATATAATATTCAGTATATTATATACGAATTGTATATAATGTACAACTTGTACATTGTATACATTTTGGTATATTATATATTTACAGTTGGTTCTTGTCCGATGAAATTTGTATCACAAAATCTTCTAAGCGGACACTAAATCGCGCAACTACACTTTACGTTTCGCAGTCGTTCGACTGACGAAGCAGTCGAACGACTGCGAAACATAAAGTGTAGTTGCGCGATTTAGTGTCCGCTTAGAAGATTTTGTGGTATATTATATACAAATATACTTTCATTTAAACTTGGTTTCAACAATCTCTGTTGCTAGTTGACATAAACATAACGTGCGATTTTTCAATTTTTTAACTGATGCTCCAGAAAATGATGATTTTAACGCATTAAACAAAGAATGTGAATCCCATCTTTTAGATGAAGATAATGAATTAACTTCATTATTAAAGTATCCTACTCTTAAAAATATTTTTCTTAAATATAATACTGTACTGCTATCGTCAACTCCAGTTGAGCGCCTATTTAGTATTGGAGGAATCGATTCCACCAAAGCGGAATCGATTTTTTTTTAAATCTCTAAACACACAATGACGTAAATACAGTGAGCCTCTAAAGTATGGAATAAAATTTGTAATTTAGAAAAAACGTTCGGACAGGTAAATTTTGTTTTTAAAAAGCACACAAGTAAAAATCAAGTTTTGACAGTCATTTGTTTTCGAGTAATGACGTCATCGATATTTTTTGAAAGAGCAACCCCCAATTTCTTTTCTTGATTCTGATAACTCATTGAATTCTCTATCCAACCACATCAAAAATTTATTGTTTTATGGGAAAAATTTTGAGAAACAAATTATTGAAGATGAATGAATCATCTTCTACCTACAAATGATACCTACAACAAAACCAAAATGATACCTACAATAAAAGAAAACTTGTCATTCTTGTCATTTAAACAAAGTCTTTTCAAGTCATGGTTCGTCATTTAACCGAAAATTAAATTATAATTATTATTATTTCATTTCATTTTCAATAATTTTTTTCTTAAAATTTTTCCCATAAAACAATAAATTTTTGATGTGGTTGGATAGAGAATTCAATGAGCTATCAGAATAAAAAAAAAATTGGGGGTTGCTATTTAAAAAAAATGTCGATGACGTCATTACTCGAAAACAAATGACTGTCAAAAATTGATTTTTACTTGAAAATGTGTGCTTTTTAAAAACAAAATTTACCTGTCCGAGCGTTTTTTCTAAATGTCAAAAATAAAAAAATTACGAATTTTATTCCATACTTTAGAGGCTCACTGTGTATTCTTATTATCAGTTGCGAAAAAAAAAAACGCCAATGCATTGCAAGATATGAATTATGCAAACAAGCTTCAACGAAACAAATGTGCAACTGACAATTAAAAAATGTTATATGTTAAATTTCTTTAATAAATATTAGGTTGTTCGGAAAAAGTGTCGTATTATGGTCTAGAATTTTTCGATTCTAGAAAAGTTGCGAGATATCATCGTGAATGCAATTGCTAGTAGAAAGATGGCAAAAAGTCACTGATGCAAATGATGATTATACAGGGTGAGTTATTAAGCGCCCCTTCTTCCATAGCTCATTTATAGAACGAGATAGAATTTTTTTCTTTTACAAGGACATTCTACCTATTGAGCACTATAACCTAAAATTATTTTGATACATACAGAGTGTTACATAAAATAATGGCAGCATGCAGCGGGATTTTTTTTAATGGAACACTCTGTGTATTTCCCTATAGAAAGATATAACACTCGATCCTCTAAACAGCAGCACATAAAATATTTATATTTATTTAACCAATTAAGAGTAAATTAATATTTTATCGAAAACGGTCTGATTTTCAACTTCTCTTAAAATACTAATGCCTGATTGCACCGAATTTTTAATCATTGATTAAATTTAAGACGTGTTTAGAATGTGACAATAGTGAATACATGACAGCATAATGTCAATCACCATCTAATTGACGGTTAAACTTCAACTTAAGTGTCAGTTAGAATGCGCCTGACATTATGCTGGATCTACGTCAAATATTACATTCTAAACACGACTTAAATTTAATTTCTGCTTAAAAATGCGGTGCAATTGGCCATAACTGTAAACGTATCGTTTGTCGTACGGGAATAAAAATAGATAGTGTTATAAATTAAAGTATAGGGAATAACCCAGATATAAATTCATTTAGTTTCATTTGTTTTTTTAAGTGTTGAAGCCTGTGTAATTGTCAGATTTTCAAATTTCCGTTATTCAATTTTTTTAAATGCAACCCCCCCTATCTCTTTTCACGAATAGATAGTGTTCATGTTCCTCTTCAATTCTGTTATAGGTTTTCTGCAACTAATCCTTACAGTTTTTTTGCTATAATAAACTTTTTACATTTTTACTCTAAAATCGATATTAAAAAGTTATTTAACGTACCGTATTTTAATTTCTTTAAGACAGCGCCCTCTATTTCATAAAACAGATGGATAATATCAAGTTTACAATTGATTACAGACTCTTATTACATTATAATCATCGTATTTTTGTTATAATACAGTCCTTTTACTTTGTTTTAATTAAGAATGCTTTAAAATTGATTCGATGTAGTTCCTAAGCTTCAGTTGTCTTCATTAACATTTGATTTAATAAAATCTGAATACTTGAACAAAAGAAATTCACCGATTTTCATTTATTTGTTAGATCATTAATTTATTATTTGTATATTTTTTTTTGAAGTACAACAATTTTTACATTAAGGTAATTATTTGTAAACACTGATGTTTTCTTTTGTTGTAAACCACATCGAATCAATTTTAAGACATTGTTAATTACAACAAAGTGAAAGAACTGTATTACAATAAAAATACGATGATTTTAATGTATTTTAATGTAATGTAATTTTGATATTATCCATCTGTTTTATGAAATAGAGGGCGCTGTCTTAAAGAAATTAAAATACGGTACGTTAAATAACTTTTTAATATTGATTTTAGAGTAAAAATGTAAAAAGTTTATTATAGCAAAAAAACTGTAAGGATTATATGCAGAAAACCTATAACAGAATTGAAGAGGAACATGAACACTCTCTATTCGTGAAAAGAGATAAGGGGGGTTGCATTTAAAAAAATTGAATAACGGCAATTTGAAAATCTGACAATTACACAGGGTTGAACACTTGAAAAAACAAATGAAACTAAATGAATTTATATCTGGGTTATTCCCTATACTTTAATTTATAACACTACCTATTTTTATTCCCGTACGACAAACGATACGTTTACAGTTAGTATTTTAAGAGAAGTTGAAAATCAGACCGTTTTCGATAAAATATTAATTTACTCTTAATTGGTTAAATAAATATAAATATTTTATGTGCTGCTGTTTAGAGGATCGAGTGTTATATCTTTCTATAGGGAAATACACAGAGTGTTCCATTAAAAATAATCCTGCTGCATGCTGCCATTATTTTATGTAACACTCTGTATGTATCAAAATAATTTTAGGTTATAGTGCTCAATAGGTAGAATGTCCTTGTAAAAGAAAAAAATTCTATTTCGTTCTATAAATGAGCTATGGAAGAAGGGGCGCTTAATAACTCACCCTGTATAGTTTAAAGATAATGTTTATACTTATGTATATAAACATTCTGAATTAAAAAGAAAACGACATTTTTTTCCGAACAACCTAATACTTTGCAAGTATATGATAATCGATTAGCACATTGCTTAAGATGTGAAGAAGGAAATTTCGATTATTTGTTATAATTTTTTTTAAATGAGCTTTAAAGCTCATAATCAGGTAGTATTAATACTACCTGATTAAAATTCCTTTTTATTTCATCATAAGCTGGAATACATTGCAATTCCTTCTTTTTAATATTGAAAATTTATCTTGCCTATTCAAAGTTAAAAAAAAGCTCATGGTATATGCACACTGCACAGATGGAAAAAAAACTCAGTGTATGTGTATATTATATACATATCAAATGTATTGTATATGTATAGAGGTACAATTTAGATCAAGTATACAGTATATTTATGTTTAAGATATACATTTTTTTAAAGTATATGTATATGTATCTCAGATCCAAAAATAAAGTACAACATTAATAAAGTAAGTATCTTTATACTTTAACAATTAGATATTCTCTGGCAAGTCTTGGTTTTAGGTTCCACCAATGGGAGAGGACAGATCTTGGATGTCCTCAGAAAAACTACACGTACAATACCGTCCTTTCGGGATGAACAGCAATATCTCTGCCTAGCTTCCAGCAAAGGGGTGGTAAGTTGTGTTCCTTTATTAATACAAGGGAATCTATTTCAATATTTCTTGTAGGTACATTCCACTTGCTTCGCTGTTGAATCTCGGCGATGAACTTTGTAGACCATCGACTCTAAAAGTTTTGTTGAATCTTCTGAATCCTCTGATATGCTGACAGTCTGTTGTCTGGAATCTCTTGCATATCAGGGTCAAGTAGTGACGTCAACGATCTCCCAATAAGAAAATGAGCTGGCGTCATGGGCGTCGCTGGCGTCATTAGGATCTGATGAAAGAGGGCAAATTTAAGACCGCTTCAATCTGGGTGAGTAGCGTTAAGAAATCCTCCAAACAAAGATGCGCAACACCCGCAACGCGATTTAGATGCCGTTTAACGGATTTAACACCTGCCTCCCATAACCCTCCGAAATGAGGTGAATGTGGCGGTATAAGTTTATCCCTTCATTTGCAAAGCAACCTTCTAATTCATCCATATTTTTAATCAAAAATTTCCCTACCTCTACTAACCACTACGGAACCAATTTTGTGGGGGCTATTAATGATTAGCCCCCACAAAATTACTTGGGTTTTGTTCTAAAACATATAAACCACTCTTTTTGCTAAGTTTCTGCCTAAGATAGGCCAAAATTTTTCACGTACGGACGCAAGCAATTGTTGACGTCAAGCGTGGAATAATGTTTTGTGTTCAGATATGAGCAACAACTTTGTGAAATGGTGATTCGCAGGTAGCAAAATAGGATGTTTTTTGTTGATTGTAAAATTTGAAAATTTTAGCCTGCCATCTAATCTTAAACAATACGAGGTAACTCTGATTAATTTACAAAAACTTTAATTCGACCGAACTGTGAAAATTTTACTCTGACGTTTCATTTCTGGAACAGGAGAATTTAAGGTATTTGCGGGAAACTCAGGTCAATTCGATGAATCTTCCTGAAACCACTGAGGGCCCTTCCACCATAGATTTGCATCTATGAATAAATCAGGATTTAACCCCCGAGAAACGAGATCTGCAGGGTTTTCCCTTGTTGGAACGTAGCACCAGTTGTTTGGTTCTGTTAAAGCCTGAATCTCTGCAATTCTATTTCCCACAAATATTTTTAACAAATTTGGAGAACAATTTATCCAACCGAGTACCACTGTGGAATCGCACCAATAATAACAAGCATTGGGTTTTGTGTTCAAAGATTTACAAACCTTATTGCATAATCGAGCTAAAATTAAAGCTCCACAAAGCTCTAGGCGAGGTATCGTTATTGTTTTTAAAGGAGAAACCTTTGACTTAGCACACAGGAAACTTGAATGAATATTGCCTTCGTTATCGATACTTCTAAGGTAAACACATGCTCCGTAAGCATCATTTGAGGCATCCGAAAAGTCATAAAGTTCTACTCTGATTGCATTTGCACACGTAACAAATCTGGGTATACGAAGATTCTTCAACTCAGAAATATGTGACTTGAAATTAAACCATTTGCTATGAAGATTGAAGATCGGATGGTATGGACTCATCCCATGACAAGTGTTCCGCCCATAATTTTTGGATGATTATTTTGGCAATGATTGTGCAAGGAGCGAGGTGGATCATAATATACAAGTCCTGCGCCAAAAGTATTCGCCTAACTAGTGTAGCTGTTTTTGAAAATAAAATCATTATTAGAATTTAAATATCAAAATTTTATTTAAAATTATATAAATTTATATTTATTTATTATTATTATTCTCGAAAAATAATCTACCACTGAATAACTAATAACTGTCTCTTTCTTTACCCAAGACAGGTAGGCGAATACTTTTGGCGCAGGGCTCGTATATGTGTGCAATACATGATAAGATCGTGCGTTTCGTGACCTGTGTAGGTAATTTATCGACGCTGATATTATAAAGCAAAGAATCGTCACTGCATTTTTTTTTATCTGTGGTGGTTGCCCAACGGGGTCCTAAGTCAAAGACTTGTCAGAACCTCAGGAGCGGGAGTGTATTTGAGTGTGTGTAAAGTGTTCCATGGCTTTGTTACTTCCAACCTACTCATCGTTTAAGGGGAAGTAGTATCGAATTTTATCCCCAACACTGAAGGGTACCTGAAATCGATACCGACCACCCCCGAGAAAAATCCCGAGTGCGGTTCGAACCGACAACCATGCGATTGCAAGGCCGGTCCCTTACCACTGGATCGTTCAGGCGTTTGAGCAAAGCATGACCAAAGTAATCCCAAAGTATGCGTATTTTCATTAGAACCTATTGTTAGTACAGAAGAATTAACGTTAAAATCAGCAAAACCTTCAATGATTCTTGAGTTATTTGAAATCCATTTCCTCAATTCAAAACATCCTTTAATTAACATCTAAGATATTTGCAAACAAATAGGTTGCGCTTCTTCAGTTGAATTAAAACCTGTCAACAAATCGTCTACATAGAAATCTTTCAGTATGATTTTAGACGCTTCAGGAAATTCTTCTGAGTTTTCATATGCCAGCTGATGCAAACAACTAATAGCCAAAAATGCCGCAGAGGCAGTGCCGTACATCACCGTATTCAGTTCTTGTACCGTTATATTTTCTGAGGGATCACTACACCAAAGAATGCGCTGTAGGGATCGTTGCTCCTCGTTAATAATGACCTGGCGATACATTTTAGCTATGTCCGCTGAAACAACGTGTTTCTATTCTCTGAGTCGAAAGATAATCGACTGCAGATCACTCTGTATTGTAGGATCTACCATTTGAATGTCATTGATAGAGACACCTGTGGTCGTTGGATAAGATCCGTCAAAGACGACCCTTAATTTCGTTGTTAGACTTTCCTCTTTTAAAACTCCATGGTGAGGTAAGTAATAAGAAAAACATGTTTCATCTGATGCCTTAAGCCTGGTCTATACGTAACGTTTTGTCGTCAGTCTTGCATGATCTGGAAAGACTGACCAACAAGACTGACACAAATCGTGCGGCTACACTCTCAAACTTTCCGTCAAATTCTCCCTCAAACTTTCACTCAGTCGTTCCGAAATCGACATGGATGAGGAACTATTAGTGACGATAATTGCATCTGAGAGCAGAATGGCAGGTGAGCGAAGTTTGACCGATTAGACTGACGCACGTCTACATGCACCGACTTGTCTGTCGTCTTGCTTGTACACAAAGCTCCAGCCCATCAGTCTTTTGCGAGTTTGTCAAACCTTATTCAGTTCATGCAAAACGTCCAACTTGCCGTCTACATGTAACGATATGTTTGACAAATCTAGCATGATCATGCAAGACTGACGACAAAACGTTACGTATAGACCAGGCTTTAGTCATGTGACCTAACGACTCATATTCACTCATGAATTCAAGGTAACGTTCCTTGAGGACTGGATTTAATTGAAGTTTGCGTTCAAGTGCATGAAATCGAGTCAAAGCAGTTTGCATGGAGTCGCCTAATTTTTCTGAAGAATCCTTTAAAGGAACCTTTACCACAAACGTGCCATCGTCATTGCGTTTTGTAGTTTGAGTAAAATGTGCTTCACACGCTAATTCTTCTGAGGAAAAGACCCTTTCGTTAGAAATTTCTTCCAATTCCCAGAACATTTTTAATTGATCTTGGATGTCGCTTGGATGGATTCTGTAATGTTCAGCCGAACTGAGTAGACGTGTGTAGTCGCTTTACTTTTTTACTGTGTTTACTTGCATTTAATTCAATTATTGAAAGTGAAACCCTCACTGCAAAGTGCAAAAAGTTCTGACGATAGAGAAGATATTGTCAAAAATGTAACTGAAAAAGTGCTCACATCTGAAGCCTTCGCTAAAAAACTTACGGAAATCCTGTGCAAAGAAGTAACACTTGCCGTTGAAAACACGATCCAGGCCTATGAAAAGAAGGTGGAAGCATTAGAGTGGGCTAAGGTTATTTTGATCCGCCGAACGGCGGAATTTCGAAATACAATGCATGGTTCCGCCGGCGGACGTTTAGCCACTTCCTTTAAGTTATCATACCGTGGTGTAGACTGTGGTTAAAGTGTCAGAAGTTTACATTTGTCACATTTTGAGTTATATCAAAATACATGCACGTAACCTAACGAAAAAAAAACATAGCCTCCTAGAATACAAAAAGAACGTGAACGGATAATATTTAGCTTATCGATACAAATTCTATGTATTAGATGACATGTTTCGGTTTTAATACCATTTTGAAATCTGTCGGAACTTTAGCACGTGGCCATTTTACTAAAATTTAAGTAAAATGGCCACGTGCTAAAGTTTTTTAGTGACCTTCTGGCAAACCTTTACCAAAATTAAAAAAATTATTACTTTTTATATTATTTTAAACTCTATTTGCTTACCTGCCAAATTATACTTGGTATACCAAGTATTAATTTGGCTATAATAATGCTATAGCATTAAATTTCAATTTACGCTGGCGTGCAAAAAAATCGCGTACACCCAATTTTTGCTGTATTGTCGGACTTAATTTATAATCTGTCAGTGTCAAACTATAAAAATGCCGAACTGACACAAACAGAATCAATTTTAATACTCTCTTAGAAAATGCATGACGAATAAGAGCAGTGGCGGATAATTATGGTCTAAATAAAAGCACTCTTACACGAACAGAGAAGATGTAGATACAGGAAGAAAGTGTAAGTAGAAAAGCAGCTTTGGGACGTTAAAAAAATTCAACTCATCAGCAAGATGAAGCCCTCTTTAATCATGTGAGGTAAAATCCATCTCAAACAATAGGAGATCTCGTTATTTGTGACAAACCTTTCGGTATTATGGTCAACTTCAGGTCGAAGGATTATAAATTCTGATTCAAAGAATTCGACAAGTGCCAAAAAAATAGCATTGATAGAAGAACAGAAGCTGTCACGCTTTCTATTTTACTTGAATCATGATAAGGAAGAATTAAGCCAGGATGAAAATTATTGGTGAATTCTTATATTATGCCTGAAAGATTGAATCGAGTATTAGAAGCTGATGGAGAAATGATAAAATATTGAACTTTATATTTCCTTTATTCGAAAATTCTATTTTATAAAAATAAATGCACCTCTGTTACGTTTGTTTCCTGATAGTTTAATAACAAATTCATACTTAAATAAATCATAACAAGAATCTTAAATTCTCACTTTATAACCTACATTTTTGATGGTATGTCAAAATTCACAAAATACCGATTTACAAAAGGTTTGTTCGTTTGTCTACACCAGTGCACACCATGTGCCCTAGTGCAGAAAAATGCGTTCGTTTGTCACAGTGCAAGTGCACTGATCGCGTTCGTTTGTCCAGAGCAATCTGTTCCAAGTTGCTCTAGGCTGCACTTTCTTGCTCGGTGTTTAATGTGCGAACAAGAAAGTGCAGTATATCCTAACCTGAAAAATCTCACTTTTAATGGCCGATGTTTATCCTAAGGTTAATTTATCAGTGAATGTGACGTACAGTTGAAAGTACACATCATAGTACACATTCTAACTGACAGAAAAATTAAATTTAGGTCTTGGTATACAAATAACTATTAATATAAAAATAGTTCACACTAAAAATATTATAAGTACTCACTTTCGCGTGATTTTAAAATATAGCACTGATTCACAGGATCAACGTCTGTCACCGTACAGTTATAATTATAAGGTCCGTTCCATTCGTCAGGATTTCGAGTTCTGAACCGTTCAAAATCTTATTGAGCATGAGCAGTGCACAAAATTGGATATAAATTTCATACTGCGCATGATCTGAACGATTCAGAGCTTGAAATTCTGTCAAATGGAACAGACCTATACGTTTTTGTAGGATCCATTATTTTATGCTCTTACCTAGATGAAAGCAAGATTAACTGCACTGATCATCTGTCACGCATGTTTAAATTGCGTTCGTTTGTCTCTAAAGTTTTTTCTGCACAAAACTACACTGCACATCACGTGACGTTGTACCAAACTACACATAATTGTTTTCAGTGTAACTCCGTGCAGTACAAACGAACAAACCTAAAGCCAAAAATAGGTAAAAACTCTGTTACTTGATTTTGAAGGTGTACGCGATTTTATTGCACGCCAGTGTACTTTGCAAAAAGTCTTGTCTTTGACAATGATTTTGGCATATTTTAAATCATTTGTACACATCCATCTGCGACGAAGTAATAAAGTAATAATATATCTATATACTAGATACCTAGTTACAATTCGTAAATTGGCGGTTTTCGATTTAACCACAACTTACTACATTTCTGTGATGGTTACTTTGGTTATGATCACGAGTTACCGTTTTCAGGAAACCGCGTTTCATATACGTTGTTCACAAATTAAAAAACCACCACCTGCTGCATTATGTTGCTATAAAAGATAAGTCCCCTATAAAACATTATCAAAATAGCAAGGTTGGCAAGGTATTTGAAGTGTCATATCAAAGTAATTTGTCAAATTAATTTTATTATTATATTGTTTATATTTATATTCATTTTAACAAGCCATTTCAATGCCTCGAAAGCAGAAAAATATTTTAAATGCTAAAATGAAAGAAGCACTCGTCAAATGTTACCAAATTTCTAACTAGGACAATGTTGCTGGTTGTCTTTTCACATGGCAACATCACCAGTGGTCTTCTAATTTGTGAACAGATAATAAATAGATATATTTCAAGAACATAATATTTATGGAACGCAAAATCGAAACCACGGTTAAAATAGTTGATTTACGGAACATAATCTTATAGCGTCGATTCACCTGCACCGGTTCCACTCAGTCTATGGGCACATTTCAGAATTAACCGGTTACTCCACCGGTAGACATTTTAAAATTCTGAAATCCACTGTAAAGCTATAATATGTTATTTTAGCTAGAATAAGTTATTAACTTATTATAACTGTATTATTATTATATGCTTATTATAGCTATAATAACATGTTATAGCTTTACAGTGGATTTTAGAATTTTAAAATGTCTACCGGTGGAGTAACCGGTTAATTCTGAAAAGTGCCCTATTTGTATCATCTTTTAACCTCATGCAATAACATGAGATGAACATATTCTGAATGCGCACTAGGTACACTAGTGCGATCAATCGAAAACGCTATTAATATAAGGTGCCTTTTTTTTAAATTTCTCGTGGTTGGCTGTGAATTCTCAGTTGTGAACCAGCCTTGCTTGAAACTGGCGTATATCATGGCGCGCGTATATCTATGCGTATATCATAACCTCACGTTTATCGAAGGAAATGTCATAATTTAAAAAAAAATCTTTACTAACAAATTTTATTCACAATTCAAAGTAAAATCATAATAGGTAATCAAAATATCCACCAATTTCATCACAACGGGCTTGGATTCTACGTAAAATTCATTTGCTGATGTTGAAGAGCATAAGTTTATTGCATACGATTATTGTTAATTCCCATTATTTGACTTGGCGATTCATGCACAAGTTCCCTTACGTTTTCCTTACTTCCTTTTTGTGGGACGTCCACTGCTCTATTAGCTTAACCACCATAATTCAAAGACGTGCGGAAGACATAAGGAAGCGAAAGATTCGGATATTTTTAAGAAAGCTCATGGAAGCAGTCCTAAATAGAATAGTGTCACTTGCCTTCAATTTGACGTTCATTTCGAAAATAAGATTCGATCATAAAAGTTTAATGTTCTGGCAAGCGAACCATATCAGAACGTTTTCTTAACTTAATAAAATTGGGGTCATGTATGGGTAGGGTTGCCATACGTCCCATATACAGGCTGTTACAAATTCGAGGCTCACCATTGGGATCTCGGAAACGGTAAGAGATACGAAGTCGGTTAAATTGGGGCAAAGTTGTGTATTTTAGTGCTGAATAATAATCCGTTGGGAAAAATCTTCTACGATTTTCAGTTTTTGAAATATTTCCAAAAAACCGAAAAACGAAATTTTCTTTTTTATTTTTTTCTGAAGTTATTACTGGAGGGATCATAACGAAATTCATACATTCTACAGGCACTTTTTTAAGCTCTTTACGATCATATCATTAGATTTTACTTAAAACGTTTCGTCTCGTTCTGACCATCATCAACTTCATCTTTTCTTATGGGCGCTACAATAGGTTTTAACACCATTGAATAGATCTATTTTTTCTGATGCTTTTCCATATATCACACATCCCTTTTAGTAATTTGAAACAGCTGGAAATGCAAGAAATTGTTGAAAATAACACTGCAAAGAAAAATATGGTATGCAGTGGAAACAAAAACCAAAAAAGTTTGATATACCTTCGGAGTTTTATTTTGTATATCACAAAAGCTGATTTTAGTAAAATTTTAGATCTAAAAATGAATGTTATTGATCTAAGAATGACGTATATTTAAAAATTTATTATGGTCGTAACAACAACAATTCAGTAATAACGAACAAAATTTCTTTCCAACAATATCCAGAAAGACAACTACAAAACAATAGTTGATTAGATTTGTAATTAAATTATACATTATTAGTAAAGCAAATAAATATTAAATTAAATTATGTATGTCTTTAGAAAACTCGTATCTTAAGAGATATTACTGCTCGACGAAACATTCTTTCTTGTAGTCTCATAATTTTATACATTTTATAAATAACTATTAATTACCTCTTCTAATAATTCTTCCTTCTCATCATCATTAAGGCGATCTCGATACGTCCTTCGAGTTTTATGAAAATATCAATAAAGTGCAATGTTTCTATCTAACTTAATAACATTGTTCTGTGTGGATGGCATCTTTCTGGGTATTATTGGAAGCAAATTTCCCTTGCTATTACTAAATTGTTAGCACAATACACTTTTAAATTTACAAGAATGAGAGATTTTTAAAGACATGATTTCTTGTGATACTTTCTTGCTTTAATCATAAATATGTATAATTTAATTACGAAACTAATTAAATACTGCGTCATCGTCATTGTTGGTAGCAAATTTCTCTTGCTATTACTAAATTGTTGTTGTTAGCACAATACGTTTTAAAAATTTACGTCTTTCTTGGATTCAGATCATTCATTTTTATATCTAAAAATTTTTCAAAAATCTGCTCTTGTGATAAACGAATTAAAACTTCGAAGGTATATCAAACTTTTTTGGTTTTTGTTTTCACTGCATACCATGTTTTTCTCTGCAATGTTATTTTCAACAATTTCTTGCATTTCCAGCTATTTCAAATTTTTAAATAGGGATGTGTGATATGTGGGAAAGCATCAGAAAAAAGAGATCTATTCAATGATGTTAAAACCCAATGTAGCGCCCATAAGAAAAAATGAAGTTGATGATGATCAAAACGATACGAAACGTTTTAAGTAAAATCTAATGATATGATCGTAAAGAGCTTAAAAAAGTGCCTGTAGAATGTATGAATTTTGTTATGATCCCTCCAGTAATAACTTCAGAAAAAAATAAAAAAGAAAATTTCGTTTTTCGGTTTTTTGGAAATATTTCAAAAACTACAAATCGTAGAAGATTTTTCAGAACGGATTATTATTAAGCATCAAAATACGCAACTTTGCCCCAATTTAACCGACTTCGTATCTCTTACCGTTTCCGAGATCCCAATGGTGAGCCTCGAATTTGTAACAGCCTGTATGTAAATATTTTTGTTATTACGTAGATAGTAGCATGCCCAGCAACCTGTGCAAGATTTTTATTTAAGCAAAATATTACCATGGTAATCGAGAATATTTTGAATAACCATGAACTGAAAAATCGGGTCTTCAAAAATTGTTAAATCAATGATCGATATTTGAAATATCGATTTTTTCTTTTCCGATATGCGGTGTATCGATACTTTACAATCCGATCCGGATCGATCAGAAATATCGAAATTCTTGTTACTTTGGAACATCCCTAACTCATACCACCTTAAACCGCGCAAAGTGGACGCATGCGCCACACATCTAAAAAAGTATGGCAAATTTGTGATAATAAATTTACATTTTTCTGCAATGCAAGAATTTTCTTAAATATACAAAGTTTATTACAGATACAGTAACAATTTTTTACAACCGTATGGGCACTTTTCAGAATTGACCGGTTACTTTACAGTGGATTTTAGAATTTTAAAATATCTACCGGTGGAGTAACCTGTCAATTCTGAAAAGTGCCCCAATTGAGCGTGCCAACAGAGATATTGAGGAAATGTTGGGGGCGTGGATGGATGACAATAAAATAAAAGACTGGCCTGCAGGAATCAAATTTATCCAGTTCAAGAAAAACTGTGCACTACATTCTGGTAATTATGTGTTATGCAACACTGCGGAGTTTGAAAAAAGTTCAATCCCTAGTTACACTATTCTTGTTTACAAGGAATTGGAAGATCTCCGTATGAGGCTATGTTCGGATGTCCGGCTACTGAAGAAGATGTTGAAAATTTGCTAAAAGAAATGGAAGGAGAGTCTAATGACATTGAGGATCCTAATTCGCATAGGGAAAGAGAAGATGAAGAAAATACAGTTCCAGAAACAGTAGATGCTCATGAGTAAGCTCATTTCGTATTTTTTATCAATTCAGTGGGAAATATCCAAATTCGAATATACCTGGCCCGTCAAATACATAACATTCTATTGAATTTTTGTCGTAGACGAAGGCCAAATACTTTGCGACCATTGCTTTACAGTATTACCACTTAGCAAAGAAGTTAATAATGATGGAAAATGCCTTAACTGCGAACGTCAGGGAAATATTGTTAATGAGCGTAAAAGATCCTGAGAATTTTTAGAAAAACAAGCCACCAAAATGCTGAAGCTATCTAATAAAAAATTCTTCGAGGTTCAAGTTGGAACTACGGTTCGTGTACCCATACCGGACGTAGACAGAGCTCGTGGTTCTCCCCGTAATGTACTGGCTGTTGTCAGTAGTGTAGAAGATGGTCTTTATAAGCTTTATGAGTTTATGTGCTGTTAATAACATAAATCACAGAATAATGTTGAGATTTTAAGTACAACCCATGGTGTTCTAAAGCATAAGTTCACCAGATATGAATTTAATCCCTGCATTGAAAAGTGTATTTTACTGGAGAACCTCAGCGATTCCGCAAAAAATAAAGAAATTTCCCTTAGAGAAGTTGCAGCTGAAAATAGTATTTTAGGGGGACAGGGTTACAAGCGTTGTCACTGCAAGGGCGGATGTAAAAACAATAAGTGTGCTTGTCGGGCAAAGCAAAACATTTGCAATTCCAAGTGCCATGGATCACTCTCATGCCACAACAAAAATGATTAATTTTGAGTTAATTCAACATTATTTGAAAAATTAATATTTTTCACTTTGTTCTATTTTTTGTTTTTTAGTTTTTTAGTTACGTTACCAACTAAGATTTAATAACTGTGAATAATATTTTTTCACATAGTACCTGCTTCAACGGTGCACATTTGATAAATAAAAATAATAAAAGAAAACATATCGTGGAATATCAGTAATAATCATAATACCTATATCAACATTCTCCAACAGTTTTTGAAGGATGTTAACATGAAAATAAAATGACAATTTTAACAACATTGCCCGCCCGCAACGGGCCTTAACGTCAATCGGGTATATTCCATATATCAGTGATTAATAATAATAATAAACACTGAATTATGCGCATGTGCTGTCGCTTTTAACCACATTTTAAACATTTTGCTATTCCACAAGCGCAAATGATATTGAAAAGAAGGATATGCAATTATGTTCAGTGATTATATTTTACAAATGAAGTTAACTAATGTCTAAAATTGTAAAATAACCACCTGTGCTTATGAAATACGTCTTCAATCAGTGATTTAAAAGCAGTGGTTAAGAAGTTATTATTAAGCCAGTGTTAATAAAGTGACAAATAACCACTGCATTATGGAATACACCTGAATGTCTGGTTATTAGCGATACTGGCCAGGCAAAATGGACATTCACGTTATTGTCCGGCCATTATCATCTTTGTCCGTAACATATATACATATTGCTGTGATTTGTGCATATAAAAAGTGAGCAAATAAAAATCAGATTAGAGTAGGCGGTGCAAAGAAAATGTATGTCTGTGATTGACTGAATTAATTAATCTAATACATTCATGAACCGTCAGATCAGCCTAACGCCGCGTTAGTAACAGACATACTTTTTCTTTGCACCGCCGACTCTAATCTGATTTTTAGTTGCTCACAGGTTATAAATTTTTAAAATATTTGTAATCTCATGGCCTAGTGATTTTATTGTTAAACGATTTCCGACACTGCACGAGGTTCATATGCGGTGACAGATAAGTGAAAATAAAAATGAGACTAATGGCGTTTTCCACTGGCTGCACTAGTGTGCACTAAGTGTATTTTCATCTCGGTTCAGCTTTATGTAATAAAACGAGATAGAGATATCCTGAGTGCACACCGGTGCAGCCAGTGGAAAACGTTATTAAAATGCATTTACTGAAGTTTTAATTGTGCAAATCTACGAGTGACGTGGTAAATGGATAAGTAAAATTCAAATATCTTAGTAACAAATTTATTAAACACAATAATGCCAACATTTACAGCAAATGTCAAAATTTATTTCGATATAACCAAAGAAATTGCGTCAGATAAAAATATGTTCATAAACTACGAGATAATTTGCAACGGTGAATTGAAATCAATAAATCTCGACCTCAAATTCATCGTAAACAAACAGGTAAATGGTTTTCAGAGACCGCTAAAGCAAAATGCCCTGTTCCGTGTCCCTTAAAAATTCTGAAAATTGTTAAGTATAAAAAAAAGGTTTGTTGTAGAAACTGTTGAAATGTGTTGCAAATGACACAAACAAAAATAGCTATTCTTGATGTAAATGCCATTAACAAATTTAATTCGGACCGTTTTAAGAAAACAGATCTAATTCGTGTACGAACGAGTTGTGTGGTGATCGTGTTGATGTTTAACTTTGCAAATGACATAAACAAAAATAACTATTCTTGGTGTAAATGCTATTAACAAATTAAATTCGTACCGTTTTAAGAAAACAGATCTAATTCGTGTACGAACAGTTAAATAAAGTTGTGTAGTGAACTGGTGATCGTGTTGATGTCTAACTTTGCAAATGACATAAACAAAAATAACTATTCTTGATGTAAATGCCATTAACAAATTTAATTCTTACCATTTTAAGAAAACAGATCTAATTCGTGTACGAATAGTTAAATAAAGTTGTGTGGTGATCGTGTTGATGTTTAACTTTGCAAATGACATAAAGAAAAATAACTATTCTTGATGTAAATGCCATTAACAAATTTAATTCGTACCGTTTTAAGAAAACAGATTTAATTCGTGTACGAACAGTTAAATAGAGTTGTGTGGTGACCTTGTTGATGTTTAACTTTGCAGATGACATAAACAAAAATAACTATTCTTGATGTAAATGCCATTAACAAATTTAATTCGTAACTTTTTAAGAAACCAGATCTAATTCGTGTACGAACAGTTAAATAGAGTTGTGTGGTGGTCGTGTTTGTGTTTAACTTGCAAATGACACAACAACTTATAATTATTCTAAATTGTAAATGTCACTTACAAAATGTTTGTTGAATCAAGCAGAAAAACAGATTCTATCTGTATTCAACAAGTTATACAAATGTGTGCAAACAAAAATGTCAAGTTCACAACAATTAAATAATATTATAAAAATTAAACATTTTATCATTCTTATAGAGATGTTTCCACTAACACTGACCAAGGAAGACTTAAATTTACATCGAAAATCTCCCCATTTATATAGGGAGAAAAATTAACAAAAATTTGCCCCAAAGAAAACTTAACCTCAAAATACAAAATTAAAATCAAAAATACTACAAAATTAAACTTAAAAACGTGATTCTATATAATGCAAAAAAATATAAATTAAATTAACTCTTTGTAGGCCAACCTATAAGACCGAGACGGAGGGCCTCCACCTTGTACATCTTAACATGGGTCCCATCAGGAAGGTGCAGCAAATAACGGCGTTTGTTCCCCCGGCGATTTTTAAGGAAGTCTCGAGGAAGCTTTTTGATTGTTTCCTCAAATTCGCCATCTCCTTCCATCTCCTGAGAAACGACCGTTTCCGGAACCGTAGACCCAACCTTCCTGACCGGGATGTTTGGAGCCTCGGGAGCCTCGATGGGGAGGGATGTAGTCAGGCAAAGCCTCAGTGTCGGAGTCATCCCCAAACAGCTCCGTAAACTTTGCTTTTAGCCAATTGGTTGTTGTAGGGGAGTCGAGGCTTAAAGCGGAGTTACTCGAGCAATATTTTCCAGCAATAAATCATAGAGAACAGTTTAAATGTGATTATCAGTAACTCTACCGCCAACCGCTTATATATTTTGAATATTGCCTCGTGGCAGCACCTAAAAAGATAATCTAAACACAAATTCGTTTTAACGGTGTTGGGGGCGGTGCGGTACTACATAACTTTTTTTATTAGAGATCCTGCCACTTACACATTTTGCATGTCGCTTTTAAGGAGCAACTAAAAAGACATTCTCAGCACAAATTCGTTTTATCGGTGTTGGGGGCGGCGCGGTACTATGTAACTTTTTTATTAAGAGATCCTGCTGTTGCGGATTATGATTACATACAAGAATCAAGATAGCAAGAAACATAAGCAGAGTTGTCATAAATAATTTAATAATTTCTTGAACACTTTCAATTAATCTTGTATCACAAAATATAATAATAAACACAATGAAACATGGTGTCAGGTGTGACTACAAGTAAAAGGTAACGCTTTTCCAAGAGAAAGAAGACTACGCGTCAGTAAACAGAATGGCAAGTTTAACAACAATACCTACTCCAAGTGCGGTAAACGTTAATGAGAATGCATATGAAAATTGGGTGTTTTTCAAGCACCAATGGAACAACTACGTGATAGCAACAGAATTAAACAAAAAGGCGGAAGAGATACAAGTCGCTACACTTTTAGCAGTAGTGGGAAAAGATTGTTTAAATATATTCATGCATTTAGACGTAACAGAAGAAAATAAAAAGTACGTTAATGAAGTTATACAGGCCCTAGATAATTATTTCAAGCCAAAGCAAAATATTATATATGAAAGATATGTATTTAACACCACAAATCAAGAATCGTATGAAAATATAAGTGAATATGTAAATAGATTACGAAAACTAGCAGACTCATGTGAATTCGGAACACACAGAGATGACTTCATAAGAGACAGATTGGTGTTAGGTATTAAATGTAACGATACCAGAAAAAGATTATTACGAGAAAGTAATGTGACTTTAACTAAGGCACTAGATATTTGTAAAAGCAGTGAAATGGCAGAAAAGCAAATAAAAAATCTAGAAAATAAACAGGAAGAAGTGAACAAAGTTAGAGAGAAGAAATTATACAGAAGCCAAGATACGCTAAAGCACAAAAGACCTTGTAGATACAATACATATATTTTACAATACATATATTTGACAAGAATAAATGTCCTGCTTACGGCCAAAAATGTAAAATTTGCAATAAGGAAAATCATTTCGCTAAAGTGTGTAAAATAACAACCAGGGCAAGAGTAAATAAAATAGAAGAAAACGAGATGAAACAGGACTCAAGTAGCGAGGAATTATACTGCGTAAATAAATCTGAAGGAAATATTAAGAAGAAGTGGTACGTAAATCTTCTCATACGCGCTAATAATAAATCGAATATGGTCAAATGTCAAGTAGACACAGGAGCAAGCTGCGACATCATAAGTTACAGAGATGTCAAAGAATATCTGTCAATAAATCGAAATAAATTAAGAAAAAGTAATACCATACTGAAGCTATACGATGGAAAGACAATAGAACCAGTAGAAAAATTAGAACGAGACTGTATCATCAAGAAAGTTACAGAGCCCACGAAATGGGTGAGTAATATGATTATTGTGAAAAGAAATAATAAAATACGAATATGTTTAGACCCTAAACCTCTTAATAGAGCTCTGCAGAGATCACACTATCAAATTCCATCAGTGGAGGAGATATTACCGGATTTAGCAGAAGCTAAAATATTTAGTGTATTGGACAGCAAAAATGGATTTTGGCAGATGGAATTGGAAGAAAAAAGTAGCTTCTATACTACGTTTTGGACCCCTTTTGGCAGATATCAATGGCTAAGAACTCCTTTTGGGATATCGACAGCACCAGAAGAGTTTCAACGAAGGCACCATGAATTATTAGAAGACTTACCAGGTGTTCATGTGATTGCAGATGACATACTAGTATATGGTAAAGGTGAAACAGTAGAAGAAGCAAGTAGAAATCATGACGAAAACATTAGAAAGTTATTTAAAAGAATAAGAGAGAAGAATATGAAATTGAACAAGGACAAGTTTAGATACAGACTTGAGACAGTACCATATATGGGTCATTTATTAACATCCCAAGGAGTGAAAGCAGATCCTAAGAAAGTAGCAGCAATTCTAGAGGCCCCTAGACCAACAACGAAGAAAGAACTTCAAAGTTTTCTAGGTTTCATTACATATATGGGAAAATTTTTACCAGATCTAGCAACAGTAAGTGCTCCGTTAAGAAAACTGACTCATAGGGATGAAGACTGGAAGTGGGAAAAATGTGAAGAAAAGTCATGGAAGACATTAAACCAATTATGTATGCTTCAAAGGCACTTAATAAAACAGAACAACAATATGCACAAATCGAAAAAGAATGTCTTGCAGTCTTATTTGCATGTGAAAGATTTGCACAGTACATAGCCGGTAATAAATTAGTGACAATTGAAACTGACCACCAGCCACTTGAAACTATCTTTAAGAAAACTATTTTATCAGCACCATACAGACTACAACGAATGATGTTACGACTGCAAAGATTTAATTTACAAGTCATCTATAAGAGAGGTTCAAGCATGCACATAGCAGATTATTTATCAAGAGCGCCCGCCGCACAGTGGGGTATTTGTCCGATCTAACTGGCCAAAATTATTTCTGTTGCATAATAGATTCAAAACGTGTTTAATAATCTATATATGGTATTTAAAGGCAGCAGGAACAATGTCGTGAATGATCTAAAAAAATTCAAAAATGTAACAAAAATTACAGCATGCCATTAAAAATAAGCGAATAGATAAAGACTTCTGGTACAACCGGAAGTGATTGGAACTAATTTTATTTATTTTATTTTATTTAAAAAGATCTGTGTGGAACACCTCCATCACATAAAATTCCAATTTCTAACTAAATCGTTTCTTTAAAAAGGTTTAATGAGTAGTTTATGTAAGTAACCTCTGTATTTTTTATTTCAGCTAATAAGCGAAGAATCGCGTGATTCCGCGGCCACTTTTTTAATAACTATAAAATAAGAACCTTCCTCTTTCTACTTATGAATTAATAAATACCGGGACGCATCCTGAAGTATAACAAATCCTTCAAGTTATGTTGATGTTGGCTTTAAAATGTGTTAAAAATGTACTTCTTTCAAAGTGATTTAACTACGTTAAAAGCAATGCAATTGTAACTGAAATCATTCAAATACATTTACACTTACCCACTTCAGGACAGTGCATAATTAATCGCTGTCATAATTTTTTCGTAAAAATATAATTAATTTTTAAGTCTAGTACTGCAAAATATGCCGAGAAAAAGCGCATGCACTTTGCAGACGGTCCAGATCAGACTGATAGTAATAAGTAAGAAGTAAGATAAGGGGAAAACAAATTGTGACCTGTTGTTTCTGATACATTCAAGATTGTCACATAACCATTTATTTTCATCTGAAATAAATTTGAGAAATTGACTTTTGGCCAGCTAAATCGGGCAAATACCCCACTGTGCGCCGTCAGAATCAAACATTATGAAGGAAGAAGACGAAGAGTATATTTTTCTCCTTCAACAAGAAAATAAAATTTGGAAATCAATAGAAAAACTGAATATATTAGAATACGTTAACGTAACAGATACAAAGCTAAAAAGAATAATGCAACACACAAAAAACGATAAAGATTTGCAGTTATTAAAATCTGTCATCGTAAATGGTTGGCCCGATACAATAAAGGACGCTCCGATAAATGTAAGACCTTACTGGCATTTTCGGGAGGAAATGTCAACTCAAGATGGGATTATTTATAAAGGTGGAAGAGTAGTAATACCACAATCCATGATAAAGGAGATGTTAGAAAGAATTCATGCAAGTCATTCAGGAAGAAATTCAAGTATAAGAAAAGCTCGTGAAGTTTTATATTGGCCAGGAATGGCAGAAGATATAATAAAAAATGTGAGTAATTGCAGAACATGTCAAAAATTTGAAATCGCACAAACAAAAGAGCCCATGATGTACAGTGAGGTTCCACAATTACCTTGGAATATTGTAGCCATGGATATATTCACGATACATGATAAGAATTATTTGGTGACGACTGATTATTATAGTGATTTTTTTGAGTTGGACTATTTGCGAAATACGAAAGCAAACACAATTATAGAAATTTCAAAGCAGAATTTCAGTAGACATGGAATACCGAAACGAGTGATAACTGACAATGGACCACAATTTTCAAGCGATGAATTTCAATCATTTGCAAAGAAGTGGGAATTTACTCATAAAACTTCTTCACCTTATCATAGCCAAGGCAATGGAAAAGCAGAGGCAATAGTTAAGATAGTGTAATGATTGCCGACAGCAGCCAGCGTCCGTCTGTCTCTCGCGTCAACGCTGTCTAGTCGACGCGCCTTGGGCCAGAGAATTCTACCGGCAGAATAAACTAGAACAGAGAGTTCGGGCATTCCAGGCGATTCCCGAAGAAAGAGCCGGTTTATAAAATGTACGCGGCCGGGGGGTGGAGTCAGTTCGATTAGAATGCAGCGTTAGAGTTCGACACAAAAGTCCGCGTAATAAACTTTCGCTCGGCTGTAATAAATAAATTAGATTTAAGGTTGTAAATAAATTATTGTTAAATGTTAGTGTTAAATTAGTTTGCTAGTTAATAAATTAGTTATTAACTATTTCGTGTTTTGTTTTAAAATAAAAATTAATGAACCCGTAAAAACGTTACATTGGTGCCAGGTGTTCGGTTCGTAAAAATAAATAAACAATTAAAATTAAATTGAATTTAAACAAATTATTAAACAAAGTGCAGTGTCGAAAAAGAAACAATGGCTTCAAAGAAAGTGCCGTTAGAAGACTTAAAAGTGAACGACTTAAAAACCGAATTAGAAGAGCGCGAATTGGAAATTTCCGGAAAGAAATCGATTTTGCAACAAAGACTCCACCAAGCGCTACTAGAAGCAGGAGAGGACCCGGAAAACTTTCTTTTTGAAATCTCGAGCGGACCTGCAGATTTAACTAAAATATTAGACGAGAAATTTTGAGAACAATCTGGAAATTTGGAAACTAAATTAATGCAACAATCCGGAAATTTAGAAGCTAAATTAAAGGAACAATCCAGAAATTTCAAAGAGGAATTGCAAAATAAATTGTTGGAAAAATCCGGAAATTTGAAGGACGATCTGGATAAATTAATGGAATACTCTAGAAACACGGAAGAAAATGTGAAAATTTTAGAAAATAAATTGATACAACAGTCGAAAAATCTGGAAACTAAATTACAAGAACAGTCTGATAATTTGAAGGATGAATTTCTAGAGCAATCAAAGGGGCTCGAAGATAAGCTAGTTGTAAAAATATCAGAAGAGACAAGGAATCTGCAAGAAAATGTTGAAGAAATACTATTCCAGCAGGATAACAAAATTAGGAATCTCGAGCAAATCATGGAAGGGTTGCGAATGTTCGGGGGTCCGTCACCAGCAGAAATACCAGAAAATAATGAGGCCCAAACTGTGGTAGGACCAGCGGGAATTTCTAAATTGAAAATAAAACCACTGACGTTCGATGGGAAGTCTTCTTGGCCTAACTACTTCAAACAGTTTGAAGCTGCAGCAAAAGCGAATGGATGGACGGCCAGGGAAAAGGCCACTTCGTTAATTGTGGCCTTGAGGGGGGACGCTATCGATGTGCTACAAGTGATGCCGCTAGAGGAACAAGAAGACTTCAACAAGCTGGTGAACCGGCTGGAGATGCGTTACGGCCAGGCGCATCTGACCGACGTGTACCATGCGCAGCTGAGAAACCGTTACCAGAAATCCGGAGAGAGTCTTCAGGAATTCGAGGCTGATGTAGCGCGCCTAGCCCGGTTGGCATATCCTGCAGCTCCTGATGATTTCCTGCAATGTTTGACGCTGCAGACCTTCGTGGGTGGAATCCGTGATCCGGACAATCAGCAGGCATTGAGAATGTCCCACCCTAAGACATCCAAGAACGCATTGGCCTACGCCTTGGAATACGAGGCGACGAAGCGAGTTTCAAGAGGACACGTCAAGGTACGAGCTGCCATGGACTCCCAAGAAGAAGAACCCGCCAGCATCCAGGTGCGATCTGCTGCAGAGGAGCGGCCCAAGGATTATACCACCACGGTGGATGTTCGCCGCATTGTGGAACAAGCCTTGAGGCAGAAGAATCCTCTGGTGTGCTGGAATTGTCAGGAAGAGGGACATGTTCGCAGGCGGTGTCCCAAGGCCAGGCAGGAGCCTTCACGAAGGAAGCCACAGGGAAACTAAGCCGGGTCGGTGCAGAGGGGCAAACGTCGACCCGTGTTCAAAGGCCCCCAAAGACAAGAGCCACGAAAGTAATAGCCCTGCGGCGATTAACCAGCAGTGTCTTCGTGGATGCCACCATTGATGACATCCCTCACACCATGTTATTGGATACGGGTGCGACGAAGACTATCTTGAGGCCCGACGTTATCAAGTCATCAGGACGCACCGAGCCGACTAAATGGAGACTGAGGACAGCAACCGGAACATCAGCGACTGTCCATGGTGAAGTAGAGGTGACCATTACCATTGGAGCGACTCCCATCAAACACCGTGCGCTGGTAGCAGAAATAGAGGATGAGGCGATTTTGGGCATGGACATCATGTGTGCCCATGGGTTCCAATTGGATCTGAAACGTGGCGTAATGGCGGTTAACAACGAGGAGTTGGTTCTACATCAACGAGAGGAAGTGGCCGCTCGAGTTGTTCTCGCAGAAGATGTCGTATTGCCCAACAGAACCGAGGTTATAGTTGACGCGAACCTGAATGGCGCTTTTCAAGATGAGCAAGTCATTATGGTCGAACCTAATACCGACGATCAGAAGATTGGAAAAGGAGTTCTCGTTGGAAAAATGCTGTTGACAGCGAGGAAGGAGATACCAGTCCGCCTAATGAATGTGAACTGTTTCCCCGTCAACATCAAGAAAGGTACGGTCTTGGGAAGCTGTGCCATGGTGTCCTCCATCTCCCGCCAAATAGAAGCAAACTTACAAGAGACGAAGGTCCCGAAGAAGTTGTTGCAAATGGTCATGTCGACGGCCCAGGAACTGACTCCAGAACAAAAGACAAAAGCGAAGAACCTGATCTGTCAGTATCAAGATGTGTTCGAGGTAGAAAATGGACCTAAGGGAAGAACCGACATAGTCAAACACAAGATAGAGACCGGGGAAGAAAGACCCATCCGTCAAGCTCCAAGGAGGTTACCATTAGCGAAGCGTGAGGAAGCAGAACGCATTATTCGTGAGATGGAAAAAGACAATGTAATTGAGCCATCGAGCAGCCCATGGGCATCACCGGTAGTGCTTGTGAAGAAAAAGGATGGATCCACACGGTTCTGCGTAGACTATCGATTGCTCAACAATGTCACCAAAAAGGATAGCTACCCTCTGCCACGGATTGATGACACCCTGGACACCCTGGCTGGTTCAAAGATCTTCTCGACCTTGGATCTAAAGAGTGGTTATTGGCAAGTGGAGCTAGCGCCCGAAGATCGAGAAAAGACGGCGTTTTCCCTTGGTATGGGTCTATGGCAATTCACGGTGATGCCGCTCGGGTTATGTAATGCCCCAGCGACATTCGAAAGGCTGATGGAGACGGTTCTGAAGGGTCTGTCCTGGACAACGTGCATGGTATACCTGGACGACATAATTGTGGTGGGGAAAACTTTCGACGACCATCTGAAGAACCTGGAAGGAGTGTTCCAGCGGCTTCGCGGAGCTGGACTAAAGCTTAGTCTCAAGAAGTGCCACCTGTTCCAGAAGGAAGTGAATTATCTAGGCCATATTGTTAATGGTAATGGAATCGCCGTGGACCCAGTAAAGATTCAGGTCGTGAAGGACTGGCCAACTCCCAAGAATAAACACCAGATAAGGAGTTTCTTAGGCCTATGCACTTACTATCGGCGCTATGTTCCCGGATTTGCGGACATCGCTAAGCCGTTGACAAAACTCACCGAAGAAGTTCGTCCGTTCGAATGGGACCAACATTGCCAAATTAGTTTTGAACAACTAAAACAGTACTTGATAAGTGCTCCTATTCTGAGTTACCCTCTCCCAGAAGGCAAGTTCGTTGTGGACACCGACGCTAGTAACGTTGGTATTGGTGGCGTACTCTCCCAGATACAAGACGGACAGGTGAAGGTGATCGGCTATTTCAGTAAAGTCCTGTCAAAGCCGGAACGAAATTATTGCGTCACTAGAAGGGAATTGCTAGCAGTGGTCAAGAGCGTAGAACATTTCTACAAGTACTTGTATGGCAGACATTTCCTCCTGAGGACGGACCATGCCGCTTTAAAATGGCTCCTCCGATTCAAGAATCCTGAAGGACAAGTCGCACGATGGATCGAACGACTTCACGAATACGATTTTGAAATACAGCATCGGCCAGGAACTAGTCATAGAAATGCTGATGCTTTGTCGAGAAGACCTTGTGCTGAGGACTGTAAGCACTGTAGTCGTCTGGAGGAGAAAGTAGCCACGACTGCGAGGACGGCCGTTGTAGACGACAAATGGCAAGGTGAAGAATTGCGACGAGACCAGGAGAACGATCAGGATTTGAAATTGGTACTGGAATGGAAAAGTAGGGAAGCAAGGCCTACTTGGGAAGAGATAGCACCGTGTGCACCATCCGTGAAATCGTACAGGGCGCAGTGGGACTCCATAGTGCTGGATCATGGTCTTCTGAAACGAACCATCGAGAACAAGGAAGGCACGGAACAGAAGACACAGTTACTGATCCCCAAGAATAGGGTGCCGGAAGTTCTGAGGGAACTTCACGATGGAACTTCGGGAGGGCATCTGGGAATCAAGAAGACTATGGAAAAGGTGCGCGAGCGATTCTACTGGGTGAACTGCAAGGAAGACGTAAAGGACTGGTGCAGGAAGTGCGGAGTCTGCGCAGCCAGTAACGGACCCCACAGACGAGGCAAGGCTCCTATGAAACAGTACAACGTGGGAAGTCCTTTTGAGAGAGTTGCCATAGATGTAGCCGGCCCATTTCCACAAACGAATAGTGGAAATAAGTACATCGTCGTGGTGATGGACTACTTTAGCAAGTGGGTTGAAGCATACGCCCTACCAAACCAAGAGGCGATGACTATTGCTGAAGCCCTTGTCCGTGAATGGATCAGTCGATATGGCGCGCCCATGGAGCTCCATTCAGATCAAGGAAGGAACTTCGAATCGGTTTCGTTTAAGAACGTATGTACTCTGCTCGGCGTTCGGAAAACTAGAACCACTGCACTTCACCCGCAGTCAGACGGAATGCTGGAAAGATTCAACAGAACCATCAACCGACATTTGTCGAAGGTAGTCTCCGATCATCAGAGAGACTGGGACACGTACATTCCCCTTTTCTACTGGCATACCGTTCGTCCGTTCATGAGACAACAGGAGAGACACCAGCGAAAGTGGTATTTGGGAGAGACCCAAGGCTGCCCTGCGACCTGAAGTTCGGCGTGAAGCCCGATGAAGTTCCTACCGACGAAGACTACGTTAGCGGCCTACGCAGGAAAATACAATATACAGACAGCCAGCGACCGAATGAAGGAGCATTATGACATCAACGCTCGGAATGGGGGATACCGACCTGGAGTGCTGGTCTGGCTTTATAATCCTCAAAGACGTCGAGGTCTATCCCCAAAATTGCAGACATCTTGGGAAGGTCCTTACAAAGTGATGAAACGGATCAACGATGTCATCTATCGCATCAGGAAGATTCCACATGGCAAACCCAAAGTTATCCACTTCAACCGAATGGCTCCTTACAATGGAGAAGAAAATGAAGGGACAGTACAACGGACGCAAGGTTCCGAAGTGAACTTCGAAACCTTCATGTTTCATCACGCCACAGGCGCGATTCGGAGTGACCACACAGAGACAGCAAGACCTTTTTCAAGTGTCACCAGAGTACAGTCTGGCCCACTGTGTGGCAGAAGACCTAAAGATGTCCAAGGGGCTAGCCCAAGTCTTTCGGAAGAAATTTGGTCAGGTCGAGGAACTCCTAAGACAGCACCCCATGGTGGGCAAAAGCCTGCAGATCATCCACACGGAGGCGGAACAAAGACGACACGTGTACTACTTAATCACCAAGAAGACATCAAGCGGTAAGCCTGACTATCGCAGTATTTGGAAAGCTTTATGGAGCCTGAGGAAACAGCTACTAGAAGGCAAGGAGACGAAATTAGCCATTAGTAAATTGAGCTGCGGACTAGACGGACTGGACTGGAGGGTCATTCGAAGCATGATAGAAGTCATCTTCAACGGAACAGGAATTGAAGTCCTAGTCTGCAGTCACCACCCACAGGCAGCTGACGGCAGTAAGAAAACCGTGGACTGCTATTTCTTCCAGACCGGAAATTGTAGAAAGGGTCCAGCATGCCGCTTTCGACATCCTCCTTCAAGGCTATCGCGAGGAACGTTCCGAGACGAAACGTTTTTAAAAGGGGGGCAGTGTAATGATTGCCGACAGCAGCCAGCGTCCGTCTGTCTCTCGCGTCAACGCTGTCTAGTCGACGCGTCTTGGGCCAGAGAATTCTACCGGCAGAATAAACTAGAATAGAGAGTTCGGGCATTCCAGGCGATTCCCGAAGAAAGAGCCGATTTATAAAATGTACGCGGCCGGGGGTGGAGTCAGTTCGATTAGAATGCAGCGTTACAGTTCGACACAAAAGTCCGCGTAATAAACTTTCGCTCGGCTGTTATAAATAAATTAGATTTAAGGTTGTAAATAAATTATTGTTAAATGTTAGTGTTAAATTAGTTTGCTTGTAAATAAATTAGTTATTAACTATTTCGTGTTTTGTTTTAAAATAAAAATTAATGAACCCGTAAAAACGTTACAATAGCAAAAAGATTGTTTAAGAAAACAGAAGATAAAAATGAAGACTTATGGATAGCTTTACTGGAATTAAGAAATGTGCCAACAGAAGAAATAAATCTAAGTCCAGTACAGCGATTAATGGGACGAAGGACAAAAACACTGTGGCGTGATGAAACATGAAGGTTTCGAAGTTCACTTCGGAACCTTGCGTCCGTTGTACTGTCCCTTCATTTTCTTCTCCGTTGTAAGGAGCCATTCGGTTGAAGTGGATAACTTTGGGTTTGCCATGTGGAATCTTCCTGATGCGGTGAATGACATCGTTGATCCGTTTCATCACTTTGTAAGGACCTTCCCAAGATGTCTGCAGTTTTGGCGATAGACCTCGACGTCTTTGAGGATTATAAAGCCAGACCAACATTCCAGGTTGGTATCCCCCATTCTGAGCGTTGATGTCATAATGCTCCTTCATTCGGTCGCTGGCTGTCTGTATGTTGTGACGAACTTGATTGTGAATGTCGTCCATTTTTCTGCGTAGACCGCTCGGCAGGGATTTCGCCAGGCTTCACGCCAAATTTCAGATCGCAGGGCAGTCTTGGCTCCCGCCCAAATACCACTTTTGCTGGTGTCTCTCCTGTTGTCTCATGAACGGACGAACGGTATGCCAGTAGAAAAAGGGGAATGTACGTGTCCCAGTCTCTCTGATGATCGGAGACTACCTTCGACAAATGTCGGTTGATGGTTCTCTTGAATCTTTCCAGCATTCCGTCTGACTGCGGGTGAAGTGCAGTGGTTCTAGTTTTCCGGACGCCGAGCAGAGTACACACGTTCTTGAATAAAGCCGATTCAAAGTTCCTTCCTTGATCTGAATGCAGCTCCATGGGCGCGCCATACCGACTGATCCATTCTCGGACAAGGACTTCAGCAATAGTTATCGCCTCTTGGTTTGGTAGGGCGTATGCTTCAACCCACTTGCTAAAGTAGTCCATCACCACGACAATGTACTTATTTCCACTATTCGTTTGTGGAAATGGGCCGGCTACATCTATGGCAACTCTCTCAAAAGGACTTCCCTCGTTGTACTGTTTCATAGGAGCCTTGCCTCGTCTCTGGGGGCCGTTACTAGCTGCGCAGACTATGCACTTCCTACACCAGTCCTTTACGTCTTCCTTGCAGTTCACCCAGTAGAATCGCTCGCGCACCTTTTCCATAGTCTTCTTGATTCCCAGATGCCCTCCCGAAGTTCCATCGTGAAGTTCCCTCAGAACTTCCGGCACCCTATTCTTGGGGATCAGTAATTGTGTCTTCTGTTCCGTGCCTTCCTGGTTCTCGTCGCAATTCTTCACCTTACCATTTGTCGTCTACGACGGCCGTCCTCGCAGTCGTGGCCACTTTCTCCTCCAGCCGACTACAGTGCTTACAGTCTTCGGCACAAGGTCTTCTCGACAAAGCATCGGCATTTCTATGGCTAGTTCCGGCCCGATGCTGAATTTCAAAATCGTATTCCTGAAGTCGTTCGATCCATCGTGCGACTTGTCCTTCAGGATTCTTGAATCGGAGAAGCCATTTTAAAGCGGCATGGTCCGTCCTCAGGAGAAAGTGTCTGCCATATAAGTACTTGTAGAAATGTTCTATGGACTTTACCACGGCTAGCAATTCCCTTCTGGTGACGCAATAATTTCGTTCCGGCTTTGACAGGACTTTACTGAAGTAGCCGATCACCTTCTCTTACCCTTCTTGTATCTGGGAGAGTACGCCACCGATACCAACGTTGCTAGCGTCGGTGTCCACGATGAACTTGCCTCTTGGTAGAGGGTAACTCAGAATAGGAGCACTTATCAAGTACTGTTTTAGTTGTTCAAAACTAATTTGGCAATGTTGGTCCCATTCAAACGGACGACCTCCTTCGGTGAGTTTTGTCAACGGTTTAGCAATGTCCGCAAATCCGGGAACATAGCGACGATAGTAAGTGCATAGGCCTAGGAAACTCCTTATCTGGTGTTTATTCTTTGGAGTTGGCCAGTCTTTCACGACTTGAATCTTTACTGGGTCCACGGCGATTCCATTTCCATTAACAATATGGCCTAGATAATTAACTTCCTTCTGGAACAGGTGGCACTTCTTGAGACTAAGCTTTAGTCCAGCTCCGAGAAGTCGCTGGAACACTCCTTCCAGGTTCTTCAGATGGTCGTCGAAAGTTTTCCCCACCACAATTATGTCGTCCAGGTATACCATGCATGTTGTCCAAGACAGACCCTTCAGAATCGTTTCCATCAGCCTCTCGAATGTCGCTGGGGCATTACATAAGCCGAACGGCATCACCGTGAATTGCCACAGACCCATACCAAGGGAAAACGCTGTTTTTTCTCGATCTTCGGGCGCTAGTTCCACTTGCCAATAACCACTCTTTAGATCCAAGGTCGAGAAGATCTTTGAACCAGCCAGGGTGTCCAGGGTGTCATCAATCCGTGGCAGAGGATAGCTATCCTTTTTGGTGACGTTGTTGAGCAATCGATAGTCTACGCAGAACCGTGTGGATCCATCCTTCTTCTTCACAAGCACCACCGGTGACGCCCATGGGCTGCTTGATGGCTCAATCACATTGTCTTTTTCCATCTCGCGAATAATGCGTTCTGCTTCTTCACGCTTCGCCAATGGTAATCTCCTTGGAGCTTGACGGATGGGTCTCTCTTCTCCTGTCTCTATCTTGTGTTTGACGATGTCGGTTCTTCCCTTAGGTCCATTTTCTACCTCGAACACATCTTGATAACGACAGATCAGACTCTTTGCTTTTGACTTTTGCTCTGGAGTCAATTCCTGGGTCGTCGACATGACCATTTCCAACAACTTCTTCGGAACTTTCGTTTCTTGTACGTTTGCTTCTATTTGGCGGGAAATGGAGGACACCACGGCGCAGCTTCCCAAGATCGTTCCTCTCTTGACGTTGACGGGGAAACAGTTCACATTCATTAGGCGGACTGGTATTTCCTTCTTTGCTGTCAACAACGTTTTCCCAACGAGAACTCCTCTTCCAATCTTCTGATCGTCAGTATTAGGTTCGACCATAATGACTTGCCCATCTTGGAAAGCGCCATTCAGGTTTCCGTCGACTATAACCTCGGTTCTGCTGGGCAATACGACATCTTCGGCGAGAACAACTCGAGCGGTCACGTCCTCTCGCTGATGTAGAATCAACTCCTCGTTGTTAACCGCCATCACGCCACGCTTCAGATCCAATTGGAATCCATGGGCACACATGACGTCCATGCCCAAAATCGCCTCGTCCTCTATTTCCGCTACCAGCGCACGGTGCTTGATGGGGGTCGATGCAATTGTAATAGTCACCTCAACTTCACCATGGACAGTGGCTGATGTTCCGGTTGCTGTCCTCAGTCTCCACTTAGTCGGCTCGGTGCGTTTTGATGATGTGATAACGTCGGGTCTTAAGATAGTCTTCGTCGCACCCGTATCCAGTAACATGGTGTGAGGGATGTCATCAATGGTGGCATCCACGAAGATACTGTTGGTTAATTGCCGCAGGGCTATTACTTTCGTGACTTTTGTCTTGGGGGGCCTTTGAATACGGGTCGACGTTTGCCCCTCTGCACCGACCCGGCTTAGTTTCCCTGTGGCTTCCTTCGTGAAGGCTCCTGCCTGGCCTTGGGACACCGCCTGCGAACATGTCCCTCTTCCTGACAATTCCAGCACACCAGAGGATTCTTCTGCCTCAAGGCTTGTTCCACAATGCGGCGAACATCCTCCGTGGTGATATAATCCTTCGGCCGCTCCTCTGCAGCAGATCGCACCTGGATGCTGGCGGGTTCTTCTTCTTGGGAGTCCATGGCAGCTTGTACCTTGACGTGTCCTCTTGAAACTCGCTTCGTCGCCTCGTATTCCAAGGCGTAGGCCAGTGCGTTCTTGGGTGTCTTAGGGTGGGACATTCTCAATGCCTGCTGGTTGTCCGGATCACGGATTCCACCCACGAAGGTCTGCAGCGTCAAACATTGCAGGAAATCATCAGGAGCTGCAGGATATGCAACCGGGCTAGACGCGCTACATCAGCCTCGAATTCCTGAAGACTCTCTCCGGATTTCTGGTAACGGTTTCTCAGCTGCGCATGGTACACGTCGGTCAGATGCGCCTGGCCGTAACGCATCTCCAGCCGGTTCACCAGCTTGTTGAAGTCTTCTTGTTCCTCTAGCGGCATCACTTGTAGCACATCGATAGCGTCCCCCCTCAAGGCCACAATTAACGAAGTGGCCTTTTCCCTGGCCGTCCATCCATTCGCTTTTGCTGCAGCTTCAAACTGTTTGAAGTAGTTAAGCCAAGAAGACTTCCCATCGAACGTCGGTGGTTTTATTTTCAATTTAGAAATTCCCGCTGGTCCTACCACAGTTTGGGCCTCATTATTTTCTGATATTTCTGCTGGTGACGGATCCCCGAAAATTCGCAACCCTTCCATGATTTGCTCGAGATTCTTAATTTTGTTATCCTGCTGGAATAGTATTTCTTCAACATTTTCTTGCAGATTCCTTGTCTCTTCTGATATTTTTACAACTAGCTTATCTTCGAGCCCCTTTGATTGCTCTAGAAATTCATCCTTCAAATTATCAGACTGTTCTTGTAATTTAGTTTCCAGATTTTTCGACTGTTGTATCAATTTATTTTCTAAGATTTTCACATTTTCTTCCGTGTTTCTGGAGTATTCCATTAATTTATCCAGATCGTCTTTCAAATTTTCGGATTTTTCCAACAATTTATTTTGCAATTCCTCTTTGAAACTTCTGGATTGCTCCTTTAATTTAGCTTCTAAATTTTCAGATTGTTCCATTAATTTAGTTTCCAAATTTCCAGATTGTTCCATTAATTTAGTTTCCAAATTTCCAGACTGTTCTCGAAATTTCTCGTCCAAACTTCTGGATTGTTCCAGCAATTCATCTTTGAAATTTCCAGATTGTTCTCGAAATTTCTCGTCCAAACTTCTGGATTGTTCCAGCAATTCATCTTTGAAATTTCCAGATTGTTCTCGAAATTTCTCGTCTAATATTTTAGTTAAATCTGCAGGTCCGCTCGAGATTTCAAAAAGAAAGTTTTCCGGGTCCTCTCCTGCTTCTAGTAGCGCTTGGTGGAGTCTTTGTTGCAAAATCGATTTCTTTCCGGAAATTTCCAATTCGCGCTCTTCTAATTCGGTTTCACTTTTAAGTCTTTTAACGGCACTTTCTTTGAAGCCATTGTTTCTTTTTCGATACTGCACTTTGTTTAATAATTTGTTTAATTTAATTCAATTTTAATTGTTTATTTATTTTCACGAACCCCAACACCTGGCACCAATGTAACGTTTTTACGGGTTCATTAATTTTTATTTTAAAACAAAACACGAAATAGTTAATAACTAATTTATTAACTAGCAAACTAATTTAACACTAACATTTAACAATAATTTATTTACAACCTTAAATCTAATTTATTTATAACAGCCGAGCGAAAGTTTATTACGCGGACTTTTGTGTCGAACTCTAACGCTGCATTCTAATCGAACTGACTCCACCCCCCGGCCGCGTACATTTTATAAACCGGCTCTTTCTTCGGGAATCGCCTGGAATGCCCGAACTCTCTATTCTAGTTTATTCTGCCGGCAGAATTCTCTGGCCCAAGGCGCGTCGACTAGACAGCGTTGACGCGAGAGACAGACGGACGCTGGCTGCTGTCGGCAATCATTACAATACGTACTTGAATATTGGCACTTCAAATTTTTTGTCCGTAAATTTAGAAATGCAATCTTGATGAAACCATTTCTTACATAGTTCGCACCAAACCCATTCAGTAATTTATTTTATTTGATGCTGATTACAGAATAGACACACATGTTCCATATTATAGGAGAATTTCAAAAGTAGTTCTACAATAGTTGTTGCGTTGGATTAAAATCAGCCGGTGGGTTTGTGTTTTCATATATATAGACATTTTGCAATGTATAAAACAAAAACTCCGCAGTTGTAACTGTCTGTCTGCTTTGGACGAAAACCTTTTGTTGTTGTCCAATTCCTGTATGATACTAACCTCCTTCCGGGAGTGTTTCTTGCCTTTAGGTTGTAAGTTTTAAGAAACTGCACGAATAATTTGAAATATTTGTTAATTGATGCTTGTGTTATATTTATAGGATCAAAATATTTAAATACTTTATATTTAATATCTGCGACGGCAAGATATCAGTGATTTCCAGTATTTAACGGCATTATAATTGTCTTTGTAAATTCAGGCAAGCAACTAATATCGTACGTTTTATTTTGATGTAAAATAAATTCTGTAGACAAACACCGATAAAACGAATTTGTGCTCAGATTGTCCTTCTAGTTACTCCTTAGAAGCAACGTGTAAAATATGTAAGTGGCAGGATCTCTAATAAAAAAAAGTTACGTAATACCGCACCGTCCCCAACACCGATAAAACGAATTTGTGCACAGATTATCTCAGTGCCGGATTTCCCTATACGCAAAATACGCATGTGCGTATAGCGACAAATTTCTGGACGCGGCAAAATCAGACATTAATTTGACAAAATCATATTTACGGTCTACCATCAGGAGAAGATAGGCTATATTCATTAGCAGTTTCAGAGATAGAAAGTGACTTAACAGTGAATATTGACTTTGGACCTATATTTAATGAATTTGCATCCAAAAAATCACGGCGGAGACAATTTTGACAAGGTAAATTAGTCTTTTCATTTCGGGGCGGCAATTTTAGCGTTAGTGTAAGGCGGCAAATTCCTTAATCCGGCACTGGATTATCTTTTTAGTTGCCAAGGAGCAACTAAGGAGAAGCGACGTGCAAGATATGTAAGTGGCAGGATATCTAATAAAAAAGTTACGTAGTACCGCGCCGCCCCCAGCACCGATAAAACGAATTTGTGCACAGATTATCTTTTTAGTTGCTCCTTAGAAGCGACATGCAAAATATGTAAGTGGCAGGATCTCTAATAAAAAAGTTACGTAGTATTGCGCTGCCCCCAACACCGATAAAACGGATTTGTGTACAGATTATCTTTTTAGTTGCTCCTTGGAAGCGACGTGCAAGATATGTAAGTGGCAGCATCTCTAATAAAAAGTTACGTAATACCGTGCCGCCCCTAACACCGATAAAACGAATTTGTGCACAGATTATCTTTTTAGTTGCTCCTTAGAAGCGACGTGCAACGACGTGGCAGGATCTCTAATAAAAGAGTTACGTAGTACCGCGCTGCCCCCAACACCGGTAAAACGAATTTGTGCACAGATTATCTTTTTAGTTGCTCCTTTGAAGCGACGTGCAAAATATGTAAGTGGCAGGATCTCTAATAAAAAAGTTACGCAGTATCGCGCCGCCCCCAACACCGATAAAACGAATTTGTGCTCATGTTATTTTTTAGTTGCTCCTTAAAAGCAACATGCAAAATATGTAAGTGGCAGGATATCTAATAAAAAAGTTACGTAGTATCGCGCCGCCCCCAACACCGATAAAACGAATTTGTGCACAGATTATCTTTTTAGTTGCTCCTTAGAAGCGACGTGCAAAATATGTAAGTGGCAGGATCTCTAATAAAAAAATTACGTAGTACCGCGCCGCACAGTGGTCCAGAATGAATTTTTAGCGCGTCAAAAATGGACACATTTGACACTTTCAATAAACGTAAAAATAAGGAAAATCTTTCTATTAATGTCACTTCATGTCGGTTTCATTCGTTTAGCAAACGTATGATTTTATTCACGCTTCTATGGCGCTGTCAAATAACCATAAATTTTACAAGTATCAAACGTGACTGAAGAACTGATAAGTTAAACATAAGTTTGAAAATATTTTAGCAGGTTTTATTGGGTAAATTTGGTGAAATCTTGTTACTTTAAATTTCTTTAAACAACTTCATTCAAAATCAATCGGATCTGAAGGTTTATTTACATAATTTTTTTTATTTCAAATTGTCGTATTAAACCTCGACATTTGAAACTTTCAAAAGACAAGAACTAAAAATAAGGTCAAATAAGATGTTTTTACGAGTTATATAATAGTAACTAGTAATTCATTTTAAAATAATTTTGCCCAATGAAGTGCTACTTTTTGCTTAAGATTTTTTGAAAATTCTCTCTTGATTTGGTTCTCGTCATGAGTCATAGGTAAGATAAACATTTGCTGGATACTTGACGTGAAAAATTTTAAAAATAACCAGTAGAATATTAGTATACAATCATTTCTACACAACATATAAAAAAATTGCGGTTCTCAGTTCATTTTTTAAATAGAAAAAACTAGTGCTTTTATAAGGTAACAATCCAAAATCGGGCAAAAAGTTTTGTAGAAATAGTTATATTCTGATATTAAATCCTTGGTTTAGAAAATGTATTTAAAAGTACACAATTTTGTTATTTTCATCATTTTGGAAACTTAGAAGTAAAATAGTATATTATTTTACGAGGTTCACAAGAAGGCTTATTGTAACACGAGTGGAGTTAGGGTACGACTAGCGAAGCGTAGCGAGCTAGGAGTGCCCCAACGGAACGAGTATTACAATGCCTCTTGTGAAACATGTAAAATATAGTGTTTTTTCTACTTTGCGTCACTTATTGAACAAAAATATGAAAAATACTGTCAAAAATTTGATCTCCTTAGCATATGGGGAATTTTAGTTATAATGCGTGGCAACACTGAAAACCTTTCGTTTTAATCAAAAGTCACATTAACAAGTTATTAATTTTTCTTATCCAGCTTCATTGTGAGTATTCTGTTAAGTAACAAATAAATAATGAGTTATTTCGTAAAATCTATTAAATATTTTCAATTAAAAATCGACTAAAATTTCCCCAAAAACGGTTTCACAATGAGCTTCTTTGTGAAACTGTTTTTGGTGTCACAATGAGTTCATTGTGAACGCAAAGTAGAAAAATATAATTTTGACGCGCTAGAATTTCATTCTGGACCACTGTACGCCGCCCCCAACACCGATGAAACGAACTTATGCTCAGATTGTCTTTTTAGGTACTGCCACCTGGCAGTATTCAAAATATACAGACTGATTCATTATAAAGGCCCCAAGCTGTAACTCATTTATTTTTATTCAAACACCCAATAAAGTATATACAGGGTGCCCGTTTTTCGAGCCTAACCATGGTGATCTCAGTTATTTGAAGAGATACGAAGTCGGTTAAATTAGGGCAAAGTTGCGTATTTTTATGCTAATTAATGAGCTGAAAAGAAAATTCACATATCTTTTACGGTTTTCAAGATATTTGAAGAAAACGAAAAATCGTGATTTTCGTTTTCAATTTTTTTAACAAAAACCGTTAAAGATATGTATTTCTAAGTTCGACATTATTAAGGCACTTTTTTACAAGGAATTTAATTCTGTCAATGCCTTTATCATCACAACAAAATTTGCAGGAAAACGACATTCAACTTTTTTTTTTCTTATGGTCGCCATCTTGGATTTTTATATTTTTAAATAATGTTTTCCTTTCTGATTACAATGATGAAGCATACTTGATGATTTATATTTGCAATTTGGATAGAACACCAAAGACGTCTTTTTGCAAAGAGTGCTTTTGAAATTGCCGGGAGCAAAGAGGCGCAACATAGGCGGCAAACGTAACTTATAGAAGAAAATAAAAATGAGAATAAATTTTATGTGCATGAAATTTGTTTTGATTTAAACAATATTAAAAAAAACTATAAACCAATGGAAAAAGAAAAACATGGAATTACAACATATGCTCAAATTGTTCACCATCCACCTCTAAGCAGAGTTCTAAACGTCTTCTTAGATTAGAAATTGCCCTTCTGACATCCCTTCTTCGCATGTGTTGTAAAGTAGTAACAATTCTTCTGCGCAGGTCAATAATGTCTGTAGGCTTCGATTTGAAAATTTGTTTTTCACGGTACCCCACAAAAATAATCTAAGGGGTTTAGGTCTGGAGATCGTGCAGGCCAGCACACATTGTTGGGAAACATTTCTGCCAAACTTTCCATTACCCTTCTAGCATTATGAGGCGGTGCGCCGTCTTGCTGGAACCATAAGTCTTTCAATCTATTAAGGTTAATATTATTGTTATTATCAATGTAATCTGCGAGAAACGTTCTTATAAAATTTAAGTATCCATTGGCCGTTAATGTTTCTTCGTAGATGTATGGACCCATAATTGTATCGTCCAATAAACCAACCCACACATTTAGTCCAAAGCATATTTGAGGTCTCCTTTCGTCATGCTGTCGCGAATTTTCAATAGACCAAATGTGCTGATTATGACGATTAAACATCCCTGAATTTGTGAATTTACATTCATCAGTCCATAACACATTACTTAAGAAATTTTGGTTTTCCTGCATCTTTGTCATTAGAGTCTGACATAAACGTACGCGTCTATCATTATCTCCAAAGTGAAGAGTGTGCGTTATGTGAATTTTATATGGCCGAAATTTATGATTTTTAAGTACCCTCCATATCCTTTGATGTGGTATGTTTAGATGCTGCGCAACTTCTTTGGTGGAAGCTGAAGAATTTTCCTGAAACTATTAGAAAATTTAACATAAATTGTTTCATACAATCAATATTATGAAAATATGTTTTACCACTTGCAAAATTTCGTCTTCATTTTCAGCTGGCCTGTTGCCATATTTTCCTCTAGGCTTAATAAAAGAACCATATTCGCCTAAATTTCTATGAAGAGAAAGGAAATATCCCAAACTTGGCTGCCGTCTTTCTGGGAAACGTTGCAGATACATTTCTAAACAAATTTGAGCATTGCGATGAGAGGCATAATAAATTTTTAGCATATCCCGCTTTTCTTCACTTAAAAATGACATTTTGTTACAACAATAAACAGCAATATGAACGGTGTTTAGAGCAAGTTGAATTGTAATGTCAAAAATTTTTAAGAAACAAAATTATTGTTTTATTTTCCAAGGCGCTCTTTGCAAAAAGACGTATTTGGTATTCTATCCAAATTGCAACTATAAATCATAAAGTGTGCTACATCATTGTAATCAGAAAGGAAAACATTATTTAAAAATATAAAAATTCAAGATGGCGCCCATAAGAAAAAAAAAGTTGAATGTCGTTTTCCTGCAAATTTTGTTGCAATGATAAAGGCGATGACAGAATTAAATTCCTTGTAAAAAAGTGCCTTAATAATGTCAAACTTAGAACTACATATCTTTAACGGTTTTTGTTAAAAAAATTGAAAACGCAAATCACGATTTTTCGTTTTCTTCAAATATCTTGAAAACCGTAAAAGATATGTGAATTTTCTTTTCAGCTCATTAATCAGCATAAAAATACGCAACTTTGCCCTAATTTAACCGACTTCGTATCTCTTCAAATAACTGAGATCCCCATGGTTAGGCTCGAAAAACGGGCACCCTGTATATTCTTAAATGGGACGTTGTTCTCTAGAGATTGAAGTATAAAAATATTTTTTTGTCTACACTGTATGCGAGTGATAACGTCATCGACAATTTTTTTTAAATGGCAAAATAATATTTTTTTACGAAATGTGATAGAAAATTCTTTTCTCTTTTCAACCATATCAAACTTTTGTATGCGTACATAAGACAGAACATCAAAATAATTTTACTGAAATCTGTCGTATTTTATTTAGTTTGTAAAAAAATTGTATCTAAAATATGGTAATGTCAATCTGTCCTCGTAAGAATTATATATTATATATATTATATATATTATATATATATTTATTGAAGAAGCCGATATGATAGAGGTTTACTACAATTGTAGAAAAAGTAGTGCAGTAACTTTACGGTTATTTGTTATTAACGTATTCATAAAAAAATGTATAAATCAAGCAACGAAAGACTATTGTAACAATTGCAGAAAATTATGAATTAATAAGAAACAACCGTAAAACTGCTGCATTATTTTTTCTACATTCGTAGCAAACCTCTGTCATATCGGCTTCTTCATTAATTTTATTCATTTTTTACGAGGACAGATTGACATTACCGGTATTCTAAATACAATTGTTTACAAACAAAGTAAAATATTTCAGTAAAATTATTTTGATGTTCTGTTCTATTCATGGCCTGCTTTAAATATTAACATGCTTTAAAAGTTAAGCCAAGGAAGTTATGTCTTTAACTTTTCTCAAAAATTTTCTTATGTAAGGATACAAAAGTTTGATACGTAAAATTATTTTGATGTTCTATTCTATTCATGGCCTGCTTTAAATATTAACATGCTTTAAAAGTTAAGCCAAGGAAGTTGTCTTTAACTTTTCTCGAAAATTTTCTTATGTAAGGATACAAAAGTTTGATATGGTTTTTCGCAAAAAAAATATTATCTTGCCATTTAAAAAAATTATCGATGACGTCATCACTCGTATACAGTGTAGTCAAAGAAAAAATTTTATACTTCATTCTCTAGAGAACAACGTCCCATTTAAGAATATATATACTTTATTGGGTGTTTGAATAAAAATAAATGAGTTATAGCTTGGGGCCTTTATAATCAATCAGTCTGTTTAAGCAGTTGGCAGTAGAGTTACTGATAATCACACATATACTGATCTCTATGATTTATTGCTGGAAAATATTGCTAGAGTAGCTCGGCTTAGAAAAATGACACCAAAGGCCAAAAGAATAACCATTATACAAATAAAATAAATTCAACGTGCGTATCCTTTTTATGTTTTACTTTCCTATAACGGAATAACACAGGATATGCAGGAATATGCAGGAAGCTAGTTGAAAACTAATCCTCATTTTCGTAATTCTAAATACACAGGATCTAGGTTAAGTTAGATGTATGCCTTAAGTTTCATTCTCATTTTCTTTTTTTTTTTGGTAAGGTTTGGGTGGTAGACCGCGTTTATAAGTGAACCCCGCCTTAAGATTTTCCTTCCTTATTGTCAAAGCATTATGTCTTTTCATGTAATTATGATATGAAAAATAAAGAAGTTATTATTATTATTATTATTTGTGGACAAATTGCAATACAACCGTTCAAGGGACCGGCTGTAATCCAACCGAATTTAGATTTCTGTAAAGTAGGAACACCAGTACCCAATTTGATTTGACGTATGCAGATGAAGTCCCAAAAACACTTCGAGCAATAAAGGCGATGGGCCACTGCGCGCGAAACTAAGCTAAGCTAAGCGAAACTAAGTTTTTTGAAAATTAGATCCAACGTAATCTTACGCGGACGAGGCAACCGAGTGAAGATAAACATCGTTTTATCCTAACTTCGCTTCCCTTAGCTTTAGTTGCCACGTTCGCGTAAGATTTACGTTGGATTTAATTTTCAAAAAACTTAGTTTCGCTTAGCTTAGCTTATAGTGCATTCGACTGAGCCGCCCGTGCTCGATGTTTGTATGCACTAGATTTGCTCTGATATAAGGAAAAACTCGCACAGTTTCGTATATTTCAGATACTTGTATGCAAAGAATGCGCATTCTTTCGGGTCGCATGCTGGTTTTGTTCGGCTGGCCATGGCCAACTCCATTAACATTCACTGACGTGTATGTATGGCCGTTTCAATTTGACTTTTAAAAATTTGACGGGTACTCCACTCAGCGCCTCTTGTGAGTTTTTAAGTAATTGCAGTTGCCATTACGTTACTATCAGTAGTTCTGTAGTATCTTTAATAGGGAGCGCTGAGTGGAGTACTCCATGGCATGCTTTCCGGAACCGAATTTTAGGCGAATTGACACGGCCATACATACACGTCAGTGAATGTTAATGTTGCTGGCCATGGGCTGGCACGCGCTACAGTTGCGGACAGAAAATTTCAGATGTCACTGTCATTCTTCTGACGTACCTATGCATATATGAATGTTTCAACTTTTACGGCCTTTCCTGAATATTTTACGTGTACCGAGGTTATAAATACGAATTCGGACAATTTTTGGGTCATTACTGTCGGCGGAATGACAGTAACATCCGAATTTTCTGTCTGCAATTTACATAAGTAATTACCCAATACCGACACTTAAAACAACAGTGCAAAAAAGACGCCTTTACTGTTTGATACGTATACGTAAATGTAATGTAATTTGCAAATGAGTAGGTATCAATTTCTCTTGAACTAATAACAGAATTTAAACACATTATTAATAAGAAAATATATTACTATGTGACGGCAGAAAATTACTTCTTTTTCAGAATATCTTGTAACAACCTCAACATATCCGCGAATTTTAGGTTTTCCAATTTTTTCCTCCAATAATCTATTGCTAACTACGTTCATTTCACAACGCGACAACCTTAAAGTCTGACAGTTGCACTGTGAAAAAGTACAGTTCTAAAAATTGCAAATTTCGAGCGAGCACACTCGCCAGTCGAACATTATATTCGCGTCATACAAGCCAGCCGAATGCAGGTTTGAGGATGCACTCCACTAGAGCGACCCAGTCGAATGTGAAATTCGTTGCAAGTTCGAGCTAAATGCGCAATAGTGCTGCCAGTCGAATGCATTATTAGTTTCGCGTTCAGTGGCCGCCTGCCTTAAATGTATGTCAGATGGCTTATAAAACTTAGGATCCGCCAACTTTATATTTTCTGGAATTTTCAGATGATCAGTTGAAACAAACTTTGCAGGAATTTGTTCCGTTATTTTGGATATGACGTAACAAGATACTGAGGTACAGTTTGTTAATTGGTTCTTTTTACGCACGTCATTGACAAAGGGCACTATTAAAATCAATTTTTATATGTAACTGTTGTACATCACACGTTAGAATTGAAAAATGATCATCTTTATACGAATGTTTGTAAAGTAAAACTTAAGATTTATTACTTGGCTTGAGAATGTTGATGTGTTTCTTACGGAAAAAATCAGTGACGTGCGTAAAAAGATCCATTTAACAAACTGTAGTAAACTGATTAACAAACGATTTTATTTGTAACATATTACATTTTGCCTTTATTTTGAATTATTCCAATGGAAACATTTGTGCTTGTTTTGTCCAAACTTAACTTGTTGCATAAATACAGGCTGTTACAAATTCGAGGCTCACCATTGGGATCTCGGAAACGGTAAGAGATACGAAGTCGGTTAAATTGGGGCAAAGTTGCGTATTTTGGTGCTGAACAATAATCCGTTCTGAGAAATCTTCTAAGTTTTGTAGTTTTTGAAATATTTCAAAAAAACAAGAAAACGTAATTTTCTTTTTTATTTTTTTCTGAAGTTATTGTTGCAGGGATCATAACAAAATTAAAACATTCTACAGGCACTTTTTTAAGCTCTTTACGATGATATCATTAGATTTTACTTAAAACGTTTCGTCTCGTCCTGACCATCATCAACTTCATTTTTTCTTATGGGCGCTACATTGGGTTTTAATACCAATGAATAGATCTATTTTTTCTGATGCTTTTCCATATATCACACATCCCTATTTATTAATTTGAAACAGCTGGAAATGCAAGAAATTGTTGAAAAATAACACTGCAAAGAAAAACATGGTACGCAGTGAAAACAAAACCAAAAAGTTTGATATACTTTCGGAGTTTTATTTCGTCTATCACAAAACAGATTTTTGAAAGATTTTAGATATTAAAATGAATGATGTGAATCCAAGAAAGACGTGCATTTTAAAACGTATTGTGCTAACAACAACAATTTAGTAATATCAAGAGAAATTTACTTCCAACAATGACGATGACGCAGTATTTAATTAGTTTCGTAATTAAATTATACATTTTTATGATTAAAGCAAGAAAGTATCACAAGAAATTATATCTTTAAAAATCTCTCATTCTTATAAATTTAAAAATGTATTGTGCTAACAACAATTTAGTAGTAGCAAGAGAAATTTACTTCCAATAATACCCAGAAAGATGCCATCCACACAGAACAATGTTATTAAGTTAGATAGAAACATTGCACTTTATGGATATTTTCGTAAAGCTCGAAGGACGTATCGAGATCGCCTTAATGATGATGAGAATGAAGAATTATTAGTAGAGGTAGTTTGTACTTGATGTTTCAAAATAGTTGTCATTTGTCATTGTTTTCATGGTCAGGTAGATTACATAAAAATAGTTACTTATAAAATGTATAAAATTATGAGACTACAAGAAAGAATGTTTCCTCGAGCAGTAATATCTTTTAAGATACGAGTTTTCTAAAGACATACATAATTTAATTTGATATTTTCTTGCTTTAATAATAATAATGTATAATTTAATTACAAATCTAATCAACTATTGTTTTGTAGTTGTCTTTCTGGATATTGTTGGAAGGAAATTTCGCTCGTTATTACTGAATTGTTGTTGTTAAGACCACAATAAATTTTATATTTACGTCATTCTTGGATTCAAAAACATTCATTTTCAGATCTAAAAATTTTACTAAAATCAGCTCTTGTGATACACGAAATAAAACTCCGAAGGTATATCAAACTTTTTGGTTTTGTTTTCACTGCATACCATGTTTTTCTTTGCAGTGTTATTTTCAACAATTTCTTGCATTTCCAGCTGTTTCAGATTATTAAATAGGGATGTGTGATACATGGAAAAGCATCAGAAAAATAGATCTATTCAATGGTATTAAAATCCAATGTAGCGCCCATAAGAAAAATGAAGTTGATGATGGTCAGAACGAGACGAAACGTTTTAAGTAAAATCTAATGATATCATCATAAAGAGCTTAAAAAAGTGCCTGTAGAATGTATTAATTTTGTTATGATCCCTGCAATAATAACTTCAGGAAAAAATAAAAAAGAAAATTACGTTTTCTGATTTTTTTGAAATATTTCAAAAACTACAAAACGTAGAAGATTTTTCAGAACGGATTATTATTCAGCACCAAAATACGCAACTTTGCCCCAATTTAACCGACTTCGTATCTCTTACCGTTTCCGAGATCCCAATGGTGAGCCTCGAATTTGTAACAGCCTGTATGCTGTTACAAAATTAGATTGCGACCTTGAATCCAAAATAGCACGAACACCATGTTTATCCAATATTTTAACGCACAATGTAGATAACCATACTTGAGGGTTACCTGAGATACTTGACACTGAAACTGATTGAGGATTATCAAAATATAACAGGGTATTGTGTTTGACTTGACACCTTTTACAATTATTACCGGACTTGCAATTTTTGGAGAAATGACTTGTCTTACGCTCTCATTGATCGCTAAAGGGGCATTTACACGAAGCTAGTAGAAAGGCAAGTCAAGTCGGCAAGTTACTTGTCAATAAATAGTAGAAGGGGAAAGCAAGTTGGCCAGAAAATAGAACCGCACTCTATCCACTTGACTCAAGAGAGTCAAGTGGATAGAGTTGCCAGGCAAGCTGGTAAGAACCAGCTTGCCTGGCAACTTGCACCGTACTTGACTCTCCTATATTATGCAGCAGCAAGTAAACGTTTACACAAAGTAAGTAACTTGCCGACTTGACTTGCCTGTCTACTAGCTTCGTGTAAATGCCCCTTTAGTGAAGAAATGAATTACATTCAGAAATCCAATGCTCACCTTTACAGAATGTACACGTACCATTGGCTACTATGAAAGTTTTTGAGGTGGCTGTCGCAGACTGAAATGCTGCCGAACGAATGTTTGTTTTAGAATTTTTTAAAGTTTCTAACAGTTGCGCACGATTATTCAAAAAATTCTCAAAATCCGCGAATGTGATTTCGTCCTATATATTTGACGCGCTTTTCTCCCACTCATTTAATGACGTGTTATCTATCTTTTTTATCATAAGGTAAATCAACAAATCATCCCACTGTTCAGTTGGTAAACCTAATGAATTTAGAAAACGCAAATGTTTTAAAGCGTCATCCAAAAGTTGCCTCAAACACGAAGAAGATTATTTATAATTGGCGTGATTTCGACTAGCGCTTTTATGTGATTGTGCTTAAGAATTCATTTATTATTATACCTTTATTATACCTATTATTATACCTTTATTATACCTATTATTATACCTTTTCTAAAGGCATTCTAACGGACAAGAACGCGACAATTAACGCGAGAAAAATTAATGCGCTAGGTTAACGTCATTATTTGCCCCACATTTCGCTCCGAAGCGGCTGCAGTAGTGGTATTTTACTTGAATATTGGCAACTTTATCTTAAATGTCAAATATCACAGAAGTTCTATTAAAATATATTAACATTTTCCGTTTCCTAACATTCAAAAATTATATTTTAAATTAGTACTTGAAATAATGAAAGAAACCTGCAATCAAAACTAAGATAGTACGTGACTAAAAACACGAGATGTCGCTGTTTTCGTGCAAAAAATAGCAAAAAATGTACGTACTGTCTTCCTCACATACATCTTTCTTTATCTATGGCAACAACTATGCGATACATTCGCCGGCAATCCGTTGTGTATCAAAAACCGCCAGCTGAGCTATCGTCTAGCGCGCAATGCCACTCTCAATGCCGTTACAAAATTAGTGCCATATATGCCAATAATCCGTCGCTACACTATCGTTGTCGGAGCCACGCTGCGTCTAATGTACTGTCTAACGTGATTTTTCACGTCTAACTTGCCATTAATTGTAAAGGTTCGGCTAGACCTACGCCTAATGTGCTGCCTAACGTCTAATTTGACATTAATCACTAGCTACATCTGTTCAATCTGTTCTGATAAGGTAATGTAATTGTTATCTGATATACCATGTTCCGTTTATTCTTCAAAATCTTTTTTAAACTTAAATTTTGCTTTCATATATTTTTTGTACTTGTTTATTTTTCTTTTTGTATCAATTTAAATTAGTGCTCAATAAATTCATTGTAGCACACGAGGGATTTTATTTATTTGTACAGTTCTGAGTTCAAGATCATCGCGTCTCCGAAAACCTTCGAGAGTTGAAAGGGTTGTTAATTATTCAATTAAATAGGGTTGGTAATTCCCAAATAATTACCTGGTGGCAGCGAAATTCTATTTCTCCAAAATTATTTTGATTTTTAATGCATTTAAAGAACGCTACCTGCTTGAATAGCAAATTACAGATAAGTGGAATTTTATCTAACTTCAAACTTTCAATAATAACAATCGGCCACTCCTATATTTGATGCCACAGCGTTGGGATTTCTTTTCTTTCTTTTTTCCAAATTAAAACCAACGTTTAGGAAGGCACATCCTTACAATGGTAGCATGCCCTCCTTTACAGCTGCAATTTTGGCAATTTTATGTTACAAGACTTTTCTAAGGGTTGCGTTAATGAGCTACCGGAATAACTTGATACATTTGATACGGCATCCGCATCATTTTGTTTAGAATTAAAATCAACCTTGTTTATTAACAATTTTGCTTCGCTTAAAAACCTAAAATATTCGTTTTCAAAATTTTCTCTCTCGAGAAATTCACCTTCTAATTTCTCCGAAATACTCTCAATTTCGCTTTGCGTTTCACTAAACTCGATAATGAGCCCTTCAAAGTCGGTTATTTTGTAATTCTAAAATTTGACTTTCGTTTGATTGGTCAGTGTTAAATTCGTTATCCAGCTTTATTATGAATTTGTTAAAAAAAGTAACGCCCCAAGCAGCAAGCAGTCATTTTTATCACGTCATTATTTGGTTAAAATTGGTCAATGACGTCGAGCGACCAGTTTGCAACGTCATTTGTTCATGAAAATCTTGTTTAAAGATTGATGTCAACAGAAAATTAATGTCATGAATTTGACATAATGTGAAATACGGTTGTAAAAATTGTTAACTGCAATAAACTTTGTATATTTAATAAAATTCTTGTATTTGTAGAAAAATGTAAATTATATGTATTTATTAATTAACATTAATTCATTTGCCAGACTTTGTTAGATGTGTGGCGCATGCGTCCACTTTGCACGGTTTAATGTGGTAGATACGAGTACTTTATACGTGAACTAGGCATTAGTGATGGAGAATATCGTTACTTTTGAGTAATCGGTATTAATCGTCACTCTTGGACTCAGTAATCGTTATTTGTATTCGTTACTTTGATTACCGTGATTACTACCAATGTTAGTTAAAACAAGTTGGATTAATCAGGTACCTATTCGATTATTTTATTTTATGTGTTATAATAATATAGGAGTACAATACAATAAACAATTGTTCATAGTTTTCCTAATACATATTTTGTATTCTGGGGAAGAGTCACTAAATTATTTGTTAGAATCAAAAGTACGGAATATTAATTTTCTTGCATTCGGTAAATACATACGAATACTGCTGCAACCAGACTTTCATCTGTGAATATTGAATTATCTGAATAAATGTAATCGTCGGTAAAAGTAACGAATACCAAGTTCAACAAGATCCGAATACTTCGGGTCTCTTCGAATAACGAATACTTTGTAGCGAATAGTTAGGTACTTTTTTCTCCATCACTACTAGGCATAGACAAGGAAGGAAATAGACTGCCGACTCTTGCATATAAAAATGGTGGCAAGTTTCTGCGCCATCTGTATTTGCCTGCCGTATAATAATACTAATAGTAATGCAGAAACCTGTTAAAGTAGCAGTAGTAGCAGTAGTAGCAGTAGCAGTAGCAGTAGCAGTAGCAGTAGCAGTAGTAGTAGCAGTAGCAGTAGCAGTAGCAGTAGCAGTAGCAGTAGCAGTAGCAGTAGCAGTAGTAGTAGTAGTAGGAGTAGATGAAGATTTGTAGTTTTTGAAATATTTCGAAAAAACCAGAAAACGTAATTTTCTTTTTTATTTTTTCCTGAAGTTATTATTGCAGGGATCATAACAAAATTAATACATTCTACAGGCACTTTTCTAAGCTCTTTATGATGATATCATTAGATTTTACTTAAAACGTTTCGTCTCGTTCTGACCAACATCAACTTCATTTTTTTTACGAAACGTTTTAAGTAAAATCTAATGATATCATCGTAAAGAGCTTAAAAAAGTGTCTGTAGAATGTATTTATTTTGTTATGATCCCTACAACAATAACTTCAGGAAAAAAATTTAAAAAAAATTACGTTTTCTTGTTTTTTTGAAATGTTTCAAAAACTACAAAACGTAGAAGATTTTTCAGAACGGATTATTGTTCAGCACCAAAATACGCAACTTTGCCCCAATTTAACCGACTTCGTATCTCTTACCGTTTCCGAGATCCCAATGGTGAGCCTCGAATTTGTAACAGCCTGTATAAAAAAAGAGAGAAAAATACAATAATAATAATAATAATTAATTTGCCATAATGGCAGAGATACAAAATACTGCTCATAGGTAAGAGGGCTTGTCAAGTTGAGGCAAAAAATTTAAATGCAATATGTGATTACATCGTTTAAAAATAAACAGGATAATTTTACAGATAAAAGAAAGTTAACAAATTAACAAAATTAATTTAATGATTTTTCTACAAATTAATTAAAAATACTGTCACGCCTCTGACGTGTTTTTGAAATACCGGGGGGTAAACTTAGCTTAGAGATAGAGGGTGCCGATTTGCTGGAACCAAAGACACTTTCCTCTGTGCCCAACAAAAAGATAAAAAGGTAACTTACCTAGCTCGGTTTAGCCGGAGATTCAGCAGAGGTCGCTGCGGTGGAGAAAAACTACACTTTTCCCCAAAAGATAACTTTATTTGGGCACTTTCCACAAGCTGTTCCCTCTGGGCTACCTTGCTGAGCCACCACCCTGCGATCGAATGTCTCCGTCCATCGTTCAATCGATGGCCCCGATTAATCGACTTAGCTCAGCAAAATACCCCGTTAACAATCTACATATAGCTGTCCTGTATTAATCTTCGTGGCAATACCTTAAAGTAAATAATTCAATAGCACTGATATAAAATCTCATCCACAGAATAGAAAGCGCCTTATATTAACATCTGTTTTTAAAATGGCGATTACATGTAGGCAATGAATATTATTCTCAATGCAGGATTTATTAAAATGCAGTTAAATACAAACAGTAGTAAGAAGCAATTAATTATGGAATTGCTTCAACAGCTGCCTCATAGATTACCATTCTGCACCCACTTTTAAAGGAATTACAAATGACTAATATCAATCAAATGTTACTGTGTCACTTACATATTGAATAGCTGTCTGCTCCAAACAATGAGGTGTGAATCCGTTTTTTATGATGTGAAGAATAAACTCTCTGGTGTGGTTCTTGTGTTAATGACCAATGTTCAGGGGACAATGCTATTGTGGAAAGCACCCTGTGCAATGCATCTACAATAATCAACTTTAAATATTTACACTTAAAATATAAGTACGCAGACCTCGTAGTTTCTCAGGTGTAACAGGTTACTGTTGGCGTGATGGTTGCCAGAAACTATTTTCCGGTATTAGGTAGGGATGGCCGTATCAGTTATTTTTTGATAACCGGTGATTCAGCGATGGTTATTTCAAAATCACGGTTACTTTTAACGGCGACCGATATCACTGGTAAGCTCTCTGTGCTGCGCATATCACGTAGTCACTGCGTTCACATTGTAAGAACTAATAACTGATTACGGAAAACTAGACTGATATTTACTTGACACCAACAATATTTCGGTGATTTGCGTTCACATTGTAAAAACTAATAACTGATTACGGAAAACTAGACTGATATTTACTTGACACCAACAATACTTCGGTGATATTGCAAATAAATAGGAGTAACAACTGATACCCTTGTCGGAAACAACACTATAATCTGCTTTTAATAAAGAAGCGATCAGCTTCCATAGGCCTAACGGCCTAATTTTCTGTTTTTGCATATGTAAACTATTCTTACCTGGTAAATTTAAAGTAGGCAGTGCATATTTTAGCAATCTTCCATTTGAATCTTTGCACCAGTCAAAAATGGCGAAATTACTACGGGAAATACAGCGATCATATGGCGATATCCCTGTCAATTCTGCCAACCCATACCATTGCTTATATATGTCTAGTTAGTCAACCGACGGAAATTAATTTTAGTTCTGGACCAAGATTGATAGGGGGCGATGGACTAGAAGTGTAGCACTCCAGCGGACGTTAACAGGTTTGAATCTCCACTCATCAACTGTTTCCAATAAATGCCGTCTTGATTTGTTTGCGCTGTGTTACACTGTGGTGTTGCCGTGTATGTCACCGAGTTTCGTTATACATAGTTGTGAACATAATACTTAAATTAGTCACAACTTGTTCTAATTTCTCGACGAATTTTTTTAGGATGTCGGGGAACAAATGTAGTTATTTTATGTGCGAAAAGAGCCTGAGAAGAAACCCTGGACTTAGAAAATTTATCTTTCCCATTCATTACGATGTACGATGTAAAAAATGGATTATAAATTCAGGTTAACGAACATTGCCGCTAATGAGGGAAAGTTCCCAACCCGAAAATTCAAAAAAACTGAAACTTTGTGGGTTAGTAGTTCACCCTACAGTGAACACGGAATTATTTTACCTGCCCAAAAAAGCCCTAAGTGAGCAAAAACACTCTTTGAAAATTCTGCGATTTTCGGTTTTCTGCAAATAACTCGGCAACCAATAGAGATAAAAATTAAAATTATATGACAAAATATTTATCTTTTAAAACTCGGCAACCAATAGAGATAAAAATTAAAATTATATGACAAAATATTTACAAAACAACAAAAGCAAATGAAAATTTAAAAAAATTATTGGTGGACACTGGAACCATTTGGATCCTATTTCCATTGCGGCACTCTACATGTTTTAAATGGAACACTCTATGCTCGATATTTTGTTGGAAAATTCATTTTTTTTGCTTAATTAATACTTTTCAAATTTCATGTAAATAGATTTAAAAATGGAATTCACATGTCGAGGGACTCTCAATATACCCAGCGAAAACATGTACGTTTATTCAACGTTAATTTCACGTTGTAATGGTGGAAATAACGTTATTCGTTGAAAAATGCAACGTTGTTTTTTGGTTGAATTAGCAACCATAATTATATCACGTTTGTATGACGTGTTTTTTAACGATCAGTTTAATATGGACGTAATTATAACGTGAAATAAATGCGTAACAATTTTGTCTTTTTACGACGTGATTTATACTATGAGTAAATGCGATGTATCTACCATACGTTGATTACCACATCATTTCAACGTTAATTCAACATCTACTATTCTACGTAATAAATGAGAAAAAAATTAACGAAACTAATACGTTAGATAAATCATAATTTACAACTAAATTTTTAACCCACGTTTTATAACGTTATTTTAACGTATACCGAATAAATATGCCTTACAAAACGTGATGTTGACGTTAGAAAACAATTAATTTTACAGTGATTGTCTATCGTGTTTCACACCTTTGAATTCTAATTTTACTAAAAATCTATGAAATATGAGGTTCTTCTCCATGCTTGGCAGCTTTGAAATGAAACGAAACAGGTATGAAAAGTACTGCTAATTTGGACATACGAGTCAACCACAACCCCTTTTTAAGTTGACGTAATCTGTCAAATTTTTTAAGTTAGTTTGAATTTGATGCCCAAAATCTGTGATTAAAAATACTAAAGAACGCAATAGTCAATCAATTATACATACATATTGTCACGAATACTCATTGGGGACAGCTGTATACAGAGTGGAAAGTTTAACTGGAATAAATTCTGTAACTTAGAAGATTAAGATTTGTAAAAAAATTCTTGGAACAGGTCAATTTAATTTTTAATGGCGCATATTACAAAGGGATTTTTAACTTTTCAATTATTTGGAGGGGTGAAACGACCCCTAACTATGTTTTTTTTAATGGAAGGATATGTTGAAAAAATTAGGAATACAGCTACGTTTTATTTTTTTATTTTTCTTTAGCAGTAAAAGGTAAAAAACAAAAAAAAGAATTTTTTTACTAAAACCGTTTTTAATGCCAAAAATTCAGGAACTCCATTTTTTATTATTTGATGAGAAGAAATAAGCATTCCATATGGTATCGTATTGTTGCGTGCAGCCAATAGATGGCGCTGCCAATGCGCTAAATTTTTAATTGTACGTAATTACCTCACTGAAGTTTTTCCCAATAGGTGGATAGGAAGAAGATGACCGATGACCGATTGAGTGGCCAACAAGATCTCCAGATCTCACCCCTTTAGACTTTTTTATGGGGGTATTTAAAAAGTAAAGTTTATGTGACTAAACCAAACGACATAGCAGAACTTCAGAACTTCAAATTCTGCATGAAATTAGGAGAGTAACGCCGGAAATGTTACAAACTGTTAGGGATGGAATTTATAATCGATTAGGGTATTGTCAAGTGAGAGGTGGCGAGCATTTTGAACATCTGATGCGTTAAAATCGTTCTAGTCAAAAATTTATTTTTTATTTTTTCGCCTTTTACTGTTTAAGAAAAATTAAAAAATAAAAACTAGCTGTATTCCCAATTGAACAAGCTTTAAGAAAAAAATTACTCAACATACCCTTCCATTAAAAAAAAATAGTTAGGGGTTGTTTCATCCTTCCAAATAATTGAAAAGTTAAAGAAATCCATTTATAATATGCGCCATAAAAATAAAAATTGACCTGTTCCAAGAATTTTGCTACAAATGGCAATTTTCTAAGTTACAGAATTTATTCCAGTTAAACTTTCCACTCCACTGCGGTGTTTATGAGCAGCATGTAATTTTTTTAAATTTTCATAAAGAAATAATTTTGTAAATAATAAAGTAAATTGAGAGTACTGTATTAAATGTGTTTTGTCGAATATTTTATGTTAGTGTAAATATTTTTAGAAATAGGCGATTTAGAATTACATGTGTATTATAAATAAATAATTTAGAATTTTTGAAATGTATATACAAAGAAAATAACCTTAGGATTGTAATAATTAGAAAAATTGATTTAATGATGTTATGATAATATGGATGTTAGAAGGAAACTGTACTATCGCTGACACTATAAACAGAACGATTGAAAATTTGCTTGGCACTAATGCCTCTTACGACCTAGCGAAATTGAGCCTTATAGCACATTTTATTGCATTACCTGCCGGTGCAGGGGTAAACATCTGGAGTATTCTCTTCTGGTTTGCTCATTTGAAATTAAAATAAGCAAATCAGTTGTTTTCCTATATTAGAATCCTGTTAGAATTAATTTTCTGATGTTAATATTATAATTATTCGTTTTAAATAATAAAGTCATTTTCAATTAATTTATTAATATTTCATAAATATATAAGAATTCGTTTATATTCAGTCAGTAATGAAATGGACAAATTATGTTAGCCAGCATAATACTATAAGCTTAAACATTTCGGAGCTAATTTTAAGAATTTAAATAATTAAAACCAATGTTATAATGATTAGTAACCCAGTGACTATACTATTTTCCAGTTAAATATATACTTAGAAATAATATTTATAGTTAGTTTCTGAAACGGCACTCCATTTTGATTTATTTAATGCATATTAAGCATTTTGCAAAAATTAGGATAGCCTGTAAGTATTATGTGGAGAAGAAAACAAATTTTTATCCAGTAAAACTATATTTGTTTAAAGAATTTACAGACGTTTTGTCAAAATGAATAAAGCTAAATTAAAATATTAAGCTACTAAATTTTGAAAGTCTTTGCGAAGATACTGTAGGTAATATTAATTAATCTCAGTTATACAAATATTTAAAAAACAGCAACAATCAGAACAGACAAAAAAACTAGTAAACAATTGTTAAATACAAATGATTATTATTGTAAAATTTATTAAACATCAATAACAATAATCAGTAAAACATGGAAAAGAAATAACTATCCACTTATCCAACATTTAGTTGAGATTTTGAAATTTTGTTCATACTGACAAATTTTTTACTCCATTAAAAATGGAGTTGCTGGTTCTTGGCGACGCACTTCCAGTGGAAAATAAAACTTCTTATCGTTATAATAATAATAATAATAATAATGTTTATTTGATCTGCTGAATAAAAACAAGTAATTCCAGAGACATGTTCAGTAGTTTTATACGTTAAGCTGTGGAATATAATTTTTAATTTCTAATTTCAATATTGTTCTTTTGTTTAGAAAGAAAAACATTTCAAAATAACTTTCTTTATATAACATAGAATACAATTCGTTTTTACATAAATACTTGAAAATATTAATATTTAGTATAGTATCCTCCATTTGTAATGACTTCCTCTAATCGCCTCGACATAGAACCGACTAAATGTAGGCATAAATTTCCTAACCCCAATTGATTCCAAATGCCATTTATATGTTCTTGTAAAAATTCCCTATTCCTTAAATTTGCATTTCCGTCATCCCATTGTCGAATAACATTTGCCCACAAATTTTCAATGGGGTTTAAATCCGGAGATTTAGCAGGCCAGGGAATCACATCAATTTCTGGATGTTCTTCAAACCATTCTTGAACAACTCTGCCAGTATGAATGGCCGAATTATCCTGGACAAATGCAATACCTCTATCATTAGCATACGCCAAAGGTAATAAATGCTGTTCAAGAATGTTTGTATATTGCCGGGATGTTAATCTTCCATTAATTGGGACTAATTCGCCAGGACCATGCGTTGACATCCAGCCCCAATAAGCGACTGACACTCTACCACTTCTCTTTGTCTTATTGACATATGGTGTAGCATATCGTGTATTTACTGGACGATAAACTAGTTTTGAATATTTTCATCCGACCTAAACACTTTCTCGTCAGAAAACACTAACATTTTCCCAGTTTCTGTACAGATTTTGAATTGCAAAATTGACTCTTTCTTCGGCATGGCGCGGTGTGAAATCTATAACTTTAGCTGATTTGCGGTTTCGTAACCCTCCATTGGCAAGTCTTCTTATAACGGTCCTCGTCGAACAAGCAATTCCCGTTGTGTCTAGAACTTGCCGACTGGAAAGAAAAGGACTATTTCTTATTGTATTTAAGATTTGTTCATCCTCATTGGCTGTAGTTTTCTTATTTAGACCAAGTGGTCTTCGTTTCCTCTCTACGAGACCTTCGTTTCTGTAACGTAGTATCCATCGGTGAATGGTAGATTTCTGAAATAATTAATTACAATATTTGAAATATATGAATAAATAATGAAACTCTATTGTGTAAATTATGATTTCCTTACACTTGAAAAAAAAGAATTATTAAAGAATTACAGCCAGTTTTATAATCGAATTTAAAGGAGACTTTAAATTTAAAATCTCTTTCAAGCGTAAAAACAGCTGCAAAAATTCATTTGTTCACACATCTGAATTTGACTTTCATTTTAAAATTCTCGTTTAAATTCCATTATAAAACTGGCCCTTAGAAAGTGTTTCTAAATTTCCAAAAGCTAATAATTTTGAAAATTCAAAGTTTCTTTTCAATTTCTGCATTTTTCCAGTAGTAAAAATAGCAAGTAGTAAAATTCATATATTTATTAACAGAATTCAGTGACATCTTAATTTTGCACACAACATAAAATATTAGTATTTTATTTGAGAATTCTTAAAAACTAAATCACCGAAATTAAAGCAACCTAACGTGGTTTATGAAATCAAATGTTTAAATTTTAATACAGGTCACATAGAAAAAATTTAAACCAATATAAATATTGTGTTCAAAAAAGTAATGAAAATCATTAACATTCGTTAGAAAATAATTATAATTTTGATTTTGAAAATACATACTAATTATATTATATATGTATACAGGGTGCAGCACCCGGTATATATATATTATATTGTGAATAATATTTTCAAAAGACGTTTTATAGAAATGCGCAAAATTCAGATATGACTGAATTTTGTTAATAAATATACTGATTTTGCTAATCAATATTTAATAAAACTTATTTAAAAAAGTATTAAAATAAATTAATTATTTAACATAATTTTTAGATATAAAGAGTTCATTTTACCTTTTTAGGTTCCCTTGATAACTTTATTTCTTTATTTTGACTCCCGACGAAGCTATCAACTGATAGTGAATTTTAAGTGTCCGTTAAAAGAATTTATTACACAATAATGATAATAATAATAGAATACGTTGAAATAAATAAATTGTCTTACCGATTTATGAATCAACTCGCTTATTTCACTATACGATTTGCCACTTTGCCACATTCCTATAATTTTTCTTTTTTCTGCGTTGGTGCACTGTGGACCTAACTGATGCCGCTCCATTTTCAAAACACAATCGAACGTAATTAGTATAGAAATGAAGAAACAAAAAATTCTTCTACCAATTTATATTGTTTCATTTAAAAGTATAATTCATTATAGTGGCAAAACCCAGAACATAATTTCTGGGAATATTTTTAATTCGGTTTCACTTATTTCTTTAAACGATTTCCAAAAATATAAACAGATTTAGTATTATTTACAGTATAAGCAGACCCAATCTTTCTCAGAAAAAAAATAAAGTAAGCACTATATAAGGAATTCTCACATATATGTATGCTAATTTTAGTGTAACAAAAGAATTTGATCGTAGTTTACTTATCCGAGTAATAATAATAGTACAAAGTAATGACATCAAATTTATTATAAAAAATAAATCCTAGAAATATTTATTTACAAAAAAGGAATTGTTGTAACCGAAATTATTTGTGTTTGACTGAATATGCAGAAATAAAAGATAGGAACATGAGACCCCAAATTTATATTTGCTAATTCAATATTCAATTTTAATACCCGTTTCCTAAAGCGTATTTTTCCTGCCCAAGATTTATACCTGGCATCCTAGATTAACACATTTTATGACCTGAGCGTAAGGCTCACATCATGCCGGTGCAATAAGGTCGAGTTTCGCACAGTTTTATTGCTTCTCGTTCTGTTTATAGTGTCAGCGATAGTAGGTAGTAAAGAGTTCGGAAATTGAACGAGTGAGGGCGGCGCGTAGCTATTGTAAGTTAAAGTGCCCGGTTCGGCTTTATTACGGAAGCGATACGGAACTGGGATCTCCAAATGGCTTAGCGGTCTAGTCCAGCCGACTTGGAAAGTCGTGTCACTCGGCGGCGTGGGTTCGAATTCCACCATTAGCGATGTATGTTTGTTCAGTCTAATGATTTAGACCCAGCTTTAATACACGTCGTAATTGTCTGATTCAACGCTACACGTGGACATTGCCGCGACATTTTTTCGTTGTTTTAACGTAACCATAACACACGAATTCAACGTTTGTTACATGTTATTCCACAACGTTTTTTATACGTATGTATGCACTGGGATTTAACGTAGAAATACCGTGGACAAAGACGTTTAAAAGAAGTTGATTCGAGCGTTGTTAAAACGTATTAATAACACACGAATTCAACGTTGATTAATTGTTATTCTACAACGTTTCTTACACGTGGACAGGGACGTTTAAAAGAAATTGATTGCCGCGACATTTTTTCGTTGTTTCAACGTAACAATACCACACGAATTCAACGTTTGGTTACATGTTATTTTACAACGTTTTTTACACGTACGTGTTTTCGCTGGGTATTTATACACACTCTTAAAAATAGTTTGTGACGGAGAAATAAGAAAATTTAATTAAAAATTTTTTCACAGAAAGTTAACAAAAAAATAGGATCTTGTAATGAATTTTTATTTAAATAAATGCAATTTTATAATATAAAACTTTTGCCTGGTGGTTGTAATTATGAACTGAAACTTATGGATTACAATCAGTAATATTTATTTTTTGTCATCCGTAAATATCAGCTCATAATTACAATAACCTAGCAAAAATTTTATATTATAAATTAACTTAAAAATCAACTTTTTGTCCGCGACTGTACGTACGATATTTTTGTAAATTTAGTGTGATAACAAATAAAACAAAAGTATCAAATGTTCCAAATCTAAAGTAATTAAACGCAGGCTCTCGTTTTCCTGCAGATACAGGGTGGCCCAACGAAAACGAAACAGACTGAATATCTCCCAAGAAAATTTTTGCTTGAAAAAACGCACAAATAGGTCGATTTATAATCAGGGGGACACTTTTCTATCCTATACCGAACTGTCATATGTCATCCCCCTCCCTTCCAGCTCTCTAACCAATAGAATTTAAATAGAAAATGTACCATGAATGGCATCTCATTGAAAAGGTAATTTTATAGAGTAATATGAATATGAATGTCCGAAAATTTGATTTTAGCGCCCTCTTTCGGGGAAAAAATTGTTACAATTTATTAAATTTAAGTAACGTTTGTGAAATCCGCCATTAGTTTTCAATATCTTTACGTAATTTCAATTCGCACAGTCAATTACTATTAAAATTAGCTTTCATATGAGTTATCACTAGAGCTTTGAAAATATGCAAAATGCATGTTAAGTGCATATTCGCATGTTTATGACTTTTAACTAAAATGCATATGCAAAAATGAAAATGCATATGCAAAAATATCAAAACATATAATGGAGGATTTTGACCAAACGGGAAAAATTTCACCAAATTTTACTTTATTTATCAATAATGAATAAATTTCAAATAAAATAATGTTTTGAATTTGTTAAAAATAAATTGAAGTTTAATAGGCCATATCTTACAACTTGATATGTCACTGACTTCAAAAACTGCTTGTTGTTGTAGATTTTTACACTCCATGACCTACCTTTATCAAAAATTTATTTGGACATATGGTAAATCCATCTATTCTTGCGTTTTTAAACAAAAATTTTCTTGGAAGATATTCAGTCTGTTTCGTTTTGTTTGGGCCACCCTGTATATGTATTTACAAAGCGACGACAATTTCGTTCATATTCATCAAATCGGCTATAAATCAGATTTCAAGGAGCGGCTAAAACCTCCGCGACTTCTTGTGGTGGGAGGGTGTGATTAATTTGAATTGTGCATACGGAAGTTAGGACTTCGCTATATTAAAGAAACCATTAAATACAAGTTTGATCATGAGAATAATTAAAAATGAGAATAATTAGAAATGAGAAAAAACTGTGGTATGAACACAAACATACATGTACCGGGTGTCCCAAAACCCTCGTTTAAGACTGAAACAGTATATAGAGAGGCGCAAAAGAAACAACTTTTTTCAATACTTTTTTTTCCAAAAGTCAATAATAAAGGAATTATAAGCACTGAAAGAGGGTTGGAAAATATTGTTCTTTTGGCAATATCTTCTGGTTCCTTAAAGTTATGAAACTAACATTTTAAATTCAGGTATAAGGCACCTAACTACGCATTTACAACGTATTTGTTAGATCCTCCCTCCTTTTTATAGGGGTGACGTTTCTGTATTTTTTTACTAACTTTTTATTTTTACATATTTCATCATAAATTTATGAAGAATATTCTTTAGATTTGGCACAAGAAGGCTCTCTTATTGCATTTCGATAAACGTAACCGTTTTCGAGTAATTGAGTTCATAAGTTAACATACGTCCATTGCATTTGGTTAACGTAAAAATTGACAGATAATCCTCAAACTACCCATTAAAGGGAGGAAGGATCTGACAAATGCATTGTAAATGTTCAGTTAGGTACCTTATATCTAAGAGATTTCAAATATTGGTTTGATAACCAAAAAGGATTCAGAAGATGTTGCCAAAAAAAATAAGTTTCATCCCTCTTTCAGGAATTATAACTCCCTTTTATCGACTTTTGGAAAAAAAGTACTGAAAAAAGTTGTTTCTTTGCGCCTCTCTATATACTGTTTCAGTCTCAAACAGGGGCTTTGGGACATCCTGTATAATCCATGTTAAAGTAATTAGATATTTCTGTCTAGAAAGGTAGAAAAGTACAGAGATTGGATGAGGACCACATACTGTAATTAATTTTATTCATGAAAAGACAGTCGAAAGAATTTTAAAATTACTACAGGAAAGATTAATTGCCATATAACAAAAATTATAAATCATCACAGAGCATCATTAACTTTTGATTGCAATATCAATCAAATCAGTATAAACACGTATCAGTTAAATACCAAAGAAAAATTTTATATTGTTATAATAAACACAAATATGTTGTAAATTAATGTCAGTATTGCAAAATATGAGTACAATCATATTCATGCGACTGTGAATTTTATTCCATACGGAACCCATTTTGTAAACATATTCACTCTCTTGTTGAGAACATCACTAGGGATAATACTTACGAAAAAAATAATTATTGTAATGAAAATGAGCAACCAGAAACATATTTGCTGTCTGCACCTATTACATAAAGTATAAAAAATAACACATGCAATAAGGTTAAAAATCTTTTCTAATTACTCTTATGATCAAATCTATATTTAAGAGCTTCCGAAGTCCTAACCTCCGTAGGCGCAAGTCAAATTAACCGCTAATTCTCTCCCACCACAAGAAGTCGTGCGGAGATTTTAGCCGCTCGTCAGATTTCAGTTGACAGTAGATAAAATAATTTTTCTTTCAGCCGAGTTTCAAACTTTATAAACACATGCCGTTCGTCACCCGTTCGTGTATTTTGTTTTAATCAACAGTTATTAGATGGCAGCACATTCTGAAGACTAGGTTAACTAACTATAAATACATAAACAATGCCCATACCTACCCCAGGTCTACCAACATCAAAAATTCACGAGTTTGGCTGCCATCTGTATTTGCCTGCTCTAAGTAAAATTTAGTACCACCACAGTCTACACACCAGAATACTGCAAGTAGTGCAAGTGCGTAGGTAGTGTCGGTAGGTAATACCCGTTTGACCGGGTACTGCCTTACGGAACCAGGTAATACCTATTATCGGATATCTCCAGGTATTAGGTAGCACATGTTACCGGGAGCAGAGTACTGCAAGTGCGTAGATAGTGTCAGCAGGTAATACCCGGTTAACCGGGTACTGTCTTACGGAACCAGGTAATACCCATTATTGGATATCTCCGGTTTTTAGTTATCACATGTTACTAGGAGAGTTAAGTTCTAGGTAACACTCATTGTCAGTACCTCTTATCCCCGGTAATACTCAGTAACGGTACCAAGTCTGTTCGTCATAGCCTGTAAAGCCCTTTTCGGGGAGAGAGAGGGAGGGAGGGGAAGGGAAAGAGAGAGGGGGCGAGAAAGGGAGGAGAGAGGGGGAAGAGAGGGGGATAGTGGGAGAGACGGAAGAAAGAGGGAAAAGAGAGGGAGAGAGAGTGTGGAGAGAGAGGGAGGGGCGGGGGAGGGAGAGAGATGAGAGAGAGAGATTAATCATTAATACCAAGTCTGTCCGGCATAGCCTGTGAAGCCCTTTTCGGGGAGAGGGAGGGGGAAAGGTGAGATGAGAGAGAGGGAGATGAGGGGACGGGAAAGAGAGAGGGGCGAGAAGGGGAGAGAGGAGAGGGAGAGGGAGGGGGAGATAGGAGAGGAGAGAAATGGAGGGGAAGAGGGGAGAGGAGAGGAGAGAAGGGGTGAGGAGAGAGGGAGGGAGGGGAAAGAGAGAGGGGGCGAGAGAGGCAGGGGAGAGAGGAGAGAAGAGAGAGGGAGGGGGAGATAGAAAGAGCGGCGAGAGAGGGGGAAGGGAGAGAGAATGGATAGTGGGAGAGAGAGTGTGGGGAGAGAGGGAGATTAGTCATTGGTCATGACTAACATATGCAAAATTAGTCGTTAGTCTTATTCCTTAATTTGACTAAAAAATGCCCAACTGTAGCGGTAGCGAGTGTTACCTCGTACCTGGTAGTTACTTACTACCTACCTCAAAGACTACTGCCGAGTACCTATTGCCTGTATGTATTAGGTAGGTATCGCGTCGCTACACCTTGTTGATTAAACCTAGTAACCGGTAACAGCGTAGGTAATCATGCAGTACTCTGCTACACACAGTCTGTTCACTTGGCGTCGGTATCTTTGATCTTTGTGTCTTCAATGCAACCACTGCGCATTCTTCCGTGCCTTGATTCTTACGTGGCGCAAACAATTTAAATTTAAAATCTTGCAGTGTTTGCAGTTGCCCGAACGTGCCCGAACCAAGCCGGTAAACCAAACTACACTGAGACAACAAAATGCATTGATATAACAGTTTTCTTTTTGTTGTGAATAAAAATGTTGATTACACTAAAATTTTTGTTAAATAGGTATACATACACATGTTACTGTAACAAAAATATCATTTTAATTTTGTGTGGTTACTTTAAATAAAATTTATTATTACAGAAATTTACAACTAAATATTTGGTTTATTGTAAACAAAGTATTTGTGTAACATAACAGTAAGCTATTTGATTTATTTGTTTTGACATGGTAATCTGATTAGTACAAAATAAAATTAATGACATTTATATAAATGTTAAATTATAAAAAAAAATTGTTTGAACGTATTGAAACGAAATCTTTTGTTGGACAAACAGTTTTTTGGTTGGATTAACACATCTTGTTTTCTCAGTGTATTAATATTTTAATGGCGCCTTGTGATTGGACTTATCCAGAATTTATTTGTTTGGATGTAAAAAAATTATTTATTGTTCATATACATATGTCTAGGTATTTAAATTAAAATTAAAATCAAAATGTGGTTTAATTTTTTGTTTACAGTTGGTTCTTGTCCGATGAAATTTGTATCACAAAATCTTCTAAGCGGACACTAAATCGCGCAACAATACCCTTTACGTTTCGCAGTCGTTCGACTGCTTCGTCAGAAGTGAAAATTATGTCAATTTTCTGACATGACATATCATACGCTCTTTTCAAAGGGCCTATTACATGATTAGGATATACTCCTTCTTTTCTACATTTAAGCAAAAAGAGCTTACGATTTTTTATTTTGGTAATTTTAGTTAAAGTTTTAGAATAAATTTTGCACAGTACCTTACTTTGGTGCGACCCTCCACAAAATTGTAAAATCTATGTTTCTGATATCCATAATTACAGTTGGTTATTGTCCGATGAAATTTGTATCACAAAATCTTCTAAGCGGACACTAAATCGCGCAACAATACCCTTTACGTTTCGCAGTCGTTCGACTGCTTCGTCAGAAGTGAAAATTATAATATATTATATTATAATATAATATATTATATTATAATTTTCATTCATATAATATAATATATTATAATATAATATATTATATTATAATTTTCACTTCTGACGAAGCAGTCGAACGACTGCGAAACGTAAAGGGTATTGTTGCGCGATTTAGTGTCCGCTTAGAAGATTTTGTGATACAAATTTCATCGGACAAGAACCAACTGTAAATATGGATATCAGAAACATAGGATTTTACAATTTTGTGGAGGGTCGCTACGGGCACCAAAGTAAGGTACTGTGCAAAATTTATTCTAAAACTTTAACTAAAATTACCAAAATAAAAAATCGTAAGCTCTTTTTGCTTAAATGTAGAAAAGAAGGAGTATATCCTAATCATGTAATAGGCCCTTTGAAAAGAGCGTATGATATGTCATGTCAGAAAATTGACATAATTTTCACTTCTGACGAAGCAGTCGAACGACTGCGAAACGTAAAGGGTATTGTTGCGCGATTTAGTGTCCGCTTAGAAGATTTTGTGATATTTAATTTTTTGGTTATATTTGCGTCATAATATAATTAAAAATGACGTCAGAAACATACGACTATGACGTTCAAAAATGACGTCGCCAGGCTGTGACATTTGCCTATCTTATTTACGTCTTTTATTAAAGACGACAATGGTCATTTGACGTAAACAATGACCAACTATTAACGTGAGAAAGACAGCACCTTGCTGCCTGGGGCGTGCTTTTAATGAACTGCGTTTTCTGTGTAATTGCGTTAGATCAAGCGACATTTTGTTTTCTGGCATGAGACAAGCTATGCTAAATTATATGTGTGGAAAATTGGGAAAATCACTCGTTTTTGTTTCAGATCTACAATTGGTTTCTGCTGCTGCTTCCCTGATGTTTTCCACCGATGTGATCGAAGCTGTTTTTTCAATGATTATGATGCGACGATGTTGCTATGGCTGTCCAACACCACGATGACACTTACGTTGCTTTTCCGAAGAAATCCAAATGCATCCGGCTCGAAGGACCAAATATGTTATGTTTTCACTTATTTTTACTTGTTTGTCAGGCGTACGTATTTTTGTATTATTTCACTGGTTGAATAAAAAACGCTTCAATCACTTGAACCTTTATTGTGCCACATGCACGTTCCATCTTTACACACACAATACAATCTTTCGCGCAAGTTCAATTGTCAGATGTGCCAACCTAATTTTTCGCAAGTTCCCCCAGGGATACCAACGATTAAAAATAAGGAACTAAATCGCGAATGTCTGCGGAGAGATATAAAACTCGCCCCGTCGGATGGTGGAGTCAGTCACAATTTTCCGTGAACAAGATTAACGCCGCGCCGTGTAAATAAATATTGTGACGATTCCTCATTTCTTGACGCCAGTCAGTCTCACGCGTCACAACCGGCGCGACTTATGTCTCGATTCTGCTCGTATCTAGCAACCGTAAGGTCTGTAAACCTATAACTCAGTTATTAAAATATTGAATTTTGAAGTTCTGTGAAAGGTATGATTTCTCCTAGGCCCCTAGGATTACTCGTAAGATTGTGGTATCATCTTATAGACTTGCAAAAAATCGTATCATACTGAGAACTTCAAAATTCCACCTTTTAATAATTGACAGATCTTACGGTTGCTACAGATATGAGCAGAATCCCTCCATTAGTCTGGAAGCTTCGCGAGCTTCCAGGGGCTTCGCGTAAATCAGCCCGAGGTATAAAAAGCGAGCAGCCGGTGATTGAAGAGTTAAGTGCACTTTACATTATTGGATTTAGAATTTGATATTGCATTTGACTTGCTCAAATGACGATATATTTACGTTTACACTGTTTGATTTTACGTTTGACATGAAAAGTTCTATTTTTCATTTGATTTTAGATTTGATTTTTCAAAATTGGTCGGTGTCTATTTCCATTTGTTTTTCATTCGAGATTCGAGTTTTGAGCATGCGCAGTTTGTCATTTGTATTTGCAACAACAGAAATATTGCAGAAATGGCGATAGATAGTTGCCGTAATAAAATCTTATTGTGATTCATGGTCAATAAATTACAATTTTTAAAGATAACAATACTATTCGAAATTTCATCCTTTTAGGGTTATGTTTATAACTACTTATAATATAAATGCAAACTAAAAATGACAGTTCAGTCCAATCAAAAAGTCAAATAGATGTAAACAAAGAATTGTTTGTTTCTTTTGATTCGATCAGATAGAAATATCAAACACAAAAGTCAAATACAAAAATCAAATAATGTAAAGTGCACTTTAGTTTGCAGTAGAAATTAAAACTGTTCGCTCGGCTATTGAGATAAATTAGTGTTAATGTAACTTTGTAAATAAATTAGGTTTTATTAATGCTTTAAATAAATTAGTTTATTAAGTATGTCGCGTTTTGTTTTAAAATAAAAATTAATCGAACACTAAAAACGTAACAGTGGTGTCAGGTTTGAGGTTCGTGGAAATAAATAAACAATTAAATTGAATTAAATTTAAACAAATTATAAACAAAGTGTCGAAAAAAACAATGGCTACAAAGAAAGTTCTGTTGAAAGACTTAAAAGTGACCGAATTGAAAACCGAATTAGAAGAATGCCAATTGGAAGTTTCTGGAAAGAAATCGATTTTGCAACAGAGACACCAAGCACTACTAGAAGCAGGGGACGATCCGGAAGCCTTTCTTTTTGAAATCACGGGCGGTCCTGCAGATTTAAGTAAGATATTCAAAGATGAATTGCTGGAACAATCCGAAAGTTTAGACAAGAAATTTCGGGAACAATCTAGAAATTTAGACGAGAAACTTCGAGAACAATCTGGAAATTTCAAAGACGAACTGCAAATTAAATTGCTGGAACAATCTAGAAATTTAGATGAGAAACTTCGAGAACAATCTGGAAATTTCAAAGACGAACTGCTGCAAATAAATTGCTGGAACAATCTAGAAATTTAGTCAAGAAACTGCGAGAACAGTCTGGAAATTTGAAGAATGAATTCTAGGACAATCAAAAGGGCTCGAAGATAAACTAGTGGTAAAAATATCAGAAGAGACAAGGAAGGGGTCTGCAAGAAAATGTGGAAGAAATACTGTTCCAGCAGTATAACAAAATTAAGAATCTGGAACAAATCATGGCAGTGTTACGAATATTCGAGGATACGTCATCAGCAGAAATACCAGAAAATAATGAGGCCCAGTGATAGGACCAGCGGAAACTTCGAAATTGAAAAAAAAACCACCGACGTTCGATGGGAAGTCTTCTTGGCCTAACTACTTCTAAAGGTACGGTTTCCTAGGACATTCGGCCGGCCGAAACGGACCGCTACCGACATTCGCTCTGACCAAATGCACAAAATTAAATGAGGATGGTTTCCTAGACTTCGCTTATTTCTATAGCGAAAAATATCTTGATTTGTGTCAGTTTTCGTCGTCGGTTTAGTTTCAGCCAGGTTTCAGCTACGGTTTCCTAGGAAATCATGCGACTGAAACCCACCGCGACCTAGACTGCACTCGTTTCTATAGCGAAAAATTTCATAATTTGTGTCAGTTTTCGTTGTCAGTTCCAATCAATCGATGGTAGATTTGAACGGAGCGAACGATACAAAATGAATAAACATATTGAGTATTAATTACTTAGTGAAACGGCATCCTGCCTTGTATAAATGTAAACTTAAAAGTTACAAAGACATGGTAGTGAATACAAATATTTGGAAAAAAAATCGCAGAAAAAATTTGGGGAAAACAGGTAGTTAAAAAAAATCGGTGTGTGTATTGCCAACAATTTATACAGCGTGCATCATTGGTATGGATTTCTTCAAAAGCTCTAAATCAAAACATTCGCAATCTATAGCTATTCAATTGGATGAAAGAGCTGAAATGTGGAAGTGTTTTATTCATAATTAACGATCACTGTGCATAATTAATTATAAATATCTAATAGAATATGTAATCTCTTCGTGCACTGTAAAAATTTCATGGTAAATTTACATGAATAATCATTGCGGGTATTTGTGGCCACTGTTAATCATGGTAAAAATACTGCAAAAAATACATGTAAATTTACCATTTCATAGTAAAAGTAATGTAAATTTACCATTTCATGGTAAACCTACATGTATTTTTACAGTTTTTTACCATGATTAACAGTGGCCACAAATAACCAATGATTATTCATGTAAATTTACCATGAAACTTTTATCAGTGTGTAATACATTTTTCATGTGTATTTAGGTACATAGAAACAATTGAAACTTAAAAGTAAAATTTTCTCAAAAAATTTGTATGGGACACCCTGTACATTTTGACACAGTTGAATAGCTCATCAAATTCTATTTCTAATACTACGTAAAATGAATTGGTCTAAAGCTCATGCTTTTCGAGATACTGCACTTATAGTTTACAACTTCTAATAAGAACCATATTTCAAGAAGTAAACAAAAAGAAACGGATACCATTACATTTATCTTATCTTATATTAAATCTAAACAAAATATTGACATTTTAATTGGTGTCTTGGATACTGTTGAATATCTGCTGAATATCTGTTTTCTAGCTGATTTTTGCAAATGCTTGTCTCATTTAATTTTTTTAATATTAAGTCGTATTGGATTGAATTTTAAATAAAAAATAAGTAATACTAAAGGTTAGTGACAACAGCAAGTGCATTGATTCATTATCATCGATATGCGAATCAATACCTTCTTTTATTCGATTTAAAATAGTTGACTGGTTTTTCGTCTTTTTGTAGATTTTATTAAATTCAGTTGAATAGCTCATCAAATTCTATTTCTAATACTACGTAAAATGAATTGGTCTAAAGCTCATGCTTTTCGAGATACTGCACTTATAGTTTACAACTTCTAATAAGAACCATATTTCAAGAAGTAAACAAAAAGAAAAGGATACCATTACATTTATCTTATCTTATCTTATATTAAATCTAAACGAAATATTGACATTTTAATTGGTGTCTTGGATACTGTTGAATATCTGCTGAATATCTGTTTTCTAGCTGATTTTTGCAAATGTTTGTCTCATTTAATTTTTTTAATATTAAGTCGTATTGGGTTGAATTTTAAATAAAAAAATAAGTAATACTAAAGGTTAGTGACAACAGCAAGTGCATTGATTCATTATCATGGATATGCGAATCAATACCTTCTTTCCTTCCATTTAAAAAGAGTTTTGACTAGTTTTTCGTCTTTTTGTAGATTTTATTAAATTCAACAAATCTTCCTCTTCCTCTTCTTCTAATAAGAAAAACACACATTTTCTTTTTTATGTCCATCTCAGATGACAGTTCAGTACGAAAATGTTTAATTTTAAAGCGTATTCTAGGAAACAACTTTCGCGACCGAATAGTTCGCGACAGATTCGGTTTTCGTTTCGCTTTCGGTTCTGTTCAGCTCAGCGGACAATCCTAGGAAACCGCAGCTTAACAAGTTGAAGCAGCAGCGAAGGCGACCGGATGGATGGCCAGTGAAAAAACCACTTTGTTAATTGTGGCCTTGAGGGGAGACGCTTGTAGCACATCGATATGTGCTACAAACGATGCTGGCAGAGGAACAAGAAGACTTCCACAAGCTGGTGATCCATGGTGTACCATGCGCAACTGAGAAACCGTTACCAGAAATCCGGAAAGAGTCTTCAGGAATTCGAGGCTGATGTAGCGCGCCTAGCCCTGCAGCTCCTGATTAATTCCTGCAATGTTTGACGGTGCAGACCTTCGTGAATGGAATTCGTGACCCGGACAACCAGCAGACATTGAGAATGGCCCACCCTAAGACATCCAAAAATGCACTAGCCTACGCCATGGACTACGAGGCGGCGAAGCGAGTCTCATCAGGGGACGAGCTGGAATGGACTCCCAAGAGGAGGAACCCGCCAGCGTCAAGGTGCGATCTGCTGCAAAGGAGCGGCCCAAGTAGTAGATGTTCGCCGCATTATGGAACATTCTTGAGGCAGAAGAATCCTCTGGTGTGTTGGAATTGCCAGGAAGAGGGACATATTCGCAGGCGGTGTCCCAAGGCCAGGCAGGAGACTCCACGAAGGAAGCCACAGGGAAACTAAGCCGGGTCAGTGCAGAGGGGCAAACGTCAACCCGTATTCAAAGGCCCCCAAAGACAGAAGCCACGAAAGTGATAGCCCTGCGGTGATTAACCAGCAGTGTCTTCGTAGGTGCCACCATTGATGACATCCCTCACACCATGTTATTGGATACGGGTGCGACGAAGACTATCTTGAGGCCCGACGTTATCAAGTCATCAAGACGCACCGAGCCGACTAAGTGGAGATTGAGGACAGCAACCGGAACATCAGCGACTGTCCATGGTGAAGTAGAAATGAACATTACAATTGGATCGACCCGTGCTTGTGCTACGATTCTGCGTAGACTATCGAATACTCAACAACGTCACCAAAAAGAACAGCTATCCTCTGCCCCCGATTGATGATACTCTGGCCGGATCAAATATCTTCTCGACCTTGGATTTAAAGAGTGTGTGGCTTCTTTGATATTTAATAAAACGAAGTACCACTAAATATTATTTTATTCCATTAAATAATGATAAGATAATTTATTGTTGGATAAGCTGACCAGGAAGGAAGTTGGAAAAAATACTAATGTTATTATTTTTGTTTTTCCGTTGTCAAGTTGTATATTTTATATGTATCTATGGTATTTATTAAGAATAAATATATGTAATAAGAAAATGTAAGTATTCATATAAGAACCCGCTACAAGTGGTTATTGGCAAGTGGAATTAGCACCCGAAGATCGAGAAAAGACGGCGTTTTCCCTTGGTATGGGTCTATGGCAATTCACGGTGATGCCAATCGGGTTATGTAATGCCCTAGCGATATTCGAGAGGCTAATGGAGACGGTTCTAAAGGGTCTGTCCTGGACAACATGCATGGTGTAACTGGACGACATAATTGTGGTGGGAAAAACGTTCGAAGAACCCAGAAGGAAGTGAATTACCTAGGCCATATTGTTAATGGGAATGGAGTCGCCGTGGACTGGCCAACTCCCAAAAATAAACATCAGATAAGAAGTTTCCGTGGCCTGTGCACTTACTATCGGCGCGTGTTCTCGGATTTGCAGACATCGCTAAGCCGTTGACAAAACTCCCCGAGGAAGGTCCCCCGTTTGAATGGGATCAACACTGGCAAATTAGTTTTGAACAACTAAAACAGTACTTGACAAGTGTGTGACGGACCATGCCGCTTTAAAATGGCTCCTCCGATTCAAGAATCCTGAAGGACAAGTCACATGATGGATCGAGCGACTTCAGGAATACGATTTTGAAATTCAGCATTGGGCAGGAACTAGCCATAGAAATGCCGATGCTTTGTCGAGAAGACCTTGTGCTGAAGACTGTAAGCACTGTAGTCGTCTGGAGGAGAAAATAGCCACAACTGCGAGGACGGCCGTTGTAGACGACAAGTGGCAAGGTGAAGAATTGTGACGAGACCAGGAGAACGATCAGGATTTGAAATTGGTGCTGGAATAGGGAGGCAAGGCCTACTTGGGAAGAGATGGCACCATTTGTACCATCCGTAAAATCGTACTGGGGCGCAGTGGGACTCCATAGTGCTGGATTATGGTCTTCTGAAACGAACCATCGAGAACCAGGAATGCACGGAACAGAAGGCACAGTTACTGATCCCCAAGAATAGGGTGCCAGAAGTTCTGAGGGAACTTCACGATGGAACTTCGGGAAGGCCCGGGCATCTGGGAATCAAGAAGACTATGGAAAAGGTGCGCGAGCGATTCTACTGGGTAAACTGCAAGGAAGACGTAAAGGACTGGTGTAGGAAGTGTGTAGTCTGCGCAGCCAGTAACGGCCCCCACAGACGAGGCAAGACAAACAGTATAACGTGGGAAGCTCTTTTGAGAGAGTTGCCATAGATGTAGCCGGCCCATTCCCACAAACAAATAGTGGAAATAAATACATCGTCGTAGTTTGGCAAGTGGGTGGAAGCATACGCCCTACCAAACCAAGAGGCGATCACTTTTGCTGATCACTATTGCTGTCAGAGAATGGATCAGTCGGTATGGAGCGCCCATGAAACTGCATTCAGATCAAGGAAAGAACTTTGAATCAACTTTGTACAAGAACGTGTGTACTCTGCTCGGCGTCCGGAAAACTAGAACCACTGCACTTCACCCGCTGTCGGACGGAATGGTGGAAAGATTCAACAGAACCACCAACTGACATTTGTCTAGAGTCGTCTCCGATCATCAGAGAGACTGAGATACGTATATTCCGCTTTTTCTACTGGCATACCGTTCGTCCGTTCATGAGAAAGGAAAGACTTCAGCGAAAGTGGTATTTGGGCGAGAGCCAACACTGCCCTGCGACCTGAAATTCGGCGTGAAGCCTGGCGAAGTCGCTGCCGACGAAGACTACGTGAGCGGTCTGCGCAGGAAGATGGACGACATTCACAATCAAGTGCGTCACAATATATAGAGAGCCAACGATCGAATGAAGAAGCATTATGACATCAACGCTCAGAATGGGGGATACCAACCTGAAGCGCTGGTCTGGCTTTATAATCCTCAAAGACGTCGAGGTCTGTCCCCAAAATTGCAGACTTCTTGGGAAGGTCCTTACAAAGTGGTGAAACGGATCAACGATATCATCTACAGCATCAAGAAGATTCCGCATGAAAAGCCCAAAGTGATCCACTTCAACCGGATGGCTCCTTACAACGGAGAAGCAAATGAAGGGACAGTACAAAGGACGCAAGGTTCCGAAGTGAACTTCGAAACCTTTATGTCTCATCACGCCACAGGGAGTAAGGCACGGTTCGGAATAACCACAGAGAGACAGCAAGACCCTTTTAAAGTGTCACCAGAGTACAGTCTGGCCCACTGTGTGGCAGAAAACATAAGAATGTCTAGGGGATAGCCCAGGTCTTCCGGAAGAGATTTGTTCAGGTAGAGGAACTTCGAAGACAGCACCCCATGGTGGGTAAGAGCCTGCAGATCATCGACACGGAAGCAGATCATCGACATGGAAGCAGATTATCGACACCAAAGCAGATCAGAGATGACACGTGTACGATAGGGTGGGTCAAGAAACCAAACTTTGAGATAATCTTCCCTAATAGCAAAATTATGTTGTCTTTTAGTGATATTATGACACCTACGAAATATTTTTGAATTTAATTAATATTTAGAGGGTGCGCCTTACGTTTGAATTTTTGAAATTATACAAGAAAGGCAAGTATGCCATTAAAAGTTCGTATAATCTATTCACTCTTTTTCCTCGTCCCAGTAGGCGAGTTTGGGTGACATTTTTGTTGGTATCACAATGAAACATAGACGTCAGGTGAGACGGTTATGTTTATTTTTAATTTCATGGTTATAATTTGAGTCCACTGACGGAGACGTTGCCAATTCGAATGTAGTGCAAATTTCACGGTGCCATAGTCGGTGCTCCTTCGTATAATATTTGGCAACATAGTCAGATTAGTGATGTGGAATTGTCATTAATATTTTTCATGTCAGATTCTGGCATCTATCAAAATTCAGGCCAGCAACTTAACGAAACGAGAACACGGCCTACTGAGACGAGGATAAAGAGTGAATAGATATTATTTGTAATAATAATAATAACAGAGTTATCATCAAAACTGTATACTAAAAGAGCAAGAGAAGGTGGATAAAATTAAAACTCGAATTTCGCAGCAATGCCTAAATTCGATAGCAAAAAAGATTTCAATATTGAATGATTTTCATACATTTTTCTGTTGTATTATTTTTTTAATTATTAATAAATGTTTATTTTATTCTAAAAACCCTATTTTCCTTGAGACATTTATGTTATATGACTACCAGAATATATTCAAGTTATTCGTATTTCCAAGGCAAAGCGCAACCTGAAGATGAAGTGCTATTTACTTTAAATTCTAGCATTACACTGTTTTCATGTAAAGGCAACATAATTTTGCTATTAAAAATCAAAAGCGCAATATTCGTTTTTTTCTATACAAAAATGACCCACCCAAGTGTACGACTTAGTCACCAAGAAGACCACCAAGAAGCGGTAAGCCTGACTATAGTGACTATCGCAATATTTGGAGAGCTTTATGGAGCGTGAAGAGACAGCTGGCAGAAGGCAAGGATACGAAATTAGCTATTCCCATCTTCAACGGAAAGGGAATTGAAGTCCTAGTCTGCAGTTACCACCCACAGGCAGCCGTCGGCAGTAAGAAAACCGTGGACTGCTATTTCTTCCAGACCGGAAGTGCAAAAAAGGGGCCACCATGCCGATTTCGGCACCCTCCTTCAAGGCTATCACGAGGGATGTTCCGAGACGAAACGTTTTTTAGAAGGGAGCAGTGTGATCTTTCAACACCACTTGACGCCAGCTACATACGTCACAGCCTGTCGCGCCATACTAGCTAGAAACTTCCGTCGCTGGAATAAACACCAGACATTCTGACACCTACTGGAACCTTCACATAAAAACAGCCTCGACTTATAAAAAGCAAGCGACCGGGGATGAGTTAGTTAGTTAGTTGCATTAGACTTTACAACTATTCGCTCGGCTATTGAAGTAAATTAGGCTGAATTGCACCAACGTCGTTGTTAACTAAACCTAGATTAAACACAGGACTTTATTCACTTTAATTCGAGATTAACTTTAATCGATGTCAGCCTAATGCCCGGTTGCACCAACTTTTTAAGCAGAGCTTAAATTTAAGTGGTGTTTAGACTATGAAATTATTTATAGATTTAACAAAATGTTAGTTACATTCTAATTGATACTTAAGTTGAAGTCTAAATGTCAATCAGAATGTATTTGACATTATACTGACCATACGTAAATGTCACATTCTAAACATAACTTAAATTTAAGCTCTATTTAAAAAGTTGGTGCAACCGGGCATTAGTGTTATAATGTAACTTTGTAAATAAATTAGTGTTTTATTATTAATGCGTTAAAATAAATTAGTTTCTTAAGTATATCCCGTTTTGTTTTAAAATAAAAATTAATCGAACACTTCGATTCGTATATAAATACAGCGGAAAGCTAGAAATGAACGACCAGCGACTCAATAGTCGACCCCACTATAATAAATGTGATAATGCACTACGCCGCCACAGATTACACAGATGCGAAGGCTCGAGGCGGTGCCTTTGATGTCGCATGGCAAAATTCCGTAACCTTCGGCCATTGTTTAGGTGGTTCATAAGGTGCGACATTTCAAATCTACGCCGTGTTGCATTATTCGATCTCTACATATCGCTTCAATACATTAATGCACCTTTCTTGAATTTTCTATTTTGATTAACGAATAAAAATAGAAACGAAAATCGTGTGAAATCATTCGATTAACAGTACACTGCATTTCATAACCTCATGACATAACCAACAATGGCGGAATGAGAAACGGCGGGAAAGCCTTCGTATCTGTATAATCTGTGACGCCGCTTCATCCAAACACTAATCAAGATAAATTTTGATCCGGCCGCTAGTCATTAGTCAAAGTTATAGTACATTTTATTTTATCCATAATTACTTATTATGTATTAAATGTTTTATTTAACTTCAGATAAATTAATACCAAAAATTTTACCACTTCTTATGATTTGACATTTGATTTATTGACAACCACGAACCTACTTGTAATGTAACGGTGCAGCAATGGGTGCAAACTATTTCACATTCCATGCTCTTTATATCTATAACGTATATACCTTATAAATTAAGATATAACAATAACGAAAAAGTCATCAGCGCAAACTCTTTATTAACGGTCAGAATTTAACATTTTATTGGGGAGAGATTAATTCGGCATATCACTGTAGATAAAATAATGAACACGTTTATACAAAAGATTTATTAACAGTCTTTTAAGAAAATGAAAATAATACACTGGAATTTGAAAAAGTTAAGTGAAACATCAACGTACTGTTTTATTTTGGTATAACTACAATCGATGACTAAGAAAAAAATACACAAAATGTGAAAACATATCCATGCGTACTTCCACGTGAACTAAATTTGCTCAACGAAACTTCCTACTGTGCTACTTTATTTTGCACATGCTCAGTAGACGTGTCAAATTTTAAGAGTTTAAAATATGACCCCCGCCCCCCCCAATTGTACACCTTAAAGTCTCTTCATACAGGAAAGATTTTTTCTTTTAAATTAAATTAGTTCTTTAATTTTTTATACATTTACTACATTCAGCTATATGTATTAACAGAACGAAAAAAAACGAAAGTTTTCAAGCGCAATAGTGAAAGAGAACACTTAGAGATTGGTCACGGATTAGGCTAATGAATTTACTTAAACTTAAACTTTTTTCTCAACAATCACGAGTAGTTCAATGATCGCAGATTCCAAGAGTTTCAAATTGTCCAATGGGCTCGGTATTTTGATTTTGTGATCATCTGAACTTTCCTCACTGCACGTTGTGTTTTGGGTTTCTGAATCGCTCTCATTTTTTAAGTCCGGCTTCTCGTCTGACTTACCCACTCTCACGTTATTCTCACACGTTGAAGTGCTTGGTTTATCAGAGGAGCTTGCGATTTCTTTCACTGTTACACTTGACTTTGAGCTTCCTTCTGCAAATGAATGGTAAAATAATTTTAGGTTTCGCTCTTGATTGCACTCACCGGTTGGTTGCAATTTATTGATTTCGATTTTAGTTCGAATCTGCAATTGCTTTAAAGTTGTGAGTAAAAGAGGAGGAGGCACCGCTTCCGGACTGTTGTAAACCAAAACAAGCGCTCGTAAATCCCCGGCCAGGCGCCTCGCCATTTTTCTTACATCTACAGAAGCTACTTGCTCACTCAAAGATACTACAGTATTATCAATCATGGTTAACGTTTGCTCAGACAAGACGTGAGCGGAGACCTTTGGAAAAAATGTGGTGAGAAACTCGTAAATAACATCAACGGTGAGCGCAGTTCTCTCATCAAGTAATACTGAATCAATGTAATCGACAAAGTAATTGCACGACGTTAACATTGTGATGTATTTGCGATCGACATGCTGAAAATAAAATAATCTTGATTATCGGTCACTTGTTTTGAGATGTGATTTCTTACTTGTACTCTAAGAACGTCCAGCCATAACTTGGGGAAAAACGTGGAATGTAGAGGGACGGCTTCAAACCCCACCATAGCACTGAGTGTGACCATGACATCTGACAACGTTTCTGAATTGACGGCTAACCGACACAACATATCTATGAATTCATGATATGGTGAATAAAATTTATCCAAGGTTTCGTCATATTCCGGATCGACACCCTAGAAGAAAAGATTATAAAAATCGCGACCTACTGGATTTCACGAGATAGAGGTCGTAACCGGTGTGGGCAATAGGGAGTTTTTGCAAAACGTTCCGTTAAAATTTGCGTGCATTAAAAGTTAAAACTCGATTTCTGATTGGCTAAATTTATAAGGTTGCTAAGCAAAATAGTCTTTAACGTAACGATATTTTTATCTACAGTTGGTATTGCAAAAACTCCCTAATATTTCATTTAACGCAAATTTTCCTCGCTTTGGCGCTAGTTACCTAAATAAGAAACACCATAAATAACGAAAGAAAAAAGGACAAGGAAACTATATTTGAGCAAGAAAATACAACTGTACTTGCCATAAACTGCGTGAGCTTGATAATAAGGACGCTGTGAAATGACGTTCTGGATATAATTCGATTCCGATTTTTTTAGGTAAGTGGCGTTAGCGGAGAAAGATTTGAACTAATAAATTGCGCAGGCCGGACAAAGACATGCTGTTTTGTAAAATATAGTAGTTCGTGATAAAAATAATAGAAAACAAAAACACACAGAGAAAAATGCCAACGTGAAACAACGTAACTATTAAATATTTACAGTTTGTTCTTGTCCGATGAAATTTGTAAAATTTTTTTCACTTCTGACGAAGCGGTCGAACGACTGCGAAACGTAAAGTGTAAAGTGCGCGATTTAGTGTCCGCTTAAAAGATTTTGTGATATGTAACTATTAAACTTTCATTTGACTTCTGCACTATAATCAAAATTCATAAATTCGAAAGAGAATTTTAAGGCTACTCACGTATCGCAGCGTAACTACACAACTACTACAAAATAGTGGTTGGTTGTGGAAGGTCATGAATTAGTACAGAAACGCATGATACCTAAATACTACTGACAAGGACCACTAGCTGAAGACGGTTTCATCTCTTGTTCAGGCGTCAATACATGTGTAATGTATTTTTAGAATCGTATACGATTAGTCTAGTATGCTGTTATTGAATAAGTTGTTGTTATGTATTAATATAAATAAAAAGCTGTCAAAAGGTTTTTTTTTAATATATTACATTTTTGGCGACGAGGAAAAATGTATTTTTTCCACGACTATTTAATAATATTGTCATTACTCAATACTTTTTAATTGCCGTTTACTGAAGAACAAAAGAAAGAAGAACTGAAGAACAAAAACGCGTTTCAGTAAAAATTTATTTTAGAAATGGTAGTACAATCAATGGAAATTGTGTATATTTAATGAGGGATGCATACAAGGAGTTTAGAGAAGTTTAGGGTGAAAAATATACCTGACATTTTAGTTCCTTTGTATAATTAAGGAAAGATATACGTCTTTTTTTCCTCGGCCTGCTTTGATAAGGGTTTTTCGAATGTCTCGATATACACGGTTAGTTAAAAGTCTGGAAACGGTCATTTATTGCCGTTATTATTTATTTTAGGAAATTATGTTCTGTATGAAAGTTTTTTAGGAAATTTTTATCTACAATTGAGAATACTTGAATTTTTTTTTAATTGTTTTTGAGTTATGGCTATCTGCGTAATTTTTTAAATGGAAACTTGTTAATTTTACTCTACCATTCGGTAGAGTATTTTTTTCTCTTTACAATAGTATTCTTGTCTTTTCTTTAGAATTGAGGGTTTTCTGAAAAAAAAAACATTTGTCTTTTTTGTAATTGAAAACTCTGGTTCAAATATTTATTTTAGTTAGGTAGATCTAGACAAAATTGAAGTTATTGGTCACAATCTTATCATTAAAAACAAAAGCAACAAAAAAAAACTAATAAATAACTAAGTAAATTAGATTAAATGTTCAAATTGTCAGGATGCGTATTATTAAATAAATTACAAACGTCTTGTAAACTTCTACGTCTATCTCCATAACCCAGCATCATAATTATTTCAATTTTTTGACGTTCATTTAAACTCGCCATTGCTAATATTAACAGCAGCCAATTGCACAATTGAATTTGACGTAAACAATAACCACTGATAAAGTTACTCGCTCGAGTTTGTTTATCGCTTACCTGACCTGGCGCTAATAAGCATGCACGACGGGAAATGAATACTTGAAATATTGTTTTTTTTTTCAGAAACTCCTCAATTCTAAAAAAAACAAGAATGTTATTGTGAAGGGAATAAAATACTCTACCGAACGGTAGAGTAAAATTAACAAGTATCCATTTAAAAAAATTACGCAGATAGCCATAACTCAAAAGCAATTGAAGAAAAAAAATTCAAGTATTCTCAATTGTAGATAAAAATTTCCTAAAAAACTTTCATAAAGAACATAATTTCCTAAAATGAATAATAACGGCAATAAATGACCGTTTCCAGACTTTTAACTAACCCTGTATATCGCAAGAGAATTGAATTCTACAATATTAAGCAGCAGGTAAATAAAACAGTTAGCGACTATTTTGTGCGAATCAAAAACGCAGCAGCAGTTTGCAAGTTTGGAAATCGATTGGAAGAAGTTTTAAAAGACAAGTTTGTAACTGGACTCGTCAGTGGAAAAATTCTGGATGGACTTTGTGACGAAGGAGATGGTAAGCCGTTAGAAGAATTAATAGAAATTGCTTTAAAGAGAGAAGCTGCAGCCAAGGTGGAGGCAGAGGTAACTGTTAACAAGATGGACGTCAAAAAGAGGTTTATTTCAAGAGATCAAGGCAAAGGAACCGGCAAGGAATCGGTCTATAAAGGCAAGAAGGACAGATCTCAAACTTCAAATGTTAAATGTAATGCGTGCGGTAAGGAGGCACACAATTTTTCAAGTTGTAAGTATAAGCAATATACTTGTAAAACCTGTAAAAAGCTAGGCCATATAGCAATCGCTTGTAAAAATAAAAAATTGTTAAAAACCACTTTGTGGAAGATGAGAACGAAGAAAAATCTGGTTTGAAAGAAGAAATCATGGAAATGTTTCACGTTAGAACTTCTGAATTTGTTAAACCAATAATTATATAAATGTTGAAATTGAAAATATTTATATAAATATTGAAATAGATTCAGGAGCAGGTGTTTCTCTTTTACCAGAACATGATTATTTAACAAAATTTTCTAATATAAAGCTGTTACCTACCCTAGTAAAACTGAAAACATATGATGGAAATTATACAGGGTGTTTGTAAAATAAGTGCAGAAATTTTAACCACATTACCGTGACAGCACATAGAACATGGAAAAATAAAAAAAAATTCATAACAGGGGAAAATTATTTTATCCGCCCCCCTATGACGGTCATGAAACAACAAAAAACTTACGGAGCCTGCTTCGCTGATCGTAGGCAATAAACATCGCAAGCGTGACTAATATGCAAAGGCGCACTCACTCACCGAATAATATCTGTGTGGAGGAACACATTCAAACGTTCACTACAGTCACGGTGAATTGAATAACGATGGCAGCATTCAAACGAGATAGAGAGCTGTTACGTCATCGCATACCCGCTTCTCCCTCTAATACAACTGTCAACCGTGACAGTTAATATTGGTTAATAATTGTGTAAAAGGAGGAGCGGGTATGCGATGACGTAACGGCTCTCTATCTCGCTTGCAGAAATGCTGCCACCGTTAGTATGTGCACTACAGTAATTTAGGAATGTTCATAACAACTGTTCAAAGTGACATCCATCATTAGCGACACACACACGAAAGGTTCCATAATCGCGTAAATGCTGGGACATTAGCTGTAAATGTTCTTGCATGGATTTGGAAATGTGTTTCCATAAATCCGCCGTGCTTCTTCAGTATTTCCTCGAGCTTCGCCGTAGATGAGGAATATATCTGTTCTCTCGTCGTTCGTGAATTGCGGCATTTTAATAAGTAATACTAAGTACAAGAAATAGTAATCGTATTTAGCTTTAACTCATTCAACCACTTTTCACAAACTAAACTGTTGATCGCAAAGGATACGGAGCAATAAATTGTGTGTCATAATTATAAAAAATGAAGCAAATTCCTTGGCTACGATACGACACTGCGACGTGAACAAAAATGCTTTTATTGGCCGGCCGACTTCGGCAAAGGTCACTGCTCGATTGCAGTTCTGTTTTTTGTTCCAACAGATGCTTTCTGCGGTCGCAATAAAATGTCCTTTTCTTGACCTACCTCAAAGACATAAACGTGCGATTAATTCTTGCCCGATTTTCAACTGCGATTTTCTCGAAATGTGTAAAACTTTTGTTAAGGACATACGAGTTCAATCGTTGCCATTTATGGTGATGTATTACAGGCTTAAATATTTGCATACACTAAAAGAACAAGCTGTATAAAGCCTATAGGAGAAATAGTCGTAAACATTAAATATAAAGATATGCAAGAAAGGTGTAGGTTAATAGTTGTTAAACATGGCAGTAAACCCTTGTTAGGCAGAGATCTTTTAAAAATGTTTAAAATATTTGACACTATCGCACAAACTGTATCAAATATTGGAGTAGAAAATAAGGCGGGCTTAGATACGCTCTTAAATGAATTTAAAGATTTGTTTAAAACCGATTAGGTACTTTCAAGTATGAAAAGGTATGAAAATGTGTTACCAATACTTCATAAACCGAGACCGATACCTTTTGCATTTAGAGAAAAAGTAAATGCTGAATTAGATAAACTTGAAGCAAAAGGGGTAATAAACAGGGTTGAAAATAGTGAATGGGGTACGCCTTTAGTTCCTGTCATGAAATCAAATAATACTTTAAGACAGGGGGCTGATTATAAGGTCACAATTAATAGGTATAACGAAAATGGTCAACATCCGTTGCCCAGAATAGAAGACATTGTTACGACACTACAGGGTAGTCAAACATTTACAAAATTAGATTTTCAAAATGCTTATAATCAATTATTAGTGGATGAGAAGACAGGTAAACTTCTAGCATGGAGCACACGTAGAGGAATATACGTTTTAAACCGATTGCCCTATGGTACTAAACCGTCCTGTAGTATATTTCAAAAAATTGTTGAAAAGGTTTTGCAAGGCTCTAAAGGAGTAGTAAACTTTTCAGATGACATTTTAATTACTGGAAAGACAGAACGAGAACATTTAAAAAATTTACGGTCTGTTTTTGTAAAATTAAAGGATGCAGGTTTCAGATTAAATTTGAAGAAATGTAAATTTTTTGAATCCGAAATAAAGTATTTAGGTCACATTGTAAACTCTCAGGGATTGCAAAAAGATCCAGAGAAGGTTCAAGCTATAACTAGTTCACCCAGACAACCTAGAATTGCCAGTCAAATTGTCATGTGATGCGTCCTCAAAGGGAGTAAGTGCTGTATTGTTACATGTTTTTCCAAATGATGTTGAGAAACATATTAGTTTTTGTTGAATAGCGCTCAAACTGTACAATTTATCGACTGGTATCGCCACCTGATATAAAATGTGTAAATTTACATCTCACTTAGATGCCATGCGCATATGACGTTCAGTATGTAACCGACAGTGTAGTTTAATAAACTTGCATCACAACGTGCGTCCAATTCTTTTACCTCTTACAATCCACCGGTCTTCCCAACAGGTTATGGACCCCAGCTAACATAGCGAAGACGTAGAAGAAAATAAAGACGTGTGTAATAAAGGCGCTTAACAGCTCTTTGTGTTTAATTTGTTCGCGGATGTTGTTGAGTGACAAAAAATGGCGTCGGCCGCTTTAACGCGATTTGAAATGCTCACAAAGGATAACTTCGACACGTGGAAGGTCCACATGAAAGCATTGCTAGTAAAAAACGATGCGTGGCACTACGTAAATGGTACCAAAGTGAAACCTGAGCAACGAAGCGTCGATTACAGCTGCGAAAGATTGGGAAGAACTTTTAGTAATTCATTCGTCCGAACTGAAACAAGTGAAGGATTGTGTTACATGGCGAGAACTTTGGCAAAAACTGGAAACGATTTACCAATCAAAGGGCCCTGCGCGCAATGTGAACTTGCTAAAACAAATTGTGCTACAACGAATGCACGAGGGCGATGAAATTCGCGATCACCTAAGAAAATTATTCGATGCAGTTGATCAGCTGAAAGACATGAGGGTAGAAATAAACGACGACCTCTTGTCCATACTCCTACTGTATAGCTTCCCGGCGAGTTTTGAGAATTTCAGAATAGCGATCGAATCTAGGGATGAATTACCCGCTCCCGAATTACTGCGAATAAAAATAACAGAAGAAAGTGACGCGAGATACAGTAACCACAAAAATTCTGTGCAAAACGCATTGCTAGCGGACAAACAACAAAAATATCGAAATGATAAAAACAAATTGGAAAAACGTGAAAACGAAATTTAACCGCATGGTTGTCGGTTCGAACCGCACTCGGGATTTTTCTCGGGGGGTGGTCGGTATCGACTTCAGGCACCCTTCAGTGTCGGTGATAAAATTCGACACTGCTTCCCCTTAAACGGCGAGAAGGTCGGAAGTAACAAAACCATGGAACACTTTACCCACACTCAAAATACACTACCGCTCCTGAGGTCCTGATCCTGATAAGTCTTTGACTTAGGACCCCGTTGGGCAACCACCACAGATAAAAAAAAATATATGTATATATCAAGTGTTTCAAGTGTAAAAAGGGAGGTCATAAAGCCACAGACTGCAAAACAAAACACAAAAATGACCAACAAAACGTGCGTAAAACCGAAAATGCGTCTTTGTATGCCACATCTGAATCGAATATTTGTGCGTCATCAGTGCGATCGAAAAATACTGTGGAAAAGAAACATTGATGTTTAGACAGTGGGTGCAAGTCACACATGTGCAAAGACTTGGACCATTTTTCGAATTTTCAATCAAACAATTTTGAAAAATTAAATCTGGCAAAAAATCAGTTCAACAGAAATAAGTGCCAAGGGCAGTGCGCAGTTATTAACCCTAGTGAACAAGCGCGAAAAAATGGTGGACGTATCCGACTTACGTACGAACCTTACGACTTACGTACGAACCTTTTGTCTGTTGGGAAAATCGTTGACAAGGGCTACCGCGTGACATTCGAGAAGGACTCAGCTCGAGTTTTAGACAAGGACGACAATATGATATTGTTCGCAGGTAGGATAAACGGCCTATTCTATGTGGAAGACTCACACTTCATAGAACAAGGGAAAACTATCCAAACTGGAAACATGCGCAAGAAAACTTTGATGGACTGGCACAGAAAATTGGGACATCTCGTCTAGGATCCCACTGCAACTTTTCTACGCTCATCTGTTATTTTAACGAAACACGATTTTAATGAAAGATTACATTTAGAGTCACACAATGCGACCAGGTTGCCTTGCAAAATCTTGCCGCAATTACCTTTAATTGGAGAAGTTTTAACAATTTTTTTTTACAACAATTTCGTTCATTTGTTTGGGCAGTAAATGAGGTGCCATTGATTGAAGAACGATTGTAAGAACTCGAAAAAACTTGGTTGCCACCTCTCAGCCTGCCGCAAGTCTCTGGCTGCCAGGTGCAAAAGGGACATCTTTCGATGATCATCTACGCTCATCGTGTATGGAAACAAATTTTATACCAAATTGGAACCTAATTTTGCCTTCTCTACGATAGAGTTTGGTTGCCTGCGCAAAAGCTGCCGCAACGCTGCCACAACTGAAGGTTGCCGGTATTCTTTTCTCGTGTCGTAACCTTCAGTTGCGGCAGCTTTTGCGCAGGCAACCAAACTCTATCGTACAGAGGGCAAAATTAGGTTCCGATTTGGTATAAAATTTGTTTCCATACACGATGAGCGTAGATGATCATCGAAAGATGTCCCTTTTGCACCTGGCTGCCAGAGGCTTGTGGCAGACTGAGAGGTGGCAACCAAGTTTTTTCGAATTCTTACAATCGTTCTTCAATCAATGGCACCTCATTTACTGCCCAAACAAATGAACGAAATTGTTGGAAAAAAAATTGTTAAAACTTCTCCAATTAAAGGTAATTGCGGCAGGTTTTTGCAAGGCAACCCGGTCGCATTGTGTAACTCTAAATGTAATCTTTCATTAAAATTGTGTTTCGTTAAAATAACAGATGAGCGTAGAAAAGTTGCAGTGGGATCTCATACTATACGCGAAGCTTTTAAAAACAAAACGATGAATGGCCTTTAAATTGACGACATTGATGCAAGCCTAGAATGCGACATTTGTCTTCGAGCGAAGATGGTGCGTCAATCATTTCCGAAGAAATCTGAGAAGAAAACAGAACCAGGAGAGATCATACACACGGACGTTTGTGGTCCAAAGAGGTTCATTTGAATGGAAACGCAAGGTACTTTGTCACATTTATTGACGACGCAACTCGCTGGTGCGTGGTCAAGTTCATTCGTCACAAGAATGATGTACTTGAAGAATTCAAAACCTTCAAGAATATGATCGAAACACAACACAATCGAAAAGTCAGATCATTCCAATCTGACAATGGGACCGAGTACGTCAACGTACGTCAGCGTCGGTTAACCGTTCCAAACAACCCAGAACAAAATGGAGTGGGGGAGCGGAAGAACTGCACCTTAGTCGAAGCGGCCAGATGCCTTCTGATTCAATCCAATCTTCCTCCATCATTTTGGGCAGAAGCCGTGTCTACTGCGAATATAAATGTTTTAGAAATCGCTGTCCAACTTCTTCACTGAATGGACGGGCCCCCTATGAAGCGTGGATGGGAAAACTACCAGACGTGAGTGATTTTCATGAATTTATGTGTGAGGTCTACTGCTTATATCGGACGAAGGCTACTGGGAAGTTCGAGCCCCGAGCACGAAGAGGAGCATTCCTCGGATTCGCGGAGAATTCGAAAGCCTTTAGGATTTGGATTCCCGAAGAACATAAGGTAGAAATCTCGCGCAATGTCCAATTCGTCAGAGAGTCTTCAGGAAGCGTACCTCATCAATTCGAGCACTTTTATCCAGAAGAATGCATTGGGGAAGAAGAGAAAAGAGAAGGAGAAGGAGAAGCCGACTTAGACGAAGAGAAAATTGAGGAAAGCGATTCAACCAAACCATTCCTTGAAGTTGAGCTTGGAAACAGTAGCCAAATGCCAACAGAAAATATTGTCGACAACGATTCGGAACCTGACTTCCTAGGCTTCGAGAGAGAACCTGAACCTGTCCAGGCCGTATCTATGAAACGTAAACGTGGGAGGCCCCGAAAGATTCGCACGGATTTGCTTCAATCGCACGAATTCGCTTCAATCCTGAAAAATGATACTTGGGACCTGGTTGACCGCTCTTCGAAACGTACACCAATAGGCAGTCGCATAGTGCTGAGGAACAAATATAATCCGAATGGCACGATTGTCAAACGAAAAGCTAGAGTCGTAGCCAAGGGATATTCTCAACACCCCGGAATGTATTAATGTGAGACGTATGCGCCTGTGGCCCGGTTAAGCTCAATCCGCTTAGCCGTTGCTCTTGCAGCTCAGCGTGGAATGTACGTACGACAATTTGACGTGACTACCGCATACCTAAATGGAACTATTCACGAAGAAATCTTTATGGAAATTCCTGACTATGCAAACAAGATTCTCAAATTTATTATGGAAAAGAGAGCTGGATCACCTGAAGTGATAGCCAAGGCTAGGAAGATGCTATCAGACCTACTATCTGGAAACAAGGTATGCCAAATGAAGAAGGCATTATATGGTCTAAAGCAGACTGGACGATGTTGGCATCGGCGTCTAGATCAAGAGTTGCGCAAGATCGGAGCAATCCCTACGAAAGGAGACGCCAGCGTATATGTGAAGGGCAAGAACGACGATATGCTTATCATAATAGTATACGTGGATGACCTTCTAGTCCTGTCCCGCGATGCAAAGGAGATCGATGCAATGTATGAATCACTACGAAAATCATTCGAAATCAATGACTTGGGCGAAGCAACTTACTGTCTCGGCATAGTTTTCTCGCAATGAATCTACCATCACAATGAGCCAGCGAGGATACATTCTAGACGTACTCAATCGCTTTGGAATGTCAGACTTCAAGCCAGTCTCCACACCGATTGACCCAAGCACAAAGATGTCAAAATCTAATGTTTGGACTAGTCGAGATGGCGAGAGACCACCGTTTCGGTAACTTGTGGGTGCCCTTATGTATTTATCTGTGGCGACACGGCCCGACATATCTCATGCTGCCAGCATCTTAAGCCAATATAATGATTGTTTTGGAAGAGGTCACTGGAGGGCGGCGAAACGGGTGCTACGATATTTAAAAATAACCTTGGATGTTGGTATTACCTTCGGTACAAGAGCAGACCATCTGACTGGTTACACTGATGCCGATTGGGCAGCCTGCATTGACGATAGAAGATCCTACATGGGCTATGTACAGTGTATTTTTTTAAAAATGCCATAAAGGTTGGTCACGAAAATTAAAACTCATGTCGTAGCTTGGCATCTAACACATGCCAAAAACTGACAATTTAAAGTACATGAATGGAGCTAAGACATGAATTTTTTTTTCCACAGCCACCCCTTATGGCATTTAAAAAAAACACATAGTATAAACTATGAATGGAGGTACAGTGTCTTGGGAATCAAGAAAACAACGCACTGTAGCGCTGTCGTCAACGGAAGCCGAATACATGGCACTCGGCGAAGCCTCGAAGGAAGCGATTCACCTACGACGATTAGCTGAAGAAGTGGGTGCTGGCAAGATTCCAACGATCGACCTATACAGGGTGATCAAAGTTACTGCCGCACTATTGCTAACTTCGTTATTATTGGAGCTACGAAGTGGTTCAAATTAGTAAAAATGAACTGTTTTCACTCAGGATTACAATGGTGATATGAAGAAAACAATTGCGCATCGCATTCTCAAAATAATTGCATGTGTAAAGCTTTTTTTAATGGAACACCCTATATTTTTGTTGACAGATGAAAGAACATCAAATTATAATTACAAATTACTCTACTATTTTTCCTTAAAACTAATAATAAAAAAGTTATTGCGACAATTGTGTTGGTATAACATGTAATACAACCCATACAACGCAATATTTAAGTACCACTAGAAGCGTCTATAAACGTGTTCAGTGATATTTAGAACAAAATGGGAATGTTTTTGAGCACTTACTTTAAGTTATTTATAATATTGTTTAAATTAGTTTAGGTTACAATAGTTTCAAGAATAACACATTTTAATTAATTAATTTTATTTCTGTACACAATAGTAGTTACATTTATTTTAAATACCAGTTCCTCAAAATATTGCGCTCATGTTTTTTACGTTTGTTTATTTTTGAAGCACCTAATTCCAAGGTAGTGTGTGTTAAGACAGTTTTGTTAATGCGTTGAACCAACGCCCACTTCACATAGGCCGAAGTTAGATAGTGGGGAACATCGAGATTTCGGGGGACTCTAAGATTTTCGGGGGACTCGGTCAGTACGCGTCTCGCCGTTGAACTGTTAGCGCGTACATAAATGGGCTTACTGATTAATTTAAAATGGTCACTTCATGTTCAGTACCGCAGTGTGAAAATTACTCATCTGTTTTAATTATGTATTATTATCACATCTCGCATTTAATTATTAAGAGAATTTATTTAATTTCCTTTTTTTAAGGATCATAGTAGTCCTCGCTGCGACTCCTAGACAATAGTAGTTAGAACTATTATGTATTGTATGTAGTTCAGCTAACTCTGCCATATCGTTCATATTTCCAATTGTTTCAAATGATTTATTTCTTTTTTTAATTTAAAGGTATTGGAAACAACAAAAATAATTAAGTACATTATTTTTAAACTCGTGCTCGTGAGTTTACATAATTATATTCCACACACGTGCATTGTATATATTTTAACATGTTGGAATTAGTTTTATGAATATATTTAATTTTACAATAATAAATTTATTTTCAACTCTGACTCTGCATTACACATTCGGCATTAGATAAATAATATGTCAGGTAACGGCGCGGCGCGTGCGGCATTGTCTCAAGTTCTCAGGGTATTCTCCCACTGCTTTGAGCAGGCCTATTATTCAGTGGGCGTTGGTTGAACTAAGTAAAGTTAATTGTAAATGATAAATACAACTTTCGCAATAACTTCTTTATTATTCGTTTTAAGGAAAAATGATAAAGAGTAATCTGTATTTATAATTTGATGTTTTTCTCATTTGTCAACAAAAAATACAGGGTGTTCCATTAAAAAAAACTTTACACATGCAATTATTTTGACAATGCGATGCGCAATTGTTTTTTTCATATCACCATTGTAATCCTAAGTTAAAACAGTTCATTTTTGCTAATTTGAACCACTTCGTAGCTCCAATAATAACGAAGTGCGGCAGTAACTTTGATCACCCTGTATAATGACAATCAGGGAGCGAAGAAACTTGTTGAAAATCCTGTTTTCCACTCGAGGACAAAACATGTACACGTACGACATCACTTCGTCAGAGAAGCCCTAGCTGCAGGTGAAATCAACCTCTTGCATATGGGAACAGATGAGATGCCTGCGGACGTATTCACCAAGGGACTACCTAAGACGAAACATTGGAAATGCCTAAATACACTAGGTATTGGGAAAATCTACGCGGTCCAGTTTGGTCCGGGGGGGGGGATGTTGAATAGCGCTCAAACTGTACAATTTACCGACTGGTATCGCCACCTGATATAATATGTGTAAACTTACATCTCACTTAGGTGCCATGCGCATTAGGGTGGGTCAAAAAACCAAACTTTGAGATAATCTTACCTAATAGCAAAATTATGTTGTCTTTTAGTGATATTATAACACCTACGAAATATTTTTGAATTTAATTAATATTTAGAGGGTGCGCCTTACGTTTGAATTTTTGAAATTATACAAGAAAGGCCATATAGTATGCCATGAAAAGTTCGTATTTTTAATAATAGTAATAACAGAGTTATCATCAAAACTGTATATTAAAAGGGCAAGAGAAGGTGGATAAAATTAAAACTCGAATCTCGCAGCAAAATGCCTAAATTCGATAGCAAGAAAGATTTCAATATTGAATGATTTTCATGAATTTTTCTGTCGTATTCTTTTTTTAATTATTAATAAATGATTATTTTATTCTAAAAACCCTATTTTTCTTGAGACATTTATGTAATATGACTACCAGAATATATTCAAGTTGTTCGTATTTCCAAGACAAAGCGCAACCTGAAGATGATGTGCTATTTACTTTAAATTCTAGTACTACACTGTTTTCATGTAAAGGCAACATAATTTTGCTATTAGAAATCAAAAACGCAATATTCGTTTTTTTCCATACAAAAATGACCCACCCTAATGCGCATATGACGTTCAGTAGTATGTAACCGACAGTGTAGTTTAATAAACGTGCATCACAACATGCTTCCAATTCTTTTACCTCTTACTATCCACCGGCCTTCCCAACAGTTTTGCTTCCCGAATTTTAACTAAGGCCGAGCAAAGATATTCAGTAGTTCATAAAGAAGCATTAGCACTTTAGTGGGGAGTTAAAAAATTTCATCACTATTTAGCTGGTCGTAATTTCACTTTAGTTTCCGATCATAAACCTCTTTTAGCTCTTTTTGAAGAAATGAGAGGTAAACCAACAATGACAGCAGGAAAATTACAGCGCTGGGCAGCCTACTTAGCAGAATTTGATTATTGTTTAAAATATGTTAAAGGTTGTAAAAATGCAGGTGCTGATGGACTTTCTCTATTACCTTTACAAATGAGTTGTTAATAATGTAATTCTAATAATGCCTTGATTTCATTTTAAAAAATGTTTGCCATAGCGCCATGTTTATGTACAAAAATAATAATAAAAAAGTTTTACCAAAAATTTGGTCTTTTCGAGCCAGATTAAATATATTATACGTAAAGTTAACAATTGGTCCTTCGAGTCGGATTATATTAAATATATTATAGGTAAAGTTAACAATTGGTCCTTTTCGCCGTTACTCGACTAACACATGGAAAAATTACGCAAAATTTACGAAGGTGTGAACTCCTGAAACAACCTCAAGAGTTGGAAAAAGCAGAAGACGCGGCCCAGGATGAGCCACACGAAGAAACACACAAACTGCACTCAAGCAAAAACTCACAAGTTTCAGGTATTCACATGTCAACAACAAAATCTGATGTCAATACAGTTTCTAGAAAAAGACAAGCGGAAATTGCAATAGCCATTAAAAAGAAAGAATTAGAACACAAGTACAAGCAGGAGATGCTAGATTTGGAATTAGCGTTGGAATTGACACAAATTGGGGACAATAACGCCAAGGAGACAGAAGCGGATTCTAAGTCAATGATTGAGTCATGTAGTCAACGGTCTTACGTTAAAAAATGGATAGATAGACAGTCACCATTAGACAAGCGAGAGACGAATCGATACTCTTCATTATGGGTAAATGAATCTGAACAGGTGGGACAAAATTTACCAATAAATAAGCAAGAAATAACTTCTACTCCACGAGACATGTACGTTACAAATTCTCCACTTACAAAAATTTTAACTAGACAGTCATTGCTAAAGGATTTACCAATATTCACAGGAGATCCTATGGAATGGCCTAATTTTATATATCAATTTCAAAATTCAACGTTAATTTGTGGTTATTCTAAATGAAGAAAATCAATGTCGTCTTCAAAGGTGTTTGCAAGGAGCGGCCAGAAAATCCGTTCAATCTTTATTGATAATGCCACAAAATGTGGAAAAAGTAATAAATGTTTTAGAAAGTAGATTTGGCCGACCTGAACACATTTGTTGTATTTTGCTTGACAGAATTCGAAAATTTTCTCCCGTAAGAGAGGATAATTTGGACTCATTAATCGAATTTTCAGATGAAATTAAAAATGTTATTGGCACTATTGAATGTTTGAAAGAAGATGATTACTTACGTAGTCCAATTCTACTTCAAGAACTTTTAAATAAACTTCCTGTTTCGTACCGATTAAAGTGGGTAGAATATATTTCTAGTAAACCTAGTACAGCTTATAAATTAGTAGAATTTCAAAATTGGTTAGATATTAAAGCTAATGCAGCTTGTCAAATCCAAATTCCAAATCAAAATTTGACACTGACAGAACAAAACCAAAGGGGTTTAAAAAGGATATCTCCATGACGACGAGAGATGACATGATGAGAAAATGCGTTTGTTGCAACAACGAACGACACCATTTAAGCACTTGTCCAAATTTTCTTTCTTTATTAGTAGACGATAGATGGAAATTTGTTACAACAAAAAGAATGTGCTTTTCTTGTTTATCATTTAATCATAACGTGAAAAATTGTAAACGAAGGAGAAACTGTGACGTCAACAATTGTAACATGTGTTTTTTTTAAAAATGCCATAAAGGTTGGCTATGAAAATTAAAACTCATGTCGTAGCTTGGCATCTAACGCATGCCAAATCTGAAAATTTAGAGTAAATGAATGGAGCTAAGACATGAATTTTCTTTTCCACAGCCACCCCTTATGGCATTTTTAAAAAAACACATGTTATAAAGCCTCATCATCCACTGTTACACAAAAATAAAATCGATCAGATAGATTGTCAGCTTCAAATAATTCTCCTAAATGTCATTTTGAAAATAAAGAAAATAATTGTCACATTTTAACAAAAAAGAATGTTCTTTTGAAAATTTTGCCAATCAAAGTAAGCAATGGTCAAGATTTAATCGAGACATATGCGTTGTTAGATGATGGCTCTACAGTCACTCTAATTGATCAAGAGTTATCAGATCAGTTAAATCTTGACGGACCACAAGAAACGCTCTGCTTACAATGGACAAACAATGAAGTAAACGAACAATACTCTAAAATACACTAAACAGCAAAATTAACGCACCACTTATAAAAGTCTAAAAATTTTCAATAAAATGAATATAATTTGTATTTTGGTAAACCAAATGAAAAACTAACGATGTAATACAATGTTTTAAAAGTTATAAAAAGAATAAAATTAGTTAACACATCGAGAAACAAAAAAAGAAATAAGGAAAAATTAACAATATGCAAGCAATGTTTAATATTGGATGTTTCCACCTCTGCTGTTAATTGTGGTTTGAAAACGTCTTCCCATACTGAGATTTAACGACCTTATGTCGTCTTGAGGAATTTCTTCCCAAACACGAACAAGAACTTGCCGAAGTTCATTTAGGTTGACTGGTGGCGGAAGTTGACTTCTAATCCTCTTTCCCATCATGTCCCATACATGTTCGATGGGATTGAGATCGGGACTACACACTAGCCAGTTCAAAGTTTAAATGGTAACTTCATTTAAGTATTGAACTACTCGTCGAGCTGCATGCGGTTGGGCATTATCGTGCATCAAAATGAACCCATCTCCAATATAAGGGCAAAAAAGGCACTACGTGGGGTTCTAGGATGTCAGTAATGTACCGTTCTGAAGTTAAACGGCCGCCATCAACAACGCAAAGCTCCGTGCGTGCGGTCAAAGATATGACACCCCGAACCATTATTGAACCTCCTCCATATATGGTAGTTTGGCGAATGTTACGTTGGGCATATCTCTCATTTAACCATCTATACACTCTAGGACGACGATCAGAACTGTATAAACAAAATCTGGACTCGCCTGTGAATAGAACTTGTTTCCAGTCGTCCATTTGCCAATTCACATGTTCCCTTGCAAATACTAGTCGAACTCTGCGATACGCCACCGTCAATTTAAGACCTGTTGCTGGTATTCTAGGGTACAAATCTTGTTCAACAAGTCTTCGTCTAACGGTATCCGTGCTTACTAAGGTACCATTGACATCTGCAAGCTGTAGTCGGAGGCTCCTTGCTGTAGTAAACCGTTCTCGAACAGCTCGAAAGCTTGTTAAACGATTCTCTACAGCACTAGTTACTCGTCCTCTTCCTTGTCCAGGTCTTCTGGCATAATCGTTTGTCTCAGTAAAACGTTGAATTACCCTAGATATTGTTGTGTGAGACACACCAAGCCTCCTTCCGATCTCACAATATTTTAGCCCTTCCGAAGACAAAGTTACAGCATGGACGCATTCATCTAGAGTTCGAATAAAACGTTCCATTTTGACGTTAAAATGTTTATCTTAAAAAACGTCGGTTGTTATTGACATAAACGTTCAAAATAAATGCATTATCGAATATTGTCCAAAATATGTGGAAAAGTATGTCTCCTGTCCTATGTTTAAATAGCAATTCAAATATTTATAATTTTTATACAATAAAGATAAAATTCTTAGTGGTGCGTTAATTTTGCTGTTTAGTGTAGTTAGCTTCACAATAATTGGGTCGAACAGTAATAAATCTTTTCAGTTGCGACATGCAAGAACAATTAAAGGTTTACTTCCAAGTCAGACTGTAAATATGACAGAAATGTCTAGACGGTATCCTTATTTAAGAAGTACAATACCTTCAATGACAAACGCTCAACCAAAGATATTAATTGGACAAGACAACTGGCAACTTTTAATAAATAGAAAGGTTATTGACGGACCTTGGGGTGGACCGGCAAATACAATAATCAGTAGATATTTATTAACATATCGGAATACTCCACATTGTGAGACGAGGGAGAGTCCGGCAAGGTTGATGTTTGGTAGAAGATTAAGAACTCATTTAGATTTTTTGGACAGTAAAAATTTATTAAACTCAGATTCCCAGATAAAACACTTCAAAGGAACACGTGAAATATATTTCAAAGAAGGCGAAGAGGCTTACGTGAGAGATTACAGAAATCCTAATAGGCAGGAATGGAAAAGAATTAAATTTGAAAAGTTTTAGGCTTAAGAACTTATTTAGTAGAAGTGGTGGAAGAAAACTTAATATGGATTATCAATTAATAAAATTTGGCGATTATCCTAAAGAACATGCTAAAGTAGAGGAGCGGCTAGAGACAGGGTGACTCGGTCGCCGAAGTTGGGGCGGGAATTTTAAATAGCTTTGTTTTGGTTCCAACTTGGAACTGTTCTGAAACTGTTCGCACATGCGTATTATGTTTTTAGTGTTTTGGTTCGTTCAGAAACAGTTCCGAACTAACAATTCACTGTTTTGGTTAATTTCTGGAACTGTTCCAGAATTGTTCTAGAACAGTTACAGCAGTTAACCTTTTACTAGGAACTGATATGGAATTCCGAGTTCGTACGTGCGCAAATCTTATGCAGTCAGTATTGCTGTATTATATTAATCAAAATAAGCTTCATATAATTAACTATTGATATAATTAAGAAAAAATAATAGAAATGTTTTTATAAAAAAATTTTGCCTAAAATATAATTTTGAATTGGGTACTGATAATACATGGATTATTCAATAACTAATCCAGTATATGTGAGTAGAGTTAAAATTAACATAGTATTTCTATTTACAAGGTAGTTTATTACAAGTAGGTAGAATGTACTCCAACTTTTGTTTTGATTTATGCAGTACCAGAACTATCACAGAACTGTTCTAGAATTGAACGCTCAAGCGCAACCAATTCTGCACAGTTCGGGAATCGTTCTGAAATAATAACCAAAACAAAGCTACTAAATTTTCTATAGCAGATTTTAAAATACAAAATAAGAAGAACCAATTACAAGATAATTATTAAGCACATTTTAATTCCTCAGCTCACGTATCTATTTTAAATATTTTATTTATCCTTGATGTTAAAATATTTCCGTACTTTATTTATTACAAAAAAAAATGTAGTAAAAAAAGCTACAATTAAGTTGTCCCTAAAATAGGACTTGATACAAATTATATACTAGGTGTGGCATTTAACTGGATTTCTTCTATAACACTCTTCCTGTTGAATATACGAAAAATGTTTTATACACAATGCTATTATTGCTTACAGTTCGCCAAGGAATATTGGGTGCTACTGTACTGTGCGGTCTACCTGCGAATCTGAGATCTACCTATTGTAAAGTGCCTTCTACTCTCAAAATATATTTGAAAAACATGCTAATCTCTGATCCTAATTGTTTGTGACGAAGTAATTAAACGACTTACTTGTTTGGGTATAAATGTTTTTCTATGAAAATTAGGGATATTAATTAAGATTAGGAATATTGTTACAACTTGGCGTAATTAAAGGATTAATTTGTTTTTGTTTGCAAGTTTCGGGAAGAACAATTAGAAACGTGCAGGTAGACCGCATAGTATGTTGACGGATTTTTTATTTTTTTTATCAAGTCTTGCTATGAAATTTGTGCGGCATGTCTCAGTTTGACTGTAAAATAACCTAAAACAGTGCAATGACTTATTTTTCAGTTAATCTAAATTTCATAGCAAGGGTTGGTAAAAAGAATTAGAAAATCACCCCTAAAGTAGACTATAGGGACCATGCACATGCGAAGCCAGCGCCACCAATGACCACATTCTGCATTAGTGGTATGAAAATAAGAGTTATTTCAAATTATTAGTGTACATTTGAATTTGAATATTGTAATGTATTTCAATACCAGGAAGTTCAAGTATTATGTACTACAATCGTAAATTGTCATAGGAGTGATGTTATTCCCATGCAATGAGTCTCAAGAAATATTTTCATATCACTAATTCACAAGTCACCACGCCAGGCGGCGCTGAACGCAGAGAAGTGCATGGCGCCTATAAAGAAAAACTAGAGAATGTAAGTTTAGAAAATAAAATAACAGGTGTCGCACCAGTCGTAAGGGGATTACCTATAGTTTTAAGGGTCAGTTCTACAAAACACTTTAACCCAACATTTATACCTCAAAATAACCCGATTCAGAATAAAATTGTAATAAGTCGCGGTTAAACGTTCTACAGAACCAATTTTCGATAAAAGTTAGGATAAATGGTGATATAAAGTTATCTCGAGTGGTTACTTAAATTTTATTTAGATAAATACTCGTTTTCTATTGGTTCTTGCTACATCGGGGATGCAAAATTACTGCAAATTCAGTTCCTTGGGTCGGTTCTATTGGGTTTTGAATACCGCTGGAACTGTGGAACGGTTTGGTTACGTTTTGTATCCTTGAACTACATAAATTACAACCACATTACAACTTGAAAGTTCAGAATTTTGACACTGGTTGTCAAAATAGGCCGATGGCGTCATAAGTAATGCAGCTTATAATAAAACAAGACCCGATGAAAAATAATTATTTTACGTGTAAGTACTATAGGATGTTTTCGTGAGTAACCGTTGAACTGACGAACGCAACGGTTACTATTACCGCTTCATTTTCTTGACAGCGGTTATCAAGGGGAAGGTGTTATGATGTATGTGAGCAACGTCATCAATTGTGACCGTGTTATTGAATCAGTAACACAGCTCTCGACGTGTGTAACGAAAAGCGGTTATAAAAGTGAGGCTAGGGCCGTGTTTGCTCTTTGTTTTTGTATTGACATGTGTGGATATATTATGCTTAGGTATTTACAATTCCGAAAAAACTTATTAAGAATAATTCATATTGTTTTTGTTTCATGCATTAATGTCCCAATTGTAATAGATTCTACGAAATAAGTTTCAGCGTCCTATAAGATTAGTTTCACTTATGTTCACAATTGCAAAATCAATTTATTTTCATTTGCTATGAATCATTCAAATTTAGTACTTACGAGATTCAAATATGTTTTCGCGGTAATAGATAACCGCTGCTTCATCAGCTGATAGGTGGGGAACTAACCGTTTATAACCGCTATATCTTAACACGGTTAGTCGCGAAAAAATCCTACTAGTTTCGATGTTCCTCGAACTATTTCAAGAAAACAAGATATTTCAAAAATATAAAATTTGCAGATACGTTATTTTCGCTTAGCACGGCAGTATTGTCAGCAGTACTTTATTAAACCTACCTTTTTTAAAACTTTACGACGTCTAAAACGATGCAAACGGTACCTAATTTCTAGTGCTGGCAACCGAAATCGATTTTTTGGATAATCGGTTAACCGGTTTTGGATATTCGCGGTTTTGGAGAAAACCGAAAACCGGTTATCCGGATAACTCGGTTATTCGAGTATCCAGTTATACGGAAAACCGGTTATTCGAATATCCAGTTATTTGGATAACCGAATATTTGGATATTATCACTTTCTCGGAAATTCGAATAACAGGTTATTCGGATATTCAGATATTCAGATATCCGAATAACTGGAAATTCGAATAATTGGATATCAGAATGGGTTTTGTTTGTTAAAGATCTTCAGTACTTATTAGAAAAAAGTACATACACATAGTTACATGTTTATTTACTTAATTGCTTTTATTATAACGTATTTGTGGATATCCGAATAGTCGTTTTTGGATATTCGAATAATCGGTATTTCAAATATCCGAATAGTCAGTTTTTGGATATCCGAATAGTCGGTTTCTTGGATAATCGAATAATCGGTTTTAACCATTATTTGGATAGCCGATTATATCCGAAACCGGTTTTTAAAGAAACCGATTATTCGGTTTAAATTTTTTCCGGTTTTTGCCAGCACTACTAATTTCCTCGTCACTATCCGAATTAGTTCATTTTGATTTTTATAATAAATCTTTCAAAATACAAATCAACCGTGTAATTCAGTTAAACATTAGGATTTTTTCGCGAGTAACCTTTGAACTGACGAACGCAACGGATACTGTTACCGCTTCATTTTCTTGACAGCGGTTATCAAGGGGAAGGTGTTATGACGTATGTGAGCAACGTCATTATTTGTGGCCGTGTTGTAGGCGTTTGATTTTAAGATCGCAGCGCTACCGTGGATAAATCTGAACCTCTGTAAGCTACACGAAATTTTTGTAATTCACGTGTTTAAAAGTGCATATTAATACAAATAAACAAGTTGATTTAATGTGAATGTCACATATAACCATTGCTTATATACACTGCGTTCGTAAAGTATGGAATAAATTCATTTTCTGCGAAATAAACGATTTTTATGTAAAATCCTGAAAGAGGTCGATTTTTAATTAAAAAATGACACTATTTTAGCGAAATTTTGCATCTCCCCCTCCAACCCCCTCCGAGTGACAGTTGCCCCTTTAAAATTTTTAAATAGAATGGGGGGACATGTGATACCTCATTTGAAAGGGCTTTTCATTCTCCATTCAGTAGTATAAGAATTTTTTTTTAATTCGTACTTTTTCTAAAAAGGATAATACATTTTAAAATCAACACACAAAATTTTAAAATGGATTATTTGGATGACGTTTTCCCCAATAGATGAATTGATCGAAGGGGGGCAATTGAGTGGCCGGCTAGATCTCCTGATCTAACACCTCTGGATTTCTTTTTATGGGGATTTCTAAAAAGTAAAGTCTCCAGAACTAAACCAAATAGTCTTGAAGAACTAAAAGACAGAATAAGAAATGAAATACGAGGAATCAGTCCGGAAATAATCGACAATGTTTTGCACGAGTTTGAATTTCGTCTTGGTTATTGTCAAGAGGTAGGAGGAGGACATTTTGAACAGTGTATTTGATATTGGTGTTATTACTTTTACTTTTCGTTGATTACATACATTAGTATTTTACAGTTTCTACTCGTTTTCATAAAGAATTTTAAAAAAATTTAAAAAAATTGGAATTAATCAAATTACCCTGGAAATGAAATGTTTTAGATGAACGTCAGCAACGTTTGTACTATTGTCATGAATCAAACGGTTCCCAGTTCGAACATTTCATTTAAATTATTTCATTTTAAAATTTTGTGTGTTGATTTTAAGATGTATTATTCATTTTAGAAAAAACAGGAATCTAAAAAAAATTCTTATACTACTGAATAGAGAATGAAAAGCTCTTCCAAATGAGGTATCACATGACCCCCCATTCCATTTAAAAATTTTGAAGGGGCAACTGTCACTCGGAGGGGGTTGGAGGGGGAGATACAAAATTCCACTAAAATAGTGTCATTTTTTAATTAAAAATCGACCTGTTTCAGGATTTTATATAAAAATTGTTTATTTCGTAGAAAATGAATTTATTCCATACTTTACGAACGCAGTGTATGTCTAGTTAGTCAACCGACGGAAATTAATTTTAGTTCTGGACCAAGATTGATAGGGGGCGATGGACTAGAAGTGTAGCACTCCAGCGGACGTTAACAGGTTTGAATCTCCACTCATCAACTGTTTCCAATAAATGCCGTCTTGATTTGTTTGCGCTGTGTTGCACTGTGGTGTTGCCGTGTATTTCACCGAGTTTTGTTATGGTTGTGAACATAATACTTAAATTAGTCACATTTTCTTCAAATTTCTCGACGAATTTTTTAGGATGTCGGGGAACAAATGTAGTTACTTTATGTGCGAAAAGAGCCGGAGAAGAAACCCTGGACTTAGAAAATTTATCTTTCCCATGCATTACGATGTACGATGTAAAAAATAGATTATAAATTCAGGTTAACGAACATTGCCGCTAACAAGGGAAAGTTCCCAACCCGAAAATTCAAAAAAACTGAAACTTTGTGGGTTAGTAGTTCACCCTACGGTGAACACGGAATTATTTTACCTGCCCAAAAAAGCCCTAAGTGAGCAACAACACCTTTGAAATTTCTGCGATTTTCGGTTTTCTGCAAATAACTCGGCAACCAATAGAGATCAAAATTAAAATTATATGACAAAATATTTATCTTTTAAAACTCGGCAACCAATAGAGATAAAAATTAAAATTATATGACAAAATATTTACAACACAACAAAAGCAAATGAAAATTTTAAAAAATTATTGGTGTACACTGGAACCATTTGGATCCTATTTCCATTGCGGCACTCTACATGTTTTAAATGGAACACTTTATGCTCGATATTTTGCTGGAAAATTCATTTTTTTTGCTTAATTAATACTTTTCAAATTTCATGTGAATAGATTTAAAAATAAAAATTGTGGAATTCACATGTCGAGGGACTCTCAATATATTTATACACACTCTTAAAAATAGTTTGTGACGGAGAAATAAGAAAATTTAATTAAAAATTTTTTCACAGAAAGTTAACAAAAAAATACGATCTTGTAATGAATTTTTATTTAAATAAATGTAAAACGATAAATAAAAATAAAACAAAATGCAGGCGATTTTGATATTTTTTTAAATATACAATCGCGTACAAAAAATTGGACTGTTTTACGTCAATTTTATAATATAAAACTTTTGCCTGGTGATTGTAATTATGAACTGAAACTTATGGATTACAATCAGTAATATTTATTTTTTGTCATCCGTAAATATCAGCTCATAATTACAACAACCTAGCAAAAATTTTATATTATAAAATTGGCTTAAAAAAGTCAACTTTTTTGTCCGCGACTGTAGTACGATATTTTTGTAAATTTTAGTGTGATAACAAATAAAACAAAAGTCTCAAATGTTCCAAATCTAAAGTAATAAAACACAGGCTCTCGTTTTCCTGTAGATACAGGGTGGCCCAACGAAAACGAAACAGACTGAATATCTCCCAAGAAAATTTTTGTTTGAAAAAACGCAAAAATAGGTCGATTTGTAATCCCAGGGGGACACTTTTCTATCTTATACCGAACCGTCATACGTCATCCCCCTCCCTTTCAGCTCTCTAACCAATAGAATTTAAATAGGAAATGTACCATGAATGGCATCTCATTGAAAAGGTAATTTTAATGTGAATATGAATGTCCGAAAATTTGATTTTAGCGCCCTCTTTCGGGGAAAAAATTGTTACAATTTAATTAAATTTAAGTAACGTTTGTGAAATCCGCCATTAGTCAGTTTTCAATATCTTTACGTAATTTCTATTTGCGCAGTGAATTACTATTAAAATTAGCTTTCATACGAGTTATCACACACTTTGGATTATTTTATTTAACAATTTTTTTCCCGAAAGAGGGCGCTAAAATAAAATGTTCGGACATGCATATTCACATTACTGAATTCTCTATAAAATTACCTTTTCAATGATATGCTATTCATGGTACATTCCCTATTTAAATTCTATTGGTTAGAGAGTTGGAAGGGAGGGGGATGACGTATGAGTTCGGTATAGGATAGAAAAGTGTCCCCTTGGGGTTATAACATATGTCCAAATAAATTTCTGATAAAGGTAGGCCATGGAAGATAAATTATTACGTTGTAGATTTTTACACTCCATGACCTACCTTTATCAAAAATATATTTGGACCTATTTTTGCGTTTTTTTAAACAAAAATTTTCTTGGGAGATATTCAGTCTGTTTCGTTTTTGTTGGGCCACCCTGTATATGTATTTACAAAGCGACGACAATTTCGTTCATATTCATCAAATCGACTATAAATCAGATTTCAAGGAGCGGCTATAACCTCCGCACGACTTCTTGTGGTGGGAGGGAATTAGCGGTTAATTTGAATTATGCATACGGAAGTTAGGACTTCGCTATATTAAAGAAACCATTAAATACAAGCTTGATCATGAGAATAATTAAAAATGAGAACAATTAGAAATGAGAAAAAACTGTGGTATGAACACAAACATGCATGTACCGGGTGTCCCAAAACCCTCGTTTGAGACTGAAACAGTATATAGAGAGGCGCAAAAGAAACAACTTTTTTCAATACTTTTTTTTCCAAAAGTCAATAATAAAGGAATTATGAGCACTGAAAGAGGGTTGGCATTATCTTCTGGATCCTTAAAGTTATGAAACTAACATTTTAAATTCAGGTATAAGGCACCTAACTACGCATTTACAACGTATTTGTTAGATCCTCCCTCCTCTTTATAGAGGGTGACGTTTCAGTATTTTATTCCTAACTTTTTATTTTTACATATTTCATCAAAAATTTACGAAGAGAATATTCTTTAGATTTGGCACAAGAAGGCTCTCTTATTGCATTTGGATAAACGTAACCGTTTTCGAGTAATTGAGGTTTATAAGTTAACATACGTCCATTGCATTTGGTTATCATAAAATACTGACAGTAATCCCCTCAAACTACCCATTAAAAGGGAAGGATCTGACAAATGCATTGTAAATGTTCAGTTAGGTACCTTATATCTAAGTTTCAAATATTAGTTTGATAATTTAAAGGATTCAGAAGATGTTGCCAAAAGAAAAATAAGTTTCTTCCCTCTTTCACGGAATTATAACTCCCTTATTATTGACTTTTGGAAAAAAAGTATTGAAAAAAGTTGTTTCTTTTGCGCCTCTCTATATACTGTTTCAGTCTCAAACGAGGGTTTGGGACATCGTGTATAATCCATGTTAAAGTAATTAGATATTTCTGTCTGGAAGGTAGAAAAGTACAGAGATTGGATGAGAGACCACATACTGTAATTAATTTTATTCATGATAAGACGGTCGAAAGAATTTTAAAAATTACTACAGGAAAGATTAATTGCCATATAACAAAAATTATAAATCATCACAGAGCATCATTAACTTTTGATTGCAATATCAATCAAATCAATATTAACACGTATCAGTTAAATACCAAAGAAAAATTTTATATTGTTATAAGAAACACAAATATGTTGTAAATTAATGTCAGTATTGCAAAATGTGAGTACAATCATATTCATGCGACTGTGAATTTTATTCCATACAGAACCCATTTTGTAAACATATTCACTCTCTTGTTGAGAACATCACTAGGGATAATACTTACGAAAAAAATAATTATTGTAATGAAAATGAGCAACCAGAAACATACTTGCTGTCTGCACCTATTACATCAAGTATAAAAAATAACACATGCAATATGGTTAAAAATAAAAGTGATAATTTAATAAATAACTAAAAATAACAATTTTATGATTTTGGTAATTCGGAAAAACGCTATTTTCTAATTAACAATAAGTAAAAATCACTCGAAATATCTGACAAGTTTTCAGATAAGCACAAATTTTATTGCGATAAAAATATTTCTCGAAAAAACGAAAATAAATTTTTTTCCCATTTGATGCAGACTTTTTGGCGGTCACTGTATCAGAATCAAAAAACCACCAACTTCGCAATTTATTTCGTAGATACAACTGGCAACGCTGTCGCATGGTACAGTAGCGGACAATAAAATCCGGGCAAGAATTTGACAAGTATTTAGACAAATAAATCAGGCTTTTATCGAGGTTATATTTCTGTCAAAATATACATTAAACGTCAGAATTATTAGTAACATTTTGTATAACAGGTATTAAACGTCAAAAATGTTAGTGTGAGGTTTACATTGTACAAATGGTGTGCCCGGATTTTATTGTCCGCTGCTGCTAGGCTGCGTTCAGATTTACAGAGTGTAAGCAGGTGAACGTCTGGACAAAGACCTTAAAAAGTTCGTCCTTAAGGACTATTCTCACTTACGCTGCATCGAGCTTCACTGCACCGCACTGCAGCTTGCTTCAACGCGACAAGAATTCGACGCTGCATTCCCACGTGCACTGCAAAATCAAAGCTTCAGTGCGCGACAGAACCTCTCTGCTGGTGGTGTATGCCACGTTATTTGAAAGAATTTTCTAAGATAATAAAAGTTCAGAGTATTCTCTAATGAATAAAATTAGTTTTTCTACATTCTTCTTCCATGCGAGCCATAATGTAATCCTTTTGCACACAACAATATTTATGACCGATTGCACCAAAATTTTAAACAGAACTTAAATTTAAGTGGCTTTTAGAATATGACATCATTTGTAGATTTAACAAATCTTAGTCACATTCTAATTGATACTTAAGTTGAAGTTTAGATGTCAATGAGAATGTGTTTGACATTATACTGGCCATACGGAAATTCTAAACACAACTTAAATTTAAGCTCTGCTTAAAAAGTTGGGGTAACTGTGGGTTAGAACTCGATAAATATTACTTTGGTATACTTGAATCATGCCAAATCTAATTAAATAAAGGCAGAAACTACGTTACGCATGTGATTTATGTTTGTCGAGCCTATGTGGGCATCACCGTACTGCAAATGCAGCGTAGAAAGGTACGGCGGCCAAACGAAGTATGCAGTAGCTTCAAGCGCGGCGAAGCCGCGTAAGGCGCAGCATATTGTCTGTTTCAAAATCAAAAAACCACCAACCTCGCAATTTACATCGTAGATACAACCGGCAACGCTGCTGCCTGCTAGTGACAAATTTAGGGGGAAGAAAATTTCAACTTCACAATTTAAAGGATTTCTGTGTTTTCACGACTTCATAAGATTTAGGGCAAATGAAAGGGGTAAACAGAACTAACGCTGCCAAGCGTTGCTCAGCGCCGAGAAATGTCAAACCGTATAAGAGTGAACAGAACAAGCGTTGACTAGCGCCGAGAAATGTTAAATTGAAGTTGCGTGTTGAAAATAGTGAAAACCTAAAAATGGATACATATGAAATATTTGCAGTTTATTACATGTATTACTTATCGTTTTTACATTTACTAACTTTACATAAGAAGAAAAAGAAAAGATGTCTTTAGCATCACATTTTTATAATTACTGTTCTGCTTATTGTATAAACTTCCGCACTTCCTCGATTAATTGCTCCAAGTTTACTGTATTTATAACATCCATCAATCACGAAAAGGTTTGTGATTCTCCGAGTAAACCTATACACGTGTATTTTAGGGCTGTGTTTTAAGTTAAGTTCGTAACGTTAAGGACGCAAAAGTTAAAACTTGGCCAATCTCCAACGCAATCCGACGTTAGTCGCGCTTATTACCGTTCGTTCTGGTTCATTACACATAAAGTTGCTTTTTTCAACTTTCATTTGACATTTGTCAGCGCTGCGCAACGCTTGGCAGCGTTTATTCTGTTTACCCCTTAAGTGTTACTTGACATTTCAAATTTTAACGCAAAATTACTGACGCGCATAAACTACAACGACAAACTGAAGTAGAGGCAAATTAAATAGAGAAGACCCTCACACGTAATACGTTCGGACAAGTCTTTGCGGTAAGAAAGAGATGTTTCGGTGTTTCTTGCTGCACGCGAATTATAATCATTATGTAGTTTCATTGTTTACTATAAAGTTTGTCCCATCAGCAGTTTCTGGCGTAATAACACACAGATTTTGATGATACATCGGTTCTTCTCCAATTGATTTCACTCTACCAACTAAAATATATCTGGGAATTTTGTCTTTTGGCAACTTAATTCAACAGCTTGTGGTTTTTTAATTTTGAAACAGACAATAGGTGAGAATGGCTTCGTAAAAACATGAAAAAACCTTTAGAGGCAGCGTTCTGCGGCACAATGAAGTGCAGTGCGTGAAGCTCGATGCAGCGTAAGTGAGAATAGTCCTTTATTCTTTAAAAACGAAGCCACATACTTAGTCCATTTTTCCTGCAGAAAATAATACAGGTTCAGACAGCTAAAATATCTACTAACGCAGCAGGAATTAAGTTAGGAAACTGTAACACATTTTGTCTAAATTCAAGATATGTACCCGATTGCGAAGTATGCTATGAATATGCATAAGAATGGCTGCGAAAATTAAAATGTAAACGGTAAAAGCAGGATAAGTTAACATTTAAGCACTTACCAGTGTAAGTTGCTGTTTATTGAACAATCTGACTTTTATTTAAGTGACAGAAGTAAATTTTTATGTTGTTGTAGACTTTCATTATCATTTCTTTCCAATGGCGGCTCGTCGGAGTGGGCAGGGTGGGCACTGCCCACCCTGTTAAAGTTTATCAATACATAATTAAAGCAGGTTCTTGTCTGATGAAAATTGTATCACAAAATCTTATAAACGGTGCGTATAATTAGTGTTCATTTATAAGATTTTGTGATACAATTTATCAAAACAATTTAATCTTTAAAATAATTTTGAAAATTTTTAAAATTTCCATCTATTTGTGTTCTTTAAATTTATAAATCCAGAACATTATTGTAATTAAAAATGTGCATGTGATCTAGATTCTAGAACTTTGTATAATTCCGCACGCTCGGTAATATGTTAAATTGCGATGCGATACAGCTTCTTGTCACTATGCATGAGTAGGGTGGGCTCGCCCCCTGCATGACTGTAAATCATCTATAAGTGCAGACATACGCTGTCCTTTCATTTAATGTGATAGACAGAAAGGAACGCTACACGTAGGTTGTTACGTTACCCTCTCTTACGTTCACCCGATGGGCAGGCCCACGGCCACGTGACAACTCGAAATCGGAGTGCTGTATAAACAGAGTGGGATATCAAGATTAATTTGCCAAATTTTGTATTTTATTTTGAATCTTCTGTCCATTCTGTTTGATTAATACCTAATAAATTTTACATAATATTCAATATTCGTCTGAAAGACTTATACATTGTAATGCATAACTAAAAACAAAAAGAATAATAGCTGGTCTGAAGTTATATTAAAGACAGATCACGGAAGGGCAAGCCCGTCCTACAATTCGTCTGTGTTCGGTTGTTCACGAGCACCATCCGAGTTAAAAACGTTAATGTCAACGCTTTATTATTAATTTAATCAAGGTAAGAGATTTCAATATTTATTAATGTTTTAAAATGGCAGATTTATCATTTAAATATTTGTTAGTTCTTATTTTCAGAATTTATTTTAGTTACTGTTTTGCATTTTATTTAATTATTCTGAGAATTTATTTAAGTTATTGTTTTAAATTTTATTTAGTTATTATTTTGAGAATTTAGTTCAGTTACTGTTTAGCTACAGTTTTAAATTTTATCATTTCAGAATTTGTTTTAGTAATTCTTAGAATAGATAGTTTTGTTTTCTTTTTAAATGTGTGGAAAATTGGAGACATACGGAGATAATGACATATAATATCATAACGATAATACTTGTTCATCAACTTGTTAAAATAACTTCTAACAAAGAACATTTAAAAAATATCAATCAAGAGGAATGTCTTTATAAAAGGTTCTTTAGTTTTTCAAATGTTGCCCATCCCCTGCATATCTTGAAGAGCCGCCACTGTTTCTTTCTCTGATTGAGAAAGATGTCCTAGGGTAGGTTCCACTTAAGGATCACAATGATTATATTCTATAGAGTACGTAGCGTCGTTCCACTTGTATTATTTGGTCTTAACGGCGAGAGAAGTGGAACGGCTTTTGTGTGCCCTTCTCACGAACTTGTTCAGAGATTCTGTTGTGTTTATGTTTTCAAGAGAATATTGCTACGGTAAAACGGAAAACAGTAATTAAGTTTAACTGCGTCCAAAATGCAAAATGCTAGGTTAACTTTTCAATTACATATCTTAAATTCGCGCCGTCACGTGTGATGTCTTACGCCGACCCAGTATAGGGATCACGATAAATAGAATTCTATTTTTGTGACGTCACGAGAAAAAGATAATTGCCTTGAAAAATGAAATCACAACAAATAGTATTATATTATCTATTCTACAAGGTGTTAAGAAGTAAGGAGAATAGTAAACTGAATCCATCATGATCCCAAACTCTCACGTGAAGGCGAGCGCTAGGCAACGTGACGTCACAAAAATAGAATTCTATTCATCGGGATCCCTATACAGGTTCATTTTGGGTAGGTTCCACTTAACGATCAAAATGATCAAAGCAGTGGTGGCATTGTTCCACATAACGCTCACAACGATCAGAACAATAATAATAGACACCTGGGTGCGAGGCTAGGAAAGCGATCACATCGCCCACAAAATGAACCTGGGTTGGCGTAAGCCATCACACGTGACGGCGCGAATTTAAAATATGTAATTGAAAAGTTAACCTAGCATTTTGCATTTTGGACGCAGTTAAACTTAATTACTGTTTTCCGGTTTACCGTAGCAATATTCTCTTGAAAACATAAACACAACAGAATCTCTGAACAAGTTCGTGAGAAGGGCACACAAAAGCCGTTCCACTTCTCTCGCCGTTAAGACCAAATAATACAAGTGGAACGACGCTACGTACTCTATAGAACATAATCATTGTGATCCTTAAGTGGAACCTACCCTTTGTGGGCGATGTGATCGCTTTCCTAGCCTCGCACCCAGGTGTCTATTATTATTGTTCTGATCGTTGTGAGCGTTATGTGGAACAATGCCATCGCTACTTTGATCATTTTGATCGTTAAGTGGAACCTACCCCTAATAAACGTTAAGTGTGTTTTAAAACGTAATGTCACTTTTCATATTTGCTATGCAAAACAATACTTCGTGTAGGAGCCATATCTGGTTGTTATATTTAACAAGTAATAAACAGCTAGGACGCTGGAAACTTAAACAAATACTGCGAATGAAACGAACTTAACGAGTGTTGTAATAAATGGATAGAACGCTGAAAACTCAACAAATACTGTGCGAAGATAATACTGTAGACGGTACAAAGTAATCTGTCAAAGATGACAAATATATTAACTGACATTTACATTCCTGCTATCCTGCTATGAATCCTGCACAATTTTTTCGCATCCGTTTGTTCTATGTGAACAAGATCGGTAAACAACCAATCAAATGTAAGTATTTTGAAATTCCCGCCAACTCATTATTCTCTGCAGGAAAAATGAACTTTTTTTTAAAATAGGACAAGATTTTTTAAGCTGTAAAACTGCTACCGACCACAAATTTAAAAATTATTTGAAATTGTCAATCATTTCTACAGTAAATATTGTTTTAAAAGCTAGGATAGCTGTTTGCATAGAAAAGGGTGTCACAGTTAGACAATTACTCAGAATTTTAGCGTTAACAAAAACGCAGTTACTGACTTGAGAGCAAAGTAAGATTCAACATAATAAAATAATGTAAACGCATGGCTACTGGATTGGAATGTTGTCCTAGTTTTTTATGACATCCATTATCGAACGTCTTAAAAATGTGATCGGTTGAGTACACAAAATCTAACGCCCGGGCGCATCTATCCTCTAAATCTGAACGCAGCCTTAGTGACAAATTTAGGGGGAATAAAATTTTAACTGCACAATTTAAAAGATTTCTGCGTTTTCGCGGCATCATAAGATTTAGAACAAATTAAGTGTTAATTGTGACATTTTACATTTTGACGCTAAATTACTGACACGCATAAATTATAGTGACAATGTGAAGTACCAACCAAAATATATCTGGGGATTTAGTTTCTTGGCAACATAATTCAACAGGTTGTGGTTTTTTAATTTTGAGACAGACAGTAGAAAAAAATCTATAAATTTGAAAAACGTTTTGTTTGTCTTTTTACTAAAGTAAATTGATGGCCGTAAATGGGTTGTATATTTTAGAGTTTAGAATCTCAGTAGTATGGATAAAACACTTTCTACAACCGTGTCTAAAGTAGATATTTTAAACATTAATTTTAGTTTTAAAGAAGCAAAGCTTAAAAATTTCTTTACAAACAAAAGTGCGTCGCTATCGGTTGATAGCTATAGGGGGGTTTCCACTGGTGCAATTTGCCCCTTCAATTTTTGTTTTATGCAATTCTAGAATGGGTGCGATTTTGATGCACGCCCATCGAATTGCATAAAGTTACAGTTCGAAATTTTCATTGCCGGCAATAAATAACACTAGCCTGCGAAAAAAATATTTTTTTTTTGCGGATGAAATAAAATTGGGTGTTTTTGAATGATTTTGGCATTGTAAAGAAGAATCTGTTATTAGTTCACGTCAGGTTTAAAAAAAAAATGAAATTACTGTAAAGGTCGGCTATATTGAACCCCATTTGAAATGAACTCTTGGTTATAACGTACTACATTTCGAGCAATTAAAAAACCTATTAAATACATGCTTCGTATTTATTTACCGGTTATAGCAAACTTTGGATATAACGAACCTGTTTTGGTGCATTTTTTGGATTCGTTAAAATATAACCAGACTTTACTGTATACAATTCTCCCCGGATTTAGTTGACAAGAGGAAAAACTTTTTTAATATCATTTTACGCAAAAAAGTTATTCTATACAAAAAGTTCTGCTTCTCAAGAAACTTCAGAAACAATGGTTAAATTTAAATTTTTAACTACAGTCTGTCTACAAAATTCAAATTTCTTAGTTTCATATTGCACATATCAAAGTAACGTTTTTATTATTGACTTTACGCAAAACATGTATTCTTTACAAAAAATTCTACTGTTCGAGCACCTTCAGAAACCACACATAAATTTAAGTTTGTTTTTTGACTACATGTACATTCTGTATAAAAAGATTCATTTTCTCGGCAAATCTCAGAAACCATACTCAAATTGGAGTCACGAAATACAGAGTGATTCGGCTAAATTCTAGTGGGGTTGGCCATATGACCTTAGTAGTTAGAGCCTAAGTTACAAGGAGTATTCCGCAAGCCAATTCCTTGCCCATAAAATGGGAGAAAACAGTCAATTTCTCGAAAATTATGTTTGAAAAACGTACTTTGAAATATTGTATTAAAAAATGGGACGTGATGAAAAAATTATTACATTTTTTTCGAACCCAGGAACACCAAATCTACTACATAAACTTAGTTTTATGTCATCCGCCAAATCTTCGCAGGCAATTTTTATTGCAGAACACTTCACAGATGGCAATAAAGATTGCAGAATCGCCATTGCAATGCAACAAAAATAGGTTTGGAGCTATTTTCTGCAATGCAATGAAAAATTGCCAGTTGATCAAAATACAAATACTGCGCATACGTGCAATACAAATCGCCGCAATTATTTATTGCAGGCAATGAAAATTGCGAACTGTAAAGCGGCCTTAATACGTTTTCAATCGTGCAATTTTTACCCATATACACAACTATAAAAAAGAAAGCATGGACTGAATTAACGTGGAATTAACAGTTACGGCCGGTTGCACCAACTTTTTAAGCAGAGCTTAAATATAAGTGGTGTTTAGACTATGACATTATTTATAGATTTAACAAAATGTTAGTCACATTTGTTAAAATCAGTATCAGTTATGATACTCAAGTTGAAGTTTAAATGTCAATCAGAATGTATTTGACATTATACTGACCTTACGTAAATGTCATATTCAACATAACTTAAATTTAAGTTCTGCTTAAAAAACTGGTGCAATTGGGCAGTAATCTTTCAGAACACTGACGACTAACATCAACTTATTCTCGTGAATAATTGTAATGCGTGTGGTGTCACAAACTCAGTTGGTACGGTTAAACTTACCAGAATTGCAGGAAAAAGTTGCAGAGAATTAGGACTTATTCTAAAGGCCGTTTTACAGTTCGCAATTTTCTTTGACGGCCATAAATAATTGTAGCAATAAAAAATTGAGCAATTTTTATTTCATTTTATTATTTTTTTTTGCAATTCGCCCCGCGCTTCAAAATTGAATGGTTGCAGTGTAAACGCGAGCATCCATACAATTTATTTCTGCTTCAAAATCGCTGCAAGGAATTGCACCAGTGAAAACCACCCATCAATTATTGCGATTGTGCTAATTTTTGTGTCCGTTAAAATAATTTGTTGTACAACTGTCATCGAACAAGCAGTTCCTTTAATTACGTAACACACGTAATTAAAATTTATGTAAACAGCATTTGCAGTGACAAAAGGTTCACACCATATGAAAAAAAAATTATCATTAACTTTTTAATTTTGCGCCAATAGTTTGTGCATGTTTGATAACTAAAGACTCCAATTCTCAAGTCCGAATGCATAGGCGCTTCGATGCACGCCTGGCGCCGATCGAATTACGAAACTGCGAGCATTATTTCCTTGATATAGCGAGAATATTTGGATCAATTTTGTCACATTTTAATTTGTTAATTGCCATATTTTTGATGATCGATATAATTTTAAAAAAAAGGACGAAAATATTCGTTTAGATAAAACACGTTATACCTACGTATCATATAGCCGTAAACAGCACTGGTTAATTGGCCAGTCGACCGATTGATATTTACAGCGCATCAGCTCGAGCGGTGAGTAACATACAACTGGGCGGATAAACGAATCTTTTAATTGGAGACTTTATTGATAACTAAAGCTATTTTTTGGCGTTACAATATTTTGCAATATTTTCAAACATTATAATTTTCGCATTGAAAAAATGACGTCATATTTGAAATTATTTGAACTTGTTTGAAACATTCTTGAGAGGATAGTTCGTGAAGAAAAAGTGACTTGAGCAACATCAATTTAAAAAGATTCTTTGCTACATATTCGACAATTCATCCCAGTGATGCCGTTTAGCGGATAATTGTCCGATTTAATTTACAGTCACACAATAATGAAACTTGACAGGCATTTGACAATTAAGTTGCAATCGTATTCGAAATATTTACATTTTAGCGTTTCCTATTTTCATGACGTCATAGACTAAATTATTTCAAATATTGGTTGAAAATAATGCAGCGCCAAATGTCTTTCATTTTTTAGAATATTGTGGGGAAATAATTTCGCTTTTTAAATAAAATGTTAAATAAAGGCCAGAAAATAACGTTTTTTCTTTAACTTCCGCAAAGATTGAATCTTTAAATTTTTGAACTTTTCACAAAATTTCACATATCAAAACTTAATTTTAAATTTCAAATAATTTTGGATTAAAACTTCAAAGATTTGTAATTGGAAAAAAAAATAGAGAAAGGTATTTATTGCTTTAGATATTTTATTATTTACCGAAAAGTAATATTTGTATGTACAAATATCAAAAACGTTTTTGATGCAATATGCTTTTGAGGAGATATAATTTTAATAATTAACAGGTGTTGGAATGTCTTCTAAAAGCTCTAATCTACTCCTATTAATGAATTCCTGTCACAAAAAAGCCCCCTAAATGTTCTTTTACAATGACCTAAATGAGGAGAGTTTTTCCTTATGTACACTAGCTTGCAACAAAATCGTGTACACCTTAAAATCAAGTAACAGAGTTTTTACCTATTTTTGGCCTTGTAAATCGCTATTTTATGAATTTTGACATATTGTCAAAAATGTAGGTTATAAACTGAGAATTTAAGATCCCTGTTACTATTTATTGAAACATAAATTTGTTATTAAAGTATCAGAAAACAAACGTAACAGAGGTGGAATACTTTTTATAAAACATAATTTATGAATAAAGGAAATGTAAGGTTTAATATTTTATCATTTCTGCATCAGCTTCTAATACTCGGATCCAGTCTTTCAGGTATAATATGAAATAAGATTTCACCAATAATTTTCATCCCGACTTCCCTACCGTGATTCAAGTAAAATAGAAAGCGTGAGTGCTTCTGTTCTTCCATCAATACTATTTTTTTGGCACTTATCGAATTCTTTAAATCAAAATTTATAATCTTTCGACTTGCAACTGACCATAATGCCGCAATGTTTTTCACAAATAACGACATCTCTTACTGTTTGAAATGGTTTTTCCCTCAAATGATTAAAGAGGGCTTCATCACATGAGTTGAATTTTTCTAACGTCCCGAAGCTGCTTTTCTACTTACACTTCCTTCCTCTATCTACTTCTTTTCTATTCGCAAAAGAGTGCTTTTATTTAGACAATATTATCCGCCACTGCTCTTATTCATCATGCATTTTCTAAGACAGTACTAAAATTGTTTCTCTTTCCGTCAGTTCGGCATGTTTACTGTTTGACACTGACAGATTATAAATTAAGACCGACAATATGTGTACGCGATTTTTTTGGAAGCCACCGTATATAATAGTTTACATGGTAAAGCCAGTTAAACAGGCAGAAATATGAGACGGCTATGGATTGTTTTAGCGTCAAATAAAATTATGTAATTTTTTTCATGTTTCACATTCTTTTTGGGTTTTTGTGTTGAGAATTGTGAAACATGAAAAAATTACATAACTTTATCTGACACTAAAACAATTCATAGCCGTCTCATATTTCTGCCTGCTTAATTGGCTTGACCACGTACGTAAACTAGATAACGAAAAACTCTCCTCATTTAAGTCGTTGTAAAGAAACATTTACGAGGTTTTTGTGACAGGAATTCATTAATAGGAGTGGATTACTATTGGTTTTTGCGAAAAAAATTTACTACAGTTAGTTTGTGCACCAATCAAAATAAAAGACAACACAATTCCATCCAACCAGTCATTTAAATTTAAAATATGGCCAAAAACTTGAAAAGTAGAAAGCCTCGAAAATGAAAAATTGCGATAATTCATAAGTTATTAATCTTTTTCTTGTAGTGTCTAAATACAATAATTTGCTAGAATTATGACCAAAAATCCATTTTCTTAGAATTTTATTTTATGTGATCTTAAAATTCAAATGCTGTTCTAAATTCTTCAAGAACAAATATCATTTCGTTCCTTGATCTGTGTATACCAACTTAATCTGTGTATGCCAACTTCCCACGGTGCGTGCTTTCGCGGATAGTACCACGGATGGCGTACGACCGCGCACCACTTCGGACCGCATTCTGGTTCTTTCCATGGCGTGTATAGGTCCGTGCTGGTGCTCGGTTTTTGTCATTCCAAAATGCCAAACGATAGAAGCCGCATCGCTGCTGCTGCTGCTGCTAATCTCCTGTAGATAGACATTAAATTGTCTCTTTCTGTTCAATTCTTTTACAGGTATATTGTCGGCTTTTAATTGAGTTTTAATTCTGTTCCATGCATCGTACGTGTCATTTTTATTTTGTGCTCCGCTGTGGAGAAGTTCCACAACGATGATTCATTTTGATAAGATTCAAAAATTCGAAAATTAAGTCGTTTGCCCACTCCATACTGAAAACTACGCACATGTCAATCATCGACGGCGACAGAACGAACATAATACGAAAATACGTCATTTTGTCCGCATTCTGGCAGACGAACTTGGACCGCCGCGCACCGCACCTTTGAAGTTACCGACTCGCGGCGGATCGAATGCACCGCCACACATGGTCCTGCATTATCGCCGACGACACCCGCACTCACGGTGCGACGGTGTGGGCTTGTCCGCGAAAACACGCACTGTGGGAAGCCGGCTTAAGGGATCCCTCACACCAAAGCGGTACGGCCGCGGCGGGAGCGGGAGCGAACGCAACGCGAGATTGAATTCTGTGGCGGGATGTCTAAACGGGATATCGCTTTCATGTAAACGCTTAGATATCCCGCCACAGAATTCAATCCCGTGTTGCGTTCGCTCCCGCTCTCGCTCCCGCTCACGCCGTATCGCTTTGGTGTGAGGGATCCTTAAGACAAGTACCACTAATCTGAAAATATTACTTTAGATAGGACGTTCTTTACAAAAAAATAGAAATTTCGCTTTAAAAAACACGTTTTTGTTATACACTACAACCCCGATTATCCGTGTGGGGATCGTCCGTGCTGCGGATTAATCGTGCCTTCTGATTCTTTCGATTTTCCGGGCTTCGATTATCCGTGTGAACATCGGAAACCTCCGAATAGTCATCAAATACCTACGATTCGGTGAAATTTGTGCATTGCTTTATGTTTTAAAATTTTAACGTTTGGGTTAAGCGTTGTCGTTAGCAACTAAGTGAAATTATTAGTCATAGCAAGTGTTTAGCTGCACACATGCTCTAATCATGAATTCTAAACGCAAACAAAATGTTTTGATTATATCACAAAAGTTGGAAATAATACAGAAAAGCCAACAAGGTGACAGTATAGGAAATTTAGCTAGGTTCTGTAATGTAGGCGTACAAACTGTCCGTGATATTATTAAAAATAAAATGAAATTAGAAAGCTTTGTTTCAAAAACAGATATTTTTACCAGTACAAGTACAACACGCAGAACGTTAAAAGAATCGACATATAAAGAATTTGATAATGCAATGGTAAAATGGTTTCTTCAAAAAAGAGCGGAAGGAGTGCCAGTGTCAGGTTCGATGTGCTCACATTTTTCATGAAAAACTGCAAATCCAAGGAAAGTATAACGCTTCCACAGGTTGGCTACATCGTTTTAAAAAGCGCCACGGAATAAGAGAATTGTCTCTACAGGGTGAGAAATTAAGTGCTGATGAAGTAGCAATAGTAGAGTTTTGTAGTGATCTGGAAGATCTTATTAAAAAAAAAACAACAACAATCCAACGTTGGATCAAATATACAACATGGATGAAACAGGACTGTATTGGCGAGCCATGCCTAGAAAAACTTTAGCAGCAACAAATGAGACGAGTGCTCCAGGATATAAAGCCAGTAAGGACAGAATAATAATTTTATGCCGTGCAAATGCTTCTGGGAAGCATAAGCTAAAACTAGCAGTAGTGGGAAAATAAAAAAATTCGAGAGTCTTCAAAAATTTAAATAAGCAGTTGTTACCGGTTAGCTATTACAATCAAAGTGCGGGTTGGATGAATCGAGATATTTTTAAACACTGGTTCTTTAAAGAAGTTCGCTCGTTCTTTGCTGAAAATAATTTATCCCAAAAGGCAGTGCTTTTACTTGACAACGCGCCTTCACATCCAAATGGCGAAATTTTGAAGTCAAATAATGGTGACATTTGTGTCTCTTTGTACCTCCAAATGTTACGTCTATTGCTCAAGCAAAGGATCAAGGTGTAATAGAAGCGATGAAACGCCTTTACAGAAAGGATTTAATGTTGAATTTGTTAGGTGATGTGGATATCAAAAGTTTTTGGAAAAAATTAAATATTAAAGATGCAATATATGCTATTGCTCGAGCTTGGAATGATGTGAAAGGAATTCACATAGTCCGCGCTTTTTCAAAAATAATGACTCTGGAAGAAGCTGAAAAAAACTCCTTCAGAGGTATCCTGCAACTATATGCACTAGGGTGGATCAAAAACCAAACTTTGAGATAATCTTACCTAATAGCAAAATTATGTTGTCTTTTAGTGATATGACACCTAAATATTTTTGAATTTAATTAATATTTAGAGGGTACGCCTTACGTTTGAATTTTTGAAATTATACAAGAAAGGCCATATAGTATGCCATGAAAAGTTCGTATTTGTAATAATAATAATAATAACAGAGTTATCATCAAAACTGTATACTAAAAGAGCAAGAGAAGGTGGATAAAATTAAAACTCGAATTTCGCAGCAATGCCTAAATTCGATAGCAAAAAAGATTTCAATATTGAATGATTTTCATTAATTTTTCTGTTGTATTATTTTTTCAATTATTAATAAATGTTTATTTTATTATTTTCCTTGAGACATTTATGTTATATGACTACCAGAATATATTCAAGTTATTCGTATTTCCAAGGCAAAGCGCAACCTGAAGATGAGGTGCTATTTACTTTAAATTCTAGCATTACACTGTTTTCATGTAAAGGCACCATAATTTTGCTATTAAAAATCAAAAGCCCAATTTTCGTTTTTTTTCTATACAAAAATGACCCACCCTAATATCTATATTTCGCTCAGGACGTTATTACTATGAATGCGGATATAAAATCGATTGTAAGTTAGTTACCCCAAAGAAAGAATATTATAAAAACGTTTCTTAGAATATGATAAACCGAAACTCCTTCCAGGAATTTCCGCAAATCATTTTTATATTGGCACTAAATTGATGGTTTTATGAATATTGTGCTATCGTAGGTAATCAAGTACTTTGAATAATAATATCCAATGGATTAAAATGTAAATTAATCGCATTTCAACAAACTAGCCAATAATAATCAAACAGATTTTCTAAACATAATATTATACAGATAATGCAACAGAATAAGTTGCCCAAATACTTATGAGCGGTAGTGTATAGGTAAATGTATAGGTACTATCGCTGACACTATAAACAGAACGAGAAGCAATAAAACTGTGCGAAACTCGACCTTATTGCACCGGCATGATGTGAGCCTTACGCTCAGGTCATAAAATGTGTTAATCTAGGATGCCAGGTATAAATCTTGGGCAGGAAAAATACGCTTTAGGAAACGGGTATTAAAATTGAATATTGAATTAGCAAATATAAATTTGGGGTCTCATGTTCCTATCTTTTATTTCTGCATATTCAGTCAAACACAAATAATTTCGGTTACAACAATTCCTTTTTTGTAAATAAATATTTCTAGGATTTATTTTTTATAATAAATTTGATGTCATTACTTTGTACTATTATTTTTTCTCGGATAAGTAAACTACGATCAAATTCTTTTGTTACACTAAAATTAGCATACATATATGTGAGAATTCCTTATATAGTGCTTACTTTATTTTTTTTCTGAGAAAGATTGGGTCTGCTTATACTGTAAATAATACTAAATCTGTTTATATTTTTGGAAATCGTTTAAAGAAATAAGTGAAACCGAATTAAAAATATTCCCAGAAATTATGTTCTGGGTTTTGCCACTATAATGAATTATACTTTTAAATGAAACAATATAAATTGGTAGAAGAATTTTTTGTTTCTTCATTTCTATACTAATTACGTTCGATTGTGTTTTGAAAATGGAGCGGCATCAGTTAGGTCCACAGTGCACGTTCGCAGTAATTAGAATAATTTTTGAAATGTGGCAAAGTGGCAAATCGTATAGTGAAATAAGCGAGTTGATTCATAAATCGGTAAGACAATTTATTTATTTCAACGTATTCTATTATTATTATCATTATTGTGTAATAAATTCTTTTAACGGACACTTAAAATTCACTATCAGTTGATAGCTTCGTCGGGAGTCAAAATAAAGAAATAAAGTTATCAAGGGAACCTAAAAAGGTAAAATGAACTCTTTATATCTAAAAATTATGTTAAATAATTAATTTATTTTAATACTTTTTAAATAAGTTTTATTAAATATTGATTAGCAAAATCAGTATATTTATTAAAATTCAGTCATATCTGAATTTTGCGCATTTCTATAAAACGTCTTTTGAAAATATTATTCACAATATAATATATATATACCGGGTGCTGCACCCTGTATACATATATAATATAATTAGTATGTATTTTCAAAATCAAAATTATAATTATTTTCTAACGAATGTTAATGATTTTCATTACTTTTTTGAACACAATATTTATATTGGTTTAAATTTTTTCTATGTGACCTGTATTAAAATTTAAACATTTGATTTCATAAACCACGTTAGGTTGCTTTAATTTCGGTGATTTAGTTTTTAAGAATTCTCAAATAAAATACTAATATTTTATGTTGTGTGCAAAATTAAGATGTCACTGAATTCTGTTAATAAATATATGAATTTTACTACTTGCTATTTTTTACTACTGGAAAAATGCAGAAATTGAAAAGAAACTTTGAATTTTCAAAATTATTAGCTTTTGGAAATTTAGAAACACTTTCTAAGGGCCAGTTTTATAATGGAATTTAAACGAGAATTTTAAAATGAAAGTCAAATTCAGATGTGTGAACAAATGAATTTTTGCAGCTGTTTTTACGCTTGAAAGAGATTTTAAATTTAAAGTCTCCTTTAAATTCGATTATAAAACTGGCTGTAATTCTTTAATAATTCTTTTTTTTTCAAGTGTAAGGAAATCATAATTTACACAATAGAGTTTCATTATTTATTCATATATTTCAAATATTGTAATTAATTATTTCAGAAATCTACCATTCACCGATGGATACTACGTTACAGAAACGAAGGTCTCGTAGAGAGGAAACGAAGACCACTTGGTCTAAATAAGAAAACTACAGCCAATGAGGATGAACAAATCTTAAATACAATAAGAAATAGTCCTTTTCTTTCCAGTCGGCAAGTTCTAGACACAACGGGAATTGCTTGTTCGACGAGGACCGTTATAAGAAGACTTGCCAATGGAGGGTTACGAAACCGCAAATCAGCTAAAGTTATAGATTTCACACCGCGCCATGCCGAAGAAAGAGTCAATTTTGCAATTCAAAATCTGTACAGAAACTGGGAAAATGTTAGTGTTTTCTGACGAGAAAGTGTTTAGGTCGGATGAAAATATTCAAAAACTAGTTTATCGTCCAGTAAATACACGATATGCTACACCATATGTCAATAAGACAAAGAGAAGTGGTAGAGTGTCAGTCGCTTATTGGGGCTGGATGTCAACGCATGGTCCTGGCGAATTAGTCCCAATTAATGGAAGATTAACATCCCGGCAATATACAAACATTCTTGAACAGCATTTATTACCTTTGGCGTATGCTAATGATAGAGGTATTGCATTTGTCCAGGATAATTCGGCCATTCATACTGGCAGAGTTGTTCAAGAATGGTTTGAAGAACATCCAGAAATTGATGTGATTCCCTGGCCTGCTAAATCTCCGGATTTAAACCCCATTGAAAATTTGTGGGCAAATGTTATTCGACAATGGGATGACGGAAATGCAAATTTAAGGAATAGGGAATTTTTACAAGAACATATAAATGGCATTTGGAATCAATTGGGGTTAGGAAATTTATGCCTACATTTAGTCGGTTCTATGTCGAGGCGATTAGAGGAAGTCATTACAAATGGAGGATACTATACTAAATATTAATATTTTCAAGTATTTATGTAAAAACGAATTGTATTCTATGTTATATAAAGAAAGTTATTTTGAAATGTTTTTCTTTCTAAACAAAAGAACAATATTGAAATTAGAAATTAAAAATTATATTCCACAGCTTAACGTATAAAACTACTGAACATGTCTCTGGAATTACTTGTTTTTATTCAGCAGATCAAATAAACATTATTATTATTATTATTATAACGATAAGAAGTTTTATTTTCCACTGGAAGTGCGTCGCCAAGAACCAGCAACTCCATTTTTAATGGAGTAAAAAATTTGTCAGTATGAACAAAATTTCAAAATCTCAACTAAATGTTGGATAAGTGGATAGTTATTTCTTTTCCATGTTTTACTGATTATTGTTATTGATGTTTAATAAATTTTACAATAATAATCATTTGTATTTAACAATTGTTTACTAGTTTTTTGTCTGTTCTGATTGTTGCTGTTTTTTAAATATTTGTATAACTGAGATTAATTAATATTACCTACAGTATCTTCGCAAAGACTTTCAAAATTTAGTAGCTTAATATTTTAATTTAGCTTTATTCATTTTGACAAAACGTCTGTAAATTCTTTAAACAAATATAGTTTTACTGGATAAAAATTTGTTTTCTTCTCCACATAATACTTACAGGCTATCCTAATTTTTGCAAAATGCTTAATATGCATTAAATAAATCAAAATGGAGTGCCGTTTCAGAAACTAACTATAAATATTATTTCTAAGTATATATTTAACTGGAAAATAGTATAGTCACTGGGTTACTAATCATTATAACATTGGTTTTAATTATTTAAATTCTTAAAATTAGCTCCGAAATGTTTAAGCTTATAGTATTATGCTGGCTAACATAATTTGTCCATTTCATTACTGACTGAATATAAACGAATTCTTATATATTTATGAAATATTAATAAATTAATTGAAAATGACTTTATTATTTAAAACGAATAATTATAATATTAACATCAGAAAATTAATTCTAACAGGATTCTAATATAGGAAAACAACTGATTTGCTTATTTTAATTTCAAATGAGCAAACCAGAAGAGAATACTCCAGATGTTTACCCCTGCACCGGCAGGTAATGCAATAAAATGTGCTATAAGGCTCAATTTCGCTAGGTCGTAAGAGGCATTAGTGCCAAGCAAATTTTCAATCGTTCTGTTTATAGTGTCAGCGATAGTACAACAAGGTTTCTATAAATGATTCTAATATCGCATTACCTCTGATAAACAAATGACCATGTGCCACTAACCACCGATGCTGAACACAGTCATTGGTAACGTTAAAAAGGAGGTGGAATATCCAACCATCCAACGCAATATTCAATGCCTACTTTGATGTTAGAATCATTTATAGAAACCACAGTATACTTATCAATCGTGCCATTTATTTTTTCAAAGCTTAAGGTGGATTTAAACGGTTTTACAAAAAATCTTGTTTGCATTTCGGGCGTGAACAACGATTTTGGCCCTTTGCGTCTTAAAATCCCTCGGCCCTTCGGGCCTCGGGCTTATAATTCCGCTGCGGGCCAAAATCACCTTCTTCACGCCCTTAATACAAAAACAGCTGTTCTTTTATTCCTATAAATGACCGAGAAACTCTGTAAAACCATCAAAAATGGTCCACTCCAGATTTTTCTGTAGATGGATGGAAGTAAACGTTTAAGAGATGTTCATTCTAATGTCCGTATTTGTAGGTTTTTATTTCTATCGAAGCCCAATGCATCACAAAATGCAATCAAATTGTATAATGAATGAATCAGATGTTACAGAAGAAATTACATTTTAATTTTTCTTTAATAAATTTTAAATATGTAATGTGGCAATTTTATAATTACCTAAAGAATTTTTTTTTATTTTTATAGTTTATTTAGTACTAAAGTTTCCTACTCCATTTGAATATCGGCATAAAATTAGGAACTATTTACATACATACATAGGGTACTAGTAAAACAAATATAATAACTTGGGATTAACTATTTTGAATTTCCCACCTTTCATTACATTTCATTACTATTTGACTGTCCTTTTCATTACATTATTTTAACTGCTTGTGGCAACCCTGAGCATTACTGTGGCACAATGATCTGGTACAGAGTAGATAGACAGTGCCTTATGTTTCCTGCATTTTCGATTAATATCAGCATGTGAGTGAAATAGCGAATATCGGTGAGTAATTTTGGCTCATGTATCCGACAAGAATGTCACTAGAAGCCTATGTCACGTGACATAGGATGTGCAATGCTTTTTAAATGGGTGTATTTATCATCTCACTCTTAAGTTAATATCAATTCTTCTTTCTCTACAGGGAATCTGGCTACTTGATAAATCTGTGACTGTGGCATTACTAACATTTGAAACTTGCAATAGGTATATTCGTTTTAGATGACTTGGACTGCCCCAAGTCACCTACGTCAACGAAATGTGCATTCGTTTTAGATTTTCGACTTGCCGGATTTGACACAGACATATTCGTTTTAATTGCCACTACGGCAACGCTGGTGTTGACGTAATGTGCACCTACTCGATAGTAGGGTCTAGTTGCGTCAGCCGCAAGTTAACCTTAATTTTTAGTTTTATTTCAGTTATTTGTTACTATGGATATCACATATATAGTGCAATTTATGTATATATTCGCTGCCAAAACATTCTTGCTGTATATGTTCATAAGTAAATACAAAATTCTATGCTCGAATTCATAATACTTTATTGAGACTTCCTTAAATAAAACCGACGTAGGCCATTATGCTCATAAAAGTAAGTAATACAAAGTCGTAATATAAAAATGAGTTCATTGCGTTAAATTAGTGAGGTTTCGTAGTTATTAATGTCAACTTGTCAACACAAAATCTATTCGTTTTAGATCAATTTCTGGTACAACCACAACTTGACCTATATGTGCACTAATTACTTGACGATGACGTTATTGTGGCAAACCCAAGATTTCTAAAACGAATATACCTATTGTCAATCAAATTTCAAACTGTGTTTGTTTTGATTTTGGTAGTTTTGTGGGGGACAAACGTGCTTGCAAACTGCCTTTAGTACCCAAACAATTGTCAATTTTACCAATGTCAATAATTTCGAAATGTGCGTTGTTGGTACATGCATATTGTGTAAAATTCGACGCAATTTATAAAGGTAATCAATTATATCACAAAATCTTTTAAGCGGACACTAAATCGCGCACTATACACTTTACGTTTCTCCGTCGTTCGACAGCTTCGTCAGAAGTGAAAAATAGGTTGTCAACTGAAAAAGTAACTTGATTTTTTTTTTTTTTTTTTTTAATTTTTAAATCTGAAAATAATTTGAACAGTATAAATGTTAAAAAATTGACAGATCTATATTCTATTTAAGGAATCGAGAAAACTACAAAATGTATCGTTTAAATTTGCAAAATCAGTACGTTTATTTAATAGAATTCGACGACATTTTTATTTTACACATTTCTATAAAACGTCTTTTGAAAATATTAGACTCGTAATATAAAATATTAGTATTTTCAAAATCAAAATTATGGTCATTTTCTAATGAATGTTCTACAAGCATTGAATGATTTTGATTATTTTTTTGGATATGATATTTATGTTGGTCTAGACGTTTTTTTAAATTTTGGCTTGTTTCTCCAATATAACATGAATTACAATTTAAACATTTAATTTCATAAACTACGTTAGGTTGTTTTAGTTTTGGTGTTTTGGTTTTTAAATTTGAGAAAATACTATTTAAATTATTTACAGATTTGCTAGCTAAAATTAAATTGTGTTTTTTGAATATGTGTTTAAATGTATCATATAGTGGTTCAATGTAAGGTAATGATATGTATTTTTTGTTTGAAGTTTGTTTATTGTTATTGTGGATTTTTGAATTCTGTAAATATTTAACACGATTTTTTATTACTGATTCTATAAAATTTATTGGATAAGAATTTTGAACAAGTCTTTTTTATTAAATTTAAATTATCATAAATGAAAAGTTTATCAGAAAGTAAAACAGCTCGATCTGTTAAAGAAATAATTGTTGCAATTTTATAGTTTTAAGAAGTATACGAATGAAAATTAATATATCTACCTGACCACGTAGGTTTATGAAACCAATTTGTTATTACGTCTGAGGATATTTACATCTAGAAAACTTAGTGAATTGTTAATTTCTTTTTCTACTGTAAATTGTAATCTATTATGAAAAGAGTTAAATCTACTTAAAACAAAGTCTACTTTATCTGAAGGCAAAATCAATAAAATATCATCGACGTAACGAAAATATAAAGTTATTGATTTTGCCTTCAGATAAAGTAGACTTTGTTTTAAGTAGATTTAACTCTTTTCATAATAGATTACAATTTACAGTAGAAAAAGAAATTAACAATTCACTAAGTTTTCTAGAATAAAGTTTTCTAAAATATCATCGACGTAACGAAAATATAAAGTTATTGATTTTGCCTTCAGATAAAGTAGACTTTGTTTTAAGTAGATTTAACTCTTTTCATAATAGATTACAATTTACAGTAGAAAAAGAAATTAACAATTCACTAAGTTTTCTAGATGTAAATATCATCAGACGTAATAACAAATTAATAACAAATTGGTTTCATAAACCTACGTGGTCAGGTAGATATATTAATTTTCATTCGTATACTTCTAAAAACTATAAAATTGCAACAATTATTTTTTTAACAGATCGAGCTGTTTTACTTTCTGATAAACTTTTCATTTATGATAATTTAAATTTAATAAAAAAGACTCTTGTTCAAAATTCTTATCCAATAAATCTTATAGAATCAGTAATAAAAAATCGTGTTAAATATTTACAAAATTCAAAAATCCACAATAACAATAAACAAACTTCAAACAAAAAATACATATCATTACCTTACATTGAACCACTGTATGACACATTTAAACACATATTCAAAAAACACAATTTAGCTAGCAAATCTGTAAATAATTTAAATAGTATTTTCTCAAATTTAAAAACCTAAACACCAAAACTAAAACAACCTAATGTAGTTTATGAAATTAAATGTTTAAATTGTAATTCATGTTATATTGGAGAAACAAGCCAAAATTTAAAAAAACGTCTAGACCAACATAAATATAATATCCAAAAAATAATCAAAATCATTCAATGCTTGTAGAACATTCATTAGAAAATGACCATAATTTTGATTTTGAAAATACTAATATTACTAATATTATATTACGAGTCTAATATTTTCAAAAGAAGTTTTATAGAAATGTGTCAAATAAAAATGTCGTCGAATTCTATTAATAAACGTACTGATTTTGTAAATTTAAACGATACATTTTGTAGTTTTCTCCATTTCTTAAATAGAATATAGATCCGTCAATTTTTTAACATTTATAATGTTCAAATTATTTTTAGATTTAAAAATTAAAAAAAAAAAAAAAAAATCAAGTTACTTTTTCAGTTTCCGTTGACAACCTTGTTTATTTTGACAACATATTTTTCACTTCTGACGAAGCTGTCGAACGACGGTGAAACGTAAAGTGTATAGTGCGCGATTTAGTGTCCTCTTAAAAGATTTTGTGATACAAATTTCATCGGACAAGAACCAACTGTAAAAAGTAATTAATTATATTAAGTTTGGCTTATTTTAATACTCTTATACAGAATTAGTTTATATTAACAAGATAAATGGATATTGATGAGCAGAATAAAAAACGAGCGTGCTGTGTACCGGGTTGCAAAGATTTTGTTAGTAAGCGACATAGGCCCAGTATTTCATTCAGAGTTTAACTTTAAGCTTCGTTTTATTTCTACGGAAACAATTGTCTTTACAATTATTACTATGGGAATAAAACGAAACTTAAAGTTAAACTCCGAATGAAATACTGGGCCATAGATTCCCAAAAAACAAGTCTACTTTATTTGAACAGTGGAAGAGGAACATAAGAAATCCTAAATTTGAACTTCAACCATCTCAAATCTACAGATCTTATTTTGTTTGTAACTGCCACTTCACTGAAGAATTTATTGTACCTGGTGTCCGAGGACTAAGTGTGAATGCTGTTCCGACATTGTTTTTGTCTAGTAAAATAGTTTTTCATTTATTATGAGTTGAATAAATTATGAATTATTTCTAGATTTCAATGAAAAATTAGAAGAATATCTAGAATTAACAGAATTTCCCAGCAAGTCTAATTGTGCTACTACTACAGATCCCATAATTGATTCAATCAGTGCATGGGAATCTAATGTACCTACAACTTCTAGTAATATGTATCAGTAACTTTAGCAATTAGTGAAAAGATCGATAAAGCCAGTACAAAAGCAAGTATTGACATAGAAACTGGCAAAAGTTTTGATAATATTTCAACATTAGATAGGACTCCTCTTAAAAGACAAAGGGGAATTCTGCAGGTCTGATATATTCAGTACCATTAATGATAGTCTACAGAGTGGAAAGTTTAACTGGAATAAATTCTGTAACTTAGAAAATTACCATTTGTAGCAAAATTCTTGGAACAGGTCAATTTTTATTTTTAATGGCGCATATTACAAATGGATTTCTTTAACTTGTTAGCGACGGTTACATTTAATATAAAAGAAGAGATCGGTGTATGAATACGGGCGGGAGTAGTCAAGTTATGTCGGTGAGCGTAACGGGTGGTCTTTAAGGTTATATTTGGCGTATTAGGTGTATTTGTTATTGTAAACAATGGCGTTACTTATTAAATATACAATTAACTCTTGTGGTGTATTGTTAATTAACCTGACAACGGAGAAGAGTTAATATTTCAGAAGTGAGATTTGTGAATCCAGTCATTTTTTTTGGCGCGAGTTATAAAACTCTTAAAAAGTGACGCGTTGAACCGGTGAGCGGTGTAATTTGGAGAATAAAAGAAAAATTGTGTAATTCAAGTGGAGACGAATTTGTTGAAATGGAGGAATTTAACGCAAGTTCTCCGACTTTGGACAAGTTTATGTTGCAGTGCAACCAGACACGAGGTGACACATCTGGAAACGCAGGTACCGATAGAAAAGTAGCTAATGTAGTGCATGGTAGTAGCCCAAGTAGTTACGAAAATGAGAAAAAAGCTGTAGCAGTAAACAATGGAGTACTTGATCTTATCAGACTTATGGAAAGTAATCACACACAATATCAGAGGCTATTTTAACTGAACTTCTAAACCGACAAACACAACATGCGAACACAAATGCTACAGGGGTTGAACAACGTGAATATCACATCATGCCTGATTTATCAAAAACGATTGACAAATTTAATGGTGATACTAGTGACGGAATAGTATATTACATAACGAGAGTTGTAAATAGCATATTACGCACGGTGGAAAAATTGCGCATGAACCGCGCAGCGGCGAATGCAAGTAATTCCACAAGTGCGTAATTGCTTTACAACTCGAGTTTTGTACTATACTTTATCTACGACCACAAAAATTACCTTATTATTCAAGTTCAAAATAATCAGCAATGACACTTGCAATTTCGACGACTGTCAATCTAATGTGATGCGGCTACGTAGATCTAACTATAAACGTACGTAAAGTAGATGCGTTTTTGTTACTTTACGCACGACGTTTGTAAACACCCGCTTACTTAATTTATGAGTTGTACGTAATTCGTCATTTACAGTAGTGGTCGTAGATAAAAGCAATTGAATGGCTAGATCGTTTAAAAAGCTGCGCGTTGTTGCACAGTTGGCCACAAGCGTTTTAGTTGGAGACGGCGCGTATGAATTTGAGAGGAGGCGCTGCAGATTGGTATCAGGCCAGGCGTAATGACATTAGATGTTGGGATGATTTTGAAAAATTCTTCAAGAAAACTTATGATGTTAAATACAGTTTAACGGAAAAATTAGATCGAATGAGAGAGAGGAAACAGAAGAAAGGAGAGGATTTAAATGATTATTTCCATGCAAAGTACAAATTATGTCTGGAATTAAGCCTGCCGTTTGATGAAATTAAGGAACAAATTGTTGTAGGGCTGAGTTCCAAAAATTTTATAAATGGCTTAATGCTCAAGCGACATGATTGTTGTGAAGATCTTCTGCATGACATAATTATGCTGTCTCGAGTTAATCGTGAAACTACCGAGGAAAAACAACCGCCGAACGCAACGTTTGCAAATGGAGGTGAGAAACGCAAGATAACGGAAAATTTCGGGAACGTGAAGGACACGAAAGGGCTGAAATGTTACAATGCTATTTGTGCAAGAAACCGGAACATATACGACGGAATTGTACGCAAAACAAAGACGTTTCGAAAAATCGAGTTATGATTGCAGAGAACAATTTTGACATGTGCGCGGACATTACGAAATTTGAACGAATTGTAACAATAAATGATCAATTTAAATGTAAAGGAATGATAGATACTGGCAGTGCGGTATGTACATTAAAAGAAACAGTGGCGGCTGAATTCGGACTTAGAGCAGTTGCGCGCACGCAAAGTTTGTATTGTACGGTTTCGGTAAAATAACGAGTGCTTCAGTTATAAGCAAGGCTTATTTACAATGCAGTTTAACATTGGACGATGTTAAAGAAAATGAAGTAGAGATTCTATTAGTTCCGGACAATTCTCAACACGTTGACATGTTAATCGGTCGAAGCTTCACAGAAAGACCAGAAATTGCTTACGCCAGAGTGAATGGAATCCTAAAGTTTGGATATGCGAACGAAGAACCGTTTAAAGATTTAATGTTGTTTGAAGAACCTCGAAAAACAAAAATTACAGTAGCGGAGTCAAAAGAAGTTGAAACAAATCGTGTCAGCTTCATAAAAGTATGTGCCAATAATTACGAAGCCGAAATTCCAATTCAGGTAACGAAGAATATTACTCTGGAAAAAGGCGAAACAATGGGCGAAATGCGTCATGAGAAACCCCGGAAACGTATTAAACGAATCGAAACAGACATCAAAATGGATATGTTGAAGATAGATCCAAGTGTTACGAAGAGCGAAGCCAAAAATGTTTTAAGCTTATTGCAAAAATACCGAGATTGCTTTGCATTGTGTCTGGATGAATTAGGTACTACGGATGTAATAGAAATGGATATAGTAGATACGGGAATTCCAGTACGCAGTAAGCCTTACAAAACAACAAGACAAGAACGGGAAATCATTTGTGACATTGTAGACGAATGGAAGAGATGCGGTATAGTGACGGAAACTACACCGGAGTAAAGTTTGCCTGTAATACTTGTGAAAAAGAAAACCGGTGATCACAGACTGGTGGTAGACTACAGAAAATTGAACAGTCAAACACTGAAGGTGAATTACCCGATGCCATCAATAGATGAACAATTCGAACATTTGGCAGGCTGTCACCTTTTTACCGTTTTAGATTTGGCAAACGGTTACTTGCAAGTAACACTGACAGAAAACACGAAGCAGAAAACAGCTTTTGTATATCCTGATGGAATTGGACAATTTGAAAAAATGGTACATATTTGGTTTAACAAATGCACCATATATATTTGTTCGATTAATGAATACAGTACTTGGAAAACTCCGTAACAGAGTCGCAATGGTTTACCTCGATGACATACTTGTGCCAGCGAAGTCATGGGATGACATGTTGCAGAAACTTGAATTAGTTCTTAGTACTCTGAAGAATGCTGGACTCACCTTGAAAATTTCAAAGTGCGAATTTGGACGACGTGAGGTAGATTATTTAGGACTTTCTCTAAGCGGCGAAGGTACAAAACCAGGATTAACGAAGACTCGAGCAATTCGTGAATTTCCACGACCAGAATCAGTACACGAAGTAAGGCGATTCTTAGAACTTACGAGTTTCTTTCGTCGATTTGTACCACGATATGCAGAACGTGCACGAACCTTAAGTAATGCAACAAAAGCGGGCGTAGAATTTAAATGGAATTAAGAAATGGAAAAGGCTTTCAATGATCTGACAATAGCTTTAACCACAGAACCAATACTGAAGTTATTTGACTCGACAACTGAAACACAAGTGCATACTGACGCAAGTTCGGTAGGGATCGGTGGCATGCTGCTTCAACGTGGAGAAGATGGAATATACCACTTGGTGTATTGCGTATCCAAGAAAACTAGTGACGCCGAGAGTAAATACCACAGTAGTAAACTGGAACTACTAGCTATAATTTGGACAATCGAACGACTGCGAATGTACCTACTGGGAATTAAGTTTACAGTTTTCACAGACTGTCAAGCGTTGGTTTACTTAACGGTACATAAAACAGCGAATCCACAAATTGCGAGATGGTATGCGTTACAGCAGGAATATGACATGGAGATACGACATCGTTCGGGAGACAAGATGAGTCATGTAGACGCACTCTCGAGAGCTCCAGTAGAAAATAACAATCACGAGTTGGAAGAGTTGTACGAAAAACTAGAAGTGTTTCAAATAATGGATGAAAACGACAGGATATTGATGATACAAATGAATGACTCAGAATTACGAGACTTAATCAATATATTGAAGGAACCTGAGGAAAATAGAAGTGCAGCGGATAAAAGAAGAATTGAAGATTATGAATTAGAAGCATCGAGACTCATGAAGAAAGTAAGCGTCAAAGGAGAAGAAAGGAAATTGTATATCATACCGAAAACAATGAGAAAGGGCTTAGTTGTGAAGTTTCATGATCTGCAAGGACACCTTGCATTGGACAGAACTGTCGCGTCGATACTGGAAAAATATTGGTTTGCTGGTATGCGACGATATGTACGCCAACACATTCGGGGTTGTGCAGAGTGTATATTGTTGAAGATTCCAGGTGGAAAGAAAGCTGGAGAGTTACATCTAATACCTCTAGCCGACAGACCATTCCAAAGGATACATATAGATCATGCAGGACCTTTTTGTAAGAGCGTGAAGAATAATTCGCACCTATTAGTTGTAGTTGATGGACTGACGAAGTTTGTGCGTTTATATCCTATGGCATCCACTAAAACAAAATATGTCTTAAAAGCCCTCGACTCCTTAATATTGGATTATGGATTACCGGAGATAATAATTAGTGACAGAGGAACATGCTTTACAGCAAAATCCTTTGAAGAATTTTGTAAGAATAAAGGAATAAAACATATTCTTAATTCACCACAACATCCGCAAGGTAATGGACAAGTTGAACGAGTCAACCGAACCATTGTACCAGTAATCGTTACTTATATGGAGTTAGATAAAGGTCGAGACTGAGATACGAAACTACATACTGTTGAGAGAGACATCAACAATAACATTAATAAAACAACAGGGAAAACACCATTTGAAACATTGTTTGGATATAGTGGAAGTTACAACGATGGTGTCTTAAGGCAATTAGCAGAGCATAAGACAAGAAGAAACCCGAAAGAAGTGCAAGACGAAGTTCGTAAAAATATAACTGAGGAACAACTGAATTATAAGACACGGTGCGATAGAAAGAGAAATAAAAATGTAAAATACACAGTGGGAGAATTAGTTTTCATGAAGAAAATGAACATACGTATAGCTGCGGGAGAACCTACAAAAACATTACCCAAATATCGAGGACCACTAGTCGTGACGGAAGTATTACCTGGAGATACATACAGAGTAACCCAACTGGATGAACAAGCTGGTGGGAAGATATATTCTTCTACCGCACATGTAAGCCAACTTAAACCATATTGTCAGAAGTACGACTTGGATGAATACGATTCAGAATCAGAAGTAGAAGCCGAAGATAGTCTAGAATCCAATGATACTGAAACAACGAGCGAAGAAGAGGAAAAGGACAAAATTGATGAGAATCCTGAATAAGAAAAGACAGAGAGATCAAAGCGTGAAAGAAAAATGTTAATAAAGTTAGCGGATTACGAGGTAGCATCAAGTTGCAGAACAGGGACGTTCTGATGTCAGGAAGGGCCGAATGTTAGAGATGGTTACATTTAATATAAAAGAAGAAGAGATCGGTGTATGAATACGGGCGGGAGTAGTCAAGTTATGTCGGTGAGCGTAACGGGTGGAGTTTAAGGTTATATTTGGCGTATTAGGTGTATTTGTTATTGTAAACATTGGCGTTACTTATTAAATATACAATTAACTCTTGTGGTGTATTGTTAATTAACCTGACAACGGAGAAGAGTTAATAAACTTTTCAATTATTTGGAGGGGTGAAACAACCCCTATTTTTTTTTTTTTTTTTTGAAATGGAAGGGTGTGTTGAGTAATTTTTTTTCTTAAAGCTTGTTCAATTGGGAGCTGTTCAAATTTAGAATTTTCTATGTTCTTTTTCCACTGTTCAGATGAAACAGAATTGCTTTTCGAGTTGTCAAATTAAACACAATTGTGATGTCGTTTACTAGCAATTTTTTTAAACCCCGTACATAACAATTTATTCTTCTACTCGGCAATTTCCATTTTGATTAAATTATAGAATTTGTATTTACAGTTGGTTCTTGTCCGATGAAATTTGTATCACAAAATCTTTTAAGCGGACACTAAATCGCGCACTATAACACTACGTTTCACCGTCGTTCGACAGCTTCGTCAGAAGTGAAAAATATGTTGTCAAAATAAACAAGGTTGTCAACGGAAACTGAAAAAGTAACTTGATTTTTTTTTTTTTAATTTTTAAATCTAAAAATAATTTGAACATTATAAATGTTAAAAAATTGACAGATCTATATTCTATTTAAGGAATCGAGAAAACTACAAAATTTATCGTTTAAATTTGCAAAATCAGTATGTTTATTAATAGAATTCGACGACATTTTTATTTTACACATTTCTATAAAACGTCTTTTGAAAATATTAGACTCGTAATATAAAATATTAGTATTTTCAAAATCAAAATTATGGTCATTTTCTAATGAATGTTCTACAAGCATTGAATGATTTTGATTATTTTTTTGGATATGATATTTATGTTGGTCTAGACGTTTTTTTTTTAATTTTGGCTTGTTTCTCCAATATAACATGAATTACAATTTAAACATTTAATTTCATAAACTACGTTAGGTTGTTTTAGTTTTGGTGTTTTGGTTTTTAAATTTGAGAAAATACTATTTAAATTATTTACAGATTTGCTAGCTAAAATTAAATTGTGTTTTTTGAATATGTGTTTAAATGTGTCATATAGTGGTTCAATGTAAGGTAATGATATGTATTTTTTGTTTGAAGTTTGTTTATTGTTATTGTGGATTTTTGAATTTTGTAAATATTTAATATGATTTTTTATTATTTATTAATATGATTTTTTATTTTATTCTATAAGATTTATTGGATAAGAATTTTGAACAAGAGTCTTTTTTATTAAATTTAAATTATCGTAAATGAAGTTACTTTTTCAGTTTCCGTTGACAACCTTGTTTATTTTGACAACATATTTTTCACTTCTGACGAAGCTGTCGAACGACGGTGAAACGTAAAGTGTTATAGTGCGCGATTTAGTGTCCGCTTAAAAGATTTTGTGATATAGAATTTGTATTTACTATCGTTTGAATTCTTTTAGTTAGCGTTATAAAATATTCTTATTTAGTCTGTCTTCTATTTATTTTTTAAATTCGTACTATACGGGTTGAATTTTCAAACTAGGTGGATATAATAGCGTTTTTCACTGGCTGCACTGGTGTGCACTCAGGATATCTCTATCTCGTTTTATTACATAAAGCTGAACCGAGATGAAAATACACTCAGTGCACACTAGTGCAGCCAGTGGAAGACGCTATAAGTAAATTCCGTCGAAGTCGTGTAGGAGTAGAGGGGGTTCTAGCGTATATCAACTCACGCTTTCAGTTCGAAGCATGCAGTTTTTAGAACTGGCCGGCCTTGTCTCGCATTGGGAAGCGAAACGATGAGCGCGTATTTAATAATTTCATTTTAAATAGGATTTCAATAATTCATGTAAAATATTGTTCTAATTGTCGCAATACATTTGCATAACGCAATTATTATTTTTTGTAATTAAAAAATACTACCATAAACATTACAGAAATTAATTATAATAATGTAGCTAAAAACTGCACGCTTCGAACTGAGGGCGTGAGCTGATACACGCTAGAACCCCCTCTACTCCTACACGACTTCGTCCGAATTTACTTATATCCACCTAGTTTAAAAATTCAACCTGTATAAATAATAGGTTTGTCATATTATTAATAAATATGTATTACAATAACTTATTTGTTTCAACTTTTTCCTTGTAGGTAGACACTAGTTGTAAATATAACATTCAATATCACTTGATAAATTATGTAATACTCATTAAAGGACTTGATAAAAACGTGCTACATTTTTGAGTTGTGAATTATTCAAAATAAAAAATTATAATAATGCTTTTTAATAATTCATTATGTCAGCATTAATATTTTTTTATTTTGAATTCTCGACTCAAAAATATGGCAAGTTTTTATTATTGCCATTTAAATAATTCAGGGTCATATCTTTCATAATTTCCGCCAATGTGTTAGTACATGTGCTCCGTGCATGTGCTCAGATACGCGGAGCGCTGATTTTGTTGTCAGTGATGGTATTGCAGTTTCCCATCTCGATTATTATCTCTGCTCTCTTTTTTCAGTTCCTATGGATACCTGAGAGAGAGAGCTCGTTTCCAGTTCCCATTACAAGAACAATATGTTGTATGAGCAAGTTCGTAAATTCATCGTTCGATGAAATCACGTCTTCATTAAACCGTTCGTAAAGTCATCAAAACCATCAAAAACAAAACCAGGAATTTTTATTTTCATCGATTCCTGTAAATACTTTAATTCATTAGCTCACAACGGTACGTGAATTCATTGCAAACATTACAAACACCAAGAACATCTGTGAGATATAATACACCACTTTCCGACATTGAGCCTAATGAATAAAACGAAGCAAATGCTTTTACTTCTGTTATAATTTTTTTAAAAGCTTAAATAAGTGTATTTACAGTTGGTTCTTGTCCGATGAAATTTGTATCACAAAATCTTCTAAGCGGACACTAAATCGCGCAACAATACACTTTACGTTTCGCAGTCGTTCGACTGCTTCGTCAGAAGTGAAAATTATGTTGTCAAAACAAACAAGGTTGTCAACGGAAACTGAAAAAGTAACTTGATTTTTTTTTTTTTTTTTATGTATATTATATTTATTTTTTAATCTAAAAATAATTTGAACATTACAAATGTTAAAAAATTGACAGATCTATGTTCTATTTAAGGAATCGAGAAAACTACAAAATGTATCGTTTAAATTTGCAAAATCAGTACGTTTATTAATAGAATTCGACGACATTTTTATTTTACACATTTCAATAAAACGTCTTTTGAAAATATTAGACTCGTAATATAAAATGTTAGTATTTTCAAAATCAAAATTATGGTCATTTTCTAATGAATGTTCTACAAGCATTGAATGATTTTGATTATTTTTTTGGATATGATATTTATGTTGGTCTAGACGTTTTTTTAAATTTTGGCTTGTTTCTCCAATATAACATGAATTACAATTGAAACATTTAATTTCATAAACTACGTTTGGCTGTTTTAATTTTGGTGTTTTGGTTTTTAAATTTGAGAAAATACTATTTAAATTATTTACAGATTTGCTAGCTAAAATTAAATTGTGTTTTTTGAATATGTGTTTAAATGTGTCATATAGTGGTTCAATGTAGGGTAATGATATGTATTTTTTGTTTGAAGTTTGTTTATTGTTATTGTGGATTCCCGAATTTTGCAAATATTTAACACGATTTTTTATTACTGATTCTATAAGATTTATTGGATAAGAATTTTGAACAAGAGTCTTTTTTATTAAATTTAAATTATCATAAATGAAATAAATAAGTGGAAAAATTTCTAATGCAAATCGTTATACGATTCTATTTATTAAAATTTTTACTACGTTAACAGGCAGAATTATTTAGAATTTCATTTTTCTTCAAATATTTGCAGTTTTCATTGAAAAATTTGAAGTAAAAGCATATGCTTCGTTTTATTCATCTGGCCCATTATCTAAAAAGAATAACTCGAGTTTAATATTATTTGCGGTATTATCAGGCATTTACTCACATAATGGTTTGCATTAATTAAAAATTGTCACCATTGACGTTAGTTGTCACACTTACATAACCTCATGAAAGATACCATGGATACTCACTAGGCGTTTACGATAATTGGAGAGCTCCGTAAGCGTAAACTTAGCAATCCAAATATAAGGAATCTTTAAAACAATTATATCAAAATAAAGTGCTTTTTAGGTGTTATTTTAGTGCGCTAAAAAAAATTTAGTGCTGAAATGATATTACACAAAAACAAAAAAGAATGCGGGACTGATGAGTTTTGATAACTTGGCGGTACACAAGTTGAAAAATAAAGTTATCTAAAAAATAATTTACGAAGAAATTAAGTGCTATTTAAGTGTTTTCGTATTACCTAATGTTAATTATTACATTTCTAACGTTATACACATTTTTTTAAACACGAAAGAGGACTGCTGAGTGCATGCAACAGTGCAACAGTACCAGAGTGGAAATAATAACATATTCCTTAACCAAACGTGAATTATATTCTAATTATGTGCAAACTGCATAAATTTATTATATCGTGAATTTGTTTTACCACAGAAAGTGAATTAAAATTTTTTTGGTTAACATTATTTAGGTTGGCGGCGATGATTTCGAATGACAACAAATTGTCTTTGACTGTCAAAATATTATAAATAATTATACACAATAAATACATTATATGAAGATTACATTTCAAGTGGATTACAAAAGAAAACATCGAGGTAAGTTTAAATGTAATTAAATTATTAAAAATTAATATAAAACACAACAGTTTAAAGCAAAAAATATTGGTTCTAAGACAAATCCGCTTAGATAATTTTCTAGTACCCAACAAATAATTTTTTCTATAGCGAACGTTAAAGCGTGGTTTTAACAACTCAAAACAGTCGATAAAACGGAATTTTAACAGCAAGGGTTGATAAAGTAACAATTTTCGTATTAACCATAGCAACAACCCACGCTAGTTACTGGGATCATGATCTTAGATGATCATGATCATACAACGCGATTTTGAGACGTGATTGCTCTTTTCTGTCTTTAACGTTCGCTATAGAAATATAGAAAAATAGAATGTTACACACGACGGCAAAATTCAATTATCGACTTGTGAAAATTAATTCGCTCGCTCCTTCATCGGTCATGAATTAAATGTTTTCACTCATTGATAAAGAATAATTTTACCGTCTTGTATAGCAAATAACTATTGTTTTCAAATATACTTTTTCAGTAATGGATTTTACGTCTGGAGGACAATATACTAAAACGACTCTTAGCAGAAAGGAATACAATCCCTATTTAACATCGGAAGTCATTGGTCAGTGCTTGTGCAACGAATTGAATCAAAAAGCACGATAGATAGAGTAGATAGCTCTTCCAAGTGTTATAAATATTGCTGATCTAAGGGTTCCAACCTTCCAAACTTAGAATATTACTTCATTTCTGGAACTTAAGTGTGTAACAGTTCTTGGTAAAGGACATTTGAAAGGTATCAATAGTAAATAGAAGAAATTAGCAGTTTGAATTTATATTTGACTTCTAGAGACCATGTTCAAAGAAAGAAACAAGTGAAGAATAAATTGAACAATTGGCTCCTGTTGATAACTTCGAAAAGGATATTTTGTCTATTCTGACAAGACAGATTTTCTATTTTTTAAAGTTGCTTCATAATAGCAGAGTAAAACCACAAAATATTAAACCTATAATAGAAGAAGTATTCGACAATGTTATTAAAAATTTCAGAGTAACAGATTTGTAGCATTTGCTTGTTATCTTTTTATTGCTTTGCTTCAAGCATAAGAAAAAATACAGGATGGTTATGTCCAGGGTTAGGAGGATGAGATTCCGCTTGCAACAGTCCGCCTGGATCGCCGCTTATACTGTGCATATTACGATCATTGCGCTTTCTCCATAAGCATCGGATGAAATTTTAATTTCATAGCGTAAGAAATTGTTAAATTTAAACAAAATTTCGCATTTTAGAATTAAAAATTAAATTAAATTAAATACTAAACGTTCTTTGCTATTGCAAATTATGCATGCGATTATTTGCTATTCCCGTATCGAGTGCACTTAGATGTGACACTCTTGCCAGCGCGAGCAGAATCCGATCCGCCTAACCGTGGTTATGTCTTTATGTAAAGCAACGGTAGTTATGACAGAATCTGTTCCTCATTTGATTTCAAGTAACGGAGCTTCATTCATATATCTCAAGATTTTTCTTCTGTTATGTATTCAACGTATCATGTTTTGAAATGGTAGAATATTAATTAATGTTAAGATAATATGAATGAAATACCGTTACTGAAATGTATCAAAATCTAATGTTAAGTGAATTGTAGGTCTATCGAACACATCTTGTTCAATTAAGGACTGATTTTCACTGCTTTTACTAAATCTTTGACACAGATGATTCAATTCAGTAGGAATGTTATTTTTATTACAAGTAATATAATGTGTATACATTGCTAGAGCAGATTTAGATTTAGTTTCAGAATTATTTTTGTCAAGGTTTTTCTTAAAATCTTGAGCGATCTCCTCCCACACTGTATTTGAACAACTTACAACTTTACAATTATTAAACAATTGTTCCTTATATTTTAAAAGCGTTGCAGTTAATAAATTAATATCAGTGTCTATTGGTCTACCTTTTTTTTTGAAACTAACTTGTTACTGACTTTTCCAACCGTAACAAAAATTTCTTCTGGGCAGTAAGTACCGCGTGATTTTTTAAATTTTTTATCAACTCTTGCAACGGGATTTGGACGGCATGTCGTAGCTTTACTCTAAAACAGCATAAAGGAGTGCAATGACGTACTTTTCACTTAAGCTAAGACATGCCGTCCAGATCTCATGGCAAGAGTTGATAAAAAATTAAAAAATCACTCGGTATAAACGCTACAGGCAGCTGCAAGACTTTGACGTCCAATTTATTCTTTGTTGTCATCAGGATCTTGTCATTCGATAAATATCATCGCCGCCAACCTAAATAATGTCAACCAAAGAAATTTTAATTTACCAGTTTTCTGTGGTAAAACAAATTCACAGTATAATAAACTATTTATGCAGTTTGCACATAATTAGCACTTAAATATAATTCACGTTTGATTAAGGAAAATTTTATTATTTCTACTCTGATACTGTTAAAATTGCATGCACTCAGCAGTCCCCTTTGGTGTTAAAAAAAAATGTGTATAACGTTAGAAATTTAATAATTAACATTACGTAATACGAAAACACTTAAATAGCACTTAATTTCTATGTAAATTATTTTTTAGATAACTTTATTTTTCAATTTATGTACCGCCAAATTATCAAAACTCAGCACTCCCGTATTATTTTTTATTTTTCTGTAATATTATTTCAGCAATAATTTTTTTTTTAGCGCACTAAAATAACACCTAAAAAGCACTTTATTTTGATATAATTGTTTTAAAGATTCCTTTTATGTGGATTGCTAAGTTTACGGAGCTTAATTGGAGCGGTACATGGATCGAGGTAAAAGAGTGAGATAGAACGAATGCGTTTAATGCATGTAAGAGTGAGAAACTAGACTAACCGATATACAGGGTGTCCCAGCGAGACCTTTCATTACAAGTTTATGGGGTTCTGGCCAAAATAGAAACTTGAATATTCAGAATTAGATACAAGTGATTGCGTTCTCTTCAGCTAAAATATCTTCAGATGTCTAGCACTTCCGGTGCATTATTTTTGAGATATTTTGAATTTTCTTAAAAATTTGTATTCTGCAATCTGATTTTCAAAAAATTATAACGCAGCTATGATTGAAGCAATTTTATTTGTAATAGCTGATATTGTAGTAGAAGCTTTAAGGCTCCTAAAAATTCCATAAGCATAGTCTATTAAGCTACAGGGTGTCTAAAACGCACCGCTCCACATGAAGATACTCAAACACAGAAAAATACTTTTTTTCAAATGGAACGACCAATATTTTAATACACCATCGTATGTGGAATTAATGCTGCGTCGAACTGTATTAGCATTCCCTATACCTAATTTTAACAGTTTTTCAGTTAAGAGATATTTTTGATTTAATACATAAAAATTTACCATTTATTAGGTTAAATATTTCGAATTTTGTTGACTTAGCCATGAAAACAACAAACAATTGCATTTAGCGTTTCCTCTTACTACAAATTTTAAGCAAAACCAAAAAAAAAAAGTTGAGAATCAAAATCAAAATTATTCAAACGCTGATATTTTAAATCTATTTTTTAATTCATGAAGAATGATCTAAAATTGTCCAGAGCAGAGAATGTGTGTTCAATAAAATGTACCTCTCTTGTCTCCTATGAATAAAACACAGTTTGGAAAGTTTGAACCTAACTTTATACAATTTGGAAAATCAAAATGTACGAAGATCAGCAACAAATAACGAAGATAAAATTGGACAATCATTTTAAAACACTTTCACGCTAACCCAGAGAATTGCAAACCAGCAGCTATTTTATTCTTGAATTTAAAGTAATAAAGCTTATCCTTTTTCGTTTTATAAGATCACAAGCGTCCCAAGAAAAGGATGATCAAAGAACAATTAAAATTTGTGAATTTCCATTTGCTAAAATCTATTTTCTTTGGTTTACTGCAAAATTTGTAGTAACAGTAATCATTGTTATAATTTCCATGCTATCTTAACAAAATTTAAAATATTTTATCTATTACAATTGCAATTTTCTATGAATTAAATCGAAAATGTTTCATAACTCAAAAACTGTTAAAGTTAGGTATAGGGAATGCTAGTACAGTTCGACGCAGCATTTGATTCCACATACAATGGTGTATTAAAATATTGCTCGTTCCATTTGAAAAAAAGTATTTTTTTGTGTTTGAATATCTTCGAGTGGAGCGGTGCGTTTTAGACACCCTGTAGCTTAATAGATTATGCTTATGGAATTTTTAAAAACCTTAAAGCTTCAACCACAATATCACCTATTACAAATAAAATTGCTTCAATCATAGCTGTGTTATAATTTTTTGAAAATCAGATTGCGGAATCCAAATTTTCTTAAAAATCTGGATTCCAAATTTTCTTAAAAATCTGGATTCCGCAATCTGATTTTCAAAAAATTATAACACAGCTATCCTTGAAGCAATTTTATTTGTAATAGGTGATATTGTGGTTGAAGCTTTAAGGTTTTTAAAAATTCCATAAGCATAATCTATTAAGCTACAGGGTGTCTAAAACGCACCGCTCCACTCGAAGATATTCAAACACAAAAAAATACTTTTTTTCAAATGGAACGAGCAATATTTTAATACACCATTGTATGTGGAATCAAATGCTGCGTCGAACTGTACTAGCATTCCCTATACCTAACTTTAACAGTTTTTGAGTTATGAAACATTTTCGATTTAATTCATAGAAAATTGCAATTGTAATAGATAAAATATTTTAAATTTTGTTAAGATAGCATGGAAATTATAAAAATGATTACTGTTACTACAAATTTTGCAGTAAACCAAAGAAAATAGATTTTCGCAAATGGAAATTCACAAATTTTAATTGTTCTTTGATCATCCTTTTCTTGGGACGCTTGTGATCTTATAAAACGAAAAAGGATAAACTTTATTACTTTAAATTCAAGAATAAAATAGCTGCTGGTTTGCAATTCTCTGGGTTAGCGTGAAAGTGTTTTAAAATGATTGTCCAATTTTATCTTCGTTATTTGTTGCTGATCTTCGTACATTTTGATTTTCCAAATTGTATAAAGTTAGGTTCAAACTTTCCAAACTGTGTTTTATTCATAGGAGACAAGAGAGGTACATTTTATTGAACACACATTCTCTGCTCTGGACAATTTTAGATCATTCTTCATGAATTAAAAAATAGATTTAAAATATCAGCGTTTGAATAATTTTGATTTTGATTCTCAACTTTTTTTTTGGTTTTGCTTAAAATTTGTAGTAAGAGGAAACGCTAAATGCAATTTATATTGAATTGAATATCTTCAAGTGGAGCGGTGCGTTTTAGACACCCTGTAGCTTAATAGACTATGTTTATGGAATTTTTAGGAGCCTTAAAGCTTCTACTACAATATCAGCTATTACAAATAAAATTGCTTCAATCATAGCTGTGTTATAATTTTTTGAAAATCAGATTGCAGAATACAAATTTTTAAGAAAATTCAAAATATCTCAAAAATAATGCATTTTAGAGATAGGGAAATGTATTGCAATTTAACATATTTTTACATGTAGAATTCAAAAACGTGATAAAAAACATAGCATTCCATTTAAAATAACAAAGTAGATGGCGACTTCCGGTATAACCGGAAGTGGTAGACATCTGAAAATATTTTAGCTGAAGAGAACGCAATCACTTGTATCTAATTCTAAATGTTCAAGTTTCTATTTTGGCCAGAACCCCATAAACTCCTAATGAAAGGTCTCGCTGGGACACCTGTATACCGCTTCCAATTATCGCAAACGCCTATTGTTTACAAATTATCTACGTCACACCCGTTTTGGCGCGAATTCGATTACATGAAACTTTAAATATTGTTCTCTTATCTTAGAATTTATTTTTAAAAAAATGTAACGCGCATTTTAATCTCTGACATGAATGCAATTTTTCTAGCATATAAAAAACTTTTATGCAAGTACCCCATTATCCCTTAATCCCCGATAAATAATTAAAACTTTGATTATATTTGTCGATAGTTTTTAACAGAAAAGCGGACGTCATGATACAGGCTGTGTACAAAACATATTCAAAATGTAGGTATTTAAGCCTAGTAGTTTTTTCACTTAGGTACAGTGCGTTAATATATTTTTTAGATAAGGGGAGGCTATGAAAAACAAAATCACACTCTTAGCTTGATTCTAAACTTTTATTCTGACATTTGCTTCCTGACCCTTGTCAAATCAGTTAGTTGTTTAAACGCTCTTGAACACTATAGTCATGGGTCAATAAGCAATCCAACGGCATTTGAAATTAGTCGTTATCATGTTAAAGAGTTTTAACAAAGCCTTATGTATTCAACTGGAAGATTTTTTCTACTATCGTCAAATGTATCTCGACATTTCAATTTTGACATAAGTTAACTTCATTTAAGCTACGATTTAGGTTTTATTTTTCATAGACTCCTCTAATCTAAAAAATTTATTAACGCATTGTACATTTTGCATCGAAACTGTAACAATTTACAGCTGGGCACATCTTGCATTGAAACGGTGTACGATCGTTTATTTATATTGAATTTGCCAAACTGACACTAAAATGTGACTTAGGCATTTTTGCATTGAGCTCTTCAGTTAGTCTTACCCTGCTACACTCCAACTGATTTTGTGGCACAGTCATTTGAACCATAGGCCTTATAGGCCTGGTCACACCTTTACCGGCTACAGTAGGCATTGGATGACCCCTTCTTGGAAAATAGGGACCCAAAGGAACTGCGTCGTGACTATCCTGAAATGCGGAATGGCAATGCGACAGTAAGGGAACTAAAATTTGCATCGCTTCTACGGGCATAATAAGTACGATCTCCTTCAATATTTCTATGCAGAAAATTCTCATATCGGGTGGATTGTATGTATTTAAGAGGGACGCCAACTTTTTAATCACCTCCAACCAATCTTTCGAAGCCAACAGTATCCCTCGGGCATCTTTCGCATCTCTGTATAATCTAACACAGCGCACCAAATCTAAAAGTATCGATAATACTTCGAGTAACTCGCCTGATACATGGCAAGCGGTGGCTTCGTGTAGCATAACATGGAGATTTTGAAAAGACTGCAAAGAAAACATTTAGTATCAGTTTAATTTGCTAACAAAAAAAACGAAATCACCTCGAAAACAATTTGTAAACCACCATTGTAAGCCACATAAAGACGGTCGTCATTAGAATCGACTAAAATCCTGAATGCTGAGATGAGTGTAGACCAACTCGTTCGACCGTCCAAACACTGAATGCAAAAAAAAGATGTGAAATGTCATGTATGACAAAAAACAAAAGTGCTGTTTACTTGCAAGTAAGTTGTAAGTGTACTTCTTCTAAAACTACAAATTTCACGTTGTTCCACTTCCGACGCTTCAGGGTGTTTCATCACCATCAGTTGCATTAATTTAAACAACTCTTCAACAGCAGCTGAATATTGCGTCGGGTGAGGAGTTATGTTTTTGAATGCCCACTGTAAATTCTGATGCTGAGCCAAATGCCTTGTAAACAACCTCGATTGCTGACACATCATTCGTAACAGTCCGTAATAAGCAGGCAGCATTGCTCTGTTATACATCACAATTTCCTGGTCGTCATGATCAGCACTGTAAGAACAATTCAATTAGAAATAACTCAATTAAAACCACAATAAAAACGTACAGAATATAATTAAATGCAATATTTTTGGTGACGTGAACATTTTGAAGCATCAGCTGGACGTTTTCCGGGCAATCCGTGCAAACGTGATTCCAAAATGCTAGCAATGCTTGTTTATTGTGATGGGCTGGGATGGATGGTTCTGATAATTTTGGATGAAACAAATGCCATAATTGAATAAAATATTGTCCAAACTGAAACAGAGCGTTTATTCTTTTCATACAAATCACCACCAACACTATCGTCTTACCATAAGTTTTTCCGTTCTTGAAATGCAACAGTACATGAGGAGCGCAAAATAAGTCGTCAATTTCATCGTGCCATGCTGCTGCATATCCGTGTAGTGTTTGGCAGACGATAACAAACACAGGAGAGCCATGTAAATCTTGTGTAACACGACCTGGGCTTCCGATGATAGTTGCGGTTCCCTATGTAATCTATGCGTTGCTCTGAATCCTAAGCGAAACTGAGTGCTAGGCACTAGAGAAACCAATAAAAATCCAGCGGCTGAAAATAATAATGTTAATTTAAAAAAGAGAGAGAAAAAAAAGAACAGGGATGCGAACCGGTAACAAAAAGACGGTTCGGTTCGGCTCGTGATTCAGGAGATTTTGCAGGTTCGATTTTCGTTCCGATTCAAAATAAATAAGTTGGGAATGGTTTTTAAACCAATTCGATTGTTATTTTTTGGGTCGTGCCGTGCGTCAACGGCTTCTCGATTACAAAACAAAAAGTGTGGCCATTTAAATTACCATTAAGGCCCAGTTGTACAATTTCAACTTAACTTTAAGCCAAAGCTTAAACCCTTAACAACAATTGTTAAAATAATCGTTGTTATGGGTTATGCTTCAGCTTAAATTTAAACTGGCATTAAACAACTGGGCCTAAACGTCACAAGTCATAATCTAACAGCGTTTTCGACTGACCGCTCCAGAGCATTCTGAGAGTACCTATCTCCATCTCCTATTATTATATGAGGTTAAAACAAGATAAAGATCTCTGACAGTGCTCTAAAACAGTTAGCTGAAAATGCTATAACTTTAAGGCTATGTCCTACGTAGACGGGCAAGACGAGCGTGTTTACGGACGGTCGCCGCGCGCAACGCAAAACGCATATGGCTAAAGCCGGCTTCCCACGATGCGTGTTTTCGCGGATAGTATCACGGACGGCGTACGACCGCGCACCACTTCGGACCACATCCTGGGTTCTTCCCATGGTGTCTACAGATCCGTGCTGGTGCACGATTTTTGCCATCCCAAAATGCCTAACGATAGAAGCCGCATCGCTGCTGTTGCTGCTTATCTCCTGTAGATAGACATTAAATTGTCTCTCTTTCTTTTCAATTATTTTACAGGTATATTATCGCCTCTTTATTGAGTTTTAATTCTGTTCTATGCATCGTATGTGTCATTTTTATTGTTGTGTTCCGCTGTGGAGAATTTCCACAACGATGGTTCATTTTGATAAAATTCAAAAATTCGAAAATTAAGTCGTTTGCCCACTTCATACTGAAAACTACAAATATATACAATCATAGACGGCGACGACAAAATGAACAAGGTACAAAGATACGTCATTTTGTCCGTATTGTGGCGGACGAACTCGGACCGCCGCCACCGCACACGAGTTCGCACCGCACCTTTGAAGTTACCGACTCACGGCGGATCAGCCTGCAGAATCAATTGCACTTAAGATGTACAGAGTGTTTCGAAATCGCGCATACAGAAAGTAGGGTAACATTATACATAAAAAAACTGAATTGTTCGATTAGAGTATACTCTATTAGAATAATTACCGGGCATTCTACACAATTCCGATTGCTTTTAAATTTCACAAAATGTGTCACTTTGTCATTGATTTCTTTTAATTTGGCCTACTCGATTGAATGCTGTAAACCAGGCATGGGCATGGAAAGGGGAAGTATCTCCCACTACGCTAAGCAATAGGTCAAACGAGTGTCGATTGCAGCTAGCTTGGTCCCACGAAATATAAAATTGTAGACGGCGGCGGCGCGGTGTATTCGTTTTGATGCTGTTCATATTGAATTAAACCGAAAATTATTATAAATATTGTTTAAAAAAGGTTTGTTTTTCAATTTAAAATGGTCTCGAACTTGTACGACACTGTTAAACGCTAATAAACCAACATGAACTAACTCGCTCGGCGCTCTCTGTTTTTGATTTCGTTGATACGACTGACAATGAGTCAGTTACGTGCCGGCGCTTGTTTGTCTGAAACATCGAGATCGTCGCAAATAATTGGGGGTGGGAGGTCGAGCTTTCGGCGAGCCCATGCCCGTCCCTGCTGTAAACCATTACATGTAATTAGAAAAGTATTGGTCTAATCGAAAAATCGTAAAGGAACAATTTTTATCAATCACTATTCGATTTCTGTAATGTTTGTTGCGCTTATTTCAAAGTGCAGTGCGTTTTTGAACTTCAGCGATTAGCTGCATGATTGTTCCGCACGCGGGCAACGTGTCAAAATTTTTCGCGTTCTAAAAAATATTTTTTTCGTCGTCACTCCTGGCGGAATGCGCAGTAGTTTGCAGCACGCGGATCGGGAGTTTTGTTTACATTTGTCACATGCTTCGAATGCGAGAGGCAATATAAAATCGAATCCTGGCGGAATGCGCAGTAGGTACTTTTCGGACACGAGATCAAATGTACCGACGCGAAGTGAAACGACTGTATAGACTGTGGCGTAGCTGCGGGCGTCAAAGATTCTGCACAAGAATTCTTCCGAAAATTTTCGCCATAATTTTCGTGAGAATTCTCGTACATGTAAAACGGCTCTTAGAATAATTATCGGCCATTCTATACAATTCAGATTGCTTTTAAAATACGCAAAATGAGTCACTTTTGTCATTAATTGGTGTTCGGATTTAATCAAAGTATTTTACTTTTTACGTTTTATTCTGTGCTCTCTTTTGACAGATGTATTATTATTATTTTTCTATGCCTACTACCTTTTTAAAAGTTAAAGTTAATAACATGATAATAATCTTAACATTTCTTCCCCCTAGTGAAGACTCTTCACTTTATTTCTTGTACCTCTAGTTTACAGATTTTTGTAGCTGGCCTTCTATAGTTTCCATGACTTGTTGTAACCTCTGCTACTCGTACTATACCATCCTTTCCTGGACAGACTTTTACAATCTTTCCTATTGGCCATGTGTTTCGTGGTAAATTATTGTCAGCAATTACTACGATGTCACCAACGTTGAGATTTTCGCCTTTACTCAACCATTTTGCTCTTCTGTTAAGTTCTGGTAGATATTCTTTTACCCACCTGCTCCAAAATTGATCACATAAAGCTTGTGCACGATGCCATTGTTTCTTCACATTTAATTCATGATTTTGTATTTCATAACCAGGTAGATTTCCACCAGATGTACCAATCAAAAAATGATTTGGTGTTAAACTTTCTGGGTGTTCTGGATCAACAGTTACGTATGTGAGTGGTCTTGAATTTAAAATGAATTCAATTTCTGCAAAAGCTGTTTGAAGAACTTCTTCACGTGGATATTTTTCGCGTAGAATTAATTTTAAATTTCTTTTTACTGAAGCAATTAATCTTTCCCAACTGCCACCCATATGTGGTGCAGCCGCTGGATTAAAATGCCATCTAATTCTTTTAGCGGACATTTCATCTGTTATTTTAGATTGGGAAAATCTTTTAATGAGTTCTAAAAGTTCGTTATCCGCTCCATGAAAATTTATTCCGTTATCGGAATACAAATCTGTAACTGGACCTCTGCGGGCAATAAATCTTTTTAAAGCCATAATACATGATTCAGTATTTAAAGATGCTGCAATTTCTAGATGTACTGCTCGTGTAGTCATGCAGGTGAAAAGGATTCCATATCGTTTTTCGTGTTGCCTGCCAATTGTAACTTCAAAAAAACCAAAATAATCAACTCCAGTCTGTATAAAGGGTTTACTGTAAGCATTTAGTCGAGCTTCCGGTAACATTCCCATTTCCGGAGTTAAGGGCTTGACCTTTCGGTTTTTGCAAGCTTGACACTTGAAATTCTTTACAGCATTTCTCAATCCTTGAATCCAAAACCGTTGTCTAATTTCACTTATCACGTACTCGTAATTTTGATGATTAGCTCTTTCGTGGTACCACTTTATCAACAGAATTGTGAATCTATGTTTTGCATCCAGTAATACCGGTTCATTTTCTAAGAAGTTAGTGTTTATTCTTCCTTTCATGCAAAGTAGTTTTTCATCATTTAAAAATGGTGCTAATTTGAAAATTCTGCTTGTTTTCTTAATTTCTCCAGAATTATTTAAAATGCTTAATTCTTCAGCATAACATTCTTGCTGCACTTCTTTATACCACAGTTTCTCTGTATTCGCAATCTCTTCTTCTCGAAGTGGATTCATTTCAGCTAATCTTCTCAATTCTTCTTCCTTCATTTTCTTTTTTCTCGTAATTTTTCTTTTCATGTTATTTTTTAACTTCATATTAGTTATAAATCGGAGAATCCAAGCAGTTGTACGAACTAATCTCAAATATTTTGAAAATCTATTTACATCAGGTAAAAATTCACTCGTTCTTTTAATTAGAAAGGTATTCAGATTTTTCTTCTTTTCTAGTTGTTCTTCATTCATTTCATAAACTGGTTCATTTTTTGTAAAATTACAGAGATCGGCGTGCTTCAAAAAAGGCGGGCCGCTTAACCATCGTTCTGTTGAAATTTGTCCGCGCTTTAAAACTCTGGTAGCTTCGTCAGCCACGTTTTCTTTTGTCGTAATCCAGTACCAGTTCTCCTTTTTTGAAAGTTCCAAAATTTCTCCAACTCTATGAGTCACAAATTTTTTAAATAAGGACGTATCCGATTTTATCCAGCACAAAACTGTTTTTGAGTCTGTCCAGTAGAAATATTTCTGGACTTCTATTTCTAATTCCGATTTTACTTTGTCCATCAGCCTACTCAGCATCACGGCGGCTTGCAGTTCCATTCTTGGAATAGAAATTGGTTTTAATGGTGCAACTCGAGTTTTTGCTAACACGAATGATGTGTAAAAATTATTTTTATACTCATATCGCAAATACACTACTGCTGCAAATGCTCTTTCACTTGCGTCACAGAACTCATGTAATTCGATATTTTCCGAATCTGCCATTTTTTCTCCATAACATCGAGGTATTGTAACAGATGGTATCAGATTTCTGAAAATTTGAATCCAATTATTCCAGTAGTCAGCCAATTGATTTGTAATTTCATCGTCCCAGCCAATTTTTAATCTCCAAATTTCTTGTAAAATTATTTTCAGAGTTATAAGGACATTACATAGAAATCCGAAGGGATCAAACACAGACATTGCCATCTTCAAAATTTCTCTTTTTGTGGGAATTTTACTACCATCTAGAATTTTTGGATTAACTTTTCTAAAATTCAGTAGAAAAATGAAGTCATCATTTTTGGAATCCCACTGAAGGCCAAGAACCTTTTCGATGAAATTTTCTTTATATTCTTCTAAGCTCTTTATTCTCCGCATTCTCAAATTCTCAGGAATACTTTTTAAAACTTTTTCAGAGTTTGAAATGAAATTGCGTAATTCAAACCCACCTTTCTGATGCATTTTAATAACCTGTCCAATGCAGTTAATGGCTTCTTCTTCAGTCTTCTTGCTATCTAAATAATCATCCACATAATGCTTATTCAAAATTGCTTGACAAGCTTCTTCACAATCTGTTCTACTTTCTTCAGCGTTCCTATTTTTAATGTATTGAGCCAAGCTGGGTGAACACGTAGCTCCGAACGTCATAACTTTCATTTCATATACGTCTGCTTTTCCGCTTCTCCTCATGCCTTTCCAAAAAAATCTTTGAGCACATCTGTCTTCTTTTCTAATCAAGACTTGGTGGAACATTTCTTTAATGTCACCGGTGTACGCTATTTTATACTGTCGAAATTTCAACAAGACTTCAGTTAATGGTGTTAATAAATCTGGACCTTGCAGAAGTTCTGTATTCAAGCTAACTCCTTCTGTTTTTGCTGCAGCATCGAACACTAATCTTAATTTTCCAGGTTTATTAGGATTTACGACTCCAAAATGTGGTAAATACCAAATTTTCTTGTTTATCTCTTTCGATTTTAACTCATCCAGTTTTTCAGCATATCCTTTCTTCACATAATCTTCAACTATGAGACAGTATTGTTCTGCAAATTTCTTGTCTTGATCCATTTTCTTTTCCATACAAAACAGGCGTTTTAATGCATTTTTCTTGCTATCAGGAAAATTTACTTCATCCAATTTCCATAATAATCCAACTTCAAATCTTTCTCCAACCCTCCTGGTGGTGTTGTTCATAATTTTTTCACATCTTTCTACTTCTGGAGTCTTCCCGTAATTGCTTGACAATTTAACTCCAAATGATTCTGTTTTAAAAGATTCTTTTACTAAGTTGTAGACTTCTTCATCAAAAGATTGGCATTTGCAAATCTGACATAAAAACTGTTTTTCAGCTTCTTTTATTGAATTTATTTTTCCATGTAGTACCCATCCTAGAGCAGTTTTAGACAGAATAGGACCGTCCCGTGAAAGTTCTACAACTTTTCTTGGATATGCCAGTTGAGAGTAATCTTGGCCAATTAATATTAAAGGACGTTCTTCAAAAAATGACTTCAGTAAACTTAATTGTTTAATTTTAGGGAAACTTTCTTGAATTTTCTTTACGTCAATTGTTTGTTTGGGTAACATCATGTTCTTCAAAGTTCTTACTCCGTTAAGAGTATGAGTTTTGCCTTTTTCATTTAAAGAAGAAATTTGAAAATGTACTTTCTTAGAATGCTTGTCTTCATGAGTGATTCCATTGGTCCACTGGTAACAAACCGACTCTTTTTCTCCATCTAATTGCAGTTTTCTTGCTAATTCAGCATCGATAAGACTTACTGTAGCGCCTTCATCAAAAAATGCGTAGGTGGTTACTTCACAAACTGGACCCTTTACTTTTACCGGTAATATTTTGAGCAATACCGTATTTGGAAGTTTGTTGACTAAACAAAGTTTTTCATTTTTTGTTAATCTATCATGTTTTTGAAAATTTTTATGAAGTAACTTATGATGAAGCAATTGACAGTTATTAAGACCACATACCTTCTTGTTTCTACAAATTTTTTGAGAATGATTTCGTTTCAAACAACAGAAGCATAATTTATTCTTTTTCACAACTTCCCAACGATTGTCTACATCCTTGCTCTTGAATTTCTCACAATTATCTAAAATGTGATACTCTTCCTCACACACGATGCAACTTCTAGTCTTCATTGAAAATAAATTTTCTTTTTTCTTGTAATCGACCTTTCCCACTTGTGTGTCGATTATGCATGATATTCTAGCCTTTGTTCTTAACCAGTTCGAAAAGTCTTTCAAATTCAGTTGTTTTTCATGTCCTAAAATTTGGGAACCCCACTCCATTTTCAAAAAATACGGCAACTTCTGTACCAATTCGTCCATAAGTTGTGGATTTGACATATGCCCTTCACTTTTTAACACTTCCATTGAAGCAGCGAGACTAGAGACGATGTTTGAAAAGGCGAGCATCGAATCGGGCTTTCCATCTTTTGGTGATTGGATTTGTCGGGCCTTTTCAATTAACATGGAAATTATTATTTCTGGTCTTCCAAATGTCAACTCGAGAGTTTCAATTATTGATTCTAAATTTGCAGGAGATAGTAGAAGCGGTGGGTGGATGTCGATTTATGGACGCTCGAATTCAGAGTTTTTAAAGTTAGAAAGTGAAAGATAATGCGTAAAGCAATCAAATTGTGAAAAAAAATCAGAGGATTAATCATAAATTTAAAAGATATTTGCATTTGAAACTGTAAATTTTTAGGTTACGAAATTATTAATGGCCGTCAATTTTGATAGTTTTTTATGAGAACTCTCAACTCGTTTTTGATGTATATGAAATGTTTTAGCACCACTATTCATCAAATGCACGTTATATTATTTTTAAAGATACATTTAATTTGAATAAAGGTACGCTTTTTCCAGTTTTTTTTTTCTATGAATTTTCACCATTCCTTTCTCTACGGACGATGTTCATGTTTATCGGTATGGCGCATTGGCGGCATTGGCACATGCCACGCGCATGCGGAGTATATACAGGGTGTATCATGATTAACCGGCAGCAGACGAAGTATGGGTAGAGCACAGGAAATGGAACCAATTTTGTCCTGAGTACGTGTAAATACGCTAACCATGACCTACCCTAATCTGTGTTGCGAACTTGGTAATAAATTGTAAATTGTGAGCGATGGTGGCAATAAACAGATTAAGACGGCCACATCACAGCGCTGCACTCGCACCATCGCTGTTTTTTTAACGTCCATTTTTGTGGTAACTACCGCTTTTCGGTGATTACGTTGTTAACATAATTGGTTCCATTTCCTGCGCTCTACTCATACTTCGTCTGCTGCCGGTTAATCATGATACACCTGTATAGTATTTCAGATTGCTGTTATTGCTTTTTGGTAGATGTCGATGGTTCTGGTAAAGAATATATCCATAAGCGCTGAACATTTTCATGACAAAATACTTAATTTAGCTTTACACTGAACGTATTTCTACAATAAAATTTGCGGATTATTCGTAAATTTCGAATTATTGCCTTTTAAAAGTAACGATTTTAGGTTATGTTCGAAACGTTTTTATAGATATTTTCGAATAGATTATTCTTAAAACGTGTTGATAAGAGAAGGAAAGCCTTTTTGAGTAAGTGTATATTTCAAGGGAGAGAAACCATTGCACATAAATATTTTTTAATAGTACCTATCTACTTGACGAGCAATACACAAATATTTTTTGTGCGATAGGCTTTCAGGGGTAGTGTACTAGTTTGTCGTTGCAAATTTAGCATTTAGGTGTAAATTTACACACAAAAGTTTCTCATCCCTTTTAGAACACACACAAAAGTTTCCCTTCCCTTAAAATACGCACAAAAGTTTCCCTTCCCTTAAAACTTACATACAAAAGTTTCCCGTCCCTTAAAATTTACATACAAAAGTTTCCCTTCCCTTAAAATTTACATACAAAAGTTTCCCTTCCCTTAAAATACGCGCAAAAGTTTCCCTTCCCTTAAAACTTACATACAAAAGTTTCCCTTCCCTTAAAACTTAAGTGCTTCCTCGTTGCTTCCTTCAGTAAGGAACCCCTTAGAATGGGATTGTAGTAAGGCAGTTCCATAAAAAAACTCACAATCTAAGGGATTCCTCATTCAAGGAAGCCTTGAGGAAACACTATGAATACGGACATTTTACTCACAAAAGTTTCCCTTCCCTTAGAATATATTTACACATAAAGGTTTCCCTTCCCTTAAAATATATTTACACATAAAGGTTTCCCTTCCCTTAAAATTAAAATACATTTACACATAAAGATTTCGTTTTCCTTTTTAATTTAATATGTTCGCTGTTCATTTTAATACACCTAACACACTACCCTTGAAAGCCAATCCCATAAAAATTATTTGTGTAATGCCCAAATAACTATAGAATATTTTCATGACCAACGCTCGATGGGCCAGTTCACTTTAACTAACATATACAGATCCATCCATCGCCAAATGTGCCACTGTAGCCTCTTTAAGAAGAAATAGCGCCTGAAATTTTATGATTAGTGCTGGCATGAAATTTTGGAGTTTTTACGAATGCTCAAACTTAATTTCTCTACTTCGCAACATTCATAATCTTTCAATTTCAGAAAAATAGCTAAATAGAAAATTGCAGAGTAAAATCTGTAAATCTAGAATAGATTTATCATGCGTTATCGGCTATTGCAATAGAGTCTCATAATTTGCCGGGTATGATGGGCAACATAATATAATAAAATGTATTTATACAAAAGTTTCTCTTCCCTTCAAATATATATACACGAAAAAGGTTTTCCTTTTCTTTAACAGCACTTTTTAAGAATAACTTATTCGAAAATAGATATGGAACATCAAACATAACCTAGAAATCATAACTTTTAAAAGGTGATGATTTCGAAATTTACGGATAATCCGCAAATTTTATTGCAGAAATACGTTCAATGTGAGGTAAATTAACTATTTATGTCACAAAAAAATGTTGAACGTTTATGGACATATTCTTTACCAGACCCGAATTGGGAACCTAAAGCAACGATATTTCGTTCAGCGTTTCTCGGATTTGGCGCATTCCATACGCATTAGGGTGGGTCATTTTTGTATGGAAAAAAACGAATATTGCGTTTTTGATTTCTAATAGCAAAATTATGTTGCCTTTACATGAAAACAGTGTAGTACTAGAATTTAAAGTAAATAGCACATCATCTTCAGGTTGCGCTTTGTCTTGGAAATACGAACAACTTGAATATATTCTGGTAGTCATATTACATAAATGTCTCAAGAAAAATAGGGTTTTTAGAATAAAATAATCATTTATTAATAATTAAAAAAAGAATACGACAGAAAAATTCATGAAAATCATTCAATATTGAAATCTTTCTTGCTATCGAATTTAGGCATTTTGCTGCGAGATTCGAGTTTTAATTTTATCCACCTTCTCTTGCCCTTTTAATATACAGTTTTGATGATAACTCTGTTATTACTATTATTAAAAATACGAACTTTTCATGGCATACTATATGGCCTTTCTTGTATAATTTCAAAAATTCAAACGTAAGGCGCACCCTCTAAATATTAATTAAATTCAAAAATATTTCGTAGGTGTTATAATATCACTAAAAGACAACATAATTTTGCTATTAGGTAAGATTATCTCAAAGTTTGGTTTTTTGACCCACCCTAATACGCATTCGACTGCCGTCTGACGTCTGCCGCGTACGTCGGAAATCTACCATAAAACGTCAAATTTTGAATTTTCAAAAGCTTATATTTTTAAAGTTTATTGTTAATCCTCTGATTTTTTTTTACATTTTGATTCCTGAATACATTATCTTTCAGTTTTTAATTTGAAAAAGTTTAAATTCGAGCGTCCATAAATCGACATCTTACCGAAGCGGTTTCACAGTTTCTCTAGCTTTTCCCCGTAAGCATCTTTGTATTCTGATAATATTTTCTTCGTCACTAAAATTACATAATTCGGTTGTCCGTTTAAATTGTGAATAAAATAAGGGCCATTCTTCTGGATCTACTGCGAAAGATGGTAATTCTTTTCCAAATGAATGTTTCATAAATACATTTTCAAATGTATTTCTTTTTAAATTTTGACATTTGTGGGTCGATGTCCGCTTTTGTTTTAATTTCCGTCTTCGGATCATCCATAAATGGAGATTTCTGTAGCCAAGTGGTTACCTTTTCTATATCGTTATCTTGTTCTATTTTTCCTGCTTCTTCGAATATATCGGAATTATCAATTTCACTATCCAATCTGCTTTCTGTTTCACTCATCTTTAGTTTCATTTCCATTTCGATCATTTGTTTTTTTCTTAGAAACATCTTTTCCCTTTCTTTCTTTTCTTCAAGATTTTTCCTCTAGAAGAACTAATTTTTTCATTGCTTCTAACTGTATACTTAAAAATCTTCTTTTTGAAGAAGATGTAACAATTGTTTTCTGAGACTGAGCTAAATTTGCCTCTCCGATTACCGCAGCCGGTGGATTTTCCTTTTTTTCCTTATTATCTTCACCGCTTACGTCTTCATTCTTGGAGAAACCTCTGAACTCAAGCTCAGACGGCGTACTTCTGTCTTTTCGTGAAGTAAGTGACATTTTTTTTCTTTTTCGGTTACAATCTTCGTTGTGGACGTTTCTTTTATGTTTCCTACAGTCTCCAAGTGCTGTTCTTTTATGCTCGAAGGACCAAATGTTCGGATTTAATCAAAGTATTTTACTTTTTACGTTTTATTCTGTGCTCTCTTTTGACAGATGTATTATTATTATTTTTCTATGCCTACTACCTTTTTAAAAGTTAAAGTTAATAACATGATAATAATCTTAACAATTGGAACGCTATAAATCCTTATACACTGCGTTCGTAAAGTATGGAATAAATTCATTTTCTACGAAATAAACAATTTTTATATAAAATCCTGAAACAGGTCGATTTTTAATTAAAAAATGACACTATTTTAGTGGAATTTTGTATCTCCCCCTCCAACCCCCTCCGAGTGACAGTTGCCCCTTTAAAATTTTTAAATGGAATGGGGGGACATGTAATACCTCATTTGAAAGGGCTTTTCATTCTCTATTCAGTAGTATAAGAATTTTTTTTTAATTCGTACTTTTTCTAAAAAGGATAATACATTTTAAAATCAACACACAAAATTGGTTGGGTTGGAGGGGGAGATGCAAAATTTCGCTAAAATAGTGTCATTTTTTAATTAAAAATCGACCTCTTTCAGGATTTTACATAAAAATCGTTTATTTCGTAGAAAATGAATTTATTCCATACTTTACGAACGCAGTGTATGTAAGTAATTAGAAAAGTATTGGTCTAATAGAGAAATCGTAAAGAAACAATTTTTTATCAATCACCATTCGATTTCTGTAACTTTTGTTGCGCATATTTCAAAGTGCAGGGCGTTTCGCACGCGGGCATCGCGTCAAAATTCAAACCAAACTAAGGCTATGTCCTAGCTGGACGGGCAATGCGAGCGTGTGTTACGGGCGCTCACCGTCCGCAACGTGAGACGCACACGATTGTGTCCTACCTAGCTGCGGGCGTCAAAGATCCTGTACAAGAATTGTTCCGAAAATTTTCGCCATAATGTTCGTTATAATTTTCGTAAGAATTATCGTACGTGTAAAACGGCTCTTAAAATAATTACCGGCCATTTTATACAATTCAGATTGCTTTTAAAATACGCAAAATGTGTCACTTTTGTCATTAATTGGAACGATGTAAACCATTATACAGGGTGTTAATAAAAAAACTGTACACCGTTTGGCAGGTGATAGTAGAGGTCAAAACAAGAAAAAAGTTCTAATAAATCCATATCCAATTCTCAATACAGGGTGTCCATGCCACGTGTTCACTCTTTTAGAATTTTTATTTTTTACATAAAATTCGGGAGCGATAAATTAAATAAAAAGCTGAATTTTCCGACATACCACTGGCCACCGCAGGTCTTCCGGTTTCGCCGTAAGTGATATCAATTTTCTTATTTTAAATGGAACGCCCTATATATTTTTACATATTTGGAATCTACAGATCATTGTGAGTCCGAATATGTATCATTTGGTAATTTTGGTTTCCATGACAACGAAAAAAATTTTTTTTTGCTTTTCAGTATGCAAAGCTATGTATGGTGTATTTTCGTTCTAATGCGGCCAAGTAATTCGAGAAAGCAACTTCTTTGGTTGCACTTTGGTTTATTAACTAAATTATTTTTTTAACGGAACTTCTTGCGTTTTTTAGCGCAGTTCAATAAAACATTTTTTTAATACGCTGATACCAAATAGGGCCAGTTGTACAAAGGAAGTTTAAACTAACGCTCAACTGAACCAGGTTCAAAGTGAACAAAATCGCATCAAATTTTATTTATGAATGCATTAATTGCCATATGTCATTAAGATCCTATGCGAATTTGTTTACTTTGAACCTGGTTCAGTTGAGCGTCAGTTTAAACCTACTTTGTACAACTGGCCCATAGAGGGTTATTTTTTTAAACTCTTTATCAACTCTTGCAATGAAATTTGGGATGGCATGTGGCAGCTTAACTGAAAAAATAAGCCATTGCCGGTATACAAGTGTTAATATAAAAACTTTACACATTTTAGCACGTGATAGCAGAGAACAAAACAAAAAAAATTGTAATAAACCCAGGTTCAATATTCAATGGCATTTGAAGTATGGTTTAATTAAAAAAGAATCGAACAATCAATAACGAATTTAACACACTAAAATTATCACAGAAGATGTTCAAACTGTCGTCCTTGCTGTTGTAAACAAAGTTGCAGTCGCCGTCGAAGAGACTCGCGCACTTGATTGATTTTTCAGTTGCTGACAAGCGTTTACAGCTCCCTGCCAAAGTCCACCTTCTGTATTAATTTCTCTGGCATAAATAGTGTCTTTTAAATAAGTTCCGTTAAAAAAAAAATATTTACGACCTAATGAAAATTTCACATGCTGTAAAAATGTTAATAAACCAAAGTGCAACCAAAGAAGTTGCTTTCTCGAATTACTTGGTCGCATTAGAACGAAAATACACCATACATAGCTTTGCATACCGAAAAACAAAAAAAAATTTTTTTCGTTGTCATGGAAACCAAAATTACCAAGTGATACATATTCGGACTCACGATGATCTGTAGATTCCAAATATGTAAAAATATATAGACCATTCCATTAAAAATAAGAAAGTTGATATCACTTCCGGCGAAACCGGAAGTCCTGCGATGGCCAGTGGTATGTCGGAAAATTCAGCTTTTTATTTAATTTGTCGCTCCCGAATTTTATGTAAAAAATAAAAATTCTAGAAGAGTGAACATATGGCGCGGACACCCTGTATTGAGAATTGGATATGGGTTTATTAGAACTTTTTTCTTGTTTTGACCTCTACTATCAACTGTCAAGCGGTGTACAGTTTTTTTATTAACACCCTGTATATAATTAAAAAAATATTGGTCTAACCAAAAATTGTAAAGGAACAATTTTTATCAATCACCATTCGATTTCTGTAACATTTGTTGCGCTTATTTCAAAGTCCAGGGCGTTTCGAACGCGGGCATCGCGTCATAATTCAAACCAAAGTAATTTTTAATACAACGCGAGCGGGCGACATCTCTTCGCTCGTCCCGACCGGTTTAGAATTGCATTCACGTTGGACATTAACATCTGTTTGCAAAGTACTGTTTCTTGAAACGCGCGCCCGCGCCCGCATTGCTCGTCCACCTAGGACATAGCCTAAGGCTAAGTCCTAGCTGGACGGGCAAAGCGAGCATGCGTTACGGGCGCTCATCGCCGGCAACGTAAGTCGGCTTTCACACCAAAGTAGCAAGCTGCATGCTGCTTGCATCCTGGATGCACGCTGCATCCCACTAATTTTAGAACCTATGTAAACAATTGATAATGGGCGCGTTTTATTGGCACCATTCTGTTTCCGGAATGATCATTCTATGCGTTTTATTGTGAAATTCTGCACCCTTCACTCTAGATTTTACGACGTTGTCAGCTAATGGTGGAGTGAAAAGTAGAGTCAAAAATATTTGGTTAGGTTCAAAGACAGTCATAAAAACAAAAGCGTGGATGGAAGTGTATGGGTCTTAATATTGTCATCATATTGGTATCAGCTCCTCCCCATCATCCAGGATATTAATAACTGCTACAATAAATTTGTTAAAGGTTATCACGGCCGGCACCGGCCCGGTATTTTTTTCTGTCCTTTTGCAAAATTTAAATTTCAGCGCCAACTTGTCTTGTCATATCCACTCTTATCCAGCCAAACGTTTTATTGGTTAAACGATTCCACTTGTTCTAGATCGAGTAGAACATTTGCAATAAAACACACCCAATATTCACACCGGTGTAGCGTAGCATTCATGCGACCTGCCTTCTAAGATGCCCTGCGCGGCACGCTACTTCTCAAAAGATGCAAGAAGCATGCAGCTTGTTACTTTGGTGTGAAAGCCGACTAAAACGCGTGAGACGTGCACGATTGTGTCCACGTAGCTGCGGGCGTCAACGATTCTGTACAAGAATTGTTCCGAAAATTTTCGGCATAATTTTCGTAAAAATTCTCATACGTGTAAAACAGCTCTTGGAATAATTACCGGCCATTCTATACAATTCATGTTGCTTTTAAAATACGCAAGGTGTGTCACCTTTGTCATTAATTAGAATGCTATAAACCATTATAAATTATAAACTATAACTTTTGTTGCGCTTATTTCAAAGTGCAGGGCGTTTCGCAAGCGGGCATCGCATCAAAATTCAAACCAAAGTAATTTTTAATACAACGTGAGCGGGCGACATCTCTCCGCCCGTCCCGTCCGGTTTTCAATTGCGTTCACGTTGGACATTAACAACTGTTTGCAAAGTATTGTTTCTTGAAACGCCCGCCCGTTCTAAACGCATCGCTCGCGCCGCCCGCGTTTCCCGTCCACCTAGGACATAGCGTAAGGCTATGTCCTAACTGAACAGGCATCGCGCGATTGGGCGATGACGATGGTCGTTGTATCGGACGATCAAAATATCAAACTTCAATAATCTAATTTAGGTGTCCTCTTTAGAACCCAAACGCGATCGCGTGATGAGGGAGAACGCTCGCACGTGTTTCTTTTGATATCGCGTCGCGTACATCGCCTCATCGGTTAAAAATCAAACTTAATATCTGGAACGGGAGTGTCCTAATCAGATACCGACTTTGATCGATCAACGCGACCAGTAGACGTTTGATCGCTCAAAATCAAACTAGTTTGTTTTTCGACGCGCTATCGAGCTTTTTGAAAATGGAGTTTGAAGAAACGTTGATTAACGAGGTTCATTTAAACCCTTGACTTGTGTCCTACGTAGCTGCGGGCATCAACGAATCTGTACAAGAATTGTTACGAAAATTTTCGGCATAATTTTCGTAAGAATTCTCGTACGTGTAAAGCGGCTCTTAGACTAATTACCCGCCAATCTATATAATTCAGATTGCTTTTAAAATATGCAAAATGTGTCACTTTTGTCATTAATTGGAACGTTATAAACCATTATATGTAATTAGAAAAGTATTGGTTTAATCGAAAAATCGTGAAGGAACAATTTTTATCAATCACCATTCGATTTCTGTAACTTTTGTTGCGCTTATTTCAAAGTGTAGGGCGTTTCGCGCGCGGGCATCGCTTCAAAATTCAAACCAAAGTAATTTTTAATACAACGCACAGTGGTCAATATGCGGAAAAAAACCATTTTGATTTTAAATTAGTAATTCTTAATGATTAACTGATGTATATTGACAGAATAATCAGATATATTTCCATATTGCATTCTTATACATATAAGCCCTTAAAGTCGCCTGAGTTGTAATGCTTACTGACAGTGTAAAAATTCATCATATTTTTATACGAATTTCTCTTACGATGTTATTACTACATTAAAGAAATATTTTTTAATGAATAGCAGCACTATTAAAGAATATGTTATGCTGAATAAAAATAATTATTTCAATTGTTGTGCCATTACATAGAGGACTCGAAGAATTGTTGAAAAATGTTTTGTGAAAAAATTTAATAGAGCATAATTTTTGAGCTCCGTCGAGCGCTATGTTCTAACCTATTTTTCTGCATACATTAGACTTCTAATTAAGTAATAAAATACTTTTTAGCTGCGACCACTTGCGACCCTCGTTTTAGGTTACAGTTGTTCTAATATTTGACATACTGTAAATATCGCTTCAACTGTCGACCTGTTGATGTGAAACCTTTGTTGTTCATCCAGTGCCTTAGTTTCTAAGTTCTTATGGTGTTAAAAATATGTATAAGTTTCTATTTCGTTTTAGATTTAGATTTTTAATAATTTTTTTTTTAATTCGGCTTAATTTTCACTCATTTTATTTTATTCATTTAAAGACATAATGCATCAAAAAAAATAAAATAAATTAAAAATGATAACGGACAATGATAATTTCAAAAATAATTAGTTTTTTCCGCATCTCTATAGAACCTAAACCATACGAGCGGGCGACATCTCTCCGCCCGTCCCGACCGGTTTTGAATTGCCTTCACGTTGGACATTAACAACTGTCTGCAAAGTATTGTCTCTTGAAACGCCCGCCCGCGTTGCCCGTCCACCTAGGACATAGCGTAAGGCTATGTTCTAATAAATATTACAGATAATAAATGTTTTCGGCGAACGATGAAACAGTTTGATAGTCCCTGGTTTCTTTTTATTATATAATTACGTAATCGAAGAAGTATGCTGGTGTGTCAGCATCGGCTGTTAAAGTGGATCAGTTACTCAGTTCTCAACCGCACTTCGTCGCAGATAACAGCGTTGAAAATATGGACGAATTTTTCAATAGTGTTATTGTGGACACGATTTTAATTTACGACGAATGTGGTCAAAATGCGTTGGCTGCAAGATGTTTGTATGCACAGCCAGCGTAACCGAGATTGCCCTTTGCCAAATAGCAGATCCTTTGTGTCAGTTGTGCAGTTTGTTGTTTGGCAAATTATTCGTGAGGAACAATTACCCGTTCCATTTTCAAAGAGTGCAAGCTCTGATGCCCGCAGATTACCTCCAACGCATGCGATTTTGTCTGTTCTAATTTTTCGTGCGAGTATTGCGTTGACTGGTTTGTTTTTATAGTTTTTTTTAATACCAACACTGCACATGCTACCCCAATCACATTTTTTAATTTCGACATTTTTACGGTTTCCGCACAAATCAGCTGTTTGAAACTGACAACTGGCAGCGCTTCAATATTGTGCGCATGATCTTGCACAAAATATCTAGTGCAGGATAAAATATACAAATTTTATGTGCCAACTTAACTAGACAATATTTCTTGGCCTAGAAATTGTTCAACTTCTTGCACAATTTCTAGGGTAGTGTAAAACGGCCTTAAAATGCTTCTACATTTCAGCTCTTTTATCCAATTGAATAGCTGTGGATTGTGATTACTTTGATTTAGAGCTGTAGTTGTTTAATAAAAAATGTTTAGTTTTAACAGATCTATCGAGATGTGATTAAAAAATATATAAATTCCATTTAAAAAAGTATAAGTTTGGTGGATAACTCACTTATGGAACATACTGTGTATGCGAAAATAATATACTAATGTAGAACTCATTATAGTCGAAAACTTTTATACTAGATGCTTTCCTTTATAATCAATAGTTAAAGAGCTAATGAAGAAATCCATACCAATGATGCACCCATGCAACTCAGGAAGATAAATTTCAAGGACAATCTGGAAATTTGTAAGCTAAAATTCTAAAAAAATCTGGAAATTTGAAACATACACTGTGTTGATTCGTTTTTCAAACATAGGGAAATAGCATGTAAAATTAAATATTTGCAAATATTGGCTCCCCTGTAAATTTTAGAGCAAAACGGTGAAGTTAAAAATTGTTCAGAATTCTGGCAATGGGAATATTACCTAGCTTCAGTGAGAGTTTATTTATTGATTTAACATTAGAACATCATGCAGAACAAGCAAACGACGCCAGAAAGAAAGAAGAATCAGAAAGTGTTTCAAGTGCAAGACCAGAACAAGCGAACGACGCGACGCCAGACCGAGAGAAGAATCAGAAAGCACTTCGAGAATAAAAGTGAAACCACCAACGTTCGATGGAAAGGCTACGTGGACTAATTATTTCAAACAATTCGAAGCAGCAGCTCAAAGGTGCCCAACTTTTGAGAATTTCATGAACCATTACGCCACGGGACGCAAGGCATGATTCGAAATAACCACTGAAATATCCCAGGACTTCTTCAAGACATCGGACTATAGCTTGGCCCACGCTTAGCAGCCGACTTAAGAATGTCCAGAGGAATAGTTCAAGTATTGAGGATATACAGTCAGGGACATTATTGTGGGTACTGCGCTTATATTACTGGTTATTTCCTGCACACGCTTATCCCTTTATACCTGCTTCAGTAATAAATTCGATAATGGTATTCTAAAAATAAATTAATAAATTGTTAATTAAATTCAATTCAATTTATTTTTACCACTATAGGTACATAATATGTACATGTGGATGGTCAATATTGCCTTAAAGAGTAAAGTATAAAAAACAAAAATAAAATACAATAAAACGCACACAAATATTACATTAATATCACAATTTACATCACAATTTTTTTCAGTGAGTCGAAAAGATAATTACTGGGAACCTGCAGTCAAGTATTACCACAAAGCACCAAGGATGAAAACTCTTCAATCGTATAAATCGCATTATTGGACAGAAATTTTTTTAAATTACTCTTAAACTTATTAATTGTTTTAAAACCATTAAGTAGCAAATTATTATATAGGTAGATACCTGCATATTTTGGAGATTTTTCATAAAAAGAATGAGAATGTTTAATGCCTATTAAATCATTTTTGTTTCTTGTTTCATAGTTGTGAATGTCAGTAAATAAATGTTTGTTTCTGTGAACAAATGTTAATAATTTCAGCAAATAAATTGAGACTAGCGGTAATATATTATACTTTGGAAAAGATTCTCTACAAGAGGTAAGCGATGATAAATTGAAAATTAACCTAATAATTCTCTTCTGCAATATGAAGACTCTATCAGCCGAGGAAGCTTGTCCCCAGATAATTATATTGTAATTTAACGCTGAGTATACCACAGCATAGTACACATTTAGGAGCGACGATGTATTTAAAGATTTCTTTAAATGAACTAATGCATATTACGATTTGTTAAGCTTTTTGCATAGGTTGTCGATGTGACAATCCCAAGAAAGATGGTTGTCAGTTAGTAGTCCTAAAAAATTAACTTGATTGTTCCATTTTAAGCTAACATTTAGGGCTGGGTCGATGTATCGATATATCAATACGCCAGCTGTCTGGCGTATCGATACACATTTTCAGCTGTATCGACGTATCGAATATCGATACGTATCGAAATATCGCAAATCGAATACCGATACATATCGAAATATCGATACGTATCGAAATATCGAATGTCGATACGTATCGAAATATCGAATATCGATATACCGACACGTATTGAAATATCGAATTACAGATTATCTAAACATTTTATTTATTTATATTTATATGGTCGAATATTCGGCGTTATTATTTAAACTTATTCCAGCTCTATTTTTCATCTCGTATTTTTTAAGCCTCTGTTCAGTATTTCAAACTTATATTTCGAAACGTATCGATATATCGATACATATCGATCCGATATATCGATATATCGAATATCGATATATCGAATATCGATACGTATCGGTACCCGATACTCAATATGTATCGATATTCGATATATCGACACATATCGATACAGAAATCGTATCGAAATTCGATACACAATTTCCCGTATCGCCCACTTCTACTAACATTCTCTACGGTAAAGCAAGATTCATGGGAAATTTTGTGCTTAGAATGAAATTCAACACATACTGTTTTTTCGACATTTGTTAAAAGGCAATTTCTTTGACACCAAGTTTTAAATTCTTTAATGACATATTTTACATTCTCCGCCGTTTGCTCCCAATTTTGTTCGGCAACAATAATTGAAGTATCGTCAGCGTAAAGAAAAACTTTACCTTTTGTAATATTTTGCGGCAAGTAGTTGATGAATAAAAGAAATATAAGGGGACCAAGAACACTACCCTGTGGTGTGCCTAAATCAAGGTGATAAGGATCGGAGTAAGTATTATCAATTTTGACTTGATAAGTACGATGAGAGAGAAATGAAATTATCCAACTATTAATGGGTTCTCTAAGTCCAAGCGCATTTAACTTCAGTGAAATAAAATCATGTCTAACAGTGTCAAAGGCCTTAGTTAGGTCAAAAAAAATACCCACTGCACAATAATTTAGGTCAAGTTTATCATTAACATATTGAAAAATGTCTATCGCAGCTGTTTCAGTAGAATGGCCTCTTCGAAAACCATGTTGATTACTATTGAGAACTGAAAACTTTTCCAGAAATTCAATTATTTTATTGGCTATCACTTTTCCAATTACTTTTGAGAAGTTACTTAATAATGCAGTAGGCCTGAAATTGTCGACATCAATACAATTTCCTTTTTTCTTGACAGGTACTATGACTGTATAAACTGTCCAGTGGATTTTTTTTGTTTATATTTTAGCTGTGTTATGTCCAGCGTGTCTAAAATAAAATCAAAAACTCGGCAGCGGTGGAATTCGAACCCATGCCTCCGAAGAGACTGGTGTATTAAACCACCGTCTTAACCGCTTAGCCACACTACTACACGTATTACTGTGTTTTAAAACATCTATAATAATTGTAATAGTAACTCAATTTTAATATTTTTACTTCGAGAAAAAGAACGTTTGTGTGATATTAACAAAATTAATTATAATTGTGTAGGAAAAAAAACAATGTGTAAACCATGGCGGTAAAGCAATTTTCGAGGTCTTGAGAAGTGGCCAGGCTCGGCTGCTCGCCTCGCCTGTCCATATCTTCTCTCGACCTGGAAAACAAGCACTTTACCGCCTCGGTCTACAATATACTATTTTTCTTGACAGGTACTATGACTGTATAAACTGTCCAGTGGATTTTTTTTGTTTATATTTTAGCTGTGTTATGTCCTTTTCAAATATAATGAAAATTTATTCCTATACCCACAATATTGTCCCTGATTGTACGGACAGATCGAAGAAATGGAAAGACAGCGGCCATGGTAGAAAAGGTGCTGAAGATTAAGGACACCCAGGGAGAACCAGCAAGAAATCTATATTAATAACAGTTATGTATGTACTGGTGCTAGAGCGTCGGCAAAGTGTCACTACGCATATTCAGTACAATTTCTAACAGTTATATACTGCTACTAGAACAAACGTAGAATAACTGAACATTTAAATTATTACCAATAAAAGTCGAGCTCCAAGGCACAATGTTTTCTCAAAAATCTTATGTGATGGAATTTTATAAATATTTTTGTCATAATTAGCTCCTGCAAATCTGCTAAATTCAGTCATTTGTTTTTGAAAGGGAATACACTTGCAGGCCTGTGTTATTGTTCAGCGCCAAAATACGCAAGTTTACCCTAATTTTACCGACTTCGGATCCCTTACCGTTTTTGAAATCCCATTCGTGAGTTTCGAATTTGTAACAGTCTGTATAAGGCACTAATCTTCGGGATGTATACATTAATGCTACTCTGAAATGTTATTTTCTGCTTCTTTGTTGAATAAGAAGCAATTTAAGAATTTTAAATCTGGAAACCCTGTGAGCATCACTAAAGCAGTCGTAATTTGAACTTCACGCCAGTTTTAGTTGACGCCGTTGTTACTTAGGTAACATCGTACTAAGAAAACAAGGCTACCACGATTGTCAAAGTTCGTAATTTGGTTGATGTCGGTTAATTAATAAACTGATTGGAAAAAGTTAGGGATATTGTTAAATTTTTAAATAAACCTTGTCAAAATGCGTCAATAAGTTCTTCTCTTCCTTTATACAGGCTTTTTTTATGACATTTGAATTGTATATTTTTATATCAACAGCGAAAATGTTGTCAAAAGTCAAGAAAGATAAAAAAATCAAAAATGCATAGGAAACGTTAGTCAATTTTGCCAATAGCAACGCATCTATTGTTAAAAATAAGCTTTGTAAGATGGAAAGAAGACATTTATCGCAAGCTGACGGTAAAAGGGCAATCGGAATATTGCGAACTGGTGCACGTCAAGTGGATGTTGCTGCATTGTTTAATGTGAGTGTCATCTCTCGATTCTACCAGCGATATCTTAAAACTGAAAGGCCAAGACACGGTCGTCTAAGAGCTACAAACGTCCGAGAAGATCGTTTATTACACCAAGAAGCTCAAAGAAATCCAAGAGCCCACTCTAATTTGTTAAAGCAGAAGCTTTTTCACGCCACTGGGACTAGGATAACTGCCAGGACTATGTTAAACCGTATTAGAAAAACTGAATTAAGATGCAGAAGACCTATACGACGAGTTCCATTAACCCGTGAACACAGAGGTACTACACCTTTTCCAAGTGTAGTTCAGAAAGTAACAGATTAATTTCAGACAGTGTCAAATGTTTTTCAGATGTAAGAAATGAATTTTAGAAAATATCAATTGTATTTCAGAAACGCAAACTGTATTTCAGAATGTGTTAATTGTAGTTCAGAAAAGCGAAATAAATTTCAGAAAAGGTGAATTGTATTTCAGAAAATATCATTTTTATTTCAGAAAATAATAATTATACATATTTTATCAGCGTGCCATAGTAAATAAGCTTTACAATATCTTAGGAACCGTCAACAGATTTGCGTGGAATAGTTACTGCCACGATTGCATTGAAATAAAGTTAAGAAAGAATTTAACGGATAATTGTAGAATTTGTATGGTGTCCATGCCAATAAATGCAGTTCTTCGCTTATTAACATACAAACTTACAAAAAAACTTAATTAGAAATTATTCCTGATTTACAAATAATGCTTTCTGACTTACAAATGACGCTTTCCGATTTACAAATTACATTTTCTGAATTTCGTATGACGCTTTCTGAAATACAATTTACTGATCTGAACTGCGATTACTACTTCCTGAAATACAATTTACTAATATGAATTACAATTGACGATTTCTTAAATACAATTTACTGATCTGAACTACAATTACTACTTTCTGAAATATAATTTACTAATCTGAACTATAATTGACGACTTCTTAAATACAATTTACTAATCTGAAATACAACTGAAGTTTTCCGAAATACAATTGGAAAAGGTATAGATTAACTTGGTGTGAAGAGAGGATAAATGAATGGGTGGCTGTAATGTATACAGATGAAAGTCGGTTTGGTGTTTATAGTGACAGACGCACTGTTCGCGTATGGAGGCCTCCTGGTACAAGGATAAACGATCGATATATCCAAGAAGTACATCCGTTTCAAGGAAGGAAGTTATGGTTTGGGAAGGAATTTTTCTCGGAGGTCGTACTGAGCTTTATGTTTGTGAACATAACAGAATAGCCCAAACGTACTATCGATATCATAAAAAACTAGGACAACTTTTAAATCCAGTAGCCATGCGTTTCCATTATTTTATTAAATTGAATTTTGTGGTCAAGTCAGTAACTGTATTTTTGTTAACGCTGAAATTCTGAGCAATTTGTCTAACTGTGACACCCTTTCTATGCAAGCAGCTATCCTAGCTTTTTAAACAATATTTACTGTAGGTATGATTGACAATGAGTGACCATTTCAAATAATTTTAAATTTATGGTCGGTAGCAGTTTTACACACCTTAAAAAGTCTTGTCCTAGTTTTTTATGAGTAGCTTTCCATTTGTAATTCAATATGATCAAATCAGTTTAAATCAGAGTTACTCTGAACTACTAGAACACAATGCAAATGGAACAAATTCGATCACATGTCACTATACAGGGTGTCCACCGAGTGCCGCGGTCTTCTCTACCGTCTATAATACAATGTATTTTTTTAAAAATGCCATAAAGGTTGGCCATGAAAATTAAAACTCATGTCGTAGCTTGGCATCTAACACATGCCAAATCTGAAAATTTAAAGTAAATTAATGGAGCTAAGACATGAATTTTCTTTTCCACAGCCAGCCCTTATGGCATTTTAAAAAAAAACACATGTTATAAAAAGTGAGCAAATAAAAATCAGATTAGAGTAGGCGGTGCAAAGAAAATGTATGTCTGTGATTAACTGAATTAATTAATGTAATACATTCATGGACTGTCAAATTTATTGACTTTTTATTTAATCACAGACATTGTAGGTAGCCATCGTTTGAGGTGTCGGACCCCGTTGTGTTGAAGCCTAGGATCCGAGACGAGAACCGATGCAGACCACACGCCTGTTACCCTTAAAACTAACCTGCTTAGCTGCCCTATCCCATACACGCGGGTATACGTGTATGGGTAATGGATGCTGGGGTTAGTATTAGATGTGTGGTAGAGATTCGCGTAAGCGTTCTCGACGGTTACTCATCAAACGTAGCTAGGGAAACCTTGCTGACATGAGTGCTAGGGGGAAGGGGAGCCCACCGGTCCCCCTCATAGGCGTTGGCCTCCTAATGGCAGTGTCATAGCTGGTGGACAGCGGGTGTACCGTGCCGGACGGGGGTCCGCTGGCCAATTCTCAACGGGATATGGGCTGACGCCCGGGTGCCCTTGGTGTCGGAAGACACCAGAGAGAAATTGGTTATTCACAGACATACATTTTCTCTGCACCGCCTGCTCTAATCTGATTTTTATTTGCTCACAGGTTATAAGATAGAAAAAAAATTCAAACGAGCTAAGATGTAACTCACTCAGCTCTACTTTATAAAATTATTTTTGGCTACACAGAGTGTTCAGTAACTGAGATCCATACCAAAGTTATATTTTTTTAAATGGAACACCCAGTATATTTTTACATATTTCGAAAGTACGCATAACGAATAGGTAATAACCAAAAATTTAGGAAGTTTTATTTAAGAGTTTGTAAAATATTGATGTTTAAGTGTAAAAAATTGCCATAATATGAGTGCTTGTCTTTGTTATTTATTTACATTTCGTCTTGAATTTTTGTAGGTACTCAACACAATATCTTTTCTACAGAAATTTCAAAACAGCTTCGGTCAATGACACCGTTAAATAAAGATTTTTTTCCGTTTTCAAAAATATATACTTTGTTGGGTTTATTTGTTACAATTAATAGAATAAAACGCCTTTTTTTATTATTCTTGGGTGCATTCTATTCTTAGTAGGCTGGTTTCAACAAAGACCGACATTTTTTTATTTGTTTTTATTAAATATCAACTCTTGTTCAAATATTTTGACGGTTGCAACCGCATAAAGAGAAAGAAAGAGCATCCTCTAAGAGTCACAAAGATTACAACAATACCGATACCATGTGGTTTGGGTCAAATTAGAAATTATGTAACTTCATTTAATATTTAAGTTTAAAACGCATCTTTTCGATCAAATATGCATTTCATGGGATAATGAACTAAATTATATGTATAAATTAAAAACATCTTAAAAATAACAAACTATCGCAGAAAAAATTAAAGAATATTGAAATGTAAGTAGATAATAAACACAACTCTTGATATATCACAATAAATAACTTAAAATCCAAAAAATAATATCAAAATAAAATCACAATTTAAACACTGCCGCGCTAAAATACGCAGCCAACTCATGTTGTAACCCAACCCAACTCTATCGGCGCTAGCTTTCTATCTCTTGTTTATCGCAATAACTCTTACTCTTGTGCTACCCAATCATCAATTCTTTGTTAATATTTAATAAAAACAAAAGAAAATTGTCGGCTTTTGTTGAAACTAGCCTACTAAGAAAAAAAATGCACCAAAAATAATAAAAAAGGCGTTTTATTCTATTCACTGTAAGAAATAAACCTAACAAAGTATATATTTTTGAAAATAGAAAAAAAATCTCTATTTAATGATGACATTGCCTACTATGATTTCCATTAAAAAAAAATATAACTTTATGCTATAACTCGAAAATTTAATTAAATATAAAAAAACCAACTACACCACTGAATTGTTTTCCAAAAAGTGTCCCAATAATGTCAAAACAATTTTTTAATATCTGCAAAAATAAACGAGATATGACTGATTGACGAAAAGTCGAAAATCTGAATTTTGGCTTATAACTCGAAAACAAAAGAAGATAGCCAATTTTTGTGAATCCCTACAAATTTTGCATTTAAAGTCTTTCTCTAACTCTTAAAATAAAGCCTCTAGATGGGATGCAAAATATTTTTTTAAAAAACCCTGAAAATAACTAGATGCAACGTTTTGCATCTAACGCAACTGTCCAAATTGATCATTACTTCGATAGGTAACTCGTTCTCACAGTTCCAAACTTGTTACAAACTGCACTACAAACAAACCTATAATTATCGCAAGAACTGTCTTCATTGGTGCATATTTGCAACGGTTGCAAACTAGAATAGTGTTCGTAACACACAAATTTGGTATCCTTATTTTTAGTTATTTTAGTCAGTTTTCAATATCTTTACGTAATTTCAATTCGCGCATTGAATTACTATTAAAATTAGCTTACATAAGAGTTGTTATACTTTGGATTATGTAACAATTTTTTCCCCGAAAGAGGGCGCTAAAATCAAATTTTCGGATATTCATATTCACATTACTGAATTCTCTATAAAATTACCTTTTCAATGATATGTTATTCATAGTACCGTTGTGTTCAAAAAGGTGTTGTACAGCTACGTTTTATATATCTTTGCTTTTGAGCGGCAATTGGCTTTTCTATTTTTGTGTTCGATAATATAATTATTGCCAGAAACCGTATATGCAACAAAACTTGTACAACAATTTTTTGAACTTACTTGAATGCTCATGCAAGGTTACACAGTAAAAATTCTGTACAACACTTTTTTGAACACGACTGTACATTGCCTATTTAAATTCTATTGGTTAGAGCTGGAAGGGAGGGGATGACGTATGACAGTTAGGTATAGGATAAAAAAAAGTGTCCCCCTGGGATTTTAAATCGACCTATTTTTGCGTTTTTTCAAAATATCTCTGGATGTAGGTAAGTTTAGGCAAATATCACAGAAACAAAAGATTTGAAATGTGTACCGGTTCAAACTAGTTTACAGCGTCGCGACGCGTCATGCGTCATTTCGTTCACGTTAACGGTTTTATATTACAGGCTCGGTTCAGGTTAGCGATTAAAAAAAAACAGCCGGTTTGGTTTGGTTTCAATTCACGTTCCGGTTCGCATCTTTGAAAAAAATTAATACAGACCATTTCGAACTCTTTGATTTCCATGGGCGATTAAAAAATGTTCCAACCAAGAATCGAGTGAGGATAATACCCACTGGTGCACCAGACGGCTCTTAGTTACTTGCAATGCTAGCCAATCAAGTGCTGAATAGGGGCAACACTCAGCCGCCTCCCAAACCCTTTGGAGTACCAACTGTGTAAAACAAGGTAAGCTTGATGGACCTGCTGAACTTTGACTTCCGCCTTCGGTTAACAAAGTCAATAATTTGAAGAACGGTTGGCATGACTAAAAATATTGTGTTGAGTTAAAGCTCAAGGATTATTACACGACTACGTACATCAGAATTTCTACTGATGGCCTGTGATAACATTGCAATTATCGAAGTCGCCAATCGTTCATTTCCACGACACAACGAATGAATTAGGTTTCTGGTTTGTTGCAAATTAATATTGTCCTTTATTTGTTGATACAGAAAAGGAAAACCCTGAACAAAATTTGAAGGTAAAACGTTAGAAATGCTTTACAAAAATATCCTTACTTTTCCACCAGCAACTGCGTTGTAATCCTTAATGCTTAATTTCAATCTCAGGTCAGTATCACGACTTTTTTCAACCAATGAAGCAATCAACGTGATCATCTTATCCAATGAACCCGGTTTATATTTATCGGTTGGTAAAGCAACCACTTCTTCCTCTTCTTCTCCCTCGCTGACATCAACCTAAACAATTAATTAACGTAAGTGGAAAACAAATATGTAATTGTGAAGCAACTTACAAACTCATGGACTTTGTGGCCTAAATAAAAATCAATCATTGTGTGAATGGCACCAACTTTAAGTAAGAATTTCGATTCATCTTCACCCATTCGACTGAACTCGTACAAAAAACCAAAGTATTCAGTTAGATGCTTTAAATGTGCTTTTGCACCGTGTTCCATCTTAAAAAAACGCAAACACGCTATAAACAAATTTAAAAAATAAAATTACTTACTAGTGACAATAAGGTTTTAATAAACTTAGTAACGCAAGAAGCATTTCCTATTTTACTCGGATCTGCATTCATTCTTTCGTCGTTGTTTCTTTCGCCTTTCTCGCTGTCTTCTTCATCCATCATTAAATACAAGCTTGAGTGCGACTGTCTAAAAAACACGAGCTTTTATTAATAAATCAAACTTTGAAGTTCAAAATACTTGAGCCGCTGTATCACATGTATGCACAGCCTTTGAAACATCTGTCGGACCATTTGATTGGGACATTTTAATAACACCTGCACTGGCCACCAAGTATCTTGAGCCATGTGTTCCAAGAACCAAATGCATGCGTCTTGACATGCATTGAATTGTTTCGTTACTAATTCTACCCACTGTACCATCGTAGGCTTTAAAAAACTCACGTTAAGTAAAGTGCGCCACTACAAAAATTTTACGCACCTTTTCCTTAGCATGTATGAAAGTTTCTATGAAGAAAGAAGTTGATAATTGAGCAGCTTTCTGGGTTATATCTGGTTGGACAGGCATTATAGTTTGAGGTATATATCCACATATTTGCCACATGAAGCTGCAACGCAAAAAAAGATCTCTATCTTCAAAAATTGAAACACAAAATTTGAAAAGAAAATAATGCAACATTGCCTAATTCGGAGTAACTTTAAAATCTAAGTCGACATGTTTTTTTTAACGAGACTATAACTATTTATAGTCTCAAATTCAAACTCAGTCCTATGACTGAGTTTGAATTTGGGGACAGTTACTTGAAATACCCGGTTTGAATGTACGAGGCGACACGAAATGTCATATGAAGCCATCGCAGATTATTAATCAGATCGTTTTTAAACTTTTCAATTTGCTTTTAATAATATCAATAAATAATTTAATCATTTTGCACTGATTACGTATTTAAACAAATGACCATCACCGGAACTAGTTTATATTACATTCAGCTAAAACAGTCACTATTGTTGCATAAAAAGAAATTGTTAATAAAGAATTTTAAAAATTTTTTGTGCAAATCGGTTTTGATTACAGCGGATTCCTGAGCATGCTCTGTACAGCTCTTTCAGGCCTAGTTGGGCCTTCGTCAGCAGAACCGTAGCTCGAGAATTCCGCTGCAAACCAAACCGATCTGTCCTAGGTTATTCGCCATTGCTATGTGAAAGTAATGAACATTTAAGTAGCGACATCTTTCGATCGCTTTTTGACCTGACATTGCAGCAGGATTGATAAATTGAAGCCACTTCGTTACATAATAAGTCATCCCATGCAAGGCAGCCATGCTTGCTGTTAAAGCATATGAGATTTTTGAAGGCCCAACTAGGCCTGAAACAGCTGTACAGAGCATGCTCGAGGAATCCGTTATAATCAAAACAGATTTGCACAAATTTTTTTCAAAAATCTCATGCTTTGACAGCAAGCATGGCCGCCTTGCATGGGATGACTTATTATGTAGCGAACTGGCTTCAATTTGTCAATCCTACTGCAATGCCAGGTCAAAAAGCGATCGAAAGATGTCGCTACTTAAAATGTTCAAAGAATTTTAAGTTGACTAGAGTTATTTTAATTCATTTACGAGCAGAGAAATAATCTACGAGCGTGCAAAGAACCCAAAAACGTTAATAGATTTTAACAAAAGAAAAAGGTTTACGCCCTGAATCTTTAGAGCTTCGAAGATATAGGCTTTCAAAGTTACGAAACTGATGTTGATTTTATATTTACAGTTGGTTCTTGTCCGATGAAATTTGTATCACAAAATCTTTTAAGCGGACACTAAATCGCGCACTATACACTTAACGTTTCGCAGTCGTTCGACAGCTTCGTCAGAAGTGAAAAATATTCCGCTTAAAAGATTTTGTGATGTTGATTTTATAGTAATTAGATAATGTAATTTTATGTTTTTATTAATGAAAGGTGTAGATAAACGCCTGTAAAATTATCCTTGCTAATAAAACATAATATTTATTAAGTAATAAAGCAGGAAAAGTCTTTGGAAATGTTAACATTATTTTAGAAGTCAAGCCGGCAACGGTGCACCGAAAATTCGGTTTTACTATGGTCACCATAGCGTGACCTGACAAATAAAATTTATCAATGATGTTCACATTTTGAAAGTCAAATTTTTTGATTGATTTGAAGAATTTATTCAAATTCAAAATGTTTACTTTAAATGAATACTGTGATATGTATCTTCTTCTGGGAGAGAGTGGAGGAAACTTTCGACGGGATGCAGCAGCTTATGCTGAACGATACGGTGAACGTAGACATCCAGATAAAAATGTTTTTCAACGGCTTGATCAGCGTGTGAGGGAAACAGGTCGATTGGATGTAATCCATGAAATGATAGGTAGGCCACGCTCCGCCAGAACTCCCCAAGTCGAGAAAACTGTTCTACAAGTCGTTGAAGACAATCCTAACGTCAGCATTCGAGATATTGGACGAAATTTAAACGTAAATTACAATGTTGTTCAGCGTGTATTAAAAATTATTTCCACTATACAAAAGTGCAAGCTCTGTGTGAAGCTGATTTTCCTCTTCGTATTAACTTTTGCCATTGGATGCTGGATCAAATCAATTTGAATCAAAATTTTCAAAATCTGATTTTGTGGACGGATGAATGTATCTTCACTCTTGACGGTGTGTTTAACATGCACAATCATCATTATTGGGCAATAGAAAACCCTCATGTAATACATCGACGAGCATTTCAACAACGTTTTTCCGTCAATGACATTATGTCAAATTTTATTTCCAAAGATTTTGACAAACCAGCTCATATGCAGTCGTCAACAAAAAAGAGGGTACCCATGTTCTATGATTTCAAATTTGTAAGTGCATCTACAAGGTGCAGCGTTGCCTATTTGCGTTATTTTTAAACATTCATATCTTAAAAACTATTCATGGCAAAAAAATTCTGAAAACATATTTGTGCTCCTGTTAATGGTCTGTATTTACATCAAAGCGATGGTGCGACCCTTTTGAATCACGCTGTATTTTACTTATGTACCTATCTGTGTAATAAATAAGTCATTTATGATATAAATTATTAATATTCACAGAAATAATACTCCTTTAATTGAGACCTGGAACGATTTATCTTTTACATTTCTAAAATCTAAAAAACCGTGAAAATTCTGTAAATGTAAAAATTAGATGCCGGTAGTTTATATGATTGTGTTAATTTTAAATTAAATAACAAGTTTCAATATATTTATCATTACTAATTGAAATTTATCTCCGCCCACAATAATTTTATATCCATAGATACGTATTTCGGCAGCTAAGCTACCATCTTCAGTACAATTTAAAAAAACACTACATGAAATCTAACAGCTACCTTCCTAGGTACCTACCATACTATCTATACTACTAATACTATCTAAAATTAACAAAATTAACACTAAAAAAGAGACTGTGGTTTAAGAAATAATTGAAAATTATCTCCGCCCATAATAATAACAGTCAAAACCTACCAAAGAAGCAAATCAAATGAAACGGAAACGAGTATTGGTCTAATATCCGAAAAAGGTTCTTATTCTTCCGAATAAAGAACTTTTGTAAGCATTTAATTTCCTGTTATTTGATACCGCTTGAATTTATCCCTGAAAAGAAATTATATACCTATATATGTATACAGTGTTTCCCGAAAGTAACGGATAAATTCTATAAAATGGTTGAGAAAAATGTTTCAAAAAAATGCTCGGACAGGTCGATTTTTATTTTTAACCCATTATTGAAAGATGTAATTTTCAACCCCTCACCCTTCAACCCTTAAGCGCCAGCAACCCCAACTTTAAAAATTCAAATAGCATAGTACTCCTTGTGATACCTCATTTAATAGCATTTTTTATGCTGAATACAATAAAAAAAGTTTTTCAAAATCGGTTGATAAATAACTGAGATATTCAACAAAAATATATGAAATGAAAGTGCCGATATTCGAGCAGGCGTTGATACGGCTCTAGCAATAAGTGGTAAAAGCAGTTGCAATTTCTTTGTAGTTAAATGTCAAATAAAATTTATTGACATTACGTAGTGTGTTTAACGATTAGATAGCAAAAATGAAACTTACTGAAACCGAAAGAATCGAAATTTTAATTATGATTGGGTTTGGAGATAGAATTCGGACGCATGAAGAAGTATTTTGTTCAATGAGACTCACCCAAACCGTCCTCCAATATCGCAATCAACTATAAGTCGAATTGAAAAAAAATTTGCGATCTTGGACATGTACGAGATAAACCTAAAGCCGGACGTCCAAAGGCTTTAGATGAAGACAGACAATTGGATGCCATATTAATGGTGCAGGAAAATCCACATTCAACCCTTGTGGGAATCGCTTCACATCTTAATACATCAAAAAATGCAGTTTACAGACTTCTTCATAAGGAAAAATTTCATCCCTACAAAGTGCACTTGGTACAAGAGCTATCCGATGATGATTTTGATCGACGAGCGCAATTTTGCGAGACAATGATGGAACTCTCTAACGCAAATCCTGCATTCATTAGAAATATTCTCTTCTCTGATGAGGCAACATTTTGCTTAAACGGTACCGTCAATAAGCAAAATTGCCGTTATTGGGCGGTTGAAAATCCACATTGGATGATGGAGGCAAATACACAATATCCCCAGAAGGTCACTGTGTGGGCTGGGATAGTGGGTAACCAAATTGTTGGACCATACTTTTTTGTTGGAACGTTGGCTGGTGAACAGTATCTGAACTTTCTCCAATTTGAATTAATTCCGGTCTTAGCGATACTGTTTCCTAAAGCAGAAGATCCTGATTTACCCGATCCCCGAATTTGGTTACAGCAAGATGGTGCACCTCCTCATTATGCATGTCCAGTACGGGAATATCTCGACCAAATATTTCCTAATCGATGGATTGGTAGACGGGGGACCTATTGAATGGCCAGCAAGATCTCCGGATTTAACCCCTTTGGACTATTTCCTCTGGGGTTATTTAAAATCTAAACTTTATTTGAATAGGCCTCCAAATATTGAGGAGTTAAAGCAGAGAATTCGACAGGAAATTCGCTCAGTCACCCCTGAAGTGGTAAATAATATTCAAGAAGCGTTTGTCTCTAGATTAGGACATTGCCTCGCCATTAATGGACAGCAATTTGAACATTTAATTTAATTTTAATATTGTTTTATTTTTCTTTTTTACAGTTGGTTCTTGCCCGATGAAATTTGTATCACAAAATCTTCTAAGCGGACACTAAATCGCGCAACTATACACTTTACGTTTCGCAGTCGTTCGACTGCTTCGTCAGAAGTGAAAAATATTTTTCACTTCTGACGAAGCAGTGAAGTGAAAATATTTTTCACTTCTGACGAAGCAGTCGAACGACTGCGAAACGTAAAGTGTATAGTTGCGCGATTTAGTGTCCGCTTAGAAGATTTTGTGATACAAGTTTTATTTTTCAATTTTTTTTAAGTTTTATGTTTTGTTTCGTTTAAATACATTTTTGTTGAATATATCAGTTATTTATCAACCGATTTTAAAGGACTTTTTTTGGTTGATTCAGCATAAAAAATGCTATTACATGAGGTATCACAAGGAGTACTTTGCTATTTGAATTTTTAATGTTGGGGTTGCTAGCGCTTAGGGGTTGAAGGGTGGAGGGTTGAAAATTACATCCAACACACTACGTAATGTCAATAAATTCTATTTGACATTTAACTACAAAGAAATTGCTCATAATTTGTTTATTTAATGTTGTTTCGCAAAATCCTGAAACAGGTAAATTTTTAATTTTAAAAAGGCACCTTTTAGTACAAAAATCTTTTCTTGATCGACATTTGTTTCTCCGCTGTGACGTCATCATTAATTTTTTTAAATGGCAACCCTAACTTTTTTATGCAGATTTTGATAGTCCTTCTTGTCAGCAAAATGGTGATATAAGAAATAGTACCTTACGCAACAACTTTTTTGGAAAAAATATCATAGTCCAGACCATCGTCTGGAATTTTTTTGAAAAATTTATGTTTTGCTGCAATGAAAATCTCAACAATAGGTTCCTGGAGAACAGCTTCAATATTTTCGTTAATTTTTACTTGTTTTTATTTTCAAATTGAAGATAATCATAATCAAAATAAAATAAAGTAACATTGTATTTTTGAATTGTAATGTCTATTTTTTTCGAAAAATTTGTTGTGGAAAGTACTAACTTTTTTACGTCACCGTTTTGTTGACAAGAAGGTCTATCAAAATCTGCGTAAAAAAATTAGGGTTGCCATTTAAAAAAATTAATGATGACGTCACAGCAGAAAAACAAATGCCGATTGAGAAAAGAGTTTTGCACTAAAAGGTGTCTTCTTAAAATTAAAAATTTACCTGTTTCAGGATTTTACGAAAAAACATTAAATAAACAAATTATGAGCTTGTTGCGGGACTTTATCAGCACTGTGTATATATACGGACAAATCGCCAAAAAGCAACCTACAGATTAGAGCAGATCACACCCACACACTACAAGTTAAGAGCACTTTACGATATTTATCTCGGAGAATTCTCTCCTTATCACATATCTAGTGCAAATGCGCTTAACTGTCTCTAACACCGCTTTATATAAAATTTAGGTCGCGACCTCTTGCGGCTGACTTTTGACCTAACAAAAACAACATCTGGCGGTCGATTCCTGATTCAAACACATATATACACACATACACATACATAAAAAATATATATAGGTATATGCACAAATCGCCAAAAAGGCAACCTACAGATTAGAGCAGGTCACACCCACACACCACAAGTTATGTATGTGTATGTGTGTATATATGTGTTTGAGTCAGGAATCGACCGCTAGATGTCGTTTTTGTTAGGTCAAAAGCTTAGCTGCCGAAATACGTATCTACGGATATAAAATTATTGTGGGCGGAGATAAATTTCAATTATTCCTTAAACCACAGTCTCCTTTACTAATTTTTAGTTTATCATTACTGGTTTTACTCTTTTATTTATATAATTTCATATATATAATTTCAATTAATTATAAAGTCAAAATAAACAGGGTCTCCCAAATAGAGTGGCCTATTAAAATATTATAGGGAAGGAAATATACAAAAATTCTGAAAGTTGGTACACTGCCCTAAGACATAGTGATCTTTCCGCGTAAAATATTTTCACTCTTACATTACTTCCGTTATACCGGAAATCGCCGTTAACTTTCTTATTTTAAGTGGAATGTTACATTTTTTCTTACAAATTCTGATTCTGCACATTATTCTAAATAAAAAATGTTACGACTTCTCTATGCCTAAATGTAACAGATTTTGAGATATCTTTAAATTTCTTTAAAAAAAAGTTTGGGTAACCTTCCCTTTAAAAAATTGTATCTATGATACTTTCAGATTTCAAGATTCAAGTTGCATATCGTTTGAAAGTACGATCTTCAGGCTTTCAAATCATATCGTAGTTATGCTAAAAAGATCACAGATCAAAGGCTGGTTACAATATGGTGCCCAATGTTTAACTGCTCAAAACTCAATTTTCTTAAATGGAACACAGATGCATCGAATAGTATTACAAGCTCTATACCTGTTTCTTTTAGTTTTCCTGTTATTAATAATTGTTTATTTTAATTTATTTACAGTTGGTTCTTGTCCGATGAAATTTGTATCACAAAATCTTCTAAGCGGACACTAAATCGCGCAACTATATACTTTACGTTTCGCAGTCGTTCGACTGCTTCGTCAGAAGTGAAAATTATGTTGTCAAAATAAACAAGGTTGTCAACGGAAACTGAAAAAGTAACTTGATTTTCTTTTTTATATATATTATATTTATTTTTTAATCTAAAAATAATTTGAACATTACAAATGTTAAAAAATTGACAGATCTATGTTCTATTTAAGCAGTCGAACGACTGCGAAACGTAAAGTATATAGTTGCGCGATTTAGTGTCCGCTTAGAAGATTTTGTGATGTTTATTTTAATGGCATATCTGGCTACAGTTAATCCAATTTTTTGCTGTAAGTTTCGGCAATAACAATAGCATAATGTTTAGCAATGCAGAAAAACGAAACATTAGGTGCCTTATATTCGCGCCACAGAAACACGAAAACAGCATGTGAATTGTATTTTGAACACTCCAAGAGCTGCTTTAAGTTTAAGCAAACGAGCGCAATTATGTATAAATCAAAATGGAAATTTGTTTTAACATTTAATGTAAATATCTTATTTCGAGTAAAACAGGAAGAATCATATTCAGAACTAAAAGAAATAAAAGCTGGAGTACCGCAAGGAAGTGTCCTAGGGCCGGTCCTGTAACTTTTATACACTTGCGACATTCCAAAATTAGGACACGACACTATAGCTACTTTCGCAGATGACAATGCTATTCTAGCGGTAAGAAAAAATATTGAAAAGGCCACAGAAAAATTACAAACATCTGTCAATGAAATTAATACCTGGACAAGAAGATGGCGAATTAGACTGAATGAAACCAAGTCAATACATGTGAACTTTACAAACAAAAAAATACATCATATCCCTGTGATAATAAACAATAAACAAGTACCATACTCAAATACAGCAAAATACTTAGGTATAACACTAGATGTCAAGCTTCGCTGGAAAGCGCATGTCAAAAAGAAAAGGGAAGAGCTTAAGGCACCCGACTTCCTTCCCGATATACGCCTAAAACATACTCAATAAAGAATCAATATAACAGAATTAATATTCATTGTATTAATTCAGATTTTTTTATACGTATAGTAAACATCATATTCTACACGGGGCTGCAGCTGAAATATTGAAAATAATAGCTTAAAAGCTAATAATTTTAATTTTAAAACGTATATTTGTAGCAAAATTTGACAGGAATTCAATATTTTTTTTCTAAATAAATTGGAACTTTTCATAAATAATGACGACAGCCCCGTGTCATATAATCCTTTTACAAAAGGTTTACGTTTTTTCCTAAAAGAAAAACTATAAAATATTTCCTACAAACGTATTATTCGCAAGCTATGATTTTCATTTAACATGATTGTCAAACCGAAACATAGATGTCCTCTGAAACTCACATTTCTAGCAAAATATCTGATTGGTGGTTACGACAAAGACCAACCCCTTACATTTTATGCGTGATTTATTAAAGCAGACCTAAATAAAGGAATGCGATCCATCAAATTTTCGCGGGAATTTTAAATTTGGAAAAGTGGCAGGCGGGTTGTGACAACGCGCTAAGCGTTGATGAGCACTAGTTTCAATAGAGATAACCCGATAAAGTAGATCGTGGTTGTGTTTAAAAGTGTTTTATGTTTAAAGTGATGTTAATTTTGAAATAATTACGGTACTGTTTTATATGCGAGAAAACAACTTAAACAAACATAGTGATGCAGTTTATGATACTGCTAAATCTGAAATTATAGAGTATGCATTGAAAGATATAAATGGCATTAAATAGTACATTTAAAAAAATTTAAAGAATTAAATCTAAAACATACAGCAAAGAAGAATATACTGAAGTGCGAAGTCACATCGTAATCGTACGATTATTATAAACATACAGAGTGGAAAGTTTAACTGGAATAAATGCTGTAACTCTAGAAAATTACCATTTATAGCAAAATTCTTGGAACAGGTCAATTTTACTTTTCATGGCGCATATTACAAATGGGTTTTTAACTTTTCAATTATTTGGAGGTGAAACAACCCCTAACTATTTTTTTTAATGGAAGGGTATGTAGAGTAATTTTTTTCTTAAAGCTTATTCAATTGGGAATACAGCTACGCTTTTATTTTTTAATTTTTCTTAAACAGTAAAAGGGGAAAAAATAAAAAGAAATTTTTGACTAGAAAGATTTAATGCATCAGATGTTCAAAATTCTCGCCACCTCTCCTCGGCAATACCTAATCGATTATAAATTCCATCCCTAACATTTTGTAACATTTCCGGCGTTACTCTCCTAATTTCATACCGAATTTTTCCTGAAGTTCTGCTATGTCGTTTGATTTAGTCACATAAACTTTACTTTTTAAATACCCCCATAAAAGAGTCTAAAGGGGTGAGATGTGGAGATCTTGCTGGCCACTCAATCGGTCCTCTTCTTCCTATCCACCTGTTGGGAAAAACTTCATTGAGGTAATTACGTACAATTAAAAAATTAGTGCGTTGGCAGCGCCATCTATTGGCTGCACACAACAATACGATACCATGTGGAATGCTTATTTCTTCTTATGAAGTAATAAAAAATGGAGTTCCTGAATTGTTGGCATTAGAAACGGTTTTAGTAAAAAAAATCTTTTTTTTTGCTTTTCCCTTTTACTGCTAAAGAAAAATAAAAAAATAAAACATAGCTGTATTCCCAATTGAACAAGCTTTAAGAAAAAAAATAACTAAACATATCCTTCCATTAAAAAAAACATAGTTAGGGGTTGTTTCACCCCTCCAAATAATTGAAAAGTTAAAAAAGTCCCTTTATAATATGCACCATGAAAAATAAAAATTGACCTGTTCCAAGAATTTTTTTACAAATCGAAATTTTTTAAGTTACAGAATTTATTCCAGTTAAACTTTCCACTCTGTATATAGGGATGCACGATTTAAATCGATACTTTTGGAAGATCGATATTTCCCTTTAAAATATCGATTTTTTGAATAGACATTAAACTTCCGATTTTTAGTACATATCCATACGCGTATGTACGAATCGATTCACTAAATAATTTCGGGACATTCGGCGATTTAATTGACATACCCAAGAAATTTGCAATTTTTTTTTCAAGAATTATTTTTGTCATGAAATAAAATCTGTACTTTACAAGGTGGCCCAATAAATTATTATTATTATTATATTTTAAATCGATCTTTTTCAATATCGATATTTTTAACAAGTATCAGAGTCAAATCGATTCGGACTCGATTCGAAAATTCGATTTTTAAATTTGGTGCATCCCTAAAACATAACCTAACTTTTTATATCTATTTAATTACGCTTTTCTACAAAATGGATAATAAAAGGCAATTAATGAATTGAAACATTTATTTTTATTACATAAACCTCGAAGATGTAAACAAAGCCTTTGACAGTTGGAGTTGACGCTGTTGACAACTTTAAAGGTTACATACATACTAAGCTAGAGATGTTCGATTCTGAATCGATCTTTTGGAAGGTCGATCTTTTCTCATAAAAATTGATTTTCTAAATCGATTCTGTTTGCAACCGATTTCTTAGTGAATCGATTTTTTTTTCAAGAATCGAATCGATTTTAAATTTTGGAATTGAAAGCGTTTTATAGCTTTGACACCGCGTAAAAAAATGTTAATCTGACTGTGACTGACCGAAACTCAACAGCGTATTTTGAGGATTATTCTTGACACTCGATAGATTTGACATTAGAACGTGATAACCTAAGTAGAATAAATTCTTCATTTCAGCTACAATTGTGTTACTTTTCACTACCTATTTTTCTGTATAAGAGGTGTAATGTGCGAACGTAACAACACAGGAATACAATTGACATTTCTCGAATGTAAAACGACTGTGTGCGCCTATGGGCCAGTTGTATAAAACGAGTTAATCACTCGATCAAGTTAATTGTGTGGTTAAGCAATATCATTGGAGGAAAGTTTAAGTTTGATCGAGTGGTTAACTTCTTTTAGACAACTGGCCCTATGACCTACAGCGACCATATTGAGTAACCAATTTGGACGAGAAACTACTGTTAGTGTAGCTCTCCTGTTATTCTTAACTCGTTAGATGCAACATATCAACGCCAACAGATACATGCATTTGTCTCCGTAAAAATTTTTGGTGGGGGTTCATCAGCGACACGCCTACTGACTGTTCCTTCCCTTCACCCTTTAGCCCCTCAGAAACTTTGGGATTGCAAGGCGTCAGCCTTAATATTAGATACAGAAAAATGTACTGGCTGATTAGGAGACACTCCGCTTTGTCTCTGAATAATAAGCTATTTCTCTATAAGCAGATACTCAAACCTGTGTGGACTTATGGTATCCAACTGTGGGGCTGTACCAAACAAAGCAATATTGCAGTTATCCAAAGATTCCAAAATATAGTGTTAAGGAACATCGCTTTAAGGAACATCGCTGATGTTCCTTGGTATGTCCGTTAACAGTGACCTACACCGAGACCTGGGAATAGAAACTGTGAATAGTGAAATCAAGAGATTTGCCAAGAGTCATGAAGAGAGACTCCACAAACATGTAAATATCGAGGTAATCCAGCTACTTGATAATGCAAGAATAGTAAGAAGACTAAGAAGAACAAAGCCGTTCGAGTTAGTGTGAAAGTACTAGTGCAAAAGTAAAAGCAGAGCATAGTGTAGTGTACGTTAGTTATTAGTAAAAACATAACAGGACAAACTAAGGAATACTAATGAGTATACCTTAGATTAACAATTCATTAATAGCTTAGATTAAATTTAAATTGCTCATTGGTCTTTGATAACATTGTAATACTTGAAAACATCTAGGGATGTTTGTATACAAAAAAAAAATTATTATTTCTTCAATTTAGTTCTGAATTTTTGTTACTATAAAGAGTAGGTATAGTACCACACGATCATTTAAATTTATAATTAAAGCAGGCGGGATTTTTTTTATTGTTGTACACCTTGCTGTGTAGATTAGAGGTTATGTAAATATTATGTCGTTTATAGGATTCTCATCGGGTTCAATCGTTTTAACATTTTTTTTTATTGTCAGCAAGAACAAAACAAAAGTATTGACAGTTATCGTCATTTATTTACCTATGAGGAAGTACTTATAGACACTACGCTATTTACCGTAAAACAGGTATCATTTATTGTTCGGCAACTGTTTATTACATCATTTCATGCTAATAATTTATTTATTTCTTTTTATTTTCTTCTATTATTTTGAAAAATAAGTGCTTATTGCGGCACATCATTGACCGCAGAAAAAAGAGTTCTTTCGAAATGTATTACAGTAATTACACCATTTCATTTTATTTTTTGACCGCTCAAATACGACAATAAACACCGTTGTTATTCGCGTAGGCGTTTTTTTGGACTCAGCCTGTATATCATGATATACCGGCTGTCCCAATATGGATGGCGACCGGCCATATATAGAAAACGGTAATACCTTCGGGAAAAAAAAATTATATCTAAATTGACCATGAGAAATTTAATGAAAATATTTTTAAGTATCAGATTTGACCACAAGGGGGCGCAATCAATAGGCTCAACAATAAAATTTAACAATACTAACCAAAGTCTTAGTATAAGGGGCAGCTTTGATAGCGTCATTGGAAAGTTGAATTAATGCCGCACATCTTTGATTTCACACTTATTGTCGTTTCGCCATTAATAAAAGCATAGGAAAGAGTTGAATTATTCAATTTCAAAAATTTTATAACTTCTGTACCCTTTATCAAAAATGAAGGAACCTAGGCCCATTTGAAAGAGAATTTTAAGCTGATCTAAAATTTGTATTCAATGACTTCGGCTACCTTGTTATAAATTAGTTAGAGGGCGCTGTTTCCAATGCTAATAATTTTTGTCAATTTTCTTTAAAAAATTAAATGGAAAGGTCTATTTCTTTTAAAGTGGTTACAAAGCTTTTAAAAAGACGAACATTTTAGTGAAAACCCGAATTTGATATCTTTTTTCGTTCGCGAGTTATTATCGTATACATCTAAATGATGATATTTAACGGACCAAAAAAATTCAAACAATATTATTATCGAGTAATAATTTTAAATAATGCAAATAGAAATTGTATTAATGTTAAGGCATCAACCTGCTTAAAAGCATATAATTGTTTTTGGGAACAGATAATAAAAATAATAACAAGGTAACAAATAAACACAAAAACAAGAACAACACAGTCATTAAATAAAAGTAATAACCATAAATACATTTTATAAATGTTCAAAGTGCTTCCCGTCATTTAAAATGCAGTGGTCTACTTTCCGGGAGGCTTCAACATAAGCAAAAACATTTGCAACATTGTCTTCATTGTGGCTTGAACGTTTCCTGATTTTTATTCGATATGGGTGCACGCGTCTCATCTCTCGTAACTGTTTTGCTAAGTGTATAAATACTTTCCTGTTAAAGTGTCCTCTCTGGATATTTGATAGCATATTCGCGTTCAGCAATGCAAGCATTTTCAAAACATTGAAAATACACTGAGAGCATATCATAAGCTTCGTCGTTGGAAAAATGTATTTTTTGTTGTAAAAAACAAACGCCTGAACGGTCCAAGTGGTAAGGGACCGGCCTTGCAATCGCAAGGTCGTCGATTCGAACCGCGCTCGGGATTTTTTTCGGGGGTGGTCGGTATCGACTTCAGGCACCCTTCAATGTTGGGGATAAAATTCGACACTGCTTCCCCTTAAACGGCGAGGAAGTTTGGAAGTAACAAAGCCATGGAACACTTTACACACACTCAAATACACTCCCGCTCCTGAGTCCTAACAAGTCTATGACTTAGGACTAGGACTCCGTTGGGCAACCACCACAGATAAAAAAGTATGAACAATTTGAAGAGGTAAAACGCGTTCAAAAAAATCCGTTATCTAGAAGGCTCTGAACTTGCTTTTATTTTATGACGGCACGTCGTAGCTTAGTACGTATGCTGCAACCTTGAATAACTGCGAACTGTCAATAGCGTCAACAGTCAAAGTTTTTGTTTACATCTTCGAGGTATTTGTAATAAAATAAATGCTTTATTTCATTAATTGCGCTTTATTATCAATTTTGTAGAAAATCGTAATTAAATGGATATAAAAAGTTAGGTTATGTTTATAATATAATCGTATAGTTACGACGTGACTTTGCAAAATTTGCATTTGACATAAGCCTACTTGATAACGGTTTTTATCGAACGCACTTTACAATTTAAGTAAGTAAATTAATCGAATTGACAAATTTAGCAGTTCATTTTTGTTTCCATGGCTAGCGTGATTTCCAGCTTCGTAAATTAAACCGCCGCGCCGGCCGCTATTTTCATTCGGGATTATTTGCAGTTAATGGACTTATTTGATAATAACTCGAGAAGGAAAAAAGATATCAATTTCGGGTTTTCACCAAAATATTTGTATTTTTTGAAGCTTTGTAACCACTGTAAAAGAAATATACCTTTCCATTTAGTTTTTTCAAGGAAATTGAGAAAAAATATTACCATTGCAAACAGCGCCCTCTAACTTATTTATAAAAAAGTAGCTGCAGTCCTCGAGTCCAAATTTTAGATCAGCTTAAAATTCCCTTTCAATCGAGCCTAAATTCGTTCATTTTTGATAAAGGGTATAGAAGTTATAAGAATTTTGAAACTAAATCAACTCTTTCCTATGCTTTTATTAATGGCGATACGAAAATAAGTCTCAAATCAAAGATGTGCGGCATTAATTCAACTTTCCAATGGCGCTATCAAAGCTGCCCCTTATACTAAGACTTTGGCTAGTATTATTAAATTTTATTGTTGGCCTATTGATTGCGCCCCCTTGTGGTCAAATCTGATACTTAAAAATATTTTCATTGAATTTCTCATGGTCACTTTAGACATAAGTTTTTTTTTTCCAGAAGCTCTAAGTATTACCGTTTTTTATATATCGCCGGTCGCCATCCATATTGGGACACCCGGTATATCAATGATATATATCATCGATATATACAGCGTGTCGCTAAATTTCGTGGACATGGCTTAACTACAGATTCCTTGGCTCAAAATAAGACGATTTAACCCAATTTATCTATATCCAAAAGTGCTTCGTTAAGCCAGAATTCTGCTTCAAAGTTCTTGGAAAAAAAATTTATTTTGATTTTTTCCAACAGAAAAACCCTTGAATTAATTTGGATGATTTTTGGTATAAGGGTCCACAGGAACGTAATTCACATTTTCAGATGATTTTGGTAATTTGTAGTGGACTGCTCATATGAAAAGCAGGGTTGCCACTACCCTGATATTACTATAACTTTTTTGTGTTAGCCAGATAGCTTTAATTAATTAATTTTTTGAAAGAGTCGTTCATTAGGAAACTTTTTTGTGTCTTTGTAATTATTGATATTTCTTACGGTTTAGTTACAAAATGGAAAAATCTAAGAGACTGCATTGCCCCTTTTTGAAAACAGGTATAATCTAAAGGGTGTGCAATAATTATTGTAGTGCTTGGTGTCCATGAAATCAAACATTTTTAACTAATTATTGTTTCAAATTACAATAAAACATTAAATACTTACATAAATAATAATTTATTTGTACTTTAACAGTCAATATTTGAGGCGTCAATTCAACGATGCGATGTAAGAGTCGATGCCTATTACAAGCATAACTAATTTATTTTCAGAAAGAGGTGTTCATTAGTAATCTTTTACATCTTTTGATATCTCTTACGGTTTAGCCACAAAATAAAATAATCTAAGGCTGGGTTTCTCAGTCCTAGTTTAACTTTAAACTCCTGTTTATTTCCATAGGAACAATTGTTTTTATAATTGCTACCGTGGGAATAAACAGGAGTTTAAAGTTAAACTAGGACTGAGAAACCCAGCCTTAGTGGTGCGGCGTCCTTTTTTGAAGAACAAAATAAATTACTCTTACGTGCGGTATTAATTAATAGCTTATTGTTTGTCAAATTTGTAAAATTCATTAAAAGAAAATAACTAGGTGTTTTTGAATAATAATGGTTCTAACGTACACTTATGCTGAACAAACAGACATGTTACTGGTTTTAGGATTTTGTGAAGAAAATTGTCGTAAAAGCGTCAGAGTTTACAGGGAAAGATTTCCAAATCGTCATGTACCTAATCACAAAACATTTACAAACGTAGAAAGATGTCTTCATAAAACAGGACGTTTTTAAATACTGTCCACATTATATATTTCATAATTTGTTTTGTAATTTCAAATCCTTACGTAATAGAAATTTTTTGATGGTACTCTAGGAATGTGTAAACACAAACTGATCAAATTTACACAAAATAATCCAAACCTCAGACAAAAACTGTAATTTTATCGGCCTGTGTTATAATTTGTTTGGTATTTTATAAGCAAATTCGTATCAGTACTTTGCAACATGTTTTTGTTTATTACAAACTTATCCATACACGCAAAAAGTTTTGTACATGTGAATTATGCAAATGTATCATTGAAGGTAGGGACTGTCATTGTGGAATGTAAAAAACTTCGGCGAATAATAAGTATTTTATTTTGTGGCTAAACCGTAAGAGATATCAAAAAATGCAAAAGTTTACTAATGAACACCTCTTTCTGAAAATAAATTAGTTATGCTTGTAATAGACATCTGTTTTCCGTGTACAGTCTACTAGTACTAGATTATACTTGTTTTCAAAAAAGGGCAATGCAGTCTCTTAGATTTTTCTATTTTGTAACTAAACCGTAAGAAATATCGAAAATTACAAAGACACAAAAAAGTTTCCTAATGAACGACTCTTTCAAAAAATTAATTAATTAAAGCTATCTGGCTAACACAAAAAAAGTTGTAGTAATATCAATTACGTTCCTGTGGACCCTTATACCAAAAATCATCCTAATTGATTCAAGGGTCTTTCTGTTAAAATCAAAATAAACTTTTTTTTCAAGAACTTTGAAGCAGAATTCCGGCTTAACGAAGCACTTTTGGATATAGACAAGTTGGGTTATATCGTCTTACTCTGAGCCCAGGAATCTGTGGTTAAGCCATGTCCACGGAATTTAGCGACACCCTATATCTTCAAACCCTGCTATTAAGCATCATTTACACGAATCTTTACAAAAATGTGAATTGCCTGATGCACCGTACTCTAAGAATACAATTATTGAAAAGTTTTTATGTGGATAACTGCGTCGCCAATGTATGGAACGAAATTGAACTGAAAGAATTTATAAATGAAGCAAGTCAAATCATGGCTGATGGTGTGTTTGACTTGAGAGGGTGGGAATCAACTACGATTGCTAGCGACAGTGAGAAATGTACGACTGTACTAAGTATGAAATGGAATGGTGAGAAAGACACCCTAGAAATATAGGGTACTGATAATGTCTCGCAACAAGCTCATAATTTGTTTATTTAATGTTTTTTCGCAAAATCCTGAAACAGGTACATTTTTTTATTTTAAAACATGTATAAAACATTTTACCATATATGCAATAGGAACGGCGTTAATGAAGAAACCCGGTTAAATGCCACAGACTGTATATTATGTTATCGCAAGCCGTGTGAAGCCAGCTTTAATGTTGCATGTCGCCATTTTTAATTATTATAAGGCCCGATCTCTTCATATCCAGTTAATTTTATCTGATATTTATTCCCATAGTAACAATTGTGATCATAATCGTTACTATGGAAATTAATCACCAAATAAAGTTAATTGGAGATGAAAAGACAGGGCATAAGATACATTTTTTTTATATCCATCAGTTAGACAGAACCTGTGAGGACGTTTAAAATTATGTTTCCAAGGTTTCGCGCGCTTATTTTGACTCAAAATGGTGTTTAATTGCAATATTTTATCTATCTAGGGACTTTAGGACGAGCCCTAACAACAAAATGTTCGGACGAGAACTGGCTTTATAAAAATTGTTCTCTAACTCATAAGCAGTTTGGGGACCGACGGACTCCTCTATCGCTTGTGAATCGTATTCGTTTGGCGAAGTGCATTCGCCCAGCACCGCTGTGCATGTAACTTACTTAAAACTATCATAACTATGAAACAGATCCACTCGATTTCGTTTTTGTTGCGTCGCGTAGTAAAAACAGCACCAGTTGAACTAATTCAGACATAGGCGGAGGCGCTTTATAATTTATATTAAAGAAATAATAACACAATATAACGAAAATAAAACTGATTGTTAAACGAACGGTATACAAATACAAAATAGTTACGCATGCGAATATATATATAATTTGTCGTTATAAGCGCAAATAAAATATTTTTAAATAGTATGCCGAATCAGCAGTGAAGTAAAATCGAAATTCTGTACTATATTATGAACGCAGAATTAAGCTAAAAACTCCGCAGTCCGAATTGGCGCCCTCCGTACATCACTGTGCTCGCGTCGGCTTGATGTGATTCATAAGCGATAGAGGAACCGGCGAGTCCTCAGTTTGCTCATAAGTAAATGTTTAAAACTTTTAATACAAAAATAATAAACAAAAGGACTGATTAACAGTAACTAATAATTTATTCAAAACAAGTTTTAATTTAAAAATAAAAATAGAAAGCAGGGTTTTTAAAGAAATAGTATATAACGGTATTAGGCCGATGTGCTTGATATAACGAACGAGGATAAGTTTTATGGCCGAAGCGCCAGCCGAGGCTATAAATTATCCGAGTTTGTTATATGCATATCGGCCGTATATTGTTTTATAGTTTTCGTAATACTAAATGATGAAATAAATATTTATTTTGGCAAAAACATTCATAATAATAAACTTCGATAAGTAGGCAGAATTATGAGTGCGATTTAGTTGTAACTATAGCAACATATGAGATACAGAGCAAATAGCAGTGTAGGGCATTAATCAATTAAAATTTCAATTAATTAATCAATTGATTAAAAATTTAGTTGATTAATGTTTAATTGTGATTAAATTTAATTACAATTAATATCAATTGCAATTTACAATTAAATTAATTGCAATTAATTGGTTTAATTGCAGATCACAATTAAATTTAATTGCAATTAAATTCAATTAATTGCAATTAAATTAATTGCAATTAAATTAATTGTTATTTGCAATTAATTAATTGTAATTGCAATTAATCATGGCTTACTAAATTAATAACGACTTGTAATCAAATAACAGGCGCTGTCATTACTGTCAAACCAGGTGAATTTATGCAAAATAAATTAATATTATAATTATTAATGTAATACAGTAGAATTTATATGATATAAATGTTACTTATACATTCAGACAGAAATATTAATTGTTAATTGTCAATGAAGCCCATTCCAAAAAAACTAACAATTAATTAATTGTAATCGTAGAAACTCGCAATTAACAATTGATTAATTGTAATCGTAGAAACACACAATTAACAATTAATTAATTGTAATTGCGGATTCTTTAAAATTACAATTAATTAATTGTAATTGTGTGTTTCTACGATTACAATTAATCAATTGTTAATTGCGAGTTTCTACAATTACAATTAATTAATTGTTAATTGTTAATTGCAAATATAATTTAATTGTGCCCAACACTGGCAAATAGACGGCCGTTAAAATTTAACCGGCAAGGCCGTTATGGATAGCATAACAACCATGGAGACAGTGCAGCTATAATGAAATAAGATTCAAGTATTACGAAAAACTATAAATGATGCCGACAATTTAATGTTCGGGCGAATCTAACATTTAATAAATTAATACAGATTGTATCACTTTTGGCTTTTATTGCACCCTGGATTCTTTCTGGCATAATGTCCACTAAGGATTCATAATACTGCAGAATGAAAGAATACCATATTTTCTGTATTTTAGCCTTTAGTCCGTGAATTGTTCGTTTGGGACTTTTTCGTAGGGATCTTTTTCATGTCATATTGCAGGGTTTCGATAACATTTAAGTTGGGGCTATTCAAGGGCCAAGCTAACACTAATATTATTGTTCCTGAACAATTTTTTTGTAGATTTGGCCGTGTAATACGAAGCTTCATCCTGTTGAAAAATGAAATTTTCTATTTCGAACTGCAACCTTGCAATCTGCAGAGGTTTCTTTCTAAAATACCTTAATTTTTTCTGCATTTATAATACCATCAGTAAACTCTAGTTTGCCTGAACCTTTTCTGTACATGCATCCCCAAATCATAACCCCTTGTGGGATTTTATGGTTTGTTAGAACAGTTTTTTTCGACTACCACATTCGAAAGTATAATTTTACCGTACTCATTCGAGTCGAGAAAGCGATACTTTACCTGCCCAGGCAGGTAATAGTATATTACATAACGAGAGTTGTAAATAGCATATTACGCACGGTGAAAAAGTTGCGCATGAGCCGCGCAGCGGCGAATGCAAGTAATTCGACAAGTACGTAATTGCTTTACAACTCGAGTTTTGTACTATACTTTATCAACGACCACAAAAATTACCTTATTATTCAAGTTCAAAATAATCAGCAATGACGCTTGCAATTTCGACGACTGTCAATCTAATGTGATGTGGCTACGTAGATTTAACTATAAGCGTGCGTAAAGTAGGTGCGTTGTGCGTTTTTCTTACTTTACGCACGACGTTTGTAAACACCCGCTTACTTAATTTAAGTTTGAAAAGTGAAAAGTTTTCCGGTGAGTGTAAATGTTTGAATTCACGTGAGCGTAGCTCACGAGTGGATCAAATTTACATGAACATGGAAATTCACTTTTCTACCGTGTAGATCATGCTATTTTTTCGTGTAGTTGACGAAAATAACGAAAATAATTATGAGAGTGTCGAAGAATAATAATATATCAAGGTATCTCAAGCATTTCTTGACATAGTAACAAAACATCAATCAATCTTCGACCTATGAATGGTCACTATAATAAATAAAATGAATGAAAAAAGTGTTGCTAACTGAAATCGTGAAGAAAAGTGTTGCTAACTAGACAAGTCCCACTTTTCTTCACGATTTCTGATTAAACATTGTGTCACTTTTCTGTCAACTACACGAAAAAATATTTTATCTACGACCACTACTGTAAATGACGAATTACGTACAACACATAAACTAAGTAAGCCGGTGTTTACAAACGTCGTGCGTAAAGTAAGAAAAACGCACAACGCACCTACTTTACGCACGCATGTAGTTAGATCTACGTAGCCGCATCGCATTAGATTGACAGTCATCGAAATTGCAAGTGTCATTGCTGATTACTTTGAAGGTAATTTTTGTGGTCGTAGATAAAGTATAGTACAAAACTCGAGTTGTAAAGCAATTACGCACTTGTGGAATTACTTGCATTCGCCGCTGCGCGGCTCATGCGCAACTTTTCCTCCGTGCGTAATTTGTTATTCACAACTCTCGTTATGTAATATACTATTACCTGACTCTGACGAAGCCTACTAGACCTAATCTGAAGTGACATTAATCGGTTAATATTAATATTATTGTTTATCTATAAATGATAACCAATTAATTGTTTTACATTTGATTATTTTTCAATAATACTGTTGAACCTTTTTATTTTGTATCAATTAGTATGATTTTTAATTCCTTTTAGGTAATTTGTAAAAAGCATTACCCGCATCATGGCCTGCTTTATCGTCGAATCCAATTAAATGCCAAATTAATTTGTCATTCAAATCAACTCAAAAACATTTTTGCGCTCGCGTCGCATCTTTTGGTGTCATCGAAACGCCAACGTCGTCTATAACGTATTATAAGGTAAATGAATAGTATATTACATAACGAGAGTTGTAAATAGCATATTACGCACGGTGGAAAAGTTGCGCATGAGCCGCGCAGCGGCGAATGCAAGCAATTCCACAAGTGCGTAATTGCTTTACAACTCGAGTTTTGTACTGTAATTTATCTACGACCACAAAAATTACCTTATTATTCAAGTTCAAAATAATCAGCAATGACACTTGCAATTTCGACGACTCTCAATCTAATGTGATGTGACGACGTAATTTAACTACAAGCGTGCGTAAAGTAGGTGCGTTGTGCGTTTTTCTTACTTTACGCACAACGTTTGTAAACACCCACTTACTTAATTTATGTGTTGTACGTAATTCGTCATTTACAGTAGTAGTCGTAGATAAATATATTTTTAAAAAATTTACGAAGTTATAAACATAGATATAAATCTGCAAGTTTTGAACACTTCAAAATAAATGGCTGAGTAAGTGGTAGTCGAGAAAATGTTGTATGCACCACGGTGGCAAAGTGTCTTTGTCGAACTCGTTTGCTTGCTCGCCGTGGCTTCGACTTGGCTCGCAATTTGCAAACTCGTTCAACAAAGTGCCACTTTCCCTCCTTGGTACATAAATAACTATTACAGAAAGCCCCGAATTTTGTTCTGATCACTCTCTTCCAACAATCACCAATACAGACATCAAACCCTGATTCATCACTAAAAATTATTTGGCTCCACATTTCTTCGGTCAATGTAACTTTAGATTTTGCCCAGTCCAGACGTCTTTTCTTTTGTGCTTCGATAACCAGTCGTTTTTGTTTCGGCTTTTTAAAAATAAAATGTATTAAAATTTAGGTTCTCAAATTTAAATAATTATTGAGTGCTATAAATGATATTTGTCCAACAGTTGGATGTTTTTAGGTGTTTTATACTTAGTTTTGAGTGGCTAAAATCCAATTTCAATCACTAGCTCTCAGAGTGCAAAACTAATGCAAAATCAACAACTATTCATGACGACCGACCATGACTGCTTGACGTTTTAAGTAATGTCACTTCAAAAATATTTTTTCAAGATTCTTTGTTGTTAAAAAAATGCAACTGTTGGAGAAAACGTCGTATATCACACGTGAGCGAAATGCAATTATACACTCGTGAGAATTGTCGCTCATGTATAATTTTGCATTTCTCTCACTTATAATATAATCTACTATTACTTTATAAAAACCGTAGCCGAATCTGTATAACCATTGTTGGCAACATTCCCTAGATATACCGGCTGTTTAAAATTGAGTGTGCACTGAAGGGATCATCTAAACCGTAAGAGATACAAATTTGGTTAAATGGAAGAAAAGTTGCACAAATCAATGCCTAATTCGTATTCATTCACAGAATAAATTTTTTCTTATTTCTTCTTGAGATATTGATCAAAATGTAAAAATGTCGATTTTCTTTTTTCCTCTGTATCTCTCGTACTATAAATAATTTTGAAATTCTGATTTAACTTTCTACAGGCATTTTCTTATTCTGCTTCGAATAGAGGTGGCAGAATTGAAGTCAAACGTTTCGTCCCTCCACGACCATCTTCAGTTTCGATTTTTTAAATACAACGTATATCTTTTAATTATTCTATTCGATAGCATTTTTTCTGCTGATTGCAGTGATGTATAACAATTAATACTTTTTTCAAGTAAAGTTAAAATATGATAAAAAAAGCTTGATACAGTTTCGTCATGATTTATTTAATAAGTAAATTTATTCCTTAGTACCTTTTTTACTTACTAAATATTAATAACTAACATTCAAATGTCGGAAGAGAAAAAATCAATAAAATCAATCAATCTATCAACAAAAAATCAAAGTTTACAGTTGGTTCTTGTCCGATGAAATTTGTATCACAAAATCTTTTAAGCGGACATTAAATCGCGCACTATACACTTAACGTTTCGCAGTCGTTCTGACGAAGCTGTCGAACGACTGCGAAACGTTAAGTGTATAGTGCGCGATTTAGTGTCCGCTTAAAAGATTTTGTGATACAAAAAATCAAAAGGCTAATATTTGGTGATCTTAGAGGCCACGCGACAGGTCCATTTGTACCTATCAGGAAAAGTTTGATTCAAATAATTTGTTGTTATTTCAGCATTATGTGCTGGTGCTCCATCATTTTGAAATTACAATTCCATAATATGATTTAGAAGAATGTAATCTAAAATGTTTTCCAATGCTGTCCTTAAAAAATCGATGTAACGTTCAGCTGTTACATGATTTTCGTAAATGATCGGACCATTAATTCTATTATGCCAAATACCACACCAAACATTTAAGCTGAATTGTATCTGTGGTCACACTTGTTGAAATCTTTTTTGATTCTCCCTGGACCAATATCTATGTACATTTCTATTAAATATTCCCTTGTTTGTAAAATTAGCCTCGTCAACAACTATCTCGTATAACAAATTCTTTTAACGGATACTACAAATGTGCACTATCAGTGTCTGTTAAAAGAATTTATTATACAATAACTAAAGAGACAGATATTAAATAATTCATTGCAATTTACACTATACCTAAGAAAATGAACTAAATATTTTGAAATTATGTATTAAATAAAATTTTCATAAAAAAATCTGTATTATTTAAGCTTCAAATTAATATCAACAATTAAGTGTGATATACCATTACAATCAGGAGAAAAAATGGCAACAAATACGATAACAAAAAAGTATACGTTATATTTAAAAAATGTAAACTGAGGATGGTCGCGGAGAGACGAAACGTGTGACCACAATTCTACTGCCCCTATTTAAAGTAGAATCCAAAAGTACCTGTAGAAAGTTAAGACAGAATTTCTAAATTATTTTTAATAAGGGAGTTACAGAGGAAAAAAGAAAATCGATATTTTTACATTTTCACCAATACTTCAAGAACAATTAAGAGAAAATTGATTCTGTTAATGGATACGAATTAAGCAATGACTGGTGCAACTTTTCTTCCATTTAACCGAATCTGTAACTCTCATGGTTTAGGAGATCCCTTCAGTGCACACACAATTTGAAACAGCCGGTATATTAGACCAGTTTCTTCATTCCATTGGCATTGAATTTCTTTTAAAGTTTTTCTTTTCCGTTTGCAAATTTTAGTGAGAATCTTCGTTGTATTTCTGTTATAGTGTTTGGTTTTCCAGGACTCTTGGTGCGAATATCAATGTTTGCCGTGTCTTCATATTCTTTTTATTATATCGCCAATTGTCAATTTCGATAAGTTAAATTCATTCTCTATTTTTTTATGGTTTTATCCGTGGCATATTGTCGAATTATAATTTCACGTACTTCTTTATGAGTTGGAATTACGGGTCATATTTTTCCCAAACATTTGTTCTTAGCATCAAAATCAACAATTAACTACTTGTATTGATAACGATTTAGGGTTTCTGTTTTCAAGATTTTCTTGTTTTTAAAGCGTAAAAAAGTAGACGTCCGAACAATTAGTTGCCAGCAAATTTTATGAATCAATCAAATTAATTGTACCGTATGATTTTTAAAATTTTAGATAAAGGGAGGCCGTGAAGAGGAAAATATATAGCTTAAATTAACTCATACGTAAGTTTTGGTTAACATCACTGGGAAAATATCGTTCAATTATGAATGCATTTTGAAGTTTTGTAAATATCATTTTGAATAAACTGTTGTATTTGCTAATGTACGCCTACGTTTTGCTTTCACGGCCTCCCTTTATCTAAAATTTAAAAAATCATACGGTATTATGTAGACACAATATAAACAATTTAAAAATTAATAGACGAAATATTAATTAGGAAGTATATGTTTTCAAATAAATGTATACGATATTTTTTTAAAATAATTATAACCAGAAAAATTAACAGATATTTTAAATAATAAGACTGATATGTCTTGTTACAATATACAGTGTATATTGCAGCAAGACATATCAGTCTTATTATTAAAATGTTGCCTACAAATATCATGGAGCCCTTCATCAATAGATATTTTAAAATAACTGTCTGTCCAAACATTTAGTTGTTAGGGCTCATATACTTGGCTCACATGCACCCTCTGCATAACTAATTGTGAACTACTGGTGCATAAAACTGCAAAAACAATCGGTAAAACGAGATCCAGAATAAAATTTAAATTTGAGCTCTTTATTACCAACAAAGTCGGTTATGACCCGATATACAGGCTGTCCCAACAGTGTGTTCTCGGGCCATATCTCCATAACTACTGAAGATGCAAAAAAATTTTCAACACAATTTTGTTTTCAATTTAAGAGATCTACAACACAAAATTATTTTCATCTATACAGAGTGAATCAAAACAGTGGTGCCGGACACAACTTTTTTAGTTCAAATGGCATACCCTATATATGAAACCAAATTTGGATTACCCATAAAATTCTATACATTTTCTGTATACCATTGCCTATACCTAAACCTAACCGTTCTTGAGACATTTAACATTTTGTCTAAAAACTGCCATTTGCAGCCACTATTTTATTTATTCATATTTTATTGATTTTTAACTCTAAGAAAAAGATTTTTGGTACAGATGTAGTTGATACAAGAGCTTATTATAAGCCATTATTAAATGTACTTTTATCGCTACAGGGTGGTCATGGTAATAAACGAAATCTCAGAAATTTCACAATGACAAAACTCAATTTTCTTAAATAGCATGCCCTATATTTTTCTATCCTAAATTCTTCGTTTAATAAAGTACTTTCATTTTTGTTAAGTATGTCTTATACCTACCTGAGATATTTTCTGAGATTTTTAAATTTATTTGAATTACTTCTTTTAAAACGAGTTATTGTCTAAGGTGGCCGTGGAAAACGGTAAACAAATGAAGCTGTTGATTTTAATAATTAATTTTCGTTTAAAGGAGTCACGTACTTGAACTAACTAATGCCTGTATATTATTGTCACTTGAAAATTAATTATTAAAGTCAACAGCTTCATTTGTTTGCCATTTTCCACGGCCACCTTAGACAATAACTCGTTTTAAAAGAAATAATTCAAATAAATCTAAAAATCTCAGAAAATATCTCAGGTAGGTATAAGACATACTTAACAAAAATGAAAGTACTTTATTAAACGAAGAATTTAGGATAGAAAAATATGGGGCATGCTATTTAAGAAAATTGAGTTTTGTCATTTTGAAATTTCTGAGATTTCGTTTATTACCATGACCACCCTGTAGCGATAAAAGTACATTTAATAATGGCTTATGATAAGCTCTTGTATCAACTACATCTGTACCAAAAATCTTTTTCTTAGAGTTAAAAATCAATAAAATATGAATAAATAAAATAGTGGCTGCAAATGGCAGTTTTTAGACAAAATGTTAAATATTTCAAGAACGGTTAGGTTTAGGTATAGGCAATGGTATACAGAAAATGTGTAGAATTTTATGGGCAATCCAAATTTGGTCTCATATATAGGGCATGCCATTTGAACTAAAAAAGTTGTGTCCGGCACCACTGTTTTGATTCACTCTGTATAGATGAAAATAATTTTGTGTTGTAGATCTCTTAAAGACGAAATTGTGTTGAAAATTTTTTTGTATATTCACTAGTTATGGAAATTTGGCCCGAGAACGCACTGTTGGGATACCCTGTATACGCTAAGAAAGGTGAGATCCGATTTCGGATCTCGCCTTTCCAAAAGAATTTCATCTTGCCCAACTTTTAACGCGAAATGGACTCAGGTTTCCTCTTTTTAAATCCATATATATACATATATACCATACATGTAATTTCAAGTCTAGTCAGTGAAAACCGCTTCATTAAATGCAGTGCAAGCATCTCGTAACATTTAGTTAGATATGTTGTAGTGCAAAGCGGCATGTTTAATTTAGTTCTGACTGACTGGAGTAAAAACTACACGTACTGTATAAAAAAATTATACGAACTTAAAATAAGTGTGCTCAAAAATATTCTTGTCCTGTATGAAATGCATGTTATCCTGCCAAATCCAATCCTCCAGCTCCTTACTAAGTTCAAACATGGCAGTTGCTGAGGGTGATGAAGGACTCTGCGAGGAATTTGAAGAACTATCGCCCGATTCTAAAGTTGTAGATGCACAGTCGACACCTTCCGTCTCATTCAACGGACAACGTTCGTAAAAAAGCATGTAGGCACTGTTGGTTTTCTCAAAGCTGAAGTCCATGAATTTATCTGTTACACTGTCGTACGTTTTACTCTGTAATAAGTGCAGTTATGCTTTTTTATTAATCTATATTTTTAACTCACCGTCATTTCACCCCCAAAACACTCTGCAGCGATTTGATTCGGATCAAACGGTTTCACCTCAGCGTCATTAAATAGAAACCATTTATCTCTTGCTCCTACAGTGCGGTCTTTAATGAAACTATAATAGTGCCCACCATCGGCCGTGCCCGTATGTACAGTTACTCCAACCAAATCATACTCGTACTGTTGCTTCTCGATCTCGTTTACTTTTAGTCTTTCTTCTAAAAATGCCACAGTGTGCAAAATATGAATTATTCGACGGTTACTTTTGCATACCCTGATAATGTTGTGGCATCAAATATTTCTCAACGTAACTTGCCATGTTAAGTCGCAGTGGAAATGAAAAATGCGTATTGACTTTCTCCTTTAACATCGTTAGCATATTGAACGTGTACCGCATGGTATTAAAGCACAGTATATGAGGCAGCTTTTTGAAACATGCACTGAAAACGTAATAATAGAAAATTGCGTAATGTTTCGACAGGGCCATAACTAGGTTGTGGGCGAAAGTGGCACTTGCTACAGGCGCAAGCGAAACATAGGCGCCTAATCGATTGGGTTGGATTGAAGGAGCAATAAAAAAGGTTTGTAAATTAAGCGCGCGCACACGCACACACACGCACGCGCACGCGCACGCGCACGCGCACGCACGCGCACGCACACACACACACACACACTTGCTAATCAAATAACAAGTGTATATAATTACTGATGCGGAAAGGCCCGTCTTAACAGAAGTCCAGTATTCGCTGCAAGAGTTAGAAAAATCCTGGTAAAACCTAACTAGAGTGTAATTGTTGTAATTACATACATAACTATAACAATTCTAACAATAATATTAAAACAATAATAAATTGAGACTACAATAACTAATTGTATATAATATAAACAATTATGTTTCTGATTCTTGTATTTCATTTAAAGAATTTAGAAAACTGCAAAAAGTTTCATTTAAATTTGCAAAATCTGTTCGTTTATTAATTGCATTATTACACATTTTTATTTTACACATTTGGATAAATTTACGATTGAAGTTATTAGATTCACGAAAAAGAACGTTGACATTTTCAAAATCAAAAGTATTTCCCTAACTCTTGCAGTGAATACTGGAGTTCTGTTAAGACGGGCCTCGCCGCATCAGATATTATACCGGATGTCCCACGCCAGGAATATGTTAATAAAATATTTTCCAAATTGATAAATCTATCAAAATTCGTAATAATATATAGGGCATTCCATTTGAAATATTAAAGGTACTTGCTGGCACCTGTAAAATGAACACCCTGTGTAATTCCAAATAAATTTAACGTAGAGAGTTTTTTTTTAGAGGATGATAGCGTTTGAAGTTTTTTTCTATATTAAATAGTTTAGACACCAGAAAAGACAACCACACTTGGTGGACACGTGGTATACCGGGTGTCCAATGCTCACTCTTCTAGAATTTGTATTTTTTAATCGATTTACATGAAATATGGAAAAGATAAATTAAACAAAAAAATGAATTTTCCGACATACTCTCTTCGCCGGAAGTGATGTCAACTTTCTTGTTTTAAATGGAACACCATGTATATTTTTACTATTTAGAATCTATAGTTCATTGCGAGTCCGGATATGTATCATATGATAATTTTGATTTCCATGACAATGAAAAATAAACTTTTGTTTTTCAATCTAATAAGCTATGTATCATGTATTTTCGTTCTAAAGCAACCAAATAATTTGATAAAATCCTATTTTGATTGTATTTTGACTTTTACATTTTTACAGCACTTCAAATTTTCAATAGGTCGTAATTAATTTTTTTTAATGGAACCTCAGGTGCGTGCCTATTTCAACAGAATTTTTTTTTCTGAGTACGCTGATACCAAATACTTCATACTTTCTTTGAAAGTCATTTAAAACATAGCATGGTTTATTGAGGTTTTAGGACGCCTCTGCGTTTGTTGAAAAAATATATGTGATATCAAGCGTACTATATATGATACAAGTGTGCGCTGTTTGTCCATACAGGGTCTCCCAAATAGAGTGGCTTATTAAAAGTTTTCGGGGAAGGTAATATATAAAAATTCTGAAAATTAGTACACTGTCCTAAGGGAGAGCGATCTCTCAGATTAAAATATTTTCACTTTTATATCACTTCCGGTTATACCTGAAGTCGTCGTTAACTTTATTTTAAATAGAATGCTACACTTTTTATTACAAATTCTGATTCTACACATTATTTTAAATAAAAAATGTTAAGGCTTCCCTATACCTAAATGTAACCGATTTTGAGATATCTTCAAATTTATTTAAAAATTTGTTTTGGTGACCTTTCATTTAAGACAATGTATTCACGCCAATTTCAAACTTAGAGATTGAAGAACAATGTCGTTTAAAAGTATAATGTTCAGACTTTCAAATCATATCCTAATTATCCCTGAAAAATTCATAGGGTGGTCACAATATGGTGTCGAAAGTCATTATGTTTAACTGCCCAAAACTCAATTTTCGTAAATGGAACATCCTGTATATTTTTTCGTCATGAGATACAGAATCAAATTCTACATCGATTGGTATTAGCATTCCCTATGCCTACATCTTTTAGTTTTCTTGTTATCAACGATTGTTTATTTTATTCTGTTAATTAATGGAATGAATGCACTTATTCGTAGCAAGCTTTGAAAAAAGAAGCAGATATTGAACTGTTACTTTTTAAGAAATAAATAATTAATGTTAATAATAACATTATTTTGACGTACATCATAGTATAAAGCTATTAGGTAAAACACCTACCGTAAGTTTACCATTTTCATAAACGAGCGTCTTTAAAAATTAAGCGTGCTTTGAAAAACAATTTTCTTTGTCAATTTAACGTTTTTATTAAACAACGAAAGCAAAACTTACAATTGGTAAAGTGGTAAAAATAATAATGAATAATTTTATTTATTCTAATAAACAGTTTATTTTACATTCAAGGAGAGTGCAACAAAATGGTTACGAGAGCGAGCAGAAAATTTAATGAAAAGTATCCTCAGTTACCGCCAATGACAGAAAAAAAAATATAGAAAATTTGAACGTATTTTTTAAGAAGTGGCTTCGTCTGACCAAAGAAAACTTCATCTGCTCCTGTAACTGGCAATGAAGCAAATGAAATTTCTGTATTAGCATTCGTGGAAACTTATTTATTTATTTCTACTTATCTGTTAATGGTATAACTCAATAAATATTTTTATTTTGTCGACACTTATTGCGAAAAATTTCGATAATTCTAGCAAAATATGCCGTTATAATAAACAATTATTGATAACAAGGAAACTAAAAGAAATAGGTATAGGGTATGCTAGTATCAATCGATGTATAATTTGATTCTGTATCTCATGATGTAAAAATATACAGGGTGTTCCATTTACGAAAATTGAGTTTTGGGCAGTTAAACATAATGACTTTCGACACCATATTGTGACCACCCTATGAATTTTTCAGGAATAATTAGGATATGATTTGAAAGTCTGAACATTATACTTTTAAACGACTTGTCACTTCAATCTTTAAATTTGAAATTGGCGCAAATACATTGTCTTAAATGAAAGGTCACCAAAACAATTTTTTAAATAAATTTGAAGATATCTCAAAATCGGTTACATTTAGGTATAGGGAAGCCTTAACATTTTTTATTTATAATTATGTGTAGAATCAGAATTTGTAATAAAAAGTATAGCATTCTATTTAAAATAAGAAAGTTGACGGCGACTTCCGGTATAACCGGAAGTGATATAAAAGTGAAAGTATTTTAATCTGAAATATCACTTTCCCATAGGGCAGTGTACTAATTTTCAGAATTTTTGTATACTCCCTTCCCCGAAAACTTTTAATAGGCCACTCTATTTGGGAGACCCTGTAGATAATCAGTTGTTCAAATATACCTGAAAATTACACATTGTACTGCATTTCTATTCGTATTTTCTTTGCTTATTGCGTCTAGTTTCATCAGGTTATGGGTTCAGTAACTACAGAAACGTGAAATAACGCGGAGCAAGTAGAAATAGTTAGTACTCAAGAATTTTTTTGACGTTGGTTGGTTTTGATATTTGGTTCCTGTTTTATGCTATAATGAATTCTAACAGTATTGTTCGTTTTGAGCTTCTAAATAAGGCAAATTACGAAACCTGGAAGATCCAAATGCGAGCAGTTTTGATAAAAAAAACGATGCTTGGGGATGTCAGTGGTACAATCGTGAAGCCCGAAATAGGTGCAGAAAATGCAGCAGCATCGGCTAAAGCTCTGAGACGTTGGACTAAAGCGGATTTGAAAGCTCAGACGAACATAATCTTGTCAATAAGTCCGTCAGAGATAAAACCCGTAAAAGATTGCAAGACATCTCGGAAAATTTGGACCAAATTAGAAGAAATTCATCAGTCAAAGGGACCGGCACGGAAGGCAGCATTATTAAATCAGTTAATTTCTCATCAAATGCAGGAAGGCGATGATGCACGTGATAATACTCAGGAATTTCTTGACATTGTTGGTAGATTGGCAGAGATGGGTATTGAAATAAATGATGACTTACTAACTGTAATGTTATTGCGAAGTCTACCAGAAAGTTTTCAAAATTTTCGATGTGCAATTTCGTCGCATGATGACCTGCCTAAACCAGAAATGTTGCGAGTAAAAATATTAGAAGAGTATGAAGCACGAAAAGAAAGTAGTCGGAAATCTTCAAATCAAAATGCTTTGGTGGCTGGAAAATTCGTAGATAAGAAAAGCAGATTCAAGAAGAATGAAGTCGAAAAGAACGAAGTCCGAAAGAGGAAAATTCGTAGATAAGAAAAGCAGATTCAAGAAGAATGAAGTCGAAAAGAACGAAGTCCGAAAGAAGAATTTTAAGTGTTTTAAATGTCACAAATTTGGACATAAAGCAAAAGACTGTAATTCAACCAAAACTGTAGGACAGTCTGCAGGACGTGTCGATAATATGTGTGTAAAATGTACATCTAGCGCTGAAAAAGTTTTCTCAGTAGACAATCATTCAAATCATGACATTTGGTGCATTGACAGTGGATGTACGTCACATATGTGTAAAAGTATTGACAATTTCGTTCAAATTGATTCGCACAAATTGGGTAAATTGAATCTGGCGAACAAGGCATGTACGGACATTAAAGCCAAAGGAAATGTTTCTTTTTCGACCAAGATAGACGGTCATGAACAAAGAATACGTCTTCAAGAAACTCTGTATGTACCAGATCTACGATTAAAACTTATTTCTGTTGGTAAAATTACTGATAAAGGCCATACTGGGCCATACCGTAATTTTTAACAATGAGAAGGCTGAGGTAAACGACAACGAAGGAAATGTGATTCTTGTCGCAGAACGTTCAAATGGACTCTATTATGTTCAAACTAGTAAAGTAAACGAATGCAGAGCGATCAACCAGTCGACAAATTCAGCAAAATTACCAAGAGTTAATTCGCTGGAAGATTGGCATATTCGTCTAGGACATCTGAATCTGAAAGATTTGCGCGTAGCCATTAGAATTGGTGCAATTGAGGGAGCACGAATAAAAAATGCTAATGAAGATTTTGTGTGCGAGGTATGTTTTGAGGGGAAGATGTCCCGTCTTCCATTTCCGAAAAATTCTGAATTGGGAGATATGATTCATTCAGACATATGCGGGCCGATGAGAGTCATTTCAAATGGAGAAAAGCAGATATTTCATCATATTCATTGATGACTATTCAGGATGGTGTGAAATAAAGTTCATCGAGCATAAAAGTCAGGCAATAGAGATGTTTGAAGAATTTAGGGCATGTGTTGAAACTCAGAAGGGGAAGAGAATCAAGATTTTTCAAACGGATAATGGTTTGGAGTACGTCAACAAGTTTGATAGTCTTCTTCGATGTCACGGGATTAAACGACGTTTAACAGTACCCTACAATCCCGAACAAAACGGCGTAGCAGAAAGGCGAAATAGAACATTGATGGATACAGCGAGATGCCTGTTGATTCAGTCTAAGTTGCCATCATCTTTTTGGGCGGAAGCTGTGAATACGGCGAATTTCATCAGAATAGGTGTTCTACAAGTAAATTGCAGGGGAAGACACCTTACGAAGCATGGCATGGGAAACCTCCGAATGTAAGTTTCTTCCGACGTTTTGGCTGTGATGTACTTGTAATGAACAGAACCCCAAACAGAAGTAAGTTGACACCTAGATCAAGAAAAGGCATCTTCGTGGGTTATAGCGTAGAATCCAAGGGCTACAGAATTTGGCTTCCGGATGAACAAAAGATCGAGATATCACGCGATGTCAGATTTTTGGATAACATTTCTATCCAGACTGACGAAGTATCAGATGATCCTTTTTCGATGAAGAAAATTGAGACTGTGCGATCTGAGGGCGATTTTCGCATTGATATTCAGCTGGTGAGATCACAAAACTCAGAAGACAATTCTGATGTTATCGATGATAACGATAACGTTGAAGACCCACTGAATGACGAACTTCAAAGAATTCCATCACCAAAAAGAGGCCGTGGAAGACCGCGAAAGGTATTAAGTGGAAAAAGAGGGAGACCACGAAAGGAATACAACTTAGTCAAACCTAATGACGAAGAGCAGGCCGACATTGCATATCTAACTGAAGTACCTGTGATGCAAGCATTGTCGAGTGTCATAGGTAGTCGCTTTGTGCTACGAAACAAGTATGGCACGAATGGAAATTTAGAGAAGCGAAAAGCCAGAATTATGGCCAAAGGTTTCTCGCAACAGCCCGGTACAGATTTTCACGAGACGTATGCCCCGGTTGCGCGACTAAGTACGATTCGTCTAGCAATTTCACTCGCAATACAAAGAAAATTTTTCATTAAACAACATGATGTGACGACTGCATATCTAAACGGCATACTTATGAAGAAATTTTCATGGAAGTCCCAAATACGATGGAAAAGGTTCTGAAATATATGATTGACAATGAGAACTTGGCTGGTGGCTTGGAAAATGAGGTGAAGACTTCATTAGAGAAGTTGACATCTGGAAATTATGTGTGTCACATGAAGAAGGCCTTTTATGGTCTTAACCAAGCAGGTCGTGCTTGGAATAAAAAGTTAGACAAGGAACTTCGTAATCTTGGTGCGTTTCCACCAAGTGGAGACCCATGTCTATACTTAAAGAACCGAGTAGATGATTTGGTGATGATTGTCATTTACGTTGATGACATCCTTATCCTGTCTCGAAATGTTGAGGAGATTAATCATTTTGGTGAAGAGTTGGGAAAGAAATTTAGTTTGAAGAATCTGGGTGATATAAAACGTTGTCTCGGAATAGATTTCAAGAGAAATCAGAATGTGATCACAATTAGTCAAGGGACTTACATTCGTGAAATTCTGAAACGTTTTAAAATGGAGGATTGTAAACCAGTATCCACACCTCTCGACGTAGGAACGAAATTGATAAAAGATAATTCCTGGAGTGTCTCTAATGGACTGAAGCCACCATACCGTGAATTGGTTGGAGGGCTGTTATATCTTTCCGTTGCAACTCGACCCGATGTGGCCCATGCAGCAAGTGTTTTGAGCCAATTCAACGAATGTTTTGGCAAGACTCATTGGATAGCAGCGAAACGGGTTTTGCGCTACTTAAAAGGGACAGTGGACATTGGGATTACGTATGGTAATAATCTTAGCAACAGAAATAGCTTAGAAGGTTTTGTAGATGCCGATTGGGCTGGATCCGTCTGCGACAGAAGATCTTTCACAGGGTACGTTTTCAAAATGAACGGGGGAAGTATATCCTGGGATTCAAGAAAGCCCTATCTTCAACGGAGGCTGAATATATGGCTCTCAGTGAATCTGCAAAAGAAGCTATTTATCTTAGACGTTTTCTTTTAGAACTTGGTGAGAGAGTCAATGTTATACGATTGTCAATAGACAATATTGGTGCACAGAAGTTGTCAACAAATCCAATGTTTCACGCAAGAACGAAACATATAGATATTCGTCACCATTTTATTCGCGAAACAGTTGACTCAGGTCAGATTAAATTGGAACATGTGGCATCGGAAGAGATGCCTGCAGATGTTTTTACAAAGGCATTAACAAAATTTAAACACGAGAAGTGCGTCGCACATCTAGGACTTTCTGAAATAACAAGATAGGCTTAAAGGCTTTTCATCGAGGGGAAGTGTTGAAGAAATATATGCGATATCAAGCGTACTATACAGGGTGAGTTATTAAGCGCCCTTTCTTCCATAGCTCATTTATAGAACGAGATAGAATTTTTTTCTTTTACAAGGACATTCTACCTATTGAGCACTATAACCTAAAATTATTTTGATACGTACAGAGTGTTACATAAAATAAAGGCAGCATGCAGCGGGATTTTTTAATGGAACACCCTGTGTATTTTCTTATAGAAAGATATAACACTCGATCCTCTAAACAGCAGCACATAAAATATTTATATTCATTTAACCAATTAAGAGTAAATTAATATTTTATTGAAAACGGTCTGATTTTCTACTTCTCTTAAAATACTAACTGTAAACGTATCGTTTGTCGTACGAAAATAAAAATAGGTAATGTTATAAAGTAAAGTATAGGGAATAACCCAGATATAAACTAATTTAGTTTCATTTGTTTTTTCAAGTGTTCAAGCCTGTGTAATTGTCAGATTTTCAAATTGCCATTATTCAATTTTTTTAAATGTTCCTCTTCAATTCTGTTATAGGTTTTCTGCATCTAATCCTTACAGTTTTCTTGTTACAAGAATTTTTTTACATTTTACTCTAAAATCAATATTAAAAAGTTATTTAACGTACAGTATTTTAATTTGTTTAAGACAGCGTCCTCTATTTCATAAAACAGATGGATAATATCAAGTTTACAATTGGTTACAAATTCTTATTGCATTATAATCATCGTATTTTTATTGTAATACAGTTCTTTCACCTTGTTGTAATTAACGTCTTAAAATTGATTCGATGTGGTTTACAACAAAAGAAAACATCAGTGTTTGTAAATAATTACCTTAATGTAAAAATTGTTGTACTTCAAAAAAAATATACAAATAATAAATTAATAATCTAATAAATAAATGAAAATCGGTGAATTTCTTTTGTTCAAGTATTCAGATTTTATTAAATCAAATGTTAATGAAGACAACAATTACATCGAATCAATTTTAAAGCATTCTTAATTAAAACAAAGTAAAAGAATTGTATTATAACGAAAATACGATTATTATAATGTAATAAGAGTCTGTAATCAATTGTAAACTTGATATTATCCACCTGTTTTACGACGTTGTCTTAAAGAAATTAAAATACGGTACATTAAATAACTTTTTAATATTGATTTCAGAGTAAAAATGTAAAAAGTTTATTATAGCAAAAGAACTGTAAGGATTAGATACAGAACACCTATAACAAAATTGAAGAGGAACGTGAACACTATCTATTCGTGAAAAGAGATAGGGGGGGGTTGCATTTAAAAAATTGAATAACGGCAGTTTGAAATTCTGACAATTACACAGGCTTGAACATTTGAAAAAACAAGTAAAACTAAAAGAATTTATATCTAGGTTATTCCTTACACTTTAATTTATAACACTACCGATTTTTATTGCCGTACGACAAACAATACGTTTACAGTTAGTATTTCAAGAGAAGTTGAAAATCAGACCGTTTTCAATAAAATATTAATTTACTCTTAGTTGGTTAATTAAATATAAATATTTTATGCGCTACTGTTTAGAGGATCGAGTGTTATGTCTTCCTATAAGAAAATACACAGGGTATTCCATTTAAAAAAATCCTGCTACATGCTGCCATTACTTTACGTAACACTCTGTATGTACAAAAATAATTTTAGGATATAGTGCTCAATAGGTAGAATGTCCTTGTGAAAGAAAAAAAATCTATCTCGTTCTATAAATGAGCTATGGAAGAAAGGGCGCTTAATAACTCACCCTGTATATGATACAAGTGTGCGCTGTTTGTTTATACACTGTGTCCACATTTCGATGCTCACCATTGGTATCTCGGTTATTAGAAAACATAGAGCAACGGTTAAATGGGGAATGTTTTGCAGAATTCAATGATCGCCACATATCTCATTTCAAATTTACCATAACTTTTTTAAATTTTAAGATAATTAAAGAAAACCAAAATTTGCCGATTTCAATGTTCCTCAATAACTCGATAACACCTAATGTGATCTCTTCTAAAGTTTTACAATGTTCAGACACTTTTTTAAGACAAAGCTTTTGATATAAACAGAAGCCCCCGATTGTCATTTGTTTTCAAGTTATTAGTGCTAACTTTTGTTTTTCATATGGCAGCCATATTGGATTTTTGATTAGTTAGGATAGTCTTTAAAAAAGAGCTTTTCAACGATGTATAACATACCCGAAAAATTTTTATTTGTAGGGGAGATATTAACAAAACATAAATTAATTTCTAATATGAAATTAGTAGGCTATGAAATTAAACAACAATAAGGAATGAAAGCTTAAAGATATGCTAAGTAATACTGTAAAATAATGAAATGTTACTGATCTTTAATTTCATACTAACAAATACAGACTACCCAATAAAATTAGTAAGCCATGGAATTAAACATCCGCGTGAAACAAAATGACAAGCTGTCAAATTACAATTAGTGCTGCAGAGATTAGTTAATTAAAATCTTGTGTATTCTTAATTCGTAATTATTGATAAGTAATTATTTTTAAATATTAACATTAATAAGTATTGATGTAATGGCACATAAATATTCAAATGATGAAAAAGTTGATATGTAGTGTATTTCAAAGCAAATAGAAACTCTGAAAATGCTTGTACGAGTTACGCTGAGTGTTTTCCGGAAAGACAACAACCTCACAGGACAATGTTTGGAAGGATAATTAGCAATTTACGGAACTTTGGAAGTTTCGAACAAAAAAGAGCTAACTACGAAGTTAGTGATGCTGTTTTACGTCGAAATAATATTTTGCAAAATGTTACGAACAATCCAAAGCACATCAGTTCGCTTGAGTGGCTCGTGAAACTGGAATTCCAAAATCGACTGTTCACAAAACCTTGAAGAAAAGCAAATACCACCCTTACAAACCAACAATTGTACAAGGTTTAAACGATAATGACTATCACCGAAGATTACAGTTTAGTAGGTGGTACCTACGAAAATGTGAAGATGATGCTAATTTTCCTAGGAAAATAGTCTGGACAGATGAAACACGATTTACCAATTGCGGAGTGTTCAATAGGCATAACTATCATCATTGGTCTACTGAAAATCCACATTTGGTAAATCAAAGAAGATTTCAAGTTCGATTTGGTTTTAATGTCTGGTGCGGTTTAATTCATATGCAGTTTGTTTATATTTTTGTTTTGTTTTTGAGTTTAGTTTCATTTTAGATAATCACTTAATAGGTCCTTTCATCTTTGATTACAATTTGACTGGTAACAGATATGTGGAGCTACTAACAAACGAGATAATACCTGCTTTGAGAGAAATTATTAATCCTGAGAACATGCAAAACATTTGGTTCCAGCAGGATGGTTGCCCGGCCCATAACACTCGTGACGTACAACATTTTTTGAGAGAAAACTTTAATGAGAGAGTGCTTTCAAATAATGGACCAGTGCAATGGCCTGCGAGATCACCTGATCTTACCCCTGCTTGATTCTTTATTTATGGGGGTACCACTAAAAACGAAGTATTTAATTTTGCACCGCCAGAAACTCGAGAAATTTTAGAAGAAAGAGTAGTGGATGTACTAAGATCATTAAACGGAAACACACTTCTGTAGAGTTTGTAATTCTGTTAGAATAATGTGTCAAAAGTTTGTGGATCAGAATGGTCGTCATATTTAACAGTTTATTTAAGTAAAGATGATCTTTTATTACTCTTTCTTTACTTTTTACTTTTATGACTTTTCTTATCGTTTTCTATTTCGTTTTCAGTATTACTTAGCATATCTTTAAGCTTTCATTTCTTATTGTTGTTTAATTCTAGAGCCTACTAATTAGAAATTATTAGAAATTAATTTATATTTTTGTTAATATCTCCCTTACAAATAAAAAAAAATTTTCGGCATGTTATACATCGTTGAAAAGCTCTTTTTAAAGTGTATCTAACTAATCAAAAATCCAATATGGCTGCCATATGAAAAACAAAAGTTAGCAGTAGTAACTTGAAAACAAATGACAATCGGGGGCTTTTATTTATATCAAAAGCTTTGTCTTAAAAAAGTGTCTGAACATTGTAAAACTTTAGAAGAGATCACATTAGGTGTTATCGAGTTATTGAGGAACATTGAAATTGGCAAATTTTGGTTTTTTAAAATTATCTTAAAATTTTAAAAAGTTATGGTGAATTTGAAATGAGATCTGTCACGAGTATTGAATTCTGCAAAACATTCCCCATTTAACCGTTGCTCTATGTCTTTTAATAACCAAGATACCAATAGTGTGCATCGAAATGTGGACACAGTGTATATAATCAGTTGTTCAAATATACCTGAAAGTTACACATTGTACTGCATTTCTATTCGTATTTTCTTTGCTTATTGCCTCTAGTTTCATCAGCGTTAAATGATTTTGAAAGAAAGTATGCAGTATTTGGTATCAGCGTACTCAGAAAAAAAATTCTGTTGAAAATTTGAAATGCTCTAAAAATATTAAAAATCAAAATACAATCTACGGTGATTTTCTCGAATTACTTGATTGTATTAGAACGAAAATATACGATTCATAGCTTGCTAGATTGAAAAACAAAAAAGTTTTTTTTTTTCGTTGTTATGGAAACCAAAATTATCATAGGATACATATTCGAACTCGCAATGATCTGTAGATTCCATACATGTAAAAATACACATGTATTCCATTTAAAATAAGAAAGTTGACATACTTCCGGCGAAACCGGAAGTCCCACCGTGCTCGATAATTCATTTTTTTACTTAAGTTGTCCTTTCCAAATTTTATGTAAATCGATTACTTGTTATTTGGTTAGCAAGTGTGTCATTTTATTACTGATAATTTTTTAATTACATTCTCTTCGTAAAATAATTTAAAAATTAGTAGGCTAAATAATTATTATTGTTATTCACTTTGACAAAGCAAATAATCATTTTGCGAAACGTCTGTAAATTTAAATAAACTCCTGTTCAAAGTTAACGCATATATTTTATTGCATTTTTATAATAATTGGAGAAGTTACTAATGTTTTATAACATGTGTATAAAAAGTTGTGTTGCTCTCATTTTTTCGCATGTTCACGTAATATCCATTCACTCTTTTTCCTCGTCTCAGTAGGCCGTGTTCTCGTTTCGTTAAGTTGCTGGCCTGAATTTTGATAGATGCCAGAATCTGACATTAAAAATATTAATGACAATTCCACACCACTAATCTGACTATGTTGCCAAATATTATACGAAGGAGCACCGATTAATTATGGCACCGTGAAATATGCACTACAGTCGAGCTGGCAACAACGTCTCTGTCAGTGGACTCAAATTATAACCATGAAATTAAAAATAAACATAACCGTTTCATCTGACGTCTATGTTTCATTGTGATACCAACAAAAATGTCACCCTAACTCGCCTACTGGGACGAAGAAAAAGAGTGAATGGATAATATCATTGAATTTAAACCTAACATAGAACGGCAACGCAATGCTTAAAACTGGCAGCCAGAAATTGGAGGTTTACGCGATTAACTGATGCATTATTTAGCAAATAATCTGGTTGTAGGATAATTTGCAAAGGTGTAGAGTCTCTATATTACTATACCTACACCTATCCAAAAGTGCTTCGTTAAGCCGGAATTCTGCTTCAAAGTTCTTGAAAAAAGAATTTATTTGGTTATAACAGAGAAACCCTTCAATCAATTAGGATGATTTTTGGTATAAGGGTCCACAGGAACGTAATTCACATTTTCAGATGATTTTGGTAATTTGCAGTGGACTGCTAATATGAAAAGCAGGGTTGCCACTACTCAGATATTACAATAACTTTTTTTGTGTTAACCACATAGCTTTAATTAATTAATTTTTTGAAAGAGTCGTTCATTAGGAAACTTTTTAGTGTGTTTGTAATTTTTGATATTTCTTACGGTTTAGTTACAAAATAGAAAAATCTAAAAGACTGCATTACCCCTTTTTGAAAACAGGTATAATCTAACAGATGTCCAATAATTATTGTAGTCCTGGGTGGCCATGAAATCAAACATTTTTAACTAATTATTGTTTCAAATTACAATAAAATATTAAATACATAAATACATATTTGTTTTTTGACAGTCAATATTTGAGGCGTCAATTCAATGATGCGATGTAAGAATCGATGCCTATTACAAGCATAACTAATTTATTTTCAGAAAGAGGTGTTCATTAGTAATATTTTCAATATCTTAAATAGAATATAGATCTGTCAATTTTTTAACATTTATAATGTTCAAATTATTTTTAAATTAAAAAATAAAAAATAAAAATTAAAAAAGAAATCAAGTTACTTTTTCAGTTTCCGTTGACAACCTTGTTTATTTTGACAACATATTTTTCACTTCTGACGAAGCTGTCGAACGACTGCGAAACGTAAAGTGTTATAGTGCGCGATTTAGTGTCCGCTTAAAAGATTTTGTGATACAAATTTCATCGGACAAGAACCAACTGTAAATAGTAATATTTTACATCATTTGATATCTCTTACGGTTTAGCCACAAAATAAAATAATCTAATGGGCGTATTCTCATTTTATAATTAATTTAATAACGTGTTTATTTCCCATGGCAACGCACGTCCGTCACTCTCTTACACATTAAATCGACATAAAACTATGTCGCTTCTTGTTTATTTCAATCACGACTTTAGTTAGACGCGATTATAATCATAAGATCGGAATATGGCCCTAAGTGGTGCGGCGTCCTTTTTTGAAAAACATAAATTACTCTTACGTGCGGTATTAATTAATCGCTTATTGTTTGTCAAATTTGTAAAATTCATTAAACGAAAATAACTAGATGTATTTGAATAATAATAGTTCTAACGTACACTTATGCTGAACAAACAGACATGTTACTGGTTTTAGAATTTTATGAAGGAAATTGTCGTAAGAGCGTCAGAGTTTAGAGAGAAAGATTTCCAAATCGTCGCGTACCTAATCACAAAACATTTGCAAACGTAGAAAGACGTCTTCGTGAAACAGAACGTTTTCTGCCAGATAACGCAAATCGTGGACGCCCTCGTGAAATTCGAGTACCTCATGTAGAGGAAGAAATTTTGGAAAGAGTAGAACAACATCCGGAAGTAAATACTCGACGTTTATCGCATCAAGTGGGAGTTTCAAAAGATGTTGCACATAAAGTTATTAAAGAACAAATTTTATATCCTTACCATGTTCGACCAGTGCGAGAGCTTTTACCAATTGATTTTCATAAGCTCCTGGCATTTTGTCGATTTATTTAAGAAAAAAGGACTGAAGATATTCATTTTCACAAGAAAATTCTCTTCACCGATGAAGCATGCTTTACACGTAAAGGCGTGTCAAATTTACATAATGAATATGTGTAGGTATGCATTTGAAAATCCGCATGTCATTAAACAACGCCACTTTCAACACGAATTTCGAATAAATGTATGGGCAGGAATAATAAGCAATTTTATCGTAGGTCCTGTCATTTTACCTACTCGTTTAAATGAAAAAATGTATTTATAATTTCTTCAAAATACATTACTCGAGTTATTAGAAGATTTACCATTAATACTTAAGTGATATGTGGTTTCTATATGATGGCACTCCACCCTACTTTACGTTATATGTACAAAACTATCTCTACGAAGTGTTTCCTAACAAATGGCTTGGAAGAGGAGCTAACGCTGCTGCAAATTGAGCACCCCGTTCCCCTGATTTTAATATCTGTGATTCCTTTTTGTGGAATAATTGAAATTTATCTCCGCCCACAATAATTGTATATCCGTAGATACGTATTTCGGCAGCAAAGCTGCCATCTTCAGTACAATTTAAAAAACACTACATGAAATCTAACAGCTACCTACCTACCTACCTACCTACCTGATCATACTATCTACTACTAAAATACCGAGTGACTTTTAATGATTGAAGCAAATTTAGTATGTTGGGAACACTGAGGAATTGGCATTACCTGAAAATTCTTTAATTTTGCGAGAATGCGTAGCTATAGGTTAGAGTTGATATTTACATTTATTATGAAAACTGTTTCAACAGATTATTATTATTGAAGACCTGGAAATGTTAGCCCCTTTTGTGTAAGCAGCATCGAATCCTTTGAGATAAGTTACTGAAAACATTATTAACGTTTTAGGTTGTCCGATATTTGCAATTGCCTCTTCTGCACGATTCATCCAAATTGTTTAATACGTATTCTGAACACCACATTATTGAAATGAGGAAATAAGAAGTCCAAATTTAATTGAATATTAGAGCAATTCTTCAAGCCCCCTTTGCGTAAGCAGTACCGAATCCTTTGAGATATGTTATTGAAGACATTATTAACGTTTTAGGTTGTCCGATATTTGCAATTGCCTGCTGTAATTTTTCCAAATTGTTTTATATGTATTCTGAATACCAAATTATTGAAATAAGGAAGTAAGATGTCCGGATTTAATTGAATATTAGAGCAATTAGGCCACCAACCAGCACTGATTAAACATCCTGGGAAAAACTCCTCTAAATAATTTATTGTGGTTCGTGCTGTGTGGGCAGTGGCGGAATCTTGTTAAAAGTAGCCATTTGCTAATTCAGTGTCGTCTAACTGGTTTATAAATGGATCCAATATAAGTCTCTGATCTATAGGCGTTTTTTCCCGGAAGAATATTGGTCCAATAATTCTTCTCCAAGACATTGCCACCCAAACACCAATTTTAAGTGGATGCAGTGCCTTTACATTAATCACATTAAAGGGATTATGTTCTGACCAAGTCCTGAAATTTTGTGAATTGATAAACCCAGAGAGATGAAACCAGGCTTTATCAGAAAAGAAAGTTGTATCTTGTTGGTCACTATTATTTAGCAGATTATTGTTATACCACTGACAAAACTGAATTTGTTGAAGAAAACTGAGTGGGTGAAGTTGTCGAACCATTGAAAATTTGTATGATCGGAAATGAAGGTGTTTTTTCAAGATCTTCCGAGTGGATTCGTATAGGAAACATGAGGATTCGTTCTACAGTATCATTAACATTTTGTACAACATCGAGTGTTATTATAGTGGGGCGACCAGTGAATTTTCCTTTTTCTACATTACCGGTTTGCAAGAAACGTTCATTTATTAACCGATTTTGAACTGAACTGACTTTAAAGCGAATAGAGAGACTCATAAAAGGAATGATGTTTTGGAACTAAAATTAACGTAACCTCAAAATACGTATGAAATCATGAAACTGATAACTGATTTAGAAAACCAGCTTGATCAGTACGGTGTACGGGAGGGGAAATTCTATCACTTCCTCATCACTGCTCGCCAACAGAATAACTGTAAATGGAATGCAATCAACGATTTTTAAGTGAATTTGAATCGATTCGTGAAAAAAGACGAAACTCAATTTGTTGTTCAGGGTATATTTCAGTGAAATCGTCATAGGCATGCTGCTGTGAATAAATTCAGTTACTATTGGGCTGATTCAGCAGAACATATCAGTAACAGTTGAGACTGAGCACTCATTTCTGCTGAATGAAGTTCACTCATCATAACATGTTCCAGTCAGGTAGCGGAGAAGTTATGCTACAAAAAATGGCGACCCCTCCAACTCATCAACTTATGAGAGGTCGCATTCAGCAGAAATTTGGTCAACAGTTGCACAACTTTCGGGTCTGCTGAATGTGCCCATTTTCATTTTGTACTCCGCTTCGAAAATAAGCCATTACTAAAAATGTATTTTATTCTGTGCTCATTCGGCAATAAACAAATTTATTTGAGTTTGACAATCTAGTGCACTAACCTAAATCTAAATTTTGAATTTGAAAATCCAATACACCAACATAAACATTGAAAAGTGTTGCCAATCTAATAAAATAATTTTCAATCATTAAAAGTCACTCGGTAGATACCATTAGTAGTATAGATAGTATGATCAGGTAGGTAGGTAGCACAGCTGCCATCTTCAGTACAATTCAAAAAACACTACATGAAATCTAACAGCTACCTACCTACTTACCTGATCATACTATCTATACTACTAATAGTATCTATTTTAGTAGTATCTATACAGTAGTATCTATACAGTAGTACATCTATAGTAATAGATAGTATGATCAGGTAGGTAGGTAGCTGTTAGATTTCATGTAGTGTTTTTTAAATTGTACTGAAGATGTACGTATCTACGGATATACAATTATTGTGGGCGGAGATAAATTTCAATTATTTCTTAAACCACAGTCTCCTTTACTATTTTTTAGTCCTTTTTGTGGGGTACATTAAAGAGCAAAGTGTATTCTAGTACTATAAACACAGAAGCCGAACTTTGGGATAGGATACAAAATGCTACACGATTAATTAGAAACGACATAGAAGTATTACAGAGGGTGCAGTTCAAGTTTTTGCGGAGAATAAATCTTTGCCTCCAAGAAAATGGTGGCTACATTGAACATTTATTATAAATCTATCACTTCATTAATGAAGTTGTATTTATTTTTCTGTTTGCGACCTATTAGATTATACCTACTACCTATTTTCAAAACGCTGTAATGTGACCACAGATTTTTTAAATTTATGTTTATTGAAGTATTGCTTTAATGTTTATTGAAGTACGAGTTTTAATCGACTTGTATTTTGTTTTATTGTGCTCGATAGTTGTAAATAATTAATTATAATTTGTTTGAAAGAGTGTACACTGAAGGCTCTCTTACCCTGTGTTAACGTGGGCGATTCAAAGCGAACGCGAAGCGAAGCGATGCGGTTACAACACGATGCGAACATTTCAAATCAATGGTTTCTCATAGGAGTGTCTAACGTGAGCGATTTCAAGCGTCGCGAAGCGAAGAGTAAAGCGAAGTGGTCAAATAATTTGTGATTTTTGCGCGAATTCGCGCGAATTGTCGTTGCACGCTGGGAATGTTAATAAAAAGGTTGCCCTCAAAACTCCAAAATATTAATTTCTATGGATAATTTTTTACTATGAGAAACATTTTAGTTAACAAAATGATATTATTTCGGATTTTTAAATAATTAATTAATGCCCGGTTGCACCAACTTTTTAAGCAGAGCTTGAATTGAAGTGGTGTTTAGACTATGACATTTTATTAAATCTATAAATAACGTCTAACCTTGGCCATTTAAATCGGTAGTGCAGTAGAGATGCGTGCGTGCTTTGAAAATATTTAGAGATGAGGTGGAAATGGGATTATAATCTACGCTATTAATTTTAAAGCGAGTTCCACTTGTGGCATTGGTGCGCACTCAGAATATCTTTAGGTCTGGTTTCTGCAGCAATCCTTAACTGATCCGAAACTGCCAGAACGTGGTCAGAACCATGCGCCGTACAAAGTCTCACATTTAACGCATCTCCTAAAAGCGGTAATTAATTCGAAGGGCGAATATATTTAACAGTTTCAAACTAGTCCGGAAACGCTGCACAAACAGACCTATTTTCTTGCACCTAATAAAACATATTCCATTTTTTTCGAATAAAATTTGCACTCGCAACCCTCGTAAGCACAAGCGGTACCCCATTTACTTTTCTCTGCTACACGTTTATCGCTCATTTCATATTACTGTAAATGTTATTCAGTTATAATTATTATCAAAATTTTCTCTCGAGTCTTACTAGGTCGCATTTGGGTAGTTCTCGTTACGAAATTTTACTCCGTCATGCTTCTGCATAGGCAAATTTATCCATCTTGTGTTAACTCGAGGGTAACGCATTCTTTTTCTCTCTCGCGTTACGCCTTTAAGCAAGGCGTCGAAGGAAACGCGCGAGTGTTGTCGAGTGGACACGAAAGACCTTTAAACTGGTAGTGCTCTTCTTACTCTTTCTAATTATGAAGCTCCTTTTCAAGTGACGCTTCTGTTTAGATTAGTCTTCTGTGCTTAAGTTGAAATTTAAATGTCAATGAGAATGTATTTGACATTATACTGACCATACGTAAATGTCACATTCTAAACATAACTTAAATTTAAGCTCTGCTTAAAAAGTTGGTGCAACTGGGCATAAGTGTTGAATGAGTTATTACATTTCAGACGCATTTAAATAATAGTATCAACTTCATTTTAAATGCAACTTTTTGTAATATCAAAATAAATAAAAATTGTTTATTAATACATAATGAAAGAAAAATAAAGAAAATATACATCTTAATCTCCAAAATTTGTCTTGAATCCTGAAAAGTCCTCTCACATTGCTAATTTCCTATTAATTAAAGAGTTAACAAACAAAAAAAAAACATAAAAATTAAAATTAAATAAACTATATGCTTAGAAGACATGGAATCTGAACTAACATGTTTATCATTTCCAAATCGAACCATTTTGCTTCAATTTTGGTAAGTTACTCAACATTTTTTTAAATCAGTTAAGGACGATCTGAGCTAACAAAAATCGACTTTCTCCGTACACATGACTCACAATAAAAATCACTTACGACTTGACTACTCTCAAACGCACCGCTTCGTTTCAAATTCGCGTACGTTAAGGTAGTCTTTTTGTACAAGCACGCTTGAGCGTTTGTAGGATAATTTTGCACAAGCATTCTGATTAGCTTTTGCAAAATTATCCTACAAACGCTCAAGCGTGCTTGTACAAAGAGACTGATCATGCATGCTTGACAAGCATGCTTGACAAGTTACGTGTGTAGCCACCTTTAGACAAGCAGATCGCTTCGCTTCGCTCCAAATTTGCGTCTCTTTTAAATCGCCTACGTTAGACACGGTGTTAGGCGGACACTGACCGTGACCAGCAAACTGTCCGTCCATTAGAGGTAACTGCCTAAGAGAGATGCAAATGCATGTAAATTACATAAATGGGAGATTAAGAACTGTCGAGCTAAGAGAGGTGTCCGCTAAAGAGAGCTGTCCGCTATGGGAGCTTTCACTGTATTTTATAAACAAATTCGTATCAGTACTTCGCAACTTCTTTTTGTTTATTACAAACTTATCCGTAGACGTAAAAAGTTTTGTGCATGTGAATCATGCAAATGTATTATTGAAGGTAGGGACTGTCATTGTGGAATGTAAAAAACTTCGGCGAATAATAAGTATTACCTCTTTCTATAAAACGAAAGGCGGTTATTTTGTGGCTAAACCGTAAGAGATATCAAAGGATGCAAAAGTTTACTAATGAACACCTCTTTCTGAAAATAAATTAGTTATTCTTGTAGTAGATATTTGTTTTCCGTGTACAATCTACTAGTACTAGATTATACTTGTTTTCAAAAAAGGGCAATGTACTCTCTTAGATTTTTCTATTTTGTAACTAAACCGTAAGAAATATCAAAAATTACAAACACACTAAAAAGTTTCCTACTGAACGATTCTTTCTTCTTCTTCTTCATTTTCCTTTTGCCCATGTGGGCGTCGGCTATTCTTGTTCATTCTTCCACCCATCTCTTCCAGTTATTCCGGTCATTGGCCAGTAGTTTCATTTCATTTAGTGTTTTTCCCTTACTTCTTCCTATCTCCTCTACCTGTTGTATCCATGTCTTTCTCGGTCTCCCTCTCCTCTTCTTCTTTCCTGTCTTTGCTTCCATTACTTTTTTCGCCAGTCTGTTATTGTCCATTCTTGTTATGTGTCCAAACCAGTTCAATATTATCTTGTTTTTCTTCCTTTCTATGTTTTCTTGATTCAGTTGCTTTCTGATGTCGTCGTTTCTTATTCTATCCATCTTTGTCTTTCCTGCAATTTTTCTCAATTGTTTCATCTCTGCTGCTGTCACCATACTCTCGTGTTTGTTTGTATTCACCCAGGACTCACATCCGTATAGTAACGTTGGTACTATTAGTTTGTTGTATACCTGGAGTTTTACTTTTGTTTCTATCTCTTTTTTCCCAAATATTGTATTATTCAGAGCATAATAAATTTTTGTGGTTTTCTTTATTCTGTTTGCTATCTCTAGGTCTATCTTCCCATCTTCTGATATCATTACTCCTAGGTATTCATATGCTGTTACTTGTTCTATTCGCTGTCCCTTACATTTTATCTCTTCTGCATCCAAAGGTGCTTTCTGATTTATTATCATATATTTAGTTTTTCCTATATTGACCTCCATTTCCATTTTTTCTATTTCTTCTGTCCATATGTCGATGAGTGTCTTCATTTTTCTCCTTGTGTCCGCGACTAGTACTATATCATCCGCGTATAGCATTCCATCGAATTGGATCGGTAGCATCTGCCTGTATCCTATGGTTGTCCGGAGTCTTGTTGTTCTTTCCCTTGTGTTTTTCAGTATTTTGTCCATTATTAATATAAACAGTAGTGGGCTCAGGCTATCTCCCTGTTTTATTCCTCTTCTCATCTCAAATTTTTCAGATCTTTCACCGTTTAATATTACTATGCCGTACACTGTGTTGTAGATACTTTTGACTATTCTAATCATTTTGCTTGGGCATCCCATCTCTTCCAGTATTCCCCATAATACTGACCTCTCTACAGTGTCGAACGCTGCTTTTAAGTCTATAAACGTAATAAACAGTTCTTCATTAGCTTCGTTCTTTTTTTCTATCAGGTTTCTTATTACAAAGATATTGTCCGCTGTTCGTCTCCCTCCTCTAAATGCTGCCTGTTCTTCACCTATTTTATGTTCCACGAATTTTCTGATTCTTCCTTCTATAATTTTTGTATATACTTTAAAAGCTGAGGACGCCAGACAAATCGCTCTATAATTTTCGCATTCGAGTTCATTTCCTTTCTTGTGTATGGGTACTATTAGGTTCTCCTCCCACTCTTTGGGAATGTCCTCATTATTCCATGCTGTTCTGCATATCTCCAAAAACCACTTTTTACCCTCCTCTCCCATCCATTTTAACATTTCCGGGTCTATTTCGTCTGATCCGCATGCTTTTCCTTCTTTGATCTTCTGAAGTCCCTCTTCCAGTTCTTCTCTGGATATTTCTTCTTCTTGGTCCTCTGTCCGTTCCTCAGTTCGTACTATTGTGGCTTCATGATCCTGTTTAAACTTTTCTTCATAGAAGTCTCTCCATACTTGTAATATCTCTGTTGTTGTGATCTTTATTTTTTGTGTTTTATCTCTCACGTCCCTCACTTCTTTCTTCTTTTTTCCTCTCATTTTTCTCTGATCTTACTCCAGAAAATTCTATTGTTGCTTTCATGTTGTTGGTTTAATTCTTCTCCAAATTTCTTCCAGCTATTCCTTTTAGCTTCCCTTACTCGTTCCTTTACTTTGTCTCTCTGTTTGATGTATTCCTTCCTATCCTCCTCTGCTCTCGTTCTATTATATTTCTTCCATGCCTCTTTCTTCTGTCTTATTATTGTTTTCAGTTCTTGGCTCCACCAATCTGTTCTTTTCTGTTTTTGGTTTATTTTCGTGTTTCCACAGATCTGTTCTGCTTTCTTACGTACTACTTGTTTAAATATTTCCCATTGTTGTTCTAATGTTATATCCGGATATTTCTCCTTCAGTTGTCTAAAATTCTGGTCCGTTTCTTCTTGATATCTCTTTCGATTATCCAAATGTCTTAATCTTTGGATTTTAATCCTCTTATAATTGTATTCTTCTGTCTTTTCATTGAATTCCAATTTCAGGGCTGCCTTGACCAATCTATGTTCCGTTCCCAATTCTGCATCTGCCATTGTTTTTACTTCTTTGACTAGTGTTTTCATTTCATTTGTATAGACTATATAATCTATTATGCTCTTTGCATTCCTTCCTTCCGCTACATATGTATACCTTTCTTGTAGTGTTTGTTCCCAGAAAGTATTCCCAATTATTAGGTCGTTTGATTGGCAAAATAGTAGCATTTTTAGTCCATTTCTATTGGTAGTCTTCTCTCCATATTCTCCCCTGCATCCCATACCCTTGTTTACATCATCTCCAATCCTTCCATTCCAGTCTCCCATTATTATTATATATTCGGTTATTTCTTTTATGTTGTCCAGGGTTTCTTGAAGCTCTTGATAGAATTCATTCATTTTTGTTTCATTAGTGCCTTCTATTGGGGCGTATATCTGAATTAGGCTTATTCTCTTCTCTAGTTCTGCTGTTATCCACATTATTCTGGATGATATCGGTGTAAATTTTATTATTTTTTTATCCAATGCATTTGTCACTATCATTCCTACTCCTTCCTTCGCCCTCTGACCCTGTGTTACTCCAGAAAAATATAGAGTGTGATTTTGTGTTATTTTTAGTTTTCCTGAGCCTGATTTCTTTGTCTCACTTAGTCCCAGTACTTGCAGTCTACACTTGTCCATTTCGTGAGTTAATTCATATTCTTTATCGGTTAATGACGTTATATTCCATATTCCTATTGTTATTTCCGTATTTTCATTGGATTTGTTGTTTATTCTCTTTTCCTGTTTCATTGCCAAGGTCGTTTCCATGTTTTCCGTCCCGTTTCTTTCATTATTCTCTAATCGTTTTTTGACCCCCTTCTTGTATTAGTTATATGTCTTATCATTTTCGGTGTGTCTCCTCTCTCGTCGTTGCTTGCACTTGAGGATCTTACGCTATATGTTATGGCTCCGCTTTTTGTTCTTTCTAGATTTTCCTTTTCTGTCTTTTCTATGCTCTCTTCTTGCCATTCCAGTTGGTCTACTGTATATCCCTCTCCATTTATGTATAGTTTATTATAGCTCATTCTCACCATGTTTCCTTTCTCTCTTGCTTCTTTCATGTGTTTGATCAGCTTCTTTCGCTGTTCTACTATTTCTTTTGGGTAGTCTTCGTTTATGAATATATCAGTTCCTTTGAATTTTTTCGCTTCTCTCAGGATTCCCATCTTCTTACTCCATGTCTGGAATTCTACCAGTATTGGTCTTTTCTTACTTCTGTTTTCTCGGCCTAATCTTCTTATATCTGTTATATCCTGTTCGGGGTTTATTTCTACTTGTATCTTTCTCATTATATCTCTTACTTTTTCCTTCGTTTGTCTCTCCTCCTCTTTATCTGTCTCTTCCACGCCATGGATAACTATTTTTCTTTTTCTTAGTTCTCTCTCCATTCTCTCTATTTTGTTTTCGTGTATGTCTAAGGTATTTTTCATTATTTTATTTTCCTCTTTCAAACTTTCGTTTTCTTTCTTAACCTTGGTCAATTCGGCATGTATATAATCCAGTTTGTTCTCCATTCTAACGTCTCTTTCTTCCGCTTTCCGAAGTTTCGTTAGAATTTCTTCTAATTTTTCTTCCATTTCCTCGGTTGAGAAAATCTAGAGTATTGCTCTGCCTTTGTTTAATTAGTTACCTAATAGGTTGCGAAAAGAGCACGTTCCCGCCTCGTCGGCTCGGAGGACGCGTCCCCTTATCAACTGGTTTTATGTACGATTTACTACTTTTTATTGATCTGGGAGTTTTACTAATCTAAGCAATGTAATCAATTATTATTAAATTATCGGAGAAAATGTCCGTATTAACGCCTAGTATTTGTTCGAGGATTAGCCGCTAGCGTGGCCTAAGAAACGTTGAGCGTACCTTGTTTATCGAGTCCGTGATCCGACACTGCCACTTTTTCTCGCTTTTTCACAGGAAAAACGTTGCTTTTTGTCCACTGCTTCACTTACTTCATTACAGCATTAAAGTTTAAATATTACCTTGGCAGTTAATAAATAACTACTTATGTAATTACCGCACTTTCCACAGTTTTCTATGAGTAACTGTGAAACACGTCTGTACTCCGCGACTGCACTTGCAATCGACTCTTTCAAAAAATTAATTAATTAAAGCTATGTGGCTAACACAAAAAAAGTTATTCTAATATCTGAGTAGTGGCAACCCTGCTTTTCATATTAGCAGTCCACTGCAAATTACCAAAATCATCTGAAAATATGAATTACGTTCCTGTGGACCCTTATACCAAAAATCATCCTAATTGATTCAAGGGTTTTTCTGTTATAATCAAAATAATTTCTTTTTTCAAGAACTTTGAAGCAGAATTCCGGCTTAACGAAGCACTTTTGGATATAGATAAGTTGGATTAAATCTTCTTATTTTGAGCCCAGGAAACTGTGGTGGTTAAGCCATGACCACGGAATTTAGCGACACTCTGTATGTGACGCGCACATAGTCAGTTTGACAGTCGTTATTTCATAAATCTAGCAGTTCCTTGATTGCAAATAAATAATTAGTTTACTCTTCTTGTGTCCTAGTATTACAGTGTAAAATCAATGGCATAACCAAAGTATAAAATGCAGGAAATGCAAGACCTCTGTGAGTTAATTTTAATTGATCCACTAGGTACTAATTAATCTATTAACGGCTCGTTCATTTTCTAGTATTTCTTTTTACTGTAGAAGACCACAATAATGCTTTGTTTTTAGAGGTTAACTGGCCGTCATTGAAAAACGCGTGTAAAAATTGCACCGTAAATACACCACGCATATACGTCACAACTGACGCTTTTCCAGCGTTCCCATTACGATTCCTAATGCCAGGTTACACCAACTTTTTAAGCAGAGTTTAAATTTAAGTTATGTTTAGAATGTGACATTTACAAGAAAATGATTAATGCCCGGTTGCACCAACTTTTTAAGCAGAGTTTAAATTTAAGTGGTGTTTAGACTATGACATGACATTATTTGAGGAGTTGACATTCAAAAAGGCATTTGTCCAATTCGATAAATTTTCAGGAAACATAAAAAACCCAATATTTTAGCAATTATTGATTATTTAAAATTTTCTTTTTAGTAATGTTTACAGTATTAATAGGGAAGGTAGGAAGCATAGTTTGCAAAAATATCTCAATATTAACAATTCAGAAATAAGCGCTAAAATGTAATAAAAATTGGAAAAATACGTTTTGTTTGGCAAATTAGCGCATTTTTAAGGCTTATACAAAATGAGTTAATTTCAAATTAAATAAACATTCTATTCCAAATAAAAAAAAGTGAACCACTATATTAATAACTCGCACAGCGCTGTGTCAAACTGCAGTTCGTTTGGCAAATGCTACTAGACAAAAGGCGTTTTGAATGTCAAGGCAATATTTAGGCCCACTTGTACAAGTCAAGTTTAACTTTAAGCGAAGCTTAAAACCATAGCAACGTCCATTACAACCATGTTATTGTGAAGGGCTTAAGCTTTGGTTTAATACTAAACTCGAATTGTACAACTGGGCCAAGCCATTTAGAAGTACGGGACAAATTGCTATAGTATTTCCAGCGGTAGAAAGACAGATTTTAAATTTCGCGCCAATCTAGAAAAGTCAATATTACTAACATACACAGTCCCAATTGTCAATGATTGCTGCTTTTAAGTCGGCTATTCGGAAAGCAACCTTGAATTCTTACGACATGAAATACATGCAAACACTGAGAAAAATGAAATAGTTAAGTCAACAACTTTTTGAATGTCAACTTTTTGTGCGTTGACTTAAATAAAATGTACTTGTTTCAACGGTAATATTCTTAACTGAACATCTTGGAAATTGTTGAAATAACACTAAAAAAATGTTAAACTATTACGTTTGACTGAACGATGTAAATGTTTTCCTTAAAACGAAAGTGCTTAATATGTTAAATCAAAAAGTTGAAATTTCAAAGTGATCGTAAAGTGCTGTTGCTTTTATGTGTCTGTTTTGATTTTTTATTTAACGTAATAAATGTTAAGTCAAGTAAAAGCGAGGGTTAATTCTCATATTAATAAGCTATCGAGTTCCAGATGGCGCCTGCTAAAACTTCACGTATATTTACTGCCTGTCCCAGCATAACCTTGTTGTTCGACATCGTTTCTTAAACGGATAAGTCATTCATATTTTGAACGCGTCCGACATTATAAAGTTCGTTGAGGTTTATTCAGCTCCTCTTGTCACCTCAACAAAGGTTGAAGGGTTATCTTACTTTGGCAGTATCGCAAAGAGGTGAACATTTAATTGATGTTTCCCTAAACGATAGTAGAGATTGAATTGACTCTACGCTTTTATTAGCCGTACTGAAAAATTACTTTAAACATATCAAAAATATAATTTTAATTCCCTAACAGCGTTCAGACAAATAAAATATTTAGCAATTTTAACAATCTAAAGTTCTTGTATCAATCTTCTTGGGCATTAAAGCAACTAGAAAGATGTCTTCATTGAATGCTTGCCTCAAAGAAAATATTGAGTTGATTCAATCTAAAATATTTAACATTTTTTGACTGTTGGTTCAATAACCACGCATGATTGCTAATAGGTAAACGAAAAATACTGTTAACTGAACGTGTTTTTGGTTGACTGAACAGTTTATTTTTCTCTGTGAAGATACAATGTTTTGGCGGATTGAAATTTACAATGTGCGCGTTTAACGGACAGCAGCTGCTGAGTTGCTTACTCAGCAATCGTTTGTGATTGGTTCACACGAGCTCTCTATTTCACGTATATGTCAGTACACGTGTATACGTGTAATACACGCATCATGATCTTAGTCCGTGTAATTTTAAATACACGGGTACCCGTGAATTTTAATTTCACGGATACACGTGTAGTTACACTACACTACACGTGTATTTAATACAAAAACACATCCGTTACTAGGTAACCTGGATTTGAACGTACCGAACGGACCCGTGTCTTAAAATACAGGTGTAATTATATCCGTGTACACGTAGAATAAGAGTTAATTACATGTGAATTAATAACACGTGCATTTAATTCGCGAATGTCGTTACACGAATTTCCGTGTACACGTGTACCTTCAATACACGTTCAAAACCGTAGACTCTATTCACAGTAAGGTGATAATCAATCACAAACGATTGCTGAGTAAGCAACTCAGCAGCTGCTGACCGTTGAACGCGCACATTATGTCCTTTCTATCGCTGTATATACTATACAGGGAGGACCAAAAGTATTGGGACACAGAGCAATGGTAGAAACCTCACGTCAAAATATTACGATTTAGCCAAACTTACTTATACCAAAAATTGATAATGAAAAGATACAGACTATTAAACTAAGAACTTTAATTTCAATTTTCCGTAATAATTCTTCAAATTTTTGACATATCGTCTTAAAAATTTAGATACGGGTGTTTCTTGGGACGAGAAATAATATTATGCAATTAATTTTGATATAGTGGATAGAGGGCGCTACGTATGCTGATATTCTGCTCTTTAATATGCTCTAACTTTTTTGTGAGTAGGTTTATGAGACTTTCAATAAGAAAATATTATTCCACTGTCTTTTCTTTACCAAAAAGGTATAATAGTCTGTAACTTTTTCATTATCAACTTTTGGTATAAGTAAGTTCGGCTAAATCGTAATATTTTGACGTGAGGAATCTACCTTTGCTCTGTGTCCCATTACTTTTGGTCCTCCCTGTATAGGAATGATAAATATGGTGTCAAAATATGTTTGTTCAAAATGCAATGCCATCTAAGTTTCTGAAATGAAAATTTTGGACAAAACCATTTTGAATGTCAACTCCTCATTTATAGATTTAACAAAATGTTAGTTACATTCTAATTGTTACTTAAGTTGAAGTTTAAATGTCAATCACAATGTATTTTACATTATACTGGGTGTTTCAGTGATGATGCACCAAACTTAGAGGACACTTTTCTTACATTATTTGGAACAAAATATCTTAATACAATTTTGCAATCTGAGCAAGTTGAAATTTGCATTATTTGAAGTCATTTTTTTAGAAATGCTATAGCAATTTCAATCTCTGCGCGATTTAAATTGTTTTACGAATGGCACACCGCTCCAAAAAGGCAAGCGAAAGGTTAAGGCAGGTTAAGGTTCGTCCTCATCTACCGTGCGTTTTAAAAATATACGACTCTCTTTTCCCTTCGGTTTCTCAAAACATATTCGTTAAGAAAAATTTATAGGAAACTTTTATTTCTTTTCTCGGTATCTACCGACAAACCGCGTTTGGTGCACCTTCACTGAAACAGCCTGGTGATCATACGTAAATGTCACAATCTAAACGTAACCTAAATTTAAACTCTGCTTAAAAAGTTGGTGCAACCGGGCATAATACTTTTTTTAATTACTATATTGCAATTTTTCGTCTTTGAGAAATTCTATTTTCCGAGTTACTGCCAAATTTTAAATGATCAACTAGAAGTGGTTGAGATAAATCTAAAATGCCTCTCTTTAGTTACGAACTTTATGAACGTATAATTTGAATTTTGATAGATTTGTATACTTTTGAGAAGACGATGGGGTGTTCATTAGTTTTTCCACAGGCGCTAGCTTGTCTAATTATGGTCCTGTGTTTTGATAATAACTACCGTTTTTCCGCCCTGACTTTCTTTCCACACTGAGAGCATGTGTACATGTTATCTCCTTCCAGAGTGTCCTTTACAGTTACTTCATCAAGAGATTCATATAAATTCCTCATGTCAGCTACTTGACAACGTACTGTGTAGAATTCTTCCAAAGTACGGCTTACATGATCACAATCCTAAAAACATTTTTTTTATTTACGCAAAACGATGGAAAGTACTTGCTTACTAAAGAAACAACATTGTTGCTAAGTACACCGCAGAAAAGCTTCTTAACGATGTTTTTTAAAGCAGGCGTCATCTCTTCGAGTTTACTGACGAGATCTATAAAAAATTCGGCCATATCTTTCTGCTCCGCAGTGTTTAACGGCTGATGATCCATCGTATATACTTTGCAGAAACTTCGAGGATTGTAAGCTTTCCTTTCACTTTCCTGAAAACAATTGCTTCTAGCTCATTACATAACAAATTTTATATAATTACAAGTAAGTACGCAAACATCCTCTGAAGTTCTTTTAGAGTCGGCTCGTGTTTCGAATGCTCTGTATTAGCAGCAAGGATTGATGCTCTAGCCTGCGGCATCATGTACAAGTGTTGCATGCAAGATGCCATGTAGCAAGTTGCACCCAAGTTTGTTAATCCGACGTATCCGCATTCAGAACGGCCATCTTCATGCGGCCAATAATCCCAAGGGTAAGGCGAATTCGGACCTGAATGAGTAAACATGTAATTTTTTTTAAAGAATTATTAGCAACCAACCTGGTTGGTGTTGCTTCAATAATTTTTCGTGTAACATATTATAATTCTCTGGCGATTCTTTAACCAACTCGACGAGGAGATCGAAAGCTGCTGTACGTGATCTAGGTGATTTACACTTGGGTACGTGTCTTAACTTAGGATTTGGAAGGGCAAATAAAAAATTAAAAACCTAAAAGTTTTCGTGTTTACATTTGCTTAATCATAACACGTTTGCGTTTCAAATTTGTTTTACCTCACACAAGAGTTCGTGTCCTTGTTTGCTGTTCTGAAACGGAGGGCGATGTTTTATTAAATTTGTCAGCAGATTTAAGATACCAATAAGGCCATCGTCATCGATAGTTCGATGTCGAGTTTCCAAGTAATCCCTCGCCAAAAGAGACTGGGCGATTTTTGAAGTCAATTCGTTTATGTCCACCACACAGTTTGGAGGATCTTCAATACTTTCTATAATACCAAAAAAATTGTTTAACAACAATAAATTAAAAAGTTTTCATTATTTAAATGTTATAAAGGCAGTTCAATATAAAATTCTTTATTTACAAGAACATAATATGAATTCCATTTGTTGTTACAAATACGGAAATAAGTTATCGGAGTAAAAAGTTCTGATGCTTGAATTTGAAGGTCTATACCTCAAAAATAGACTTTGTTAAAAAAATTGTACAGTTTATCAATCAACTACAGGTCTTTTACTGTAAGTTCCAAACCATATAAAAGCAAAGAATGTTATACCATACTTACCACCTTATTCTGGAACTCATAACGACATCGTTAAATAACGACAATCGTTAAGGCCCAGTTGTACAATTCGAGTTTAACGTTAAACCAAAGCTTACACCCTTCACAATAACATAGTTGTAATGGATGTTGCTATAGGTTTAAGCTTCGCTTAAAGTTAAACTCGAATTGTACAACTGGGCTTTAGTGACATATTTTGACCGATCAGTATACCACGTGTCCACGGAGTGTGGTTTTCTTTTGTGGCGTTTAAATCATTTAATATAGAAAATAATTCAAACGCTATCATTCTCTAATAAAAAAAATTCTATACGTTAAATTTATTTACAATTACATATGGTGTAATTTTACAAGAGTCATATTTCAAATGGAATGCCCCATGTATTTTGATAGATCCTATCAATTTGGAAAATATTTTATTAACATATTTCTATACCTAAATCTAGTATTTACCGAAATAGATGCCGTCAACGAAGAAACATCTTAAATACAGGCCCTTATTAAATTGCTTTTAACTTGCTTAATTGAAGAGAGTCTTCATTATCACTTATTAGCGTATAATAATACATGCTTTAAGCTAATTAACACTATATTAAACAAACCTGAAGACTACGCAGTTTGGTTGGCACGGTCCGTAAACAATAACGGTTACCTCATGCGGCAGTGTGTTGGACGAGGGACAGGTGGAGTGCGAGGTAGCGTTTGTGACGTCAGCGGAAGACCGTCAAAGCCTGCTTGTTGAAACTCTCAAGCTGAGCATAAATTTAAGGGGTATTAATAATGTGACATTTCACATTGTGTAAGTTATGCTTTGTTCCTACACAGTTCCGGACTAGTTCCAAACTGTCGAATATATCCGCCCGTCGAATTAATTAAAAATAGTTTTCAAGGGCTGCGTTAAATGTGAAACTCTGATCGACGCATGTTTTTGACAGTTTCGGACTAGTTAGATGCTGGCCTAGTTTTGTGACGGTTAAAGTTAAGTTGAACTTAAATGTTTGATGTAACTGACCATAATGAACCTTATCTTATTGTTATCGTATCGTCTGCGTTCCCATTCCCGGGCAATTGTAGACTAGTTTTTACTTTAATTGATAAAAGTTAAATATACCGTATGTCCATCTGACAATGAGACATAGGGATTTAACATGGGAAAACAGAAATTGCCTTATATTATCTACCTGAGTACATTTATATGAAATTCTGGGTTATAATCAGAAAGATTATTGCATTCAAAGTGTTTTGATACTAAATTTGTGCAATTTTAGTTGTTAATTGTTTAGAAATTAAGAAAAAAAGTTATTATTTTTTTTCGGACAGGATTAGTGGGTATTTAACGAAAACTTTCCAAACGGATGTCGTGGTCAAGTTAGTTTGTTCATGTTTCACAACCGTAAGGTCACGAGTTCAAATCCGAATGAAGACATTTTTTTTTCTTTTTTTTTAATATTTTTTCAGATTTGAAATCACTCTTAAACTAGTTTATTATTGTATTAATAAGTTTCATTTTAATATTAATTATGTTCCATTTATGTGTATTTTTTCGTTTGCAAAAATTTTATTATGTTAAAGTTTATTTATTATGTTACATAATTAATATTAAAATGAAACTTATAAATAAAATAATAAAGTAGTTTAAGAGTAAGTGATTTCAAATCTGAAAAAATATTTAAAAAAAAGAAAAAAAAAGTTTCCTCATTCAGATTTGAACTCTTGACCTTGCGGTTGTGAAACACGAACAAACTAACTTGACCACGACATCCATTTGTAAACTCTTCGTTAAATACTTACTAATCTTGTCCGGAAAAAGATAAAAACTTTTTTCTTAATTTCTAAATAATTAAGAACTAAAATTGCACAAATTTAGTATCAAAACACTTTGAATGCAATAATCTCTCCGATTATAACCCAGAATTTCATATACAGATGAAACCACTCTAACTAGGCACAGAATTTAAATCGTCAAGCACCGGCAGTCGCTTGTATGCTAGCGTTTGGATTACACGCGTTGCGATCACATTACAGTATTTCTCGTTATTTTTGTTTTCATTAGGGTACCTTACCTTTTATTTCAGTTTTTATGTCATAAGGCTGTTATCGGTTTAGCATTCTTCTTATTTTATTTGTACTTTTTTAGTTTCCCAAGAACAAATTTATTTATTATTCTTATTTTTAATTATCGTATCAACAATGGAAATTTATAATTTACGTGAATATTTACATTTCTTATAAACAATTATTAATATGTTTATACGCAATGTAATTACGTATCAGATTACAAAGAAATGAGATTTTCTCGAGACCGCCGCGCGCCGACCGTTTCGAAAGGATCGCACACTCACACTAAGACTGGACTGCTTCGTGAGCACTCGGGTGTTCCTACTTAATGTGGCGGAATCTGTATATGTACTCAGGGAGATAATATAAAGCAATTTCTGTTTTCCCATGTTAAATCCCTATGTCTCATTGTCAGATGGACAAACGGTATAGTATCTATTGTAATTTAAAAATCCAAATTAGTACAAATTTTCTGATATTTAAACAAAATGCCTGGAACCCGGTGTGCAATCTCAACCTGTAATAACAATAAGCATAAAAATAAAGGTTTTCTAGTGAAAAGTATAATTACTTCGTTCGTAAATGACAATAACGCCAAATTCACCCTAACATCGAATACTCGTATCAAAAAGACCGTCAATGGTGCATGTGCATAGACGTAAATGGGCCGCCCGAGTGACGATTTACCGCACTCACTCTCACTTGACTGAAATTTACCAGTTACCAGGCAATCTACGAGTGAGGTCTAGCGATGACGTTGTACGTAGCTACAATATGTTGGTGCGCGGATGAGGCAACTGAGAGGCAACGGACCGTGGGTGGGTGTATATAAAGACTTTTCGAAATTTAAAAGAAAGATTTGAAAGAATAGGCAGTGTTGCAAATGTTATTTCTAATAATATTAACTTACACATGGCACTCTAAAAATGACAAAAAAAACATAAAGCAAAATTAAAACCAAAATTATCTCAACCCGTAGGTTTTAGGTAAAGGACTTTGTTTGGGAAAAGATAGCAAATTTAATTCTACATCGGTCGACGATTATAGGTACGGGGCGTTCCATAAAAAGAACTTTCACTTCTAAATTCAGCAAATTGATAGATCTATCAAAATTCGTAATAATATACAGGGTGTTTCACTTAAAGTGTGCCAAACGGAAAGAGGTCGTACAGAAAATTATTCTAAGCAAAAAAGTTCATGTAAACATAATTGTTCGATTATTCAGATTAATAATTAGAGAAACCCATGACATCAAACATATATGGGTTGCTCAGAATACAAGTGGTTCAAATCCAAAAAGTTTATTATCGAGAAATAATGAGTCAAAGAAAAATTAGTATAGTAATATAGTTACGCAGTGTAAAAAAATCTTGTTGATATCGCGCGTATCAGGCATAACGGACTTGAACGATGTCTGCACTGAAAAAATGCTGATATTTGCTGCAAATTTTAGTGGTTTATCTCAATTTTATAAAAAATGGACTTAATTCACTTCTGTTCTTAGTTTAACGGTTGATCAAAATAATGACATATTTACAGTTGGTTCTTGTCCAATGAAATTTGTATCATAAAATCTTTTAAGCGGACACTAAATCGCGCACTATACACTTTACGTTTCACCGTCGTTCGACAGCTTCGTCAGAAGTGAAAAATATGTTGTCAAAATAAACAAGGTTGTCAACGGAAACTGAAAAAGTAACTTGATTTCTTTTTTAATTTTTATTTTTTAATCTAAAAATAATTTGAACATTATAAATGTTAAAAAATTGACGAAGCTGTCGAACGACGGTGAAACGTAAAGTGTATAGTGCGCGATTTAGTGTCCGCTTAAAAGATTTTATGATACAAAATAATGATCTAGTGCTTCAGAATATGTGGATATGTTTATGGTTTTTGTGATGGAAATACTAGAGAAATCTGCCATGAATCTCTACGACAATTTGAACATTTACTTTGACACTGTTTTTTTCGTATTTATTACAATTTATTTATTTATAAATTTGTAAAATTGTTAAACTTTCAGAAAATCTTTTTCATCGATAACGATAACGAATCGGATATACATATGTTTACATAAACTATTTTGCTTAGGATAATTTTCTATACGACCTCTTTCAGTTTGGCACACTTTAAGTGAAACACCATGAGTAGGGCATTCCATTTGAAATATTAAAGGTACTTGCTGGCACCTGTAAAATGAACAGCCTGTGTAATTGCAAATAAATTTAGCGTATAGAGCTTTTTCATTAGAGGATGATAGCGTTTGAATTTTTTTTTTTTCTATATTAAATAGTTTAGATACTAGAAAAGAAAACCACACTCGACGGACACGTGGCACATATTCAAATTGTCGACCATTTTTTTGTTTCTTACATTCGTTAAACAATCGATTGTCTTTTATTTCTGCTTTAGAACATCTTTTCTTATCGCTTTTAATTTATTTTTAACAGAATAGTAAAAAAATGGTTTGGTTATAACATATGTATAGGGTGGTGATAAAGTCCCGCAAGAAGCTCATAATTTTTTTATTTAATGTTTTTTCGCAAAATCCTGAAACAGATAAATTTTTAATTTTAAAAAGACACCTTTCAGTGCAAAAATCTTTTCTCGATCGACATTTGTTTCTCCGCTGTGACATCATTATAAATTTTTTTAAATGACAATCCTGACTGTTTGAATTGGCTTCCGGTTGGAACCACGTCACGTTGACTTCTTCTACTGTCCAGTACTGGCTCCAACCGGAAGCCGTTTCAAACATGGACGACGGCCGCGGAAGCCTTCAAGTTAAAAGGCAGTCCTAACTTTTCATGCAGATTTTGATAGTCCTTCTTGTCAGCAAAATTTGTCCTGTCTGTAACATTATTTCTTAGTAAAACGAACTTTGGGAATCGAAAGAAATGGACGATACCACTATTTTTTACAATATTTTTACACATGCCACGGTACAACTTCCAAGGGTGTTTCAAACTAAAATTTAATGAAAGTATTTTTAACTTAATTCTTTGCCTACATTGAGAGGAAATTAATATTAGGCTTACTGAAACGAGCAACATTTTAATTTGAAATAACTTTGCGTTTCCTAAACTGCTTGCTTGCTTTATCAAAAGTGAATGATGATCAGTAATAGTATATTACATAACGCGAATTGTAAATAGCATATTGCGCACGATGGAAAAGTTGCGCAAGAACCGCGCAGCGGCGAGGGCAAGTAATTCCACGAGAGCGTAATTGCTTTACAACTCGAGTTTTGTACTACACTTTATCTACGACCACAAAAATTACCTTATTATTCAAGTTCAAAATAATCAGCAGTGACAATCGCAATTTTGACAACTGTCAACCTATGTGATGCGGCTACGTAGATCTAACTACAAGCGTGCGTAAAAGTTAGGTATAAATGTCTTTGCTGTGCGATTTTGTTACTTTACGCACGACAGTTTGGAAACACTCGGTTACTTAGGTACTTTATGCGTTGTACGTAATTCGTCATTTACAGTAGTGGTCGTAGATAAACAATATTACTATCACAAAGCAAACAACCAGTTATAAATTAATTTCCCTTCACCAATTCTAGTATTTTAATGCAAAAAAAAATTAAATCACTCAGGCCCGATTTATTCACATCCAAGTAAATTTATGGGAATAAATCATCAGATAAATTTACTTGGAGGTGAATAAATCGGGCCTTAGTTGTCTATATTCAGTATGTATTTTATGTATTAAGTAACTGAAGGTAGTACAATATGTCCAAATAAATTTTTGATAAAGGTAGGCCATGGAAGATAAATTATTACATTATTTACATGAAAATATTGTCTAGTTCTTGTTAAACTGAAGTTTAACTTGCCACATTTTACAGCTTGTCACTAACTTGAAAATCTGCTTGTTGTTGTAGATTAGACATACATTTACACTTCCATGACCTACTGTCACCCAAGTTTAAATTAAATCTACTTGTCTCTACTTACCACGGTTCCAGGTGACAAGTCTGCCGATACTTAGATCAGCTATGCCCCTGCTAGCTACAGTGGAAATGGGGGCAGGTTATCTACGGTGGTAAACTTATAAAGGGGCGCCAGAAGACAATTTAAAAACAACTAATCGTAATTCGACTGGTCGACGTCTCCAATCGACCAGTTCGTGCAGAAATAAGAAACACACTAAATAGAGACGAGACTATTACCCACTGTGTGTATGAAAGTAAAAATTGAAATCGTAATTAAAGTTAACACAATTTATTACACAAATAAAATAAAAAAAAGAAACACTTTACATTGTTACGAAAAGGTGCTTATTCTCTAGTGCAACGTTTAATCAAATTAAATCCGCATGAAGAGGCCTTAATTCGCTCTTAAAAATGCATGCGCAATAAAAGTCAAAGGGGTTACCTCGCGACCGATATGACATGTACCGTCTTTGCTGTGAAGTTGACTGTCACTATGCCATCTAGTGGTCCTGTCCAAGTCGATGCTTCAAAATGGCGTACCCATACTACTTGGGAACGGCAGACGTACAACAAGAATTTGTCGGGGCACCAACACTCGATAAATAGAGAAATCCCTAGCGTATAAGCTTGCGGGGATTACCTAAGCCTGCGCTGTATCTTGCGCCCAAACGGAAAAGCCAAGTAGAAAAACCAAGTAGGAAAATCCTGAGAGAACTGGAGCCTCAGGCTTGGTACCGAGATTAAAACTACCTCCAATCGTTGTTCGGCAGTGTCGAATGATTTTCCAGCAAAGCTGCGATTGATTTCTTCTCCCAATGAGCAAGGAATCCATTAATTTTATCACACGCGAAAAGACACGTCCTTACGGCACAATGCTCGATCAACAAGAGAGAGCGACCCGGCTGCAAAATGAAGCAGGCCGCTTCGACGCGTAGGAATTACCAATGGCAGGTGGCCTGAGAGTCACATGGGGTCTTCATGACCTATAAGAACTCAACAATCACAGTGCGCAGGTGTTCCCCCATAGCGATGTAAAGAAGGGGCATCAGGGTTGCCACGGTGCGAAAACGAAATTACTAGACAGTAAATCGCCGCTACATTTTAGCGCCAAATTTAAATGTAACAACCCCCCCTTTACCAGAGAGGAAATTTTTCCTGAAAGGAAAAATTTCAGAAACTTGGGCAAGTTGGAAGAGCCCTGCGAAGATTTAGTGGGAACACCTACATGAGCAATCGTAAGACAGAAGGGAGAAGAGGAAAACAGAAGAACGGGAAAGAAAAACCTAGTCGGAACACACCATACTGCAACCTAGAGACGTAAGACGTTCTACGCATGACTCACTAGTAGAGAGGGCAGGAAGTGCCTTCACGTGATCCAGCACGCCTGGTAATCCCACAATACTCGTAATCTGCGAATAAATATCTCCCGGCCATCAAGGCTGAGCTGATCAATCCAACGAGGAAGAAGAAAAAAAAACGGTGGAGTACGTAAGGAAAAATGGTATGAAGAAGAAACCTTTGAAGAAGAGACCCTACAATTTGGGTTTGGCGAGCGAAATCGGCTATAATGAAATAATGATACTAAACGATAAATATAAACCGGACGAAAACTTCGGTCAAGGACCGCGGGAAAAAAATTCTAATTCAAAATAAAATAATTTACCCCCCCAAGGGAAAAATTGCGTCCTGACGTAGAGACGACTTCGGGGTAAATTTACATTCACCAATAATCATAAAAGTCCATAACAAAAAAAAAACAAAAAAAAAACAAACAAAAAAAAAGAAAACAAGAAAAGAAAGCGAAAAGGGAAAACAAGAAACAGGAAGGGTCCGCCTGTCGACAAGCGTCGACATCGTCTGACCTATCTACCACTAACTTCCTGACGAAAATATAAGAAAAAAAGAAAAAGAAACGAAAGTGAAAGGGAAGAAAAATTTATCACCCAATTTTCAGCTGCGTCATGCTCACGACTAATGTTGGTGCGTTTCGAGAGCGCGGAAAAACCGTAATGTGTCAAAGACACCGATACAACCACAAAACCATAATATGTCTCAAGGACACCGATATAAACGAAAACGATAATATGTCCAAAGACATCGATATAAACACGAAACCACAATAAACACAACCAACGCAGACACAACCGCAAGGAAATATATACAGGGTGTGTTTCCTGAGATGTTAAACGGAAACCAGAATCTTTTAGGGGGCTTCTACCCCACGCAGAATTTTACGGCAGAAGGATTCTAAAAGACCCTAACCCGCAGGCCGATAATACTAATTTTCCACTGATGTTAAAAGGAAAAAACCGTATCTTTTAGGAGCCTTCTACTCCACGGAGCATTCTAAGAGACCCGTCCCGCAGGCCGATACGAGAAGAAAGAAGAGAGGGAAAGAGAGAAAAAAAAATTAAGAACGAAACAATTATTCAACCGGGTTAGGTTTAAGTTGTGAATTGTGCCAAGTTCCGGGTAAAACTTTGCCATCACAATCTCTCAATTCATAGATGTCTGTGGAAATTCGACGATTAATAATAAAAGGTCCGACAAACTTATCAGCCAGTTTGGGTGCGAAATGTTTGGATACGTCAGACAAAACGAAATTTTTACGCCACACCAACTGATCTTGCTCGAAATCAACTTTGCGCCTACGCAAATCATAACGACACTTTGACTTTTCATAGGACTTTTGGAGACGTTCTTGAACATCTTGGTATAATCTAGCAAACTTGCCAGAACGGGATTGAAAATCAGTCGGATTTTGCTCAATTTCCACATCAATTACGTCAGAATCAGGGATTTTATCAGGGTTAAGGCTACCTTTGAGACACATCTCTCTGCCGAAATTTAAGAAATACGGAGTCAACTTAGTAACCTCATGACGCGCAGTCCTCAACGCACAAGTAACCTTCGGTAAAAATAAATTCCACTTACGATGGTCTTGGTAAACGTAAGAGATCAACATAGTTTTAATAACACGGTTGACCCGTTCAACAGAGTTTGCCTGAGCGTGATAGTATGAAGTGTATGAGTGTCGAACTTGATACGACGCGACGTCAAAAGATTTCGATATTCACGGGACCTAAACTGTACTCCGTTATCCGATATTATGATACGAGGAAGTCCAAAAAGTAGAAAGATGTTCTCCTCCAAATGTTGAACAATCTTCGGGGTGGTAGCTTTACGAAGAGGAAAACACATTGTAAACTTACTAAAACAGTCCGTTACCACAAAAATATATTGGTTTCCTTTCGTCGAACGAGGAAGAGGTCCAAGGTCTAGAAATTTTTGAATGGCCACCCATGCATCCAGCAGGAGCCTTTTGCTCGGGTTTGGCTCGGATACAAGTCTCGCACCGACGAATGTGCTTGATAACATCCGAACGCATTTTTGGCCAATGATAATCTTGGGGGCGATTCGATTGTACGTTTTGTAAACGCCTAAGTGCCCACTCGTAGGAGAATCATGGCATTGACGCAAGATGTCGAAACGTTTTTCTTTTGGAATGACCTGCTTCCATTGACGATTGGTTTCAATGAGATGGCAGTATGTACATTTAACGAACTTATACAGGGTATTTCCCTCAATACGATAATCCGGAAAGTTCAACGGGTTAGCCTTAACTTTATTTAAAAGATCCAAGTATCGTTTATCTTTTACTTCAGAACAGTCGATAGAATCAATAATGGGTACGGCTCGAGAAAGAGCATCAGGGACGACATGATCTTTATCCTTACGATGGATGACAGTGAAATCGTATTGCTGAAGTCGAACACTCCATCTACATAAACGTCCAGAAGGATTCTGCAATCGATTCAGCCACAACAAGGAGTGATGGCCAGTGATCACTTGAAAGTGTGTGCCTTCGATATAGGGTCTGAGTTTTTCCATGGCCCAAAGCATTGCCAACAGTTCCTTCTCGCAAGTGGAATATTTACGTTCTGCTCTGGAGAGTGAGCGACTTAAATAGCAGATGACTTTCTCACCATCAGCCTTGGTGAAGTCGGGACACGAAAGAACAGGAGCAGACACTAAGTGCTCACGAATTTTTTCCCAAGCTTCATCACAGGTTTCATCCCAACGATACTTGGTGTTTTTGCGCAAAAGAGGCGCGAGAATAGAAGAGAAATTTGGAATAAAACGGCGATACCAACTCGCCATTCCGATAAGTCGTCGAACTTCTGAGACCGTGGTAGGCTTAGGGATTTTAAGAATAGCCTCAACTTTCTCAGGGTCAACACGAAGTCCGTTACGGTCGACAACATAGCCCAAATACTTTAACTCATTCCGACAAAAAGACATTTGTCCTTGCCAAGAGTTAATCCAGCAGATACCAAACGTTTATGCACCTCTTCGAGGATCTCGAGATGTTTCTCGAAGGTTTGAGTGACAATTATGATGTCATCAAGGTAGATAAACACATGGGTTTCCAAATCTGCACCAATAACACGGTCAATAAACCTCTGCCACGGGACAGGTGCGTCATGCAACCCAAAGGGCATACGACAAAATTGAAATAACCCTCGGTTCGGGACGGTAAAAGCGGTATATTGACGAGACTCTTTGGCAACAGGTATTTGCCAATAAGCAGACTTGATATCCAGTGACGTCAGATACTTTGGGTCACGCAGTTTGTCTAAAGTGGCAGAAACGTAAGGCAAGGGGTATGCATCTTTGGTGGTAACCTGATTGAATTTACGGAAATCCACACAAAAGCGAACTGTACCATCTTTCTTTGGCACCAGGAGTATTGGAGATGACCACGCAGAGTTAGAACGTTGCACGATTCCTAATTCTATCATCTTATCTAGCTCTTGATTGACAAGGGTCTGTCTTGCAGGTGAGATGGGGTAATATCGTTATTGTTTAATAGAAGCGCTTTCTGTTTTGATGACGTGCTCGACCAGGTTGGTGCACCCTAATTTTGTTTCGTCCATATTTTGAAACAATTTTGAAACGGTGGCATCAAGTTGACATTGTTGAGAGTAGTCAAGGTCAGAGCGCGCAGTGACATGTTCTACAGAACAGATGGCTACAACAAGAATGTCGATAATTTTTACTCGATCTCTTAATCGAACAGGAGTGGTAACACTTCCAGGACTCAAACAGGGTTGTCCATTGGCAACAGTGCAAGTTGTCTGATGTTTGACAAAAGGAAGTCTGAATTAAACAAGTCCAGGAATGGACTTGTTTAACGACCGCTGCAGAAGTAATACAAACGTTATTATGGATAAAAACTGTTATAACATCAGAAGAAACGAACGCGTAAACCAGCGTAAACTTAGCGTCTTGGCATTTGCACGTGAATAAAGCATTACGCCATGCACAAAAACAGTGCCATCTTGTGTCTCTACGATGAACTAGGCTTAGTTTTGAATGTAGTTTTCTTTTCGATTAATTGTTATAATAATTGAGAATACAATGGAAATTCTGTCCATTTACATTATAAATAACAAATAATTTTCTTTATGACTTAATAAATTCAAACTTATTCGAACAGCACAATGTTGAGAAACATACGAAAACCCGATGGTTAATTTTTCTTCCAAGTTGTTATTTTTGAATTCGCTCGGACCAGTCACCACTCTCCCACCATAATTCAAAGCTAAACAGCGGACACAAACATCAAAGGTGTACTTCACAGTTGTACTTCTGGTCACTTATTATTCTGTGGCTGTATCTTGCGCCCAAACGGAAAAGCCAAGTAGGAAAAGCCTGAGAGAACTGGAGCCTCAGGCTTGGTACGGAGATTAAAACTACCTCCAATCGTTGTTCAGCAGTGTCGAATGATTTTCCAGCAAAGCTGCGATTGATTTCTTCTCCAAATGAGTAAGAAATCCGTTAATTTTATCACACGCGAAAAGACACGTCCTTACGGCACAATGCTCGATCAACAAGAGAGAGCGATCCGGCTGCAAAATGAAGCAGGCCGCTTCGACGCGTAGGAATTACCAATGGCAGGTGGCCTGAGAGTCACATGGGGCCTTCATGACTTATGAGAACTCAACAATCACAGTGCGCAGGTGTTCCCCCATAGCGATGTAAAGAAGGGGCATCAGGGTTGCTACGGTGCGAAAACGAAATTACTAGACAGTAAATCGCCGCTACATTTTAGCGCCAAATTTAAATGTAACACTACCTTTATCAAAAATTTATTTGGACATATGGTATGATAAATGCCTAAAAACCGATTTTTCATAGATGATTAGGACCTGAATAAAATGGCCTTATTATGATAAAATCAAAGTAAAAATATTACATTTTATTTAAGCAGTAAATAAAATATGCAAATATGGAATAGTTTTAACAATTATACATAAATAAGCCGATGAGAATAAATGAGACAAGAAAATGAAAATTTGGTTGTCGCCATATTATTGCATATTGATTTTATTCTATGTGAAATAATATGAATCCCATTAAACTACAAGATCTTATTTATCATGTTATCGTGTAAACTAAAAATAAAATAATTGTTTTTAACTCTTAATAGGTAGGATCAGTGAAACTGTGCTTGTGCATTAGTGGGTTATATGTATGAGTTTATCCTATTTTTCTTATAGGAATAAATGTATTTATCTACGACCACTACTGTAAATGACGAATTACGTACAACACATAAACTAAGTAAGCCGGTGTTTACAAACGTCGTGCGTAAAGTAAGAAAAACGCACAACGCACCTACTTTACGCACGCATGTAGTTAGATCTACGTAGCCGCATCGCATTAGATTGACAGTCGTCGAAATTGCAAGTGTCATTGCTGATTACTTTGAAGGTAATTTTTGTGGTCGTAGATAAAGTTTAGTACAAAACTCTAGTTGTAAAGCAATTACGCACTTGTGGAATTACTTGCATTCGCCGCTGCGCGGCTCATGCGCAACTTTTCCACCGTGCGTAATATGCTATTTACAACTCTCGTTATGGAATATACTATTAGATCACAATTATTATAAGTTGACGAATGAGTACACATAATTGATCTAAATTACCTACCATTTTTTAAATTTATTGCATCCTGCCGATGGCAAGCAGCAATCCGCTCCGAGTTATAATTTTCAAAAAAACGAATATATCTGATCTCCGTGCCTTTCGTCTTTCGGTTATAATTTTTGCAAATAGTTATCGCACAAGTGGGCATATTTTTATCACTAATTAATCATAAAAATTTTCTAGAAAAAGATTCCAACTGTCAAAACCATTTCTAACCTGCCGCCATATGCATCGCACGTGACATCATGCGTAAAAACGTAAACAATTTGTTTCGCTACACTGGTATCGTGGTTGAATCCAAAAAATCGCCTACGCAAATAGCGTCGGCGTTTATTGTCGGATATGGACGATTAAAAAAATCAAATAAAATGGCAGAAAAACAATACAATACACCCTTCCTTGCATTCTTAAGGGCGCGTTTCAAATGCTGGGGATTGCATTCTCTGCTTGCCAGGTTGCATAAGTAAATACTATTTAAGACGTGGCGGCATCTTTTGCATACGAAGATATTGACTGTAGTTTTGCCGGGTAGATGGCCATATTATAATACTGGTATTCTCCTTAAATCACAATGTAGGAGGAACACAATAGAATTTGATGGCATAAGAGCTGTGGGGAAAAAGGAAAATATCCGCAATTCATAAATTACGTAGAATAAAGCGATTTGAGGAATACTTTAATTTGTAAGTAAACTTAATCACGTGAATTTATTATACAAATATAATTAATTAATTAATAAGTAACTTTATTATTTTCATGAAATATTTGATTATACTAAATTTAGTTATGACTCCAATAGAATAGTCAGTGGAGAAAATATAATAATTGGCAGAAAGTAAGCACATATTTTTTGAATTATTTAATTATATTGAAAAATATAATAAACAGTGACATAATTATGCGTAAGACAATTTTGGTCGTTACTGTTATATTTACATTGTTACTTCTCAGAGGACACAAAAAAGAGTCGTGCGTTTTTTTTTTATGCAATATACAAAATCAGTCATAGAAGACATTTATGGAACTAAAATAAAATTAAAACAAAAATTGAAAGATTTAAAGGCGTCTTTAAGTAATGGATAATTTTTTCAAAATTTTAGTTTTCAAGAAAATATTAATTTTCTCAAGAATTTATAGAAAATATAGGTTAAACCAAAACCAACAATTGTTTTGCTCGGACACAATAATCCCTGTTCCTATTCGAAAACTTTTAATGGTACAAAAATAAAAGAATTACAAAAAATAGCACAGAAAGCGATATACCTACAATATGTCCCAGATAACTTTTCCAACAGAGGGATCTCGCTTATTATGCGAGATACGAATTCGGTTAAATGGGATAAATTATTCTTAAGAATTAGGACTGTTGTAAATTATTTTGAAATTTAAAAAATTCAGGAGTTATAGCAAAAAAACAAAAATTTTTAAATTTCGTTTTTCGTAATTAACTTCTTTATTGTAATCGATAGGTTTTTATCATTTGCACTTTGTTAAGGCACTTTTCTATGCAGAATTTAAATGTACTCTTAGATGTTTGTTTTCACTTTCTGTTTTTGAGTTTTCGCCCCCAACTTCAGTTTTTCTTATGGACCGTCAAATAGGCTTTGGAATAATTGTATTTCAGAAAGTATCGACTCCAAATAATGCAAATTTCAACTTGCCCCGATCACAAAATTGTATTAAGATATTTTGTTTCAAATAATGTCGGATACGTCTTCCTTAAGGTTGGTGCATCATCAATGAAACATCCGGTATTTATCTCCTGTAACCCAGCATTCAGGAAGCTTTAAATTTTAGTAAGTAATTGTAGTATTGTTATGTTCAACTGCTTCTTTTCCTTTCGGTATGTTCTTATTAACAATTTAAGGTAACATGCGTTTGAAATAAAATTCTGTTAAGGGTTGCAACATTTCGCATTTCCAAAATTATTCGTCTGAAAAAATCTCTTCAATGTATAACGGAGCATTTTCGTTAATAAAAATGACAAAATAACAATTTGACTTTCTCATAATATGCAGTTGACCCTGAATCTGAAAAAATTTCGCCGCGCTAGAGTGGGAAAAAAAATCGTCGCATGGAATTCTGACTATGAAATTTTAAAAAAGAATTTTACCCGGACATTTGCAGGAGGTAAATATCCGTCCGTTCATTAATGATAACTCTTTTGAAAATAGGAATATCTTTTGCTTGCAGTTTGATTACCTATAACGTTATTAAAATTCGTTTACATTCTAATGTCAATTCTATGGGAAAAAAACCAGGTTGTGTTGCCCTAGGACCATAATCGAAATTTTTTTTTGAGATGTAAGTTTTGTTTTTGATCTATTATTCAGACGCACTTTTTTTACATAACAACCCTTTTATATTTGATGATGTGAATATTAAAAGTTCTTCTCATATTTCTACTAGTTGCTTGAAAGCGAGTCTCTTTCTGCTATTTTAGACCTGAATAATTTAATTTTTTTTCTGAAACGTCAAAAAAGCGGGTCCTATCAAGATTCACGTTGATCTTGAAAGTGTCACTTTCCAAGACTAGTTAGTCAGTTTTACGATTTTTACAAAAACTAGTCTTTTTACTTTGCATCCCGGATTCACTTTTAAGTGGTAAGATTTGGATGCATTCGACGTTCATAGTTTTAAAGCGTCATGAATTTTGATTGCAACTGTACCATAAACATGAATATTTGTGGAACCACCAGGTTTCAATTTACAAGGACAAACAAATTTACCAACATGTTCATAACTTTCAGTAATATTGAGAAATATTGTTGATAATAGTGTCAATAACATTGTTATTATTATTATTAATTTTACATGTTTCAAGTATTCGAATTTATGTTATCATTTGCTAACTAAAACAATGATTTAGAAGTTTTTAAGCATTTTTTCCTTAAATGTTTATATGTTAATATGTATGTATATTGATTTTTTAAACTCAAATGTGTCACAAACAGCTGATCCAAATATCAGCATATTATACAAGCTGTTTCAGTGAAGATGCACCAAACTCGGTATATCGTGAAAAGAAATAAAAGTTTCCTATAATTTTTTTTTTTAATGAATAAGTTTTGAGATAATCGAAGGGAAAGGAGAATCGTATATTTTTAAAACGTACAATAGATGAGAGCGGCCCGAATTCTTAACCTGCCTTAACGTTCGGTTTTTTACTTTATTACCCCATAAACTGTCGCGCCTCAGATGATATGATGAAACACATTTACTTCGTTCACTCCGTTCTGGTTAACGTTGTAGTCACGAGTAATTAGTTGGTGTAGTTTATACTTTTCATTTTTAAGTTTATTATGTAAGTGTGGGGGTGTGTTGGTGTGTGCGATGGGCGATTACACATTTCGAGAATACGCAGATTATTCGAACACATGTTGTAAGGTAATTGCCGTTTTCGTAATTTGCCCGCTTCCGAATTTGTTTTTCTACCTCATGTGATCAAGTTCAGTCAAATAATTTAGCAGACCGGCGCGGCGGAAGCAATAATTCTAGTTACTAATTTTCCCAATTTATTAATTGTACATAATTGTAGTAATTGTTGGATACAGGAATAAATAAAAACCCGTTACAAGCTAATTATTAGTGCTGGCAAAAACCGGAAAAAATTTAAACCGAATAATCGGTTTCTTTAAAAACCGGTTTCGGATATAATCGGCTATCCAAATAATGGTTAAATCCGATTATTCGGATTTAACCGACTATTCGGATATCCAAAAACTGACTATTCGGATATTTGAAAAACCGATTATTCGAATATCCAAAAACGACTATTCGGATATCCACAAATACGTTATAATAAAAGCAATTAAGTAAATAAACATGTAACTATGTGTATGTACTTTTTTCTAATAAGTACTGAAGATCTTTAACAAACAAAACCCATTCTGATATCCAATTATTCGAATTTCCAGTTATTCGGATATCTGAATATCCGAATAACCTGTTATTCGAATTTCCGATTATCCAAGAAACTGATAATATCCAAATATCCGGTTATCCGAATAACTGGATATTCGAATAACCGGTTTTCCGTATAACTGGATACTCGAATAACCGAGTTATCCGGATAACCGGTTTTCGGTTTTCTCCAAAACCGCGAATATCCAAAACCGGTTAACCGATTATCCAAAAAATCGATTTCGGTTGCCAGCACCACTAATTATCGTACATTATTAAGACTCGGCAAATTTGATATAATTACGGTTTGCATAAATGTTAGTGCGACGAAAACGCACGCTTCTTTCAATGTGTTCGCCTTTAACACGTATTGCGGTCAAGGACAAACTTAAAAGCCTCTCATAATTTTTTTCGTTTACGATAGATATTTATTGTGTTCTTGCAGCTGCGTGCCATTCATAAAACAATTTAAATCGCTCGTCTTGTTTCACGGCGGCAGAAATTTAAATCGCTACGGTATTTATAAAAACATCGGCTCCAAATTATGCAAATTTCAAGTTGCACCGATTAAAAATTTTTATTAAGATATTTTGTTTGAAATAATGTCAGATACGTATCCCTCAAGTTTGGTGCATCTTCAATGAAACACCCTGTATATTTATATCTAGATGCTTGTCACATGCTTAAGTTGCTCAGAAATTGTTTAGGAAGCATTGGTTCCTTAGCAGATTCAGAGAGGGGTGAAATATCGTGGCAGTTTTTTTGAATCACTTATTCGATTGCAAGAAGATGAAGGACTTCATGCCGCAACTAAAATAAGGAAACGCCATTTACTGTGGGCAAAGGAAAAAATGAAAGTAAAAATTGCTGCCCAGACATTAAGCAACAGCGTTGCTGATGCTTTACTTTATTTATGTAAAGATTTAAAACATCCAAACTTTCTAAATGCAGAACCAACTGCAAAGTTTTGTAAAATAGTTAATAACTTATTTGATACACTGAATTCTAGAAATTATGCTTCAAAAACACCATATAGAAAACCTCTCTCGAGGGACAATTTTCATTTTATCCATAAATATTTAACCAAATGTAGAGATTATATAATCAATTTAAAATTATGTGGGATACCAGTGTTTAAAAGCTAATCGTAAAAGCCGTATTACACTTGTTAAATTTGATAATGATTTTCTTGTAAAGTGAGAGAGATGGCTACCCAGTAAATGCTGATTGGTTGAATTGGTACTTCTCACTTAGTAACAAACTTTATACAAAAAATATCATAGTGTAATACGGCTCTAAGACTGGGTGTCTGGGGTTCTTAATAAGTGCTTTCCAGGTTAGAACTTCAAGCTCCGGAACTACTCGAGAGTGTAATACTCTGCGCAGTTTCAGCATGGAACGTAAATTTGGAATGTTGTTGTTGACGTGACGTATGGTTGGTTGACATTTAATGACCTAACCTTCGTTCGCTTCCCCCTCCATTCAGAACTTGGAGATCAAAATTTTAGGTAGGTACTCTAGGTACTTCAAGAGACGGGGGTAGGTATATTCCGAGCAGTTCGAAAACTAATTAGGTAATTGTACATGGAACGCAGCGGAACTGCTCTGGAGTAACTCGGAGCTACTCCAACGCTTACCTGGAAAGCACTTAATATGTATTAACAGTTTACTTTATAACCAGTGAGCAACTAAAAATCAGATTAGAGTCGGCGGTGCAAAGAAAAAGTATGTCTGTTACTAACGCGGCGTTAGGCTGATCTGACAGTTCAAGAATGTATTAGATTAATTAATTCAGTTAATCACAGACATACATTTTCTTTGCACCGCCTACTCTAATCTGATTTTTATTTGCTCACTTTTTATGTACAAGATTATATTGTTTCTGAAACACCTCTTTTAAAGTACATGATGTCATCTACATTTTTTTAAATAGCAACCTTCAATTTTTTTTCTCGATTCTGGTAGCTCATTGAATTCTCTATCCAACCACATCAAAAATTTATTGTTTTATGGGAAAAATTTTGAGAAAAATATTATTGAAATGAAATAATAATAATAATTTAATTTTCGGTTAAATGACGAACCATGATTACTCGACTTGAAAAGACTTTGTTTAAATGATAAGAATGACAAATTTTCTTTTATTGTAGGTATCATTTTGATGTGGTTGCATAGAGAATTCAATGAGCTATCAGAATCAAGAAAAAAAATGGGGGTTGCTATTTAAAAAAAATGTCGATGCCGTTATTACTCGAAAACAAATGACTGTCAAAAATTTATTTTCATTTGAAAATGTGCTTTTTAGAAACAAAATATGCCTGTCCGAGCGTCAGCGAAATGTCAAAAATAAAGAAATTACGAATTTTATTCCATACTTTAGAGGCTCACTGTACAAACACTCACAGGATTATATAGAAATATTTTTCAGTTCTGTGCGAAGTAAAGGTGGATTGAACAATAATCCCACTTGTAAACAATTTGAAGCAATATACAAACGTCTGTTGCTGCATTTAGAAATTAAAGGGGCAGATTCTGGTCAGAAAAATAAAAACAATTTAATGAATTCAGATAATGGACCAATACCTAGTTCCGTATTATTTGATTTACTTTAATTTTGTAGGTTTTATGTACGGATATATATATATACCGTCTGTTTGATTATAAAGGCCCCAAGCTATAACTCATTTATTTTTGCTTAAACACCCAGTAAAGTGTACATATTCTTAAATAGGACATTGTTTTCTAGAGAATGAAGTAAAACAATATTTTTTTGGCTACACTGTATAGGAGTCATGACGTCATCGACATTTTTTTTAAATGGCACGATGAAATTTTTTTTGCGAAATAGAATAGAACATCCTTTTCTCTTTTCAACCACATAAAATTTTTATATCCTTACATAAGAAAATGTTCGAGAAAACTGAAAAAAACTACCTACATAACTTACCATTTAACATTTAAGGCACGCTAATATTTCTAGCATGCTATGAGTAATTTTACTGAAATTTGTCATACTTTATCTAATTTGGTAAACAATTTCTAAAATACCGGCACTGTCAATCTGACTTATAATTATTTTGAAATGTTATTCATTTCTCACCGTTTCAAAATAATTATAAGTCAGATTGACAGTGCCGATATTTTAGAAATTGTTTACCAAATTAGATAAAGTATGACAAATTTCAGTAAAATTACTCATAGCATGCTAGAAATATTAGCGTGCCTTAAATGTTAAATGGTAAGTTATGTAGGTAGTTTTTTTCAGTTTTCTCGAACATTTTCTTATGTAAGGATATAAAAATTTTATGTGGTTGAAAAGAGAAAAGGATGTTCTATTGTATTTCGCAAAAAAAATTTCATCGTGCCATTAAAAAAAAATGTCGATGACGTCATGACTCCTATACAGTGTAGCCAAAAAAATATTGTTTTACTTCATTCTCTAGAAAACAACGTCCCATTTAAGAATATATACACTTTACTGGGTGTTTAAGCAAAAATAAATGAGTTATAGCTTGGGGCCTTTATAATCAAACAGACGGTATACCGGCTGTTTCAAATTGGGTGTGCACTGAAGGAATCTACTAAACCATGAGAGTTACAAATTCGGTTAAATGGAAGAAAAGTTGCACCAGTCATTGCTTAATTCGTACCCATTAACAGAATCAATTTTCTCTTAATTGTTCTTGAAGTATTGGTGAAAATGTAAAAATATCGATTTTCTTTTTTCCTTTGTAACTCCCTTATTAAAAATAATTTAGAAATTCTGTCTTAACTTTCTACAGGTACTTTTGGATTCTACTTTAAATAGGGGCAGTAGAATTGTGGTCACACGTTTCGTCTCACCGCGACCATCCTCAGTTTACATTTTTTAAATATAACGTATACCTTTTTATTATCGTATTTGTTGCCATTTTTTCTCCTGATTGTAATGGTATATCACACTTAATTGTTGATATTAATTTGAAGCTTAAATAGTACAGATTTTTATATGAAAATTTTATTTAATACATAATTTCAAAATATTTAGTTCATTTTCGTAGGTATAGTATAAATTTCAATGAATTATTTAATATCTGTCTCTTTAGTTATTGTATAATAAATTCTTTTAACGGACACTGATAGTGCACATTTGTAGTATCCGTTAAAAGAATTTGTTATACGAGATAGTTGTTGACGAGGCTAATTTTACAAACAAGGAAATATTTAATAGAAATGTACAGGGTGGATCAATTTCGATGTCTCTTATGGGCATCTCTGTAACTATAAGAGTTAGAAAAAAACTAATGGCCAAGTCTCGATCTCTTTTTTAGAGATAAAGTCAATAGACTAAACAAAAATTGGCTATCTTCTTTTGTTTTCGAGTTATAGGCAAAAATTGACATTTTCGACTTTTCGTCAATCACGCATATCTCGTTTATTTTTACAGATATTAAAAAACTGTTTTGACATTATTAGGACACTTTTTTGAATAGAATTCAGTGGTGTAGTTGGTTGATATTTAATAAAATTTTCGAGTTATAACATAAGTTATATTTTAAATGGAACATAGTAGGCAATGCCACCTTTAAATAGAGATTTTTTTCTGTTTTCAAAAATATATACTCTGTTGGGTTTATTTGTTACAATCGAATAAAACGTTTTTATTATTCTTGGGTGTATTCTATTCTTAGTAGGCTGGTTCGAACAAAAGGCCGACAATTTTTTGTTTGTTTTTATTAAATATCAACTCTTGTTCAAATATTTTGACAGTTGCAACCGCATAAAGAGAAAGAAAGATAGAACGAGCATCCTCTAAGAGTCACAAAGACTACAACAACCGATACCATGTGGTTTGGGTGAAATTCGAAATTATGTAACTTCATTTAATATTTAAGTTTAAAACGCATTTTTTCTGATCAAATATGCATTTCATGGGATAATGAACTAAATTATATGTATAAATTAAAACATCTTAAAAATAAGAAATGATTGCAGAAAAAGTTAAAGAATATTGAAATGTAAGTAGATAATAAACACAACTCTTGATATATCACAATAAATAACTTAAAACCCAGAAAATAATATCAAAATAAATCACAATTTCAACACTGCCGCGCTAAAATACACAGACAACTCATGTTGCAACCCAACCCAGCTCTATCGGTGCTAGCTTTCTATCTCTTATGTTTATCGCAATACCACTCACTCTTGTGCTACCCAATCTTCAAATCTTTGTTAATATTTAATAAAACAAGAAAAGAAAATTGTCGGCTTTTGTTGAAACTAGCCTCCTAAGAAAAGAATGCACCCAAAAATAATAAAAAAGGCGTTTTATTCTATTAACTGTAAGAAATAAACCCAACAAAGTATATATTTTTGAAAATAGAAAAAAATCTCTATTTAATGATGACATTGCCAACTATGATTTCCATTAAAAAAAATATAACTTTATGCTATAACTCGAAAATTTAATTAAATATCAAAAAACCAACTACACCACTGAATTGAATTCCAAAAAGTGTCCTAATAATGTCAAAACAGTTTTTTAATATCTGGAAAAATAAACGAGATATGACTGATTGACGAAAATTCGAAAATCTCAATTTTGGCTTATAACTCGAAAACAAAAGAAAATAGCCAATTTTTGTTTGCACTATTGACTTTATCTCTAAAAAAGAGATCGAGACTTGGCTATTAGTTTTTTTCTATCTCTTATAGTTACAGAGTTGTCCATAAGAGACATCGAAATTGATCCACCCTGTACATAGATATTGGTCCAGGGAGAATCAAAAAAGATTTCAACAAGTGTGACCACAGATACAATTCAGCTTAAATGGTTGGTGTGGTATTTGGCATAATAGAATTAATGGTCCGATCATTTACGAAAATCATGTAACAGCTGAGCGTTACATCGATTTTTTAAGGACAGCATTGGAAAACATTTTAGATTACATTCCTCTAAATCATATTATGGAATTGTAATTTCAAAATGATGGAGCACCAGCACATAATGCTGAAATAACAACAAATTATTTGAATCAAACTTTTCCTGATAGGTACAAATGGACCTGTCGCGTGGCCTCTAAGATCACCAAATATTAGCCCTTTGATTTTTTGTTGATTGATTGATTGATTTTATTGATTTTTCCTTTTCCGACATTTGAATGTTAGTTTTTAATATTTAGTAAGTAAAAAAAGTACTAAGGAATAAATTTACTTATTAAATAAATCATGACGAAACTGTATCAAGCTTTTTTTATCATATTTTAACTTTACTTGAAAAAAGTACTAATCGTTATACATCACTGCAATCAGCAAAAAAAATGCTATCGAATAGAATAATTAAAAGATATACGTTGTATTTAAAAAATCGAAACTGAAGATGGTCGTGGAGAGACGAAACGTTTGACTTCAATTCTGCCACCTCTATTCGAAGCAGAATAAGAAAATGCCTGTAGAAAGTTAAATCAGAATTTCAAAATTATTTATAGTACGAGAGATACAGAGGAAAAAAGAAAATCGACATTTTTACATTTTGATCAATATCTCAAGAAGAAATAAGAAAAAATTTATTCTGTGAATGAATACGAATTAGGCATTGATTTGTGCAACTTTTCTTCCATTTAACCAAATTTGTATCTCTTACGGTTTAGAAGATCCCTTCAGTGCACACTCAATTTGAAACAGCCGGTATATTTAGGTGTATTGTACACATATACATATATAGGTATATAATTTCTTTTCAGGGATAAATTCAAGCGGTATCAAATAACAGGGAATTAAATGCGTACAAAAGTTCTTTATTCGGGAGAATAAGAACCTTTTTCGGATATTAGACCAATACTCGTTTCCGTTTTATTTGATTTGCTTTTTTGGTAGGTTTTGACTGTTATTATTGAGAGAGGAGATAATTTAAATTATTTCTTAAACCACAGTCTCCTTTTTCAGTGTTGTTAATTTTAGATAGTATTAGTAGTATAGATAGTATGATTAGGTAGGTAGGTAGCTGTTAGATTTCATGTAGTGTTTTTAAATTGTACTGAAGATGGCAGCCTTGCTGCCGAAATACGTATCTACGGATATAAAATTATTGTGGGCGGAGATAAATTTCAATTATTCCTAAATCCCTAATCTTATCATTCCTCTCGACTACATTAGAACCAATCCTGTATTCATAGGGAACCAAATTCCTCTTTCTAGAGTAAGTAATCACTTTACATTTATCTAAATTTAAATGCAGCTTATTACTTATGCCCCACTCATTGATAAGATCAAGTTGATGTTGTAAGAATTGACAATCCCTGATTTCATTGACTGCACAAACAATTTTAACGTCATCAGCAAACAATAATTTTTGGCTTTTAATAACACCCGCCAAGTCATTAATAAAAATGGAAAATAACAGAGGGCCCAAATTAGATCCCTCAGGCACGCCCGAAGTTGGAAAGTAGGGTCTCGATTTTACACCTCGATGGAATACTGTACAATTTCGCATACTCAAGCAGGAATTAAAAAAATTGATCGGACTCAGACAGAAACCAATTACTGAGAGTTTATGAAGTAATAGCTTATGTGTATCACAAAATCTTTTAAGCGGACACTAAATCGCGCACTATACACTTAACGTTTCGCAGTCATTCGACAGCTTCGTCAGAAGTGAAAAATATGTTGTCCGCTTAAAAGATTTTGTGATACAAATTTCATCGGACAAGAACCAACTGTAAATAATAGCTTATGATCAACTCTATCGAAAGCCTTCTCAAAATCTGTATAAATCACATCAACTTGTCCTGACTTATTTAACGTATTTGATGCAAACTGCCCAAAATTACATAAGTTCGTCGCTGTAGATCTCCCACTCATGAACCCATGTTGATTCTTACTAATAAGTTAGTTTTGAGGACTTCATAAACATTCTTGTAGATCAATATTTCAAATACTTTGGCAAAATTATAAATAAATAAATACAATTATAAATAAATAAATACAATTATAAATAAATAAATACAATTATAAATAAATAAATAAAATTTTATTAATACTTAAAAATTAGGTATTTATAAAAAGAAAACTACAAATTGTCGCGTTTTTTCGCATGGAATGGCCGTTATCTGAAAACTTGTTTAGCCCCTGTCAGATATACCGTGTGATTTTACTTATTGTTAATTAGAAAATAGCGTTTTTCCGAATTTCCAAAATCATAAAATTGTTATTTTTCGGAAATTAATCAAACTTTTAACTTTTTTATCATCTACAATGGCCCGTTTTCAAGCTCAAGCAGTTTGCGCAAATGGCTTTGTGCAAGCATTTGCGCATACAAATTTGCATGCGCAAATGCATGCAGTCTACCAAACTTTCTGGCTTGTGCAACCAAAAAAATTACGTTTTCATGGAACGACTTCCTTGTGCAAATTTGTGTGCACGAGCACATTTGCGCAAATTGCTTGAGCGTGAAAACGAACCATTAGTTTTAGCCTTTAGCTTACTGAATAATCTCAAGGGCAGAAAATAACGGTTTTTTTGAATTCTGCAAAAATTGAATTTTTCAATTTGAAGTTTCCAATTTTTCATTTTTTTTTAATTTTCATACCAAACTTAATTTCATTTTTTTTTTCTTTCAAGGCAATTTAATTGTTTTTATGGATACATACTTGGATCAGAAATAAACTGCAATGCAGCTATTTAATTTTTTTTTTTTATTTTACATAATTTATTATTTTTAACTTTGTAAGAATTCTTGTTTTAATTTCAATACTATTCCACATATAACGATTTAGAAACTGTGGAATAATTGCGCCGCAGCACAACTATTTTCCGATTTATAATTCGTGTCGTGAAAGCAAATAGCAACAATACCGCTGCCTCATAAGCTAACGCGCACGAGATGGCAGTCGAAGCGCACAAAACGTGTCATCGATGACACGTTTTGTCCGCTTTCACGACACGAATTATAAGTCGAAAAATAGTTGTGCTGCGGCGCAATTATTTCACATGTTTGCTTTCACGCGCTAAGCGTGCGTATATCTTGGTGGTCGTCGAGGTTGCAGTGGAGTTCTCGAGCTACTGTTCTGCTGATGAGGCCCCAATTAGGGCCGAAATAGCTATACAGAATATGCTCGGGGGCCCCATTGCGATCCTGACGACTCGCAACCAACATTTACAGATTTAGAAACTGTGGAAATAAAACAACGATGAACAGTTCTTTGTGTTCTGCAATGTAGATATCAAATTTAGAATTTTCACGATATTTAATTCACGTATTCAACTGCCCAAAACTCAATTTTCATAGATGGAACATCCTGTATATTTTTATTATATCATATTGTATTCAGAATTTATTTTTACACTGCTAGTTGCAGACAAGGCAATTCGTGCTCAAATGTGTAGGCGTCAACCCTTTCGTGAGGAGTGGGAAATATACTTCCCAGCAAATCTAATTCACAATTTAACCACCGGTATTACTTTTGTTTCACCACGTAATGCTGCCGCCATCTACCGTTGATTCAATCAGTTTATGTAATGCACAAAAGTTGACATTCTAACAGTATTCTTTAAAGAAAGTTCGTTACAAAGCTAAGACATGTGATTATTTACGTTACACTTTCAAATTTTTTTCTCGTTTTTCAAGTTAGCTTATAGTATTTGTAAAATTGTGTATATTTAAGGATTTCAGTTTACTAGATTCTGTCCTCTGTTATTTTGGTAAGTACTTGTAATATACTTTATCTACGACCACTACTGTAAATGACGAATTACGTACAACACATAAATTAAGTAAGCGGGTATTTACAAACGCACCTACTTTACGCACATTTGCAGTAAAGCCTGTTGCAGACGATGCACAGTAACTGGCGCGAGTACTAACGATTAGTACTTGCGCCAGCGTTCATACGTTGGTACCCACTTGCACCTTGCCTTGCACAGTGTTAGTTCATAGTAGACAGCCCTGGAACTTCTCGCAGGTAGGTCTGCAGACAAAAATGAACTTGTGCCAGTAACGACAACGTCATGTTGGTCGTGTTCGAACGATGCGAAGTAAGAGAAAATGTGGTTAGCACGGGATGAAAGCAACGGAGTGGGGCTAACTGGCGCAAGGACCAAAGCAACTAAGCAACTTGCACTCGCACATTCACTAAGTAAAAACTGTTCACACGCTCAAATTTGATGCACAGTAATAGTACTCGCGCCAGTTACTGTGCATCGTCTGCAACAGGCTTTAGATCTACGTAGTCGCATCACATTAGATTGACAGTCGTCGAAATTGCAAGTGTCATTGCTGATTATTTTGAACTTGAATAATAAGGTAATTTTTGTGGTCGTATAGTATACGCAGCTTAAGTGCTTCAATTTGACAGTTCTGTGAGCCTTGTATCACAAAGTTTTAAGGGTGAGTTTCGCGTGCGGAGGTGCATTTAAGGTGTGTATGAGTGTACAAAACTCGAGTTGTAAAGCAATTACGCACTTGTGGAATTACATACTTGCATTCGCAACTTTTCCACCGTGCGTTATTTGCTATTTACAACTATCGATATTCGATGTAATATACTATTTTTGTCTGCCTGATAACGAATTCAATTCCGACATTGAATATGATTCAGAGGCAGACGATGAGCTTTAGACACAGATAAGTTATTTTTGTCTGCCTGATAACGAATTCAATTCCGACATTGAATATGATTCAGAGGCAGACGATGAGCTTTAGACACAGATAAGTAATTTTTGGCCAACAAAATTACTCTAAATATTCACTACAAAGAATTAAATTCTTATAAATCTGTATGAAAGATTTACCAATAGAGATAACTGATTTATCTATTAGTTAGTTCTCTAATACAGAGTGAATTCACCTCTAAAAAGATGTCTTTAGAAGATGATGGGGGTATGCGTCATGATACGAGTTGTTAAATACACGCAGTTGTGGTTGCACGTAGCAAGACCGTGGGGTGAAATTAACGCTGTAATTTCCCAGGTAAGTGATTGATATTCTTAAAATATTGTGTGTAATATGATAATTTGAATCTGCGTAATAGAACTGAACTCAATCATTCGTTGTTAAGTACTTATTTCCGTTAATCTTAGGTCCAGTTTTTCAGTGCATGGACTGCATGGTTAACCATGGTTTTCGTTATTACTATTGGTTATTACTAAGCTACGGGATAAATGTACGAATTCGCCCCTCTACTGAACGAGAAACATAGCCCAGCGGCGTGTGATGTCGTGTTTCCGAGCGCTATGCTACCGCTAAGGCAGCATTAGTTTCATATATTTGCCCGTAACGAACCTAGAACCTATGCACTGCGAGTCGTCTGTTTGAAGGTGCAACATTCGTGACGTTTCATATGAATTCCCCGTGCCTTGGTTATTACATTAACATATAACATGTGTTTTTTTAAAAATGCCATAAAGGTTGGCCATGAAAATTAAAACTCATGTCGTAGCTTGGCATTTAACACATGCCAAATCTAAAAAATTAGAGTAAATAAATGGAGCTAAGACATGAATTTTCTTTTCCACAGCCACCCCTTATGGCATTTTTAAAAAAACACATGTTATTTTATATTATTATAAATGTTCTTATATCTAATGTTAAATAAACAGTTTTTCTTCTAAGCAGGTATTTTATTTCTTACGTTTCCTATCTAAATAGATACATAATTTTCTGAATGTTATTAATGTTTTTACTCTAAATAGAGGAAATTTTATTCTCTGGTATATCTACACTAAATGCGAGGCAAATTTTACCCGGTTACTATAAGAAATTCACTCTTAACTAAGTAAAATTTATACTCTCAAAGAGAGGATTTTATACTAATATAGAGTACGACTACACTAAATACGAGAATAAATTTACTAGGATACTATAATAAATTCACTCTTTACCATATAAAATTTTAATATTTTAGATGTAATATTTACACTAAACAAGAGCTAAAATTGTACACTACGGTTATTAAAACGAACTCTACGATTTCATAAATTGGACCGAGTAAATATTTAACTCTAAACTGATTGGACTTAAACACACCGGTTTTAGTGTTTAAATTTTTCGCTAATTTTTTACTGTGTAGGTTGGTACCTGGAGGGCTTAACTTGCGTGTGAGAAAGTTTGGTTCGATTCGGTCAGTAAATAAGGGCCGTGGAATTTTTTGCTTACGTTTTATTGTGGCTCTCAAACAAAAACAATAAATTGTATGTCTCTGAAACCAGTAACTTTTGTATAAAGGAAGTTTAGGTATTTAGCATCTATTTAAAGAGTACTATCGTCAGTTAAAATATCTGTACAACTATCTGTTGGAAATAAATCGATATGTACCTAATTTATTTGTATGTAGTTAGCGTAAAAAAAATTGTAGATGTTGTTATGTATGTGTAAATAAGTCGCACTTGTTTAATGAAAATATTGTAACGTTTTTCGAAGAATAAATCATAATTAGAAGCACAAAAACCAGAGTTTTCTGTCAGGTTACGGGCCCAGCACACCAGATGCTATCAGCTACGCAATAATTTTGAAGAAATTGTAATTTTTGAGAGATTTGCTAAAATGTCTACGTCAACCGGTTTCGCCAATATAGAAAATTATCTGAGAAAATTACGAATTATGGAAGATTCAAATGAAGAGTGTACTCGTCTTCAACGATTTGTGGCAGTACGTGGACGGCACAGAAGTGAAGACAGAAATCAACGACAAAGAATGGATGAAGAAAGATTCCAAGGCACTGGCGTTGATTAATTTTAAGTATTACACACAGTCAATTGAACCATGTAAAGAAAGCTACCGTCAAAAGAAGCTTGGAATGGAATCAAGGCAGTATTCGAATCAAGAGGTCCAGTGAGAAAAGCCGCGTACAAGCAGTTGCTGAGGATGGAGAAACCGACCAACATCACGATGACGCAGTACGTCACCGACTTCGCATGTAAAGCTGAGAAACTTGAAGAAGCTGGTATTAAAATTCCAGATGAGTTGTTGTCAATAATGTTGTTAGGTTCTTTGCCATCAGAATTTGAAAATTTTAGTATAGCAATTGAGTCTCGCGATGAAATACCAGCGTTTGATAATTTAAAAATAAAGTTTATTGAGGAAGAAGCTAGCAAAATGATCGTAGCTTAAAAGTAAATGAAACTGATGCATTATTAACGAAAAATCATTTTAAACAGTCAAAACCGTCAAATAATGTCAATTTGAAGGGTAATATTACAGTGCGAAATTTAACGGGAAATGTTTTAATTGCGGTAAAAGTGACACAAAAGTCGAGATTGTAAATCAAAACGCAGAGAAATAAATAATGTAAGTAAATATGCTAACAGCAATTACATATAATACTGAACTTGCAGAAAAATCAAAAATTTGGTATCTTGACAGTGGTGCAACTAGGCATATGTGTGTAATGATGAAGGAAAAATTTGCGAATATGAATAATAATTTAAAGTCAAGGTATATACGCCGCGAATCATTCTATAGAATCATTCGGCACCGGAGATGTCAATTTTGATATTACGTTAAAAAGACATGTAAATAGCACTATCAACGTAACTGATGTATTATATGTTCCAGATTTACGAAATAATTTATTATCTGTATCGAGCATTACTGATAAAAGGTTATATAGTTACATTTGATAAAGATAAGGCGATAGTTAGGAAGAAAATGGTACTGTGGCTTTAACGGCAAAGAAACAAAATGAACTTTTACATTGTAACGAAAAGGTAAACCAAGCAGCTATTACAGATGAAAAGGTAATAAAAATTTGTTTAAATGGCACCAAAGGTATGGACATCTTAATATTAATGATCTGAAAAGATGATAAAAGAAGATATGGTATGCGGTATGAATTTACATCAAAGGCATCTGAAATAAATTGTGAAGTATGTGCAAAATGTAAAATTCATGTTCAACCATTTAAACCATCCATTAATCGGGAAAAAGAGAGATTTTAGGATTAGTACATTCAGATATATGCGGTCCCATGAACACTGAATCAGCAAGTGGTGCTAAATATTTTGTTACTTTTATTGATGATTGTTCTAGATACACAGAAACGGTCATAATTGCAGAAAAATCAGATGTTTTACAAGCATTTAAAATTATAAAAGAAAAGTTGAAAATCAAACTGGTCGACGAATTAAGAAATTACGCACAGACAATGGTAAGGAATATTTATCAAAAGAATTTACTAATTTCTTAGAAGAAGAAGGAATCATACATCAATTAACTGTAGAATATACACCACAACAAAACGGAGTAGCGGAGCAATAACCGTACCCTGGTAGAAATGGCCAAGATGCTTGATGCTGCAAGCTGATTTACCAGACTTTATGTGGGCCGAAATGATAAATGCAGACGACATATTTAAGAAACAGATGTGCGACGAAATGTTTGAATGGAATTACACCAATAGAATGGTCAAAACGAAAACCATATGTAGGTTTCTTCAGAACGATTGGCAGTAAAGCATTTGTACTCAATAAAGGGCAAAAAAAGGAAAGTTCCAACCAAAAGGTGATGAATATATATTAATAGGTTATTCAGATGAATCAAAAGCTTATAAACTTTGGAAACGAGGAACGAGAACAGTAATTAAAGCTCGAGATGTAAAATTCTTCGAAAGGATCGAGACTCCTCAAGTATCAACAAAAGAAATTTTTGAAGTACCTGAATATTTTAATGATACGAAAGATTGAAGAATCCAAAGATGTTATGAGTGAGAGCGAGTAATGATGATTCATCAAAAGAAGATATTGAAATTGTCGACGAAGAAAATCCAGAACTACGGAGAGGACCAGGTCGTCCAAAAATATTGAAAACTGGCAAACCAGGAAGACCAAGAAAAATTTATCAATGCAGCAGAGCACAACTTGAAGATCCTGAATTTGCATCTGAAATTTTGGAGAGAAACGACAGAGAATTATGACTAACCGCCATGAAAAAAGAATACGACAGTTTACAAGAAAATGGAACGTGGATTCTTGTACCTAGGCCAACGAATAAAAAGATTTTAACGAATAGATGGGTGTTCAAGACAAAAATTAAGCAAGACGGTGAAATAGAAAAATACAAGGCGAGATTATTTGCAAGAGAACACACAGAAACAAGGTATTGATTATGAAGAAGTGTTTGCACCTGTAGCAAGGTATGAAACTATTCGTACATTACTCGCAGCATCTGTAAATGAAGAAATGCATATACATCAAATGGATGTAATTTGTGCATATGTACAAGGTGAATTACATGATGAAGTTTATATGGAACAACCCGAAATGTTTATTGAATGTGGACAAGAAGAAAAAGTATGTAAATTATTAAAACCTTTGTATGGCCTAAAACAATCCGGTCGTGAGTGGTATAAAAAATTGGACAACTATATTACAGAAATTGGTGGTAAGAAAAATTTATCGGATCCGTGTGTTTATGTATTTGGTGAAAAAGAAGACCGAGTCATAGTTATTATTTATGTAGATGATTTGATTTTAAGTTCCAAGAAAATTGAAAATTGGAAATTATAAAATCAAAATTGAAGTCAACATTAAAATGACAGATCTTGGAAAATTAATAATATACTAGGAATAAATGTACAACGAGAAGGTATAATTGAAAAATACATCTTTCACAGAAGAAATATATAGAAGACTTATTAAAAAAATTTGACATGACAAATGCGAAGACAGTATCGACTCCTATTGAGTCAAATACAAAAATTTCAAAAGAAATGAGTCCAATGTCCGAGGATGAAAAATGTGAAATGATGAACAAACCGTACAGAGAATTAATAGGTGGATTGATTCATTTAGCAAACGCAACCCGACCTGATATAGCTTTTGCAGCTAGTACATTAAGTCGTTTTGTAATAATCCCGGTAAGGATCATTGGCTTATTGCAAAACGTGTGTTGCGATATTTAAAGGAAACATCTAATTACGGTATAACATATGTAAAAGACGGTGAAAACCTTAAAGCGTATACAGATTCAGACTGGGCTGGAGATATTGATGAACGAAAATCGTGTTCAGGCAATGTACTGATATTATCCGGAGGACCAATTAGTTGGAAATCAAGAAAACAAGCATCCGTAGCCTTATCAACAATGGAAGCTGAATATGCAGCACTCTCTGAAATTTCACGTGAAATTATTTACATCAGAAGAATTTTATTTCATATGGGTTTTGATAAGTATGTAAGTTCTCCGATCAATGTATTTTGCGACAATCAAAGCGCAATAGAATTATCAAAGAACGCTGTATTTCATAAACGTAGTAAGCATATAGATATTAGTTTTCATTTTACTCGTGAATTAGTTGAAAACAATATTATATCGATTAATTACATACAAACGGATTTTATGCCTGCAGATATTTTTACAAAATCATTGGCAAAATATAAACATAACCGTTGTGTAGAAATGTTAAATCTAAAATAGAATGATTCAAATTTAATTGTTTGCATTCTTTAGAGCACATATCGATAGAAGGGGTGTTGGAAATAAATCGATATGTACCTAATTTATTTGTATGTAGTTAGCGTAAAAAAAATTGTAGATGTTGTTATGTATGTGTAAATAAGTCGCACTTGTTTAATGAAAATATTGTAACGTTTTTCGAAGAATAAATCATAATTAGAAGCACAAAAACCAGAGTTTTCTGTCACTATCAATAACACCCAGTATGTATGAACGGTTTAGGAACGGTTGTCATTACGCCACATTCCCATTAGCAAAGTGACAATTCGAAAGCAGACAAATTTTCAGAATAGTAAATTAAAGATATACACTGAGAACCTTATAAGACTGCACATAGTAATTATCAATAACATGTGTTTTTTTAAAAATGCCATAAAGGTTGGCCATGAAAATTAAAACTCATGTCAGCTTGGCATCTAACACATGCCAAATCTGAAAATTTAAAGTAAATGAATGGAGCCAAGACATGAATTTTCTTTTCCACAGCCACCCCTTATGGCATTTTTAAAAAAACACATAGTAGAAGCTTTATTACATTATTATTTCCAAATTTATTTCATTTGCCATGGTTACCGTGCGTTGTTAGTAATGACTAATGACACTACTGATTTTGAATTGTCAGATTGAATTAAATTGTTCTTTTGATTTATTGTAAAATAAAGTATAAAATCACCGAAAAAGTAGGAATGTACACATTATTCTCAAATGAAGCTTGGTTGAGAGAATGAATGAACGAAATGCATGAATGAATGCAATGAAATAAACCTTCCTTAATACTTTCTATGTGGAGTTTTTAAATGATTCAGCATTGAAAATTGAGTAGTAACCATAGCAACGTAATGTTAAAACCCCTATGTGCAATTTTATGTGACAGAAATGTATTATCTGATCACGTAATTTTCGTCTATGTGCAGCATTACAAGATTCTCACTGTATAATGCCATTCATTCAGTTTGTAACATTGATTATTGATTATTGACAAATTTTAATCTTTTTCTTGTACAATAGATGCAGTCGGATAGTATTAGTAACATTCCTTTCACAAACTAGAAGAGTTCTAAACAGCTCAAGTATACCAAGTCCTTGTTCTATTCACTAATGTAGGTGGAAGTGCGTCGCGTACTAGAACAGTTCGCATGAGATTCCTCTCACCCCTCATGCACCATTTATACGCCTTGTGCGATTACGTTGATGTGATTTGAATTTTGTGTTCCTTTCAGATCAGTTCTGAACAGTTCAGTGTGCATGCTGTAAGGAGCTTGAAGCTCGTAAAAGGAATGCTACTATTAAGTGCAACCAATAACGTACAGTCACTGAAGACAATAGAGAGTTTTAGCAATTTTTACGATATGGATAACGTTTACGCTAAATGCTGTAAAGAGAGTAACGCGCTTGCTCATATATTTGTGCATTAATAGTTTTGTAGCTTTTAGCGTAAACGTTATCCATATCGTAAAAATTGCTAAAACTCTCTAATTTCTTACAAAAAATACGACCGAAAATGTTTTTTGGAATCTTTTCTTCTGTGGCTTCAAAATTCAGACATTGTCGTAAATTTTGAAAGCCAAATATAGTTTCCATTCTTTGATTTGATTTGAAAAAAGAAAAAAGCACCACCAACATCAAAATATTGCTTTAAATACGATGGCTCTTAACAGAAAATAGAAATCTTACTTTAAAAACGCATGTTACATTGCGGTTTTAAGTAATATATCTTCTTTCAGTTTTTTTTTTTTGCTATTGCAATATCTGTAGCCATACTCAATTTTTGAATCCTCACTACAGACTACAATCACAGTGTAAGTAATTACCCAGTAGCGTCACTTAAACGTCAGTGTCAAAAAAAACGGCCATACTGTTTGATACCCTTATGGAAGTGTAATGTACTACTGCTATTATAAAAAACTAGGACAAGATGTTTAAGCTGTGTAAAACTGCTACCGACCATAAATTTAAAATTATTTGAAATTGTCAGACTGTCAGTCATGGCTGAAGTAAATGTTTTAAAAATTAGGATAAGCTTGCATTGAAGAGGGTGTCACAGTTAAACAAATTGCTCAGAATTTCGGCGTTAACAAAAATACAGTTACTGATTTGACAACAAAGTAAGATTCATGCCCGGTTGCACCAACTTTTTAAGCAGAACTTAAATTTAAGTGGTGTTTAGACTATGACATTATTTATAGATTTAACAAAATGTTAGTCACATTCTAATTGATACATAAGTTGAAGTTTAAATGTCAATCAGAATGTATTTGACATTATACTGATCATATGTAAATGTCACATTCTAAACATAACTTAAATTTAAGGTCTGCTTAAAAAGTTGGTGCAACCGGCACTAAATATAATAAAATTATGGAAATGTATGGCTACTGGATTTAAAAGTTATCCTAGTTTGTTATAATATCGATAGTAATTTGCAAATCAGTAAGTATCAAACAAAATGGCAAATGTGACAGTTATACTCGAGTTACGCTACTGTGTAGATTCTTATACTATGCCACAGTATACTTATCAATCAGTAGGGACAGCTCGTGTCGGCACCTTTGATGTTCATACTACTGTGATACTACCGTTTTCAGAGCCAATATGGCCGTTATTGGCGGGCTTTCATTTTATTGCTACTAGATGTCACTGGTTGAAAAAATAGCACGGATGGAAATGATTGCAAGCAAATCATAGAATGCCATATTGTTTTACACAACTTCAGGCTTCCTACACAACATAAATTCATCATAATCTAACAAAGATGGTTTTCTGTTCAATCTGTCTTATCTCTCCGCATCCATCACAGAAAATGCTGAATTAAAAAACGTCCTCTTAAAAGCACCGGTGAATTCACCGGTGCGCCACACGCGGCCGTTTGTGGAAAGTCCGCCAGTTTTCGCACATGCGCACTCAGAAACAATAGCAACAATAGCAACGAAAACTCCAAGCTGTCCTTACTGATTGATGAATATGCTGTGGCTATGCTACAATAAAATTTTTCTACTTTGCGTTCACAATGAGCTCATTGTGACACCAAAAAGTTTCACAGCGGAGCTCATTGTGAAACTGTTTTTGGTGAAATTTTAGTCAATTTTTAATTGAAGACCTTTCATAGAATTTACAAAATAATTCATTATTTATTTGTTATTGAACAGAATACTCACAATGAAGCTGGACAAGAAAAATTAATAACTTGTCAATTTGATTTTTGCTTAAAACGAAAGTGAACGAAAGGTTCAGTAATTACCCAGTAGCGTCACTTAAACGTCAGTGTCAAAAAAAGGGCCATTCTATTTGATACCCTTACGGAAATGTAATGTAATTTGTAAATCAAAAGGTATCAAACAAAATGTGACAGTTATACTCGAGTGACGCTACTGTGTAATTCTTATAGTGTGAAAGGTTGTCAGTATTGCCACGCATTACAACTAAGATTCTCCATATCGTCGCTCAGATGTATTTAAATTTAGCACCACGCTTGCGTATTGGCGCAATATTAAAGCCTAGAACACAATGGATTTGCATAAAACATAAGACATAAGCCGTAAGAAACACATTTGCTTTGTTCTCGTTACGGAGCTATTGTGTTACAGCGCACTTCTTTACATACAGCTGAAATCAAAAAAATCGGGAAATGAAATTTTTCCAATTGTAAATTTGGTTGTACTTGTCAATTAATTGTCTACTTGACAATACATATCTTTCAGAAATAGTAACAAATTTTTCCAAAAAAATAGACATGATCCAGACCATCGTCTGGAATTTTTTTGAAAAACTTGTGTTTTGCTGCAATGAAAATCTCAACAATTGGTTCCTGGAGAACAGTTTCAATATGTTCGTTAATTTCTACTTGTTTTTGTTTTCAATTTGAAGATTATTATTAAAATAAAATAAAATAACATTGAATATTTGAATTGTAATGTCTATTTTTTTCGAAAAATTTGTTGTGGATAGTACTAACTTTTTTTACATGGCCATTTTGCTGACAAGAAGGACTATCAAAATCTGCATTAAAAAATTACGGTTGCCATTTAAAAAAATTAATGATGACGTCACAGCGGAAAAACAAATGCCGATCGAGAAAAGTTTCTTGCAATAAAAGGTGTCTTTTTAAAATTAAAAATTTACCTGTTTCAGGATTTTGCGAAAAAGCATTAAATAAACAAATTATGAGCTTGTTACGGGACTTTATCAGCACCATGTATTTATTTACAAACTGACACAGCGTCAAATAATTCTAACCTATTTCTAATAAATCCATTTTCACACTATGAAAATATTGAAAAAAACGTGTCCATTTTTTTTGATATTTCCCGTTTTTATTGATTTCAGCTGTAGGTCAAATTACTGTTACGGCTTATGTCTTGTGTCTTATGTTTTATGCAAATCTATTGTGTACTGGCCTTAAGTTACGAGTTTTCTTAATGTATGCAGTACAACTTTATAATATTGGTAAACCTCGTACCTCAAAATCCTCTCATTAATAGTGCATTCGACTGAGCCGTCCGTGCTCGATGTTTGTATGCACTGGTTTTGCTCTGATATAAGGAAAAAATCGCACAGTTTCGTACATTTCAGATACTTGTATGCAAAGAGCGCATCCTTTCGGGTCGCATGCTGGTTTTGTTCGGCTGGGAGGCACTACAGTTGCGGACAGAAAATATCGGATGTCACTGTCGTCACTGTCATCCGTCTGACGTACCTATACATATACAGGTTGAATTTTAAAACTAGGTGGATATAAGTAATTTCGGACGAAGTCGTGTAGGAGTAGAGGGGGTTCTAGCGTGTATAAGCTAGAGTTCCTGTATATAAGTTAGATAAGAGTTGGGTCATGTAGAATGCACATTTTAATTGGTTGGATCCAGTTTCAAGGAGTATATGATTTTGTGTAATTTGACAATTTAGTTTTGACATTATGCTTAAGTATTTTAGCATTTAATTGTAAGAAAAAAACAAATTGGGGCTTTTCGTTTCGTACAATTTTAAAAACATTCAAAATTAAAAGGTATTTGCCATAAGAAACGGTAAAATTTTGTAAGTATAATGGAGGATGCCAATTGTGTATTTGACATTTTCAGTATATAATAGTTGTCCGATTTAAACGAAGAATTCTTAAACAAGACCTAATTCCAACAGTATTTGCAGTGATACTGGAAATAATCTCCTTAAAGACTAAATTTCTGAAAATGTTAATAATTTTTCATTTAAAGCTATCAAATTCATCAATTATTCCAAATTATCACAAGTAGGAAACGATAATAAACAGCTTGGTAGGTATTTTACATATTTCATGCAATTTTCAGAACAAGATTTTACAGTATAAACGTTACACATAATCTTTGGAAAGGAATCAGTAAAACGTGCAGTAGTAAAAGCAGTGCAATGTGAAATTTGATGTCAAAATTGTTTGAATTACCTTTTTAAATTATATTGTAATATTTATTATATGTTTCTTACGTATCCTTCTTCATTATAAACTATAAATATAATTTCTTAAATAATTCGATCAATGTACTATCGATATCATAAAAAACTAGGACAATTTTTCAATCCAGTAGCCATGCATTTCCATTATTTTATTATATTGAATCTTACTCTGCTGTCAAGTCAATAACTGTGTTTTTGTTAACGCTGAAATTCTGAGCAATTTGTCTAACTGTGACACCCTTTTCTATACAAACAGCTATCCTAGCTTTTAAAACAATATTTACTGTAGAAATGGTTGACAATTTCAAATAACTTTAAATTTGTGGTCGGTAGCAGTTTTACACAGCTTAAAAAATCTTGTCCTAGTTTTTTATGGTAGCAATAGTATTTGTCATTAATAAATGAAGAATGACAGGAGAAAATAGCTTCAAAAATCAAGTGGTTTTTGATATTGGATCCACATGGCTCAACTCTTATCTAGACATTATATTTATAGGAACTCTAGTATCAGCTCACGCCTTCAGTTCGAAGCATGCAGTTTTCAGAGCTGTTTTTTAGCTACATTATTAATAATAATTGCGTTATGCAAATATAATGCGGCAATTAGAACAATATTTTACATGAATTATTGAAATCCTAGTTAAAATAAAATTATTACATACGCGCTCATCGTTTCGCTTCCCAATGCGAGACAAGGCCGCCCATCTCGAATACATCCGAGGTACTCGTCGCCAACCTACTAGCTTCATTCAAGCTGTATACGTTATTCACAAATTAAAAAACCACCACCTGCTGCATTATGTTGGTATAAAACATAAGTCCCCTATTATAAAACATTATCAAAATAGCAAGGTTGGCAAGGTATTTGAAGTTTCATGTTAAAATAATTTGTCAAATCAATTTTATTGTTATATTGTTTACATTTATATTCATTGTGACAAGCCATTTCAATGCCTCGAAAGCAGAAAAATATTTTAAATGCCAAAATGTTACCAAATTTCTAACTAGGACACTGTTGCCGATTATACTATGTGTTTTTTTAAAAATGCCATAAGGGGTGGCTGTGGAAAAGAAAATTCATGTCTTAGCTCCATTCATTTACTTTAAATTCTCTACGACATGAGTTTTAATTTTCATGGCCAACCTTCATGGCATTTTTAAAAAAATACACCGTACTTTTCACAAGGCAACATCGCCAGTGGTCTTTTAATTTGTGAACAGGGCTGCATTCGAGAACTTTACTTGAGAGTAAATTTTACATATGAGAGTGGGGGTTTTAAGTAAGGAAAAGTTACTTTTACTTTTCGAACGTCTGTTGTTTGCATATGTCACATGTCAGCAGTTTCAGTTACAACGATTATAACCAAAATCTATAATAACAAACTATAGGCGGCTACAAAAAACGTTTTCTACTTTTTTTGTATTGTACTTTTATTTCCTAAGGGCCAGTTTACAGAAAATTTAATTGCAATCAAATTTTAATGACGTTGCTAATTTGACAGTTCGAAATGTAATTCTTATGGCAACTTAATCGTGATTAGTTTAATTCGAAATTAAATATTTGATTTGCTTTCTGTAAATCCACCCTAAGTGTACTAACTGTAATCATTTAATTCCATTAATAAAAAGTGCGTATTATTTCAGTATAAAGTAGGTTATGAAATATTTGATTAAATGAAAGTACTCAGAACTTACCTACTTTGTTCATAATTAATAAATTTCCGGCAGTATCATCTCTAAATAGCAGGGCTTTTTATCAAAGAGAAAATTAAAAAAAAAAACAATTGTTATTATACGATCGCACAGAATTCGTTACATCAAGTTGTTCCAACTTTTGTTGCGGTGAGTCCCCAATTTAATTTTCAAGAGCAATAAATTTGCCGTCGATCTTCGTACTTACTAGCAACAAGTATGCAAAAAAAATAACAATAAGCCAGCACGCATCTAGTTCGCATGTCGAGTGATTTTCACTGGAATGCGGCGATTTTTGTTACTTTCAAAGCGACACTTTTGAAGTTTTCGAACGCTTTACTGCTCTACTTTTGATGCGCCAAATAATAATCTCGAACGACTATTTCTGTAAAAGTTACAGAAAAGTGTTGTTCTCGAACGCACTCCAGAGTTTAAGAATTTTTCAACTTTTACGTGGGCGGAGTGACAGTGACATTGGAAATTTTCTGTCTGCAATTTACAAACGTGCAAATTACGTAAGTAATTACCCAGTACCGACACTTAAACGACAGTGTAAAAAAAGACGCCTTTACTATTTGATACGTATACGTAAATGTAATGTAATTTGCAAATGAATAGGTATCAATTTCTCTTGAACTAATAACAGAATTCAAACGTATTATTAATAGGAAAATAAAAAGTGAGCAAATAAAAATCAGATTAGAGTAGGCGGTGCAAAGAAAATGTATGTCTGTGATTAACTGAATTAATTAATAGGTCTTTTCGCGGAGACGTTCCGAACTAGTTCGGAACCTTAAAATCCATGCACTCATGAAAGTTATACACTTGAAAGCGTATTGAAATCGATCATTATTTCGATGGGCATTTGATTTTAACCGTTCCGAACTAGTTCGGAACGTCTCCGCGAAAAGACCTAATGTAATACATTCATAGACTGTCAAATTTATTGACTTTTTATTTAATCACAGACATATATTTTCTTTGCACCGCCTGCTCTAATCTGATTTTTATTTGCTCACAGGTTATATTACTATGTGACGGTAGAAAATTACTTCTTCTTCAGAATATCTTGTAACAACCTCAACATATCCGCGAATTTTAGGTTTTTCAGTATTTTTCCTCCAATAATCTATTGCTAACAATTTTATTACGTTCTTTTCACAATTCCGCGATAATCTCAAAGTTACCGTCTGACAGTTGCACTGTGAAAAAGTACATTTCTAAAAATTTCGAATTTCGAGCAAGCACACTCACCAGTCGAATGCAAATCCATTATATTCGCGTCATACAAGCCAGCCGAATCCAGGTTTAAGGATACACTCCATAGAACCACCACTAGAACGACCCAGTAGAATGTGAGATTCATTAGAAGTTCGAGCTAAATGCGCAATAGTGCTGCCAGTCGAATGCACTATTAGAGATACGAGGTTTTGACATCTGATCGACGATATACTAAGGAAATCCAATTTTTGACAGTATTTTTCATGTTTTTGTTCAATAAGTGAGTCAAAGTAGAAAAAATAGTATATTTTACACGTTTCACAAGAGGTATTGTAACACTCGTTCAGTTGGGACACTCCGAGCTTGCACCGCTTCGCTCGTCGTACCCCAACCCCACTCGTGTTACAATAAGCCTTCATGTGAAACTTGTAAAATAATATACTATTATAAAATAGAAAATTATTAATTCAATTTGTGAAATACTGGTACCGAGGGAGTTTGAAATAAAGAAATATCTTTATTTGCAACTTTTACTTCACCACAAATAAAATATTTTCTCATTTTAACAAAAATGAAAAGTTTCACCGAATGACAGAATAACACAAATACGTTGCAATTACAATCGTCAAATCATATACTGCAATCTAGCGAAATTCTTATGACCTTCACAACTGGCTTCTAAATTTGGATCCCAAAATGGCGGTTAGTGAGCGTAGCAGGTCTGTATGTCATGGTCAATCCTAATGCAATGTTAGGTCAAAAAGCGATCGCAGGATGTCGCGTTTTAAACTTTTACTATTACATCGCAATAGCGAATAACCTAATAGGACAGGTCGGTTTGGTTTTCAGTGGAATTCTCGAGCTACGCTTCTGCTGACGAGGTCCCAAAGAGGGCCGAAATAGCTGTATAGAGGATGCTCGAGGAATCCAGTACAATCAAAACCGACTTGCAACAAAATTACTAAAAATATGCTTTACTCTTTCTCTTAGTTTTACTTTTGTTTATTATTCAATTTCCACGACGAAGATCAAAATGTTTTAATTTTTTTAATTAGAACTAATTTACCTTTAACTAAATCATCCGGTAAACTGTCGACCAATCGAGAAACCAACCAAAAATAATCTCGACATGCTGGCCCATATGGTTCTTTACCTTCCTCAGGTGCCTGGATGACCTACGAAATCAGAAGAAACTCACTTTGTTAATCACTCATTTCTGGCATACCTCTATTTTTGGCTGCCTCATACTTTCGGCCTTTTCCAAATACAAGAGCAGTTGTGACAACATCGGAGCCACTAAACTATTATCAAACGTATCCCCCTGGGCCGAAACTCCTAAGCAAAGCTTATACAGTGCAGAACAAACTTCTCTGCGAACGGCTGGTTCAGGATCTTCCAACACAAGCCGTTGCAGCCAAACTGAAAAATTTGAAGTCTGGAAGAGAGCTTGTCTTGCTTCTTCACTGCAATGCAACCAGGACACCAATAGGGCCATAGCGTAATGGACAACCTTAAGAGCAACAAATGATTTTAATATGGAGTGCAAAAGTGATATTGAATGGCACCTGTGCTCTGCCCCAAAATCCTGTTTTGTAATAATTGGGATCCCTCGGCAAGGAAGCTTGTTCTAAAATACTTGTCAGTTGAGGCATTGCTGTTTTTACATCAATCAGAGAGAGCATCGCCTGAAAATATTGGTGATGATAACATTGCAAATCAAGATATACAAAGTGGTCAATCTCAAGTGTCCGGGGTTGGCAGCAAAAAAATCCCTACGTTAGTATATTTTTATGTTTGATAGTTTACAAACATGATTCAGATTCATATTTATATTTATTTTCGCCTGGCGAGCCGTCTGATATGGTACTTTTACTTCTGTTGAGAAAAATCTTTCTTTAATAAGACAATGCCATTTATGATTCTGCATGACTTTTAAAATTGTAGGCGTAGGAAAATATCCCAGCAGAGGCCGAGGAAAACTGTGTTCGTTTCACAAAGGAGACAGCCTAGACAGAGTAAAAATTCACTGCTGTCTATGTGTGACGTGTTACTGCATGCAAGGTGCAGTATTACGTTTACTCAAATATGTTACAAAATCCTCGGCTGTGCTGTGTTCGTTGTGCAGCCAGCCTAAGGCATCCACGGCAGTCAGAATTCTGTTTAGAATACAGTCCGACTGAACGCGTTAAACTCTAATGGTTCGTTCATCAACTAAACGCAAGCTTAGTAATCTAGCATTGTTTGACAACCTGAAAACGATCCTCGTGAACCTGAGTATTAACAAAAAAAAACTTATAAGATTCTGTGTTCGTATTACATTACACTAGCACGATGGGAAACATTAATAAATCTTTGTAAAGTAGTATTGTTTTTTGCTATTTTTTAACATGTTTATTAGCGTACCTACTGAGAAACCTGAAAATAAACAATAATACCATACAGATAACATAACCTTTTAAAACTAGGCGGTGACATACACCACTGCAGCCAATTATTCAGGCATCCCACCTTAAATTAAGTATTGCCAACTCAGGACAGTTGACATTGATCGCCCTGTATGTATAGGCATATCATGACCTGCTAGGTTTCACGAGTCCACGTCTTTTATCTGGCGACAAATTACTAGTTCAAGTGTTTCTCCGCTGGCGCCACTTATCGAAAACACCGGAAACGAAATATAAGCGAAACGTCATTTTCAATTGATGTCAACGAATAATAGGTCTGTTTGTTATCCTGCACTGGTGTACACTAGTGTACACTTTTTTTTACGAAATATGCTTTAATGAAGCCTAAATTCTTTGATAATGACAGTACGAATCATACACATAAATACTGACATACCACACAAACATTTCAGCTTGCATTAAAGCAATTTGCCAATTCTAAAGGCCTTTTTAGACGGTCACATTTCTTGTAACAAATTTGTTACGAGTGAGTGAAATGCCAATTCAACCAATCAACATTCAGTGTGGTAGTTTGGTAGTTTATCTCTCTCACTTTGTAACAAATTGTTACAAGAAATGTGACCGTCTAAAAAGGCCTTAATGCAATATTAGGTAACAGTATCCACATCAATCAGTATGGACTGGACAGCTTGGGGTTTTTGTTGTTAGTTTTTAAACGCGCATGTCCGAAAAACTGGCGGACCTTCCACAAACGGTCGTGTGTGGCGCGTCGGTGAATTCATCTTTATTCATTTTTATTTATTTTAAGATCGTAGCGCTACCGCGGAAAATCTGAACCTCTGTAAATTATTCGGAATTTTTGTAATGCAGTGTTTAAGTGCGTACCAATACAAGTTGATTTAATGTAAATATCACATAAAAAGTGAGCAAATAAAAATCAGATTAGAGTAGGCGGTGCAAAGAAAATGTATGTCTGTGATTAACTGAATTAATTAATGTAATACATTCACGGACTGTCAAATTTATTGACTTTTTATTTAATCACAGACATACATTTTCTTTGCACCGCCTGCTTTATTCTGATTTTTATTTGCTCACAGGTTATAACACAATCTTGATACATCATATACTCAGAATCGACGCCAAAACACGAGATGTTATGTAGCATACAAGGGTTTGTTTAGTTGACACCAGGTGGCGAACGCTTAGCTGCAAACTCCATGATTTACTTGCAATGATTTTTATCCGTGCCAGTTTTTCAACTAGTGACATCTAGTAGTTATAAAATGAAGACCGGTCAATAACAGCCATATTGGATGTGAAAACGGTAGTATAAACATCAAAGGTGCCGACACGAGCTGTCCCTACTGATTGATGAATATACTGTGATTAGGTCAAAAAGCGATCGCAGGATATCGCGAATAAAGCTTTTCGTTATCCTTTTCAGTAAAAATCATTTTTCGCATTTCATACAGTAATGGATCATATTAATATACTTACTCAAAATCGTACAGAAGTGGGTTACATTAGGCTTGTTCGTTTGTTCTGCACTTCCTACACTTTTAACTCCTTTACTCTATTTTTCTCACTCCTACTTACACTATATTATACAGCGTCGAAACTAAGTAGCGGATAAAATCCATAACTCCGTTAATGTTTGTGATAAAGCAAAAATCTAAAAGAGGTATAGCGATTCAAATTACAGCACATACGAAGAATTCATTTTCAGATGTTTCCATAATTTTTTTTTTTAAGTTGTGACGTTTTCAAGATTTTTTTTAAATTACAACCTATATTTTTTACTTTTTATTTCGGTGGGATTTTTTAACCTGTTTTCAACGGTATAAAATTTTGGGTCGATTACATAACAAAAAATTCAAGAAAAACAGTCTCAAAGTTTTAGTAGTAGAATTGAATGAAATGAACATAATATCTAGTAGGTCAAGTGTAGTCAAACAAAATTGGTTTGATTGACAAAGACTTGTCGTAATAAACAAGAATCTATCACAATAAAGTAAGTGCGTATTTTTATTCCCTGTGGATAGTAACCTGTGAGCAACTAAAAATCAGATTAGAGTCGGCGGTGCAAAGAAAAAGTATGTCTGTTACTAACGCGGCGTTGGGCTGATCTGACAGTTCATGAATGTATTAGATTAATTAATTCAGTTAATCACAGACATACATTTTCTTTGCACCGCCTACTCTAATCTGATTTTTATTTGCTCACTTTTTATGAGTTAGACGTTTATTAACAATCTTCATTTACCAAAATGGTATTGTTGACAAAGAAACAAAGGATTGAAGTTTTAATGATGATTGGGTATGGCGATCGATTTAGAAGTTATCAAGAAGTATATTGACTTTTCACAGATAAATATCCTGATCAGCAAATAAGACAATTCAGTTAGCAGAATATAAAATAAATTTTCCGTCTCAATTATGTTTGTTTTACACCTGATTAACTAGATATTCTGTTCATTTCTTCAACTTTACTATTAAAACTTTGAGACTGTTTTTCTTGAATTTTTTATTATGTAATCGATCCAAAATTTAATATCTTTGAAAATAGGTAAAAAAAATTCCACCGAAATAAAAAATAAAGGTTGTAATTTAAGAAAAATCTTGATAACGTCACAACTTAAAAAAAAATTGATGGAAATAACTTAAAATGAATTCTCCATATGAGCTATAATTTGAATCGCTATACCTTTTAGATTTTTGCTTCACCACAAACATTAACGGAGTTATGGATCTTATCCGCTACTTAGTTTCCACGCTGTATACATCTCACGCTCCTGAGAGAGAGGTTCGTGCAAAAAGTATAGAAAAATGCAGAACAAACAAACAGACCTTTTATAACATCGCAACCATTACTGTATTAGCAACGTACATAACTACTATTTTTCGTCCATCAATTGTGACAGTTATTAATGTAACAGTGATTAATGTCACTTATATTAAACATTAATAAAATCAATTTTTCCATGAAATGCGAAAAAATAGTATACGCAACTCGTTAGAAGTGTTCTCTAAACTCATATGGCTTTTATAAATTTTACTTGCTCGCTACGCCTGCTCATACTTAAACAAGCCAAACTCGTTTAGTAATATTTCACTTTTCTGCACTCGTTGCATAATATACTAATTACAAATTGTTAAAGTTTGTTTTGATTAATTCGCAAAATATTACACTCACATAAATTGACATTTGCATATCAAGTGCCAAATAAACTTCAATTTCGGTAAGTAGCGCCAATACGGGCAAAATTTGCTTAAGTAAAAAGATTGGGCAGGCCGGTTAAGAGGCTCCTTCTTGTAAAATCTAGTAGGTCGTGGTGCATATTAATCTTACTTCATTGAGACTAGGAATTATAATTTTATCAGTTCTGGTCGGTCTTGAATCTGATGGGGCATCCACACCCAACTGACAGAGCAATTTAAGTAACGAAGCTAAACAATCTTGTTGCCATTCACTTCCATCATCACCTATTCTCTGCAGTATCCCTAAAAAAAATTATGAATAATCCAGTAATCTAAATTTGCTAAAAAAAAAGTACTACCGGACATGAAAATATCATATAAATGCCTAAGCCCACCGTGTTGTATGAAAACCCTACTCCAAAGTTCTTTGACACTTTCATTATTTTTTATGCCTAGTTTAACACTGAGACTTTCAACTATATACAACGAATACATCAATTTTTGAGGACTAGATGGATCCAGTAATTCAGTAAGAGGAGTATCGAGGTTTTGGAAACCTCGTAACAAAGTCGGACTAGTTGGCAAGAGACTTAGAATATCCCAAACTCTTCTGCTCAATACTTGAGCTTTTGTATGTTGAATGTGATGCTACAAAAAAAACGTTGTTGTAAATTATTATGGAAAGGAAGGAGAACTCACCCCGCCCTTAACAGGTGTCTTCATTGCACTCAGAGTATGCATCAAACTGAAAAGCTGTTCGAAATAATCAGGTCTCAACAACAGTAAAGTGGGGATACATTCACGTGGTGGAGCTGGCTGAAGTGAAGGTGAATCCATGCATTCACGTTTTTTCATATTCCTCGATACGCCCATTGAAATGTACACCATCTTCAACAAGCAGAAAATCGAGAAAAAAAAATCAACAGATAAAAGGGTACGTGCACCTACCTGATTATCTTTGAGTCCCATTTCTCCAAGAGTCTTTTCATCACAATCTGTGGTTAATTCCTGCCCTTGGGTTATTATTCTAATAGGGTTTTGATGCAGGGATACTGAAGAACTTGATTTCGTGTCAGATTCTGAATTTTTTATCTAAAATTATTTGACGCTGAGCAAAAGCTCGAAAAAGAGCTTCAGATTTACCTGACACAAATCTTCCCACCATTTGACTATTTCAGCTCTGAGATCAGCCACATAATCAGAACTTAATAAATCTAATATACATCGTTCTGACATGCCCGCAGGTTGCACAACCAACCTCAAAGGTGTACAAGAACGATCACTGAGTGCCGTAGCGTGACTTCCAATTCCTTTTCCTTCCAAAGCCCACCTTCGTAAATGATAAGCATACCTATGTATGTAAAATAAAAAAAGTTCCTGCTGTTAACTAAATTAAAAATAAAAATCACCTTCTCCTAAAGGTTTCCATGTGCGTTTTGAGCAGCAAAAGTGCCCTTTGTATGCACAATAAAGGTGCTTCTTCCTCACCAGCTCCATTTGCGGAACCCAGATCTTTTGTAGCTGCAGCAAGATGAGTCATACATTGCCAAACAAACTGTCCTTCGTGTTGTAAATTCTGTCCCATGTAATAACCGTTCAGATACTGGATTGCAGCCATGCTAACATCTAAAAAACATGCTCAATAAAAAAGGTATTTCATAAAACCTGGCTAATTTACCAGTGTTATTTGCTCTAAGTGCAATCTTCCACATGTGGTCCATTCCAACAACATAACCATCTTGACTGTATGAATCCATATTGGCTGTAGCAATACGAGCTAAATTACATAACTGTTGGAAAAGGCTCAGGCAAGTCATGCTGAAGTGTTCAGGTGACAGACTCGGCAAATGTACAAGGTACAAACGTTTTAAAGCTTCTATACCTAGAGCATGTAACTCAGTACTTTTTGCTTGTGACAACAACCAACTAAACAACTCATCTGAGCACTCAGTGTCATGAGCCAAACATTCCCACAACGTATCCACCTGTTCTATACTCAATCTAAAATGTAATATGTAAAGAAATTTACTTAAAGAATAACCCAGAATTTACTTGAAAGTGTTTGGTGAAACAAGAGGTGAAAACACTGCTGAAAGAAAATGCAAGCGGACTTGCACTTGCATTTGATGTGTATACAAGGGTAAGACCTTAATTTTGTCTGCAGCATACGCCTTTAAGTTATTAAAAAAGTGGGCCATCATGTGGTGTTGACGCTCTGCCCAGTGGGTAACGTGGTGCATGTCGAGGCCACGAAATTGTTGGAAAGACGTCAACAGTTTAGGCAGAAGACGCAGGGAAACGATAACCGAACTAAAAAAAAATCCATCAGGGTCATGAACAAGGAAACACTTTTCCTCCTAGGCACCACATTTAGAAAAAAGAGTATCTCTCTTCTGCTCAAACTTACGTGTTGTTAGCTAAATTATGAAGGCAGCCTTCGATGAATTTCATGCGTATAATTCTGTCGGTGTTATAGCATAATAAATTACAAAGAGTTTTCTCAGCTTCCAAAGCGAGACCTTCACCAAGCTGTCCGATCTTATTGTCTTGTAATAGATCCCAAAGTAAAGTGTTGCCTGGTTGACATACATTATCGATTTTAAAACAAGCAGACAGTCTCGGGTCGTGTCTAACTGGTGACTTTTCTGGAGATGATTGGTTGGTAAAGCCGTGCAAATTTATTTGTGCATGTTCTGCTAGCTGTGCGAGCTCTTCCTCACATACGGAATCTTCCCCGTCAAAATCCGCCAGATTTTTCTCAGACTTGTTACTCATTCTTGATGAGTAACTTCCATCGGCTTCACCCTCAGCTTCTTCACCACTCAGTAACTCCAAAATATGACTAAAACAATAAAACATATACATTTAGAGGCATTGTGAAAATAAAATGATTTACCTTGTCGCAGCTCTAGGATTTATTGCCAAAAATGAGTTAGGGCACTGCGCATCATGTGTCTCTAAAGCAGCCGCTTCTTTTCCTAACTCGCTGCAAGAAGAACTTTCCTCAAGATAAACCCCCTGCTTAAGCCCTGCTTCTACTAGGCGGTCGACCTTTGCCGGCAGTATCAAAGCAGCAGCCTCTTTCAAAGCAGCTCTTTTTAATTCCAGTTCACTATCGACTTCTGCGTCGCTCAGAGCCTCAATTTCCGGAGCATTAATAACACGTTTGTTTCTCTTAACTGTAACAATACAGAGAGAATTGTTTTACAGTCGCCAATGTGTTTTATTTACCTCGTAAATTGTGTTTTGTTCTCGTTTTTCTTAAAATTTTTCTTCGTTTCCTGAATTTGGTTGAAGTGTCTTCGCCAATACCTTCATCTTGTGAACTACTGGATCCTATTGTTTCGACACCTTCGGGCATTTCATTCATGTTTAATATTTTTTTTTTTGTCGGACATCTGAGTGGAAAAGAAGGAATTTATACTTTTTTTTTGTATAAAAACATGCGATTAATTGAATTGGTCAATGCAGAACGTCCACAGTGGACATATGCCCTTTATATGTTGATCGATTTGATTGCACAAATTAAAGAAAGAAACGATATAGCTTTATGTTAATCAAATGTGCAAAAGAGTGTTGCCATGGGAATTAAACACGTTATTAAATTAATCAGAGGATGAGAATATGAGCCAATCTAATTAGAATTCTCATGTCTTAAATTCTAAGGCATGATAATCTTTCACATAGAACCCAAATATGTATATCAGGAAGGGAAAGACACCCACAACTGTCAGCCAATTAAACCAACTTCACTATTGTATCTATTAATAATTTAAAAGCAGCCTTACATTTGTCTTTTTTCAGGCTTTGGTCTTAATACTGGAAGTGCATTATTTTCTTTAGTGGTTTCCTTGTCTTTACGAACCGCATCTGCAATAAATTAATTTTAATGAAAAGACCGTTAGACATTAAAGCAAACATTATCATCACCTTCTATTTCAGGCTCGGTGCTGCTCCCTTCACACTCCTCTGTCGTTTGCTTCCTCGCCATTTTACATGGAGTAGGCCCTTCGCTGCTATCAACGACAATGTGTTCCTCAATTTCCTCATCAATTTCTACACCATCTATATCTTCACTCTCAGACTTGTGACTTTCTGATTGTGCTGAGCTTTCCCCCTGCAAGCCAAAAAGTGTATAAAAGATTATCGATTTTTAAAGACGCTTACGTGCTCTTCTTCAGAATTGCTCGCATCTAGACTTACGCTGTTTTCTGATGAACTGGGACACTTATGTAAAGCAATGCCTGCCGCTGAAGCCGCCAGGCCAATCAAACCGGTCTCTGTACCTGCTCCGCCCCTGGTCCATATAAACTTGATGAGGGCCGACGCCAAAAAGAGCGTCTGAAAAGTAGCAACCTCAGAATTATTGCACTCACTTTACGACTTAACAATTTAACTTGTTCTGTATGATCCTTAGGTTCCAATTTAACGAGCAAGCTGTACAGATGGAGAGCCGGAGGTGCAGACAGATGTTTTACAAGACCGGGAAGTAGGTCATGAACGGGCTTGGCGCAATGTTTGAGCTGCGCTGCCATCCAAACTATGTCCATATGTTCACAAGTTATTCGACCTTCCATCGCCAAGAAATTTAGTATGATGTGACTCTGTTTAATAACCTGTAATGAATAACAAGTAAGGTAGGGGTACTTGAATAGTACTGTCGGCACAAAGACTAATAGTTATTTACGTGTCAAGCTTTGTAAATTAATCTTTACGGGCGAGCTGGGAGTTTGTGGGGCGAGCGACGCAAGAGCGAGCCCCATAATCCAGTAAGCCTAGTAAAGATTAATTGCAAAGCGTGTCGCGTACAAACTTTTATTTCCACTTTCACATGGCGATTTTTAATTAATTTACTTTAATTTTTTTATGAAAACGTTTTTTATTCTGCTTTTCTACAAGCCTGTAAAATTTTACAGGTCAAAAATACCAGCCTGTAAAATATTACAGGTGTGTTCCCGTAATTTATCGTTTACTTGGTTACCATAAACAATAAAATTAACGAACATTTTAAACAGCGACATCTTTTGATCGCTTTTTGACCTCACATTGCACAAAACACGGCCGCCTGGATTAATGAAGCAATCAGTGCTTATCCGGCCGGTCGCGTTCTCAGTTCAAAGCCATTTTTCCGTTCCGAAGAGGGAGCCACACTACAGTCATCTGTCAATGGTGCATAACCTCAATCGCAAATGTCAACAAGGTGTTGGACCTTTACTTTTGTGTTATAATAATTTAAATTTACGGATGCACAATCAATAACCATAAGTAAATAATATCCAAATCAAGAATGTCAAGTTATTTTCAAACCTAGGTGTTTTGTTATGTGGCATTATGTTGTTAAATTTGTACCACAATACTTTCAAAAGAATAATTTTTGTCTGCATATGGTACTAAAACTGAAATTGCAAAGTTGAAAATGAAACACGGTAAGGAAAAATTTATAAATCAATTTAATTTTAGGAGTTTCCTTTTTCTCATATAGATACTGTTACATTTTGTGTCTGCAAATTACAGAAATTTATCAGTAGTGGAGGTATTCATTTGGTTAAAACAATATTGCAAACAGTGTTGCTGTGGAGTTTGCATTTGAACATGGGATTACCAAGAAGATATGAGCCAATTACTCTTTTTAAAATTGAATCCACATCTTGTTTAGGCAAGTCTGGTAAGACTTCTAAGATAACTTGTAATATATGTATATTGAACTAAGCCAACAAATTTTTCAGTGAGATAATTTAACCTACCACGGTCCTGATTATAAATTAAGTCAAGCAAGGGGTTAGTTTTATCGCAGGAATTCTCTCATAAAGGTAACTGGCGTGTGTCACAGTTCAAAGATACGCGAATTTTCATTATTAGATAACCACAAAGAAAGTCAACTGCTGCAGATTCAATTTGATGGAAACCTGTGTAACTGTCTTCATATATACTCATTCGTTCGAGTTTTTTAATAGTGGCCTCATTTAAGGTAATAGCGATTTTAAATTTGTCAATATTGTGTTCAGTGTTTACAAATTTTGCAGTGCTGGCATATTTTATTTCAGACATGCTCTTGCTATTGGTGACATTTTTCATGAAACCGCTTCTCAACATTTGCCGAAGTGTATACTCAGCTGTTCTACAATCTGTTAAGTCATTTGAACCACCACGAAGCCGAATATTTGCAAAAACTGATTCAACCGCATTTGAACTAAAACTTCTTGTTAATATATAATAAAAGTTTAAGTCTCGTATTAAATATTGGATGCAAAGATATGTGCTTTTAGCAGTGAAAACCAGAGCTTCCGCTGCCTCTTTTGTTAACCCAGCAAGGCCTGCTTTTGCTGAGCTAAAGTGAATATCAGCAAAAGAATGAGGAAATTGCAGAATTAAGCATGATAGGCGTGCATCTTGAGTGTCTGTATATGGAGCAGAATTGGGATCTCGCTGATGAGGGATTCTGTTGCTTACGTCATAATTTTGGAAATATTTGTATATATTCTACATTTAATGTAAATGCTGTAATGCAGTCTTTAAAGAATAAGCTAGATCTTTAATTGCAGTTGTAATGTTTGTAGTTTGAGTAGAAGCGTCAAAAATTTGAGGAAATAAATTTTCAGAAAAACTCGGGTTTTCATTACCAAGCTAAAATGTTTTGTAATATAGTTAGTAATAAATATTTTAATTGTATTTTTCTACTTTGCGTTCACAATGAACTCATTGTGACACCAAAAACAGTGAAACTGTTTTTGGGGAAATTTTAGTCAATTTTTAATTGAAAATATTTATTAGATTCTACAAAATAACTCATTATTTATTTGTTACTTAACAGAATATTCACAATGAAGCTGGATAAGAAAAATTAATAACTTGTTAAAGTGACTTTTGATTAAAACGAAAGGTTTTCAGTGTTGCCACGCATTACAACTAAAATTCCCCATATACCAAGGAGATCAAATTTTTGACAATATTTTTCATTTTTTTGTTCAATAAGTGACGCAAAGTAGAAAAAATACTATATTTTACACGTTTCACAAGAGGCATTGTAACACTCGTTCCGTTGGGGCACTCCGAGCTTGCTACGCTTCGCTCGTCGTACCCCAACCCCACTCGTGTTACAATAACCCTTCTTGTGAAACTCGTAAAATAATATACTATTGTATTAATTAAACCTTAAATAACGAAAGTGTTGCGCTTGCATCAGAAATTCGAGGAATTACATTTTCAGAAAGACTTGGATTTCCGATAGGAAGCTAAAATAATTTGTAATACAGTTAATAATGTGTTAATGATACAGTTGTGTATACAATTATTAGACCTTAAATATAGAAGGTACAGCCCCTGCAATTAACATTTTTCGATTTCACGTGAAGAAAAACTATCTTCAGAAAAGTGATTGCAGCAAACCAGCGAATAATTTGAGAAGAGTGCAGCATCTACAGGATGAAAAGCTTTATTTTTACCTATTTACTAATACAAAGAATTAATTATAGTGGGTGTCTCATAACGTACGGAGAAGATTGAAAGCTTTTTCCAAAAATAAATAAGGGAGTTATAATTCCCTGAAAGAGGGATGAAACGTATTTTTCTTTTGGCAACATCTCTGAATCCTTTAAGTTATCAAACTAATATATGAAACTCAGATATAAGGCACCTAACTGAACACTTCCAACGCATTTGTTAGAAATTTATTCCCTTTTAATGGCTAGTTTGAGGGGATTACTTTTAATATTTTATCGTAACAAAATGCAATGGACGTATGATAACTAATGAACCTCGATTATTCAAAAACGGTCCGATTTATCGAAATGCAACAAGAGAGCCTTCTTATGCCAAATAATCTAAAAAATATTGTCTTCGTAAATTTTTGATGAAATATGTAAAAATGAAAAGTTAGGAATAAAATACTGAAAAGTTACCCCCTAAAACTACCCTTTAAAAAGAAGGGAGGATCTAATAAATACATTGTAAAGGCGCAGTTATATGCCTTATATCTGCATTTAAAATGTTAATTCCCTAACTTAAAGGATCCAGAAGGGCTTATAATTCTTTATTATTGACTTTTGGAAAAAAATTTATATGATGAGATTACCTTATTTTCTGATGTTCTATTCACCCTTTCAATCTCCTCCGTACGTTATGAGTAGGGCTGGGTCGATGTATCGATATATCGATACGTATCGATACGCCAACTGTATCGATACACATTTTCAGCTGTATCGACGTATCGCATATCGATACATATCGAAATATCGGATATCGAATATCGATACGTATCGAAATATCGATACGAATCCAAATATCGGATATCGAATATCGATACGTATCGAAATATCGGATTTCTTATCATAAGTTTAAGTAATAACCTTAAATTAAATTCATTTTATTTTACCGTTTAGAAGATATTTAATTTATTTCAATTTTCTCGAGACTTGAAAAACTGGTCTTAACCGGTTTTTGCACCAAAATTTTAAACCTCTGTTCAATATTTCGAAACGTATCGATATATCGATACATATCAATCCAATATTTTGATACATATCGATACGTATCGGTAGCCGATACTCGATACGTATCGATATTCGATATATCGATACGTATCGATACAGAAATCGTATCGAAATTCGATACACAATTTCCCGTATCGCCCACCTCTAGTTATGAGACACCCAGTATGTGTGTAATTTGTCAAAATATCTCTCCATTTGAAATTTAAATGAAAGTCTGCAGGCAAACTGTGATAGGAAACAGTAACTTGTGGATTACAATTACCGAATTATACAAACCTTCGCATTTTTTATGATAAAAAAGTAATATAGATATTACAGTTATTTGTTATTTGAATTTGAAATAGAATAATTAACGTTAAAGGTGTTAACAAATAATGCGAATAAAATTAGATGTCAAAAGTAACGTGGTAACTATAGCAACGGTATGTGTTTAAGTGAAAACTGTGCAGAGGGAGCCACACTAACGACAACTGTCACGGAACAGTTTTTTTTCAAACGCGACCGGCCGTATAAAGCACAAAAGCACTGGTGCTTCATTAATCTAGGCGGCCGTGCACAAAATATTTTAATAAAATTAACCTATAAAATGTCATTTACTAAGAGTACGTTCCATATAATGCTCGCAACACTCGTAACGTTCTTCGATGACGTTCCATTTAATGACGCTAACGTTGAAGAGTGTTACTACGCGTACCCTGTACGAGGCTAGAATTCGTGATCGCAACGCTCTTGTTACGAAGGTGGGTCTTTGTGAGTGTTTGAATGAAAACATAACCTTATTTTTGTTGATGTTTGTGTTATAGATGCTTTCATTCTCCATCAGAAGACGTTTCACTGTCTGAAATGTCTTCTCTTTGTCGTCGAATCAACATCACTGCAAGAGATCTTTCTCCTGTAACGTTTATTTTTAATGAACGAGCTTTTTAAGGTTATGTCAAACGTCAATGCTTAATTTACGTATCCGCAGGCGTTCCATTTGCACTGGTACGCTCACATCGAATTTTAAATGGAACGATGTTACGAGTCATCGCGAATGTGATCAGCGTGAGCATTATCTGGTACTTACCCTAAGAAGGTGGAAATAAAATATACATAATAGGGTAGGTTCCACTTAAGAATCACAATATGATCACAATGATTATGTTCTATAGAGTACGTAGCGTCGTTCCACTTGTATTATTTGGTCTTAACGGCGAGAGAAGTGGAACGGCTTTTGTGTGCCCTTCCCACGAACTTGTTCAGAGATTCTGTTATGTTTATGTTTTCAAGAGAATATTGCTACGGTAAAACGGAAAACAGTAATTAAGTTTAACTGCGTCCAAAATGCAAAATGCTAGGTTAACTTTTCAATTACATATTTTAAATTCGCGCCGTCACGGTGATGTCTTACGCCGACCCAGGTTCATTTTGTGGGCGATGTGATCGCTTTCCTAGCCTCGCACCCAGGTGTCTATTATTATTGTTCTGATCGTTGTGAGCGTTATGTGGAACAATGCCACCGCTACTTTGATCATTTTGATCGTTAAGTGGAACCTACCCATAGTCAAGTTGGTTTGGAGTTGAATGTTCACAAAAGGTTAGGAGTTAGGAGCATAACACTTTACAGACAGAAAGATCAACGCCCAAAAGTACTCCTCAGATATTCTTAAAACTACTTGATATCAACATACAAAAGTTGTGCTATATTGTTCCATACAGTAAAATCTATTAAATAACGAAAGACAATAAAAATTATTTCATTATCTTTCAGTCTGGCCCTGCCCAAGTCAGTTTTTCTTCACGAACTATCGTTCCAAGAATGTTTAAAACAAGTTCAAATAATTTCAAGTATGACGATTGTTTCAACGCGAAAATTACAATGTTTGAAAATATTGCTATTGTAACGTCAAAAAAATGAGTTTATTACTGCATATCAATGAAAAAATAATAAATACATTTATATATTTGGTATAGGTTTGTACCTATGTGTAGGTACGGTATGTATGTATAGGTATGTATATTGTTATACAAACAATTTATATAAATTTATATACAGTATTTACAATTAAAAAGATGTGTTTCAGAAATATGTATTACGGCACAAAATTTTAATATTTTTTTGAATCATTATTTTTTAAAATCAAAATTTTAATATTTTTTAAAATCATTATTAATACTAATTTTTAAATGAATAAAAACTGTGGCTACATTTAATACATAGGCGCTTTCCACTTGCACAAACGAGCTACTCGGAGCTACTCCGAGCTGTTCAAAGTGCAATTGGAATACATTTGAGCAGCTTCGGAGTAGCTTTCGAGTAGCACCGAATAGCTCGTCTGTGCAATTGGAAAGCGCCTTAAGATTTTATTTTATTTTATTTTTCATTTTATTTTATAATATTCGGGAAACCAACAGGACGAGTCCCAACAACGGTCTCCACGAAAGATTACAGAGAGTACATAATACAAACATCATGTGCATATTACATGTAACTAGTAATACAATTGACGTACAAGAAAAGAATAAAATTAGTTGTAAGTAATACCATTGAATTTAAACCTAACATAGAACGGCAACGCAATACTTAAAACTGGCAGCCAGAAATTGGAGGTATACGCGATTAATTGATGCATTATTTAGTAAATAATCTGGTGTAGGTAGAGTACTATAGAGACTCTACACCTTTGCAAATTATCCTACAACCAGATTATTTACTAAATAATGCATCAATTAATCGCGTAAACCTCCAATTTCTGGCTGCCAGTTTTAAGCATTCCGTTGCCGTTCTATGTTAGGTTTAAGAGCAATCTTACGAAATAACTCCATATACGAAAACCATTAAAACGGGCGAATTCATAGAGACTTTATTTCTGAATATAATTAATTCATTTTTTTTTCTATATACCTGACAACTAGCACTACAAAGTGACAATAGGAAATTTCTCTGTCATCATCTGATAATTAAGAAAAAAATAATTAACATTGAAAAATTGTAGTTGAACTTTACAGCGATAGTAAAAATACTTCCAGATCGAATTTTGAAAAACGCGTTAGTCACTTTGTAGATTGAAGTTTTGTTAACAAATCAGTGAAAACAGCTTTTAAAAATATGTAACCATAATTAAGTTATGAAGTCGTCCGATTTGTATGTTTTTAGTGAATTATTTCTGTAAGGCGTGAATATATTCTCCCCACCTTAAGAGCTGGGGGCGGTAACAAACTAGACAATCACGTGATCTTTTTTCACGGTCTGAGAATATATTTTGCGTTCCGATTTTTTAGGAGTTATTGCACATGATCTCAGATAGGATTAAGGCGGGTAATTTAAATGTATTTAAGTTTGTGCACTGCCTTTTCCAGTACGTTTTTGGTATTTTAATATTTATTTATACATACACTGAGGTCTAGCAACAAGTACATATCTGTTGAAATCTTTGTCCAGTGGCAGATAGTAAAAGAGTAAAAATTGAAATATGCCGAGAAGAAGATTCTGTTGTAAACTTTTTTTTATTAATTGTTTACATCTATCATACTTCATTTTTTTTTATTTCATTGCTAACTACAATTAATATCTTAACAATATCTTGTTGGTCAAGAAAAGATCAAGTTCACTATCTCTAAATAGTATTCAAAGGTACGGCTTTTTCCACGGTTGGAGAAAAAGGTATTTTTAGCCGGCTAAATTTCATCACTAGGAAAATTACATTTTTATAGAATTATCGTTTTGCCTATTCTGACGTACAACTTTTTTGTGTGAACTTTCGCGTCCTGGCGTCGTTGATTAAACCTAAAAAAAAATTTTGAGACGCATTTAACTTCGAAAACATTATTTTGTGTAACTAACTTTTGCATCAACTCCTTTTTTTCGTTATTAATTTAAATGCACTCCTTAAAATTTGAAGTGGGACACTTATGGTCCGTTTTCATGCTCAAGCAATTTGCGCAAATGTGCTTGTGAACACAAATTTGCACAAGGAGGTCGTTGCATGAAAACGGTATTTTTTTGCTTGTACAAGCTAAAAAATTTGGTAAACTGCATGCATTTGCGCAAGCGAATTTGTATGCGCAAATACTTGCACAAATCCATTTGCGCAAATTGCTTGAACGTGAAAACGGACCATTACGTTTTTTTTTTTGTAAATTTGTGTTTGGCTCAACTTATGTGTATTAGAAGCGAAATAGCAAAAATATAAAAACGTACATTTAAATAGAGTTCAAAAGAACCGGTAGGAAATTAGCAATAACTTTCAGCAATAAAAAAAAATTCTAAAACTATACCAAAACAGTTTCAGTATTTATATGTTAATTTATATGTATAAAAATCTACTAATTAAGTAATATTCAATAACTTAAAATGAATATTTTTAGAAATTGATTCGAAATTGACCTATCAAGTAATTTTGCGTTAGGCATACTTAACTTCTTCAAAAATGACAGCGTTGTCTTATTTTTAAATCAAATGTTTTTAGACGAAAATAATCTATTAATAACGGGCTTTCGATAGTTTAAAAACAAAAAGGGACATATTTTTTGTCCGGCCACAATAAAATCTTAAACTCATACCGGTTTCAAAAGAAATAAACTTTTATGATATTTTCTTAAACTGTGGCCTTTTCTTCAATCAAAAATTGCAAGATGCGAAATACTTTTACTTTCTGGATTTAATAGTTATTTATGTACCAAGGTGGCAAAGTGGCACTTTATCAAACGAGTTTGCAAATTGCGAGCCAAGGCGAAGCCGCGGTGAGCAAGCAAACGAGGTCGATAAAGACACTTTGCTGCCGTGGTGCATATAATATTTTTTCGATTACTACATACTCGACCATTTATTTTGAAATATTCAAACCTTGCAGATTTATATCTATGTTTATATCTTCGTAAATTTTTGAAAAATTTATTTCATTTACCTTATAGTACGTTATAAATGACACTGGCGTTTCGATGACATTAAAAGATGTGACGCTAGCGCAAAAAGACTTTTACGTTATGCAAACAAAAAACAGTCACTTCGCGTCATGATGTTCGCAATGTATCATGTATTTAATTATCAACATTTCTTAACAATTTTCGAAAAAATATAGATACATATTTACAAAGAAACATATTTACCGCCGATTTTTCTTTTCCTATATGTGACCTTCTCGTTAATGGAGTTTAATTTACCCATGTTTACAATTAAAAAAAAATAAAATAATGAATTTCATTACAGTGTTGAGCTGTAGGTAATATTAAAATTGCGCATGCGCATGAAATAGGATTATACGTAAAATTTTTGGTGTTGCAGCTCCAATCCTCTTCAATACTTTTACAAATACATATAGGTAACTACTTGTTCCTTTTCTATTATACGACGCATATGTGCAATTAAAAATAAAGTCTACTTTGAACGATAATTGCGTCTTATTACAATTTACCGTAAAAAATGTGTAAGTATTTGAATATAATTATGTACTATCGCTGACACTATAAACAGAACGAGAAGCAATAAAACTGTGCGAAACTCGACCTTATTGCACCGGCATGATGTGAGCCTTACGCTCAGGTCATAAAATGTGTTAATCTAGGATGCCAGGTATAAATCTTGGACAGGAAAAATACGCTTTAGGAAACGGGTATTAAAATTGAATATTGAATTAGCAAATATAAATTTGGGGTCTCATGTTCGTATCTTTTATTTCTGCATATTCAGTCACACAAATAATTTCGGTTTCAACAATTCCTTTTTTGTAAATAAATATTTCTAGGATTTATTTTTTATAATAAATTTGATGTCATTACTTTGTACTATTATTTTTTCTCGGATAAGTAAACTACGATCAAATTCTTTTGTTACACTAAAATTAGCATACATATATGTGAGAATTCCTTATATAGTGCTTACTTTATTTTTTTTCTGAGAAAGATTGGGTCTGCTTATACTGTAAATAATACTAAATCTGTTTATATTTTTGGAAATCGTTTAAAGAAATAAGTGAAACCGAATTAAAAATATTTCATTTGTATTTAACAATTGTTTACTAGTTTTTTTGTCTGTTCTGATTGTTGCTGTTTTTTAAATATTTGTATAACTGAGATTAATTAATATTACCTACAGTATCTTCGCAAAGACTTTCAAAATTTAGTAGCTTAATATTTTAATTTAGCTTTATTCATTTTGACAAAACGTCTGTAAATTCTTTAAACAAATATAGTTTTACTGGATAAAAATTTGTTTTCTTCTCCACATAATACTTACAGGTTATCCTAATTTTTGCAAAATGCTTAATATGCATTAAATAAATCAAAATGGAGTGCCGTTTCAGAAACTAACTATAAATATTATTTCTAAGTATATATTTAACTGGAAAATAGTATAGTCACTGGCTTACTAATCATTATAACATTGGTTTTAATTATTTAAATTCTTAAAATTAGCTCCGAAATGTTTAAGCTTATAGTATTATGCTGGCTAACATAATTTGTCCATTTCATTACTGACTGAATATAAACGAATTCTTATATATTTATGTAATATTAATAAATTAATTGAAAATGACTTTATTATTTAAAACGAATAATTATAATATTAACATCAGAAAATTAATTCTAACAGGATTCTAATATAGGAAAACAACTGATTTGCTTATTTTAATTTCAAATGAGCAAACCAGAAGAGAATACTCCAGATGTTTACCCCTGCACCGGCAGGTAATGCAATAAAATGTGCTATAAGGCTCAATTTCGCTAGGTCGTAAGAGGCATTAGTGCCAAGCAAATTTTCAATCGTTCTGTTTATAGTGTCAGCGATAGTACATGTATGTGTATTTCTGAACCCGTCGAATGTACCAACATTATGACCGAACGCAGCCTAGTAAGTTGCTCATGATGACGGAACCACCGACATGCCGGCGCACACGCGACAGTTATTATCGTTCTTTCTCAATATGTGTTGAACAGAGATAGCTCTAAGCAACTAATGTTGGTGGTTTTCAATAGCCGCATGGTCGGAAGGCGACTGCCAACCAACCAATCATAATATCACAAATATTTCCCCTTAACGTAGCAAAGTAGGGATAGTAAAATGCGAACTTCTGAGGGGTAACTTTGTAGGATTCCTCTTAAATTCAATGGTAATACTTAACATATATCGTATAATTCTTCACTCGTATAAATGTGTAGTGGTAATCTACGTATATTTCAATATTTGGTACACACTAGAGGTCAACTTACATGGAAAGTGTCGATATCATTCGCGACGCGATTGAAAGAATGACATAATCTGTAAATTGTTGAATTTGTACCGATATTCGTCCTTTAACTTTCAATATAAAAAGTCATCGAATACCTAGATTCGCATCTTGGAACGCAAAAGTTGAACTGTGGTAGCAGTTCCTGGCAATCAATATAATTATTTATTACTTTAAAAACAAATATAATATCCGCAGCAAAGCGCCTCTGTTCCAGACAGAGAAGATTGCATTTTCTTAATGACGTTGTGTAAAAGAGACTTGGACAAGAAATTAAAAAAAAAAAATTTGCACACATTCAATTCTGTATTTGTAGACATTATATTGAGGAGTCCAAATAATGCTGCAATATTGTAAATTACTAAGAACGAGAGATTTGTAAAGGTGTAAACAGTGCACTCGCGCTAACGTGAACTAATTAAAACCAGCTATATTCATGTTTGCGCGATTGTTCATGTTTCCGAGATGCAGTCTTCATCTCTTAAAAACAATTAAAACATGAAACATCACTTTCAACCTTTCTTTATGTCCTACATATTATGTATTTTTGGAAAAAAATGAAGTAAGAAGTGATTCTTTGGACATTGCGCGATTGTCCATATTTGCGAAATGCAGTCTTCATCTCTTAAAAACAATTAAAAACATGACACATCACTTTCAACCTTTATTTATGTACCACATATTATGTATTTTTGGAAGAAAATGAAGTAAAAAGTGATTCTTATGTTGTAAATTTCTATAGTATATAAAGTAGCTGTTCATGTTAGCGAGGTGCACTGTTCACGTTAGGCAGTGGCCAATGCTAAAATTTAGGTGTTCACGTTATACAGGAGTTCATGTTAAGCAGTGTTCACGTTAGCGCGAGTGCACTGTAATGCAGTGTAAATCTGTAAAAGGCTTGGAGATCCTACATATAAAACCGAACATCTTGAAAGCTTTTGTGGTTATTAAATCTATATGGTATTGGAAACTCAATTTGGAGTCAAAAATAACCCCAAGATCCTTAATTTGGGAAACTTTAGATAATGGTGTGTCATCAATTTTATAAGTACATATAGTCTATAAAATATTTTTTCCGGGTGACAGTGAAACGCTTACATTTAGTGATATTTAAAAACAGTTTATTTATCCTGCAATAATCTATAAGATTATTGATGTTTGATTGCAAAGTTTCGCAGTTAGTCACGGATTTGATTTCTAAAAAAATTTTAAGATCGTCAGCATAAAGCAGGAATTTGCAAGAATTTAATACGTCTCCAATATCATTTACAAAAAGAGTGAATAAAGTGGGTCCCAGATGAGAGCCCTGCGGCACTCCACATAAAATTTTCGCAGGGTTCGATTTACATCCGTTAATCTCCACAGTTTGGGTCCTTTGATAAAGATATGATTTATTCCAACGGATGTTTCCATGGAAACCCATGCCGTCCAGTTTTTGTAGAAGAATACGATGATTAATCTTATCGAATGCCTTTTGAAAATCGGTATAAATAACATCAACTTGACCAGAAGAATCTAGGATAGAATGAAGGTATTCGTTATATAAAATTAAATTGGTGGTTGTCGATCTCCCTTTACAAAAGCCGTGCTGCTGCGGAATGAATGTTTAATAGATTCGTAAATCATGTCGTTCACTATCGACTCGAAAATTTTTGCAAATATTGACAGTTTAGATATCGGTCTGTAATTACTAACATCTGTTACAGGACCTTCCTTGAGAACGGGGGTAATGTAGGCATTTTTCCATACATCGGGAAAAGTACATTCTCGAAGTGATTTATTGTATAAGATTAAAAGTGGAAGTGATAAGCTGTCAGCACAAGATTTTATAAAATAAGGTGGAATATTGTCTGGGCCGGACCCCTTATACACATTAAGTTCAGAAATCTTATTTTTGATAGAGGACAGAGTTAATTCATTAACGCCAACAACATCACAGTAAGCATAATTAAAAACTAAATCATTGTCATAATCTTAAAGGAGTGTCATTTTTAAAAACGGAAGAAAAATAAGTGTTAAAAAAATTGGCAATTGAGAATTCGTCTGTGGCTGTAACATTATTGTATGACATTTGGGAAGGCAAAGAAGATTGTGAACGTTTAGAAGAGACGTAAGACCAAAAATGCTTAACGTCTTTTTTTAAACTACTCTGCACTGAGTCTACCCAGTATTTATGATCTGTTTTAATTGCTTCTTTTAATCGTCGTCTCAGCAGGGTAAAGACTTCCTAATCAGCGTATTGGCCGAACTTTTTCCATTTCATATGAGCACGGCGCTTCTCGTCATACATTTTAATTGTTGAAATTTTGTACTAGGCCGGGAATGCAGATTGACGCACTTTAATTTTAGGAATAAATTCATCGATTATATTTTTATTCAAATAAGCATAAAACACATCGACTGCACTCTCAACAGGTAGACTATCTAGCATTGTATGCCACTCTATGTTAGATATTGCCTCGTTAATAACTGAGTAATTAGCTTTACGAAAATTATACATTATTCTTGAAGGTAATGAGAAATAAGAAATGTTATGATTAAAGAAATCAAAAGTGAAAGACTTGTGATGGATGTCTTCAATACAAAGTGATTCTTGAGCTGGTTTTATGTTTGAAATCGCTCTGTTGGATATAATTAAATCTAATATGCGACCATTATGATTAGTTATATGACAAAATTGGTTTATGTTTAAATAGGACAACATATCTATCAACATCGCTTCTCCGGAATCATTTATTATTGTATTTGGAATTAAGTTACCGTCTGAGGGAGTTCTGACAAATTTTCCCCTAATGCACCCTTATGCACCATCTTTTTTAACTTTTGCACCGCTCAAATAGCTGAGGAAAAAAATAAAATACAGTTATTTCAGTTATTTTGTAATAACTGTCATTTTGTAGTTAACTGACCCGGAAAATGATACCCAAAGATCTTCGTTGCATGTAGACCAATCGTCACGTCGAGATGCATTAAAGTGAGAGAGTACTGCGATAAGGCAGCCACCTCTATCTTTTACGTGTTTTCCAGAAGAGGTTTTTATTTCCAAGTAAGATGTTCATTGCAGAAAATAGTCGTATTGTCTCCAGCAATTCCAATATCATTCGGTTTAATGCCACGCAACTTTCGGGATGCTGCTAGAAAATTGTTCTTCGTTAAGCGACTTACGAATTTCACAACGATATTGTTGGGTTTGTTGGAGTTTTTATGAGAAAAGTTTATTCGGTGGCAGGCATCGATAAGATCATCGTGGTTTATTTTAATTAAGGAAGCAATATTTTTTACTATGCCCAGAACATTTTCATTGCGGTTAAAAGGTACTTCTGAAATTTCAACGTTATTTAATCTTGAATATTGTTTTAAATCGTCAATTTCGGACCTCAATGATTTATTCTGCTGTTGTAAAGTGGAAAGTGACAGTTTGAGTTCCTCTATTTCCTTAATCGAGTTTTTAAACTCGGAGAGTTGTTTAGCGAAATCATCAATTTTGTCACCATAAAATGTCAGAGACTGTATTATTGTGGCCTGTTTGGCTAAAATGATGTTCATATCAGTGTTACTAGTCGAACCGGAATAGTTTTTGCACCTCCATGAAATACCGGGAGTTCCGAGTAAATCCAAAGTAGTGGAGTTGATGCCAACACATTTCGGGTGAAAATATTTACCACAACTGCCACTGCATAATGGACCCTGGCGAGTAATAATTCCATTGCAAACGTTGCACGATCCTGGCATTTTATTTAAATCCATTAAACCGCGAGTTATGAGTTTGATGTGAGTCGCCTCAAGTGCGAAGAGTCCGTATTCTTCCGCCTAACGCACAAAAAATTGAACGGTGCACGTACAGCGATACGAGCCAGACAATTGAGAAAAATAGATGTGAGGAATTTGGGATAAAACTCCAGAAAAATTGATGAAATGCTTGGAAAAAGTCAATCTCACTTACACAATTCAGAGTCAATCAACTTAGGCCTTCTGCAAAATCTTCAACAAGTTTTGAAAACTTCGATTTACCACCGAAAAAACGGATTTATATGGAGCACTGTTTTCACAGCCTGTATGCGTATATACATAGCTCTTACGCGTTCTTGATATTATTTTTATGTTTTTATAAATTAAAACGTAGGTACAGTTGCGGGGGGGAGGGGGAGGAGAAGCTCCTTTTTTTCGGTTTTTCGCTTATAACTCGGAAACTGCGTCGTACGAAAAAAGTATTCATTACAAAATTAAAGATAATTAAATTTCCTACAAAAATGTCTATTCATTTTCTTCCTATGTGTTATGGTTTCCGAGATATTCGCCAGCGAAAATCGATAATTTTCGAAAAACTTAATGCTCTACAACTTTCTTTTTGACGACTAATCTGTAAAACAAAAGGCTGAGGAATTAGAAGGACAAGATTGACGAAAAACGTGAGGCCAAAAAAAAGTTTTTCAAAAATTATCGATTTTCGGTGGCGAATATCTCGGAAACTATAACACATAGGAAGAAAATGAATATAGACATTTTTGTAGGAAATTTAATCTTCTTTAATTCGTTTTTCGTCAATCTTGTCCTTCTAATTCCTCAGCCTTTTGTTTTACAGATTAGTCGTCAAAAAGAAAGTTGTAGAGCCCCGAATATCTCGGAAACCATAACACATAGGAAGAAAATGACATTAGAATAGACATTTTTGTAGGAAATTTAATTATCTTTAATTTTGTAATGAATACTTTTTTCGTACGACGTCGTATTTAGATTTTTTGACGGGCATAGTACGTATTTCTACATCAAACAAAAAAATATTTTCAAATTTTTTGAAATTAAGCTCGCTATATGCAAGGTAAAACAAAGAAAAAATTACAAAATTGACCTCTATAAGCAAGTTCTCGTAATAAACGAGCTCGTTTTAAACAAATATTTACTTTACAAATATGTAATTTACCATATCGAGAAACGGGACTTTTCAATTTCCTCGTTATAACCAGTGCTCGTTATAAGCAAGTTTCACTGTATTTGCTCTTGTTTCGCAACTGTAGCGTAATGAGATCAAATCCGAGTGAGGACACTTTTTTCACATTTTGTGATAACCAAGGATCATATTTCAGACCACTTACTGGCCACGCACTTCTAACCATGGTCGGGGCACTCTATTTGAGTACGAGGATACACGAGACAAGACGAGTTTATACATTACGTTCGCCAGACGATTAATTTAGGTAGAATTTTTGTCTTTATTTCTTTTACTTAGAAGTTGTGGTTTTTGTTTATTGGGTTATTTTAGTTAAATTAGAAGTTAGGTAGAAGTTTTTTTTTTGTTTTATTTCAGTAGTTTCATATAGTATCTTCTTTATTAATTTCACGTAGATTAGACGTTAGGTATCATTCCTTCTTTCTTTTACTTTAGATAGGTGCGTAATTGTTTTATTTAGTGCAGTTTCATTAGTAGCGTGGTTGCAAGTTGCGTACTATACTGTTGTGGATATCTTGACGATAGGTAAGTAAATGTGTTTGATATGCACGCAAAAGATTAATGTAAAAATAATAATGTTAGTGTTTGAGGTAATTTCCATAATGAGCTCCAGGAAAAGAAAATGTTGTGTTTTGGAATGTGATGATAAAACTTCAACTCGACGTCGTTTATCAATACAAAATGAAAGCTTGTTCGATACCTGGTTGAATAAAATTGGCAATACAAAATTGATTAATAAGGAGCGTGCAGAAATCTATAAATCATATCTAATATGTGAGAGACATTTCAGCAGCGAGTATATTGTGCCTGAAAGGGGTGGTACAGTTTTAACAAGACATGCTTTACCTACCCTGCATTTGAATGGTATGTTATTCTGAAATAAAACTGTGATAGTACTGTTACCACACTACGACCTGTAAAAATGTAGTATTTAAAAAAATTTTGTGTACCCCTACCATAGGGTGCTGAAATTGGAAACTTTTCACTAATTTTCAACTTTTAGGTGACACTGTTTATCAAGAATCTTGGTGCCGAAAGTATTGTACAACCTCAACCTGATGCTGGTGAGTTATTTCCTTTTTTTTATTTAAATTGTAAAATTTCGTTGCATTAACTTTTGCCAATTTATAATAGAAATACAGTAGACCTTGGTTATAACGGCCTCGGTTATAGCGATCCACCGCATATAACGAACTACATTTCAAGTCCCGTTATTTCTCTCTATATTTGTGGTATTATCGCTTATTACGAACTTCGGATATAACGAACCGATTTTGATGGTCCCTTGAGGTTCGCTATAACCGAGGTCTACTGTATTAATTTCCCCTGTAACTTTAACTTGAACATTATTAAGGGCCGGTATTATAGCATGAATTTAAAATGGCAGTTTAATCTAAAGGTAAATCTTCAGAACAGTATAATATTTTCAGACTGATGAGTGTGAAATTAAACACAAATTAGACAATAAAATGAGAAAAAACTCGATCAAATTAACCTCACTTATATTAACAGTAAGTTTAAGCTTCTCTTCAACCACCGGCATGTCATCGGCAGGTATAAAATGAGAATATCTTAAAACCTGGAGTTTAAGGGCAAGTTGTGCAAAGGAGGTTTAAACTGACGCTTAACTGAATCAGGTTCAAAGTGAACAAAATCGCATCCAATTTTATTTATGAATGCATTAATTACCATATGTCATTAAGATCCTATGCGAATTTGTTTACTTTGAACCTAGTTCAGTTGAGCGTCAGTTTAAACCTACTTTGTACAACTGGCCCTAACTGTCAAACTGCAGTTTAAACTAATGCTATAATACCGGCCCTAAGTATATTAAAAATAAATTATCATTTCGTTAATATATTTTCCTTCAATTCCAGGTAAAGCTGATTTCGCAGTTGCTGTCGCAGTTCAAAGCACACACAAATTATCAACTGATATTGGTAAGTACATACAGAGTGTCCACCGAGTGCCGCGGTCTTCTCTACCGCCTATAGTATATAAGACAGAAAAAAAATTCAAACGAGCTAAGATGTAATTCAGTCAGCTCTACTTCATAAAATTATTTTTGGCTATACAGAGTGTTCAGTAACTGAGAGCCATACCAAAGTTACATTTTTTTCAATGGAACGCCCAGTATATTTTTACATATTTCGAAAGTACGCATAACGAATAGGTAATAACCAAAAATTTAGGAACTTATATACTATAGACGGTAGAGAAGACCGCCGGCACTCGGTGGACAGCCTGTATACAATTCTTTAGTTAAAAGTTTTAGCTTTACCTTGCTTCTCACAAAATAATCCTGGGTAATAAACTGGGTGGAAATGTTCAAACCCCAAATGTAGATAACTTGGATTGAAAAGTACGTTTATGGAGATTGCTACTCACCATTTCAAGATACAAGAATGGTAATGGTCTTAAAGGGGAAAAAGAAAATAATGACCAATATTACCATGCTAAAATTACTTCACAATGTTAATAATTTAGAAAAAGTATAATTTGTAAATGTTGCCTGAAAAACAATTATTTATAAGTCACTCAAAATGTATCATGAATAAAATATACAGATGAAGAAAGGATTTTTATTTTAATACCATTTTACAGGAGTGTTGGACTTCGGACAGAATGAGATTTATTTTCTGTGAAATTCAAGACATGAAAATCTTTAATTCTCTTATCAATTAAGATATTGTTTACTGCAAATTGGTAGCTTGTCCGCGTAACTGTTGTAAAACGTACAATACTAATAGTTTTCTATTATTTCATGTTCGGCGGAATTTTCTACCATTCCGTTCAATTATACCATAGTTTTCAACTGTGTAGCAAATAAATGCCGAGCAGTAATCTCTATAAACGTACTTTTTTATGTTTGGTTTTCAAACTTTCCATCCGATATGTGATTTTTATATCTTTGTGTATTTGAAATTTTTAGATGTTCTTGATATGGTTGATACAAGTGCTAGTAGCGCAAGAGAACCTGCAATTGATAAGGGTATGTGTTTTCACATTAATATTTTTCAGTATCGTATATATGACATTTAATGTGATCGTAGTGGTCATTTGTGTCGCATATTTACATTTGTGTGAAGAAACCTAGCATCTTAGTTTATAGCTTCTTAAAATTTATTATGAAAATATGAACTTTGAATTATCTGTAATAATTTCTCTCAATGCATGTATGAATTCGTAAGCATTGAACTGTTTGTAAATAGTTGTTATTGTAGATTTCAGATCAGCTACTCCGACAACAAGTAAATTAACTGAAGACAGTATGTTAGGTAAATAAATAAATTATATTTTCAAAAGCAAAGTTTCACTAATGCATTTACTTATTTTAGCTTCTGAGACATGTCTGTTGAGATCTGTACAAGCAACAAGGAAGAAAACTTTATCACCAAAAGCTAACTATTTTTATAGAATAGCTACACAGTTAAAAAGAAAGGTGCTGGTTTTGAATAAAAGGTGTGCTGGTTATAAAACGCGTTTACATAAAGCAATTGCATATGCTAAATCACATGAATTTGAAAATATATTACAAAAGGTGAATGGTAGCACATACAAGTTCATATTGTCACAAATTCGCACCCAGCAATCAAACCCAAAGGCAGACGTTTCACATTCGATGACAAAGTCATGGCACTAACTCTCTACAAGCAGAGTCCTAAGGGATACAGACTTTTGGCGAAGATATTTTCATTGCCTTCAAAGAAAACTCTGAATAACTTATTGGAATTAACCCCCATATTTTTATCAATTGTATCAATTGCAAAGTATTGTTGCTGAATGGACACGTTCCTGATTCAGACTTCATAGACTGTCGCGAATACAGTGCACAGCTGTTGTGCAAACCAAATTCATTTTTAAGTTTTATTGTTTTAAGATATATTTCTATAATTAGTTCTACTTTATATCAAGTGTGTCATTGTAATAATGTAAGCGACATTTTGATTTCAATTTTGAAAAGAAATGTTGATTTTACTCCACTAAGGTGTCATATGCACCCACATATAATATTTTTATTTTGTGAAATAATTTGTAAATTGATGATATTTATGTGGTGCAAGTTAGTGAACCGAATTATTTCTGGCAACGATACGAGATTTATTGAATTTGCAAAGAAAAATAAGTCCATGGAAAAAGATGCAATCAAACGGCAGGCTTTTCATATGTTTATTAAATCAAGACGATGAAAATCATTTAGCGAAATAGTTATTTTTGATAAATGTAAATATAGAAAAATCAAATTTTTAATAATTTTACATGTTCCATCCATTAATATTATATGGCTGATTGATATGTGATCAAATAAGTATATAAATATCACAAAGTATACAAAATTAAGATATAAATTATTGTATATTTCAGATAAATGACGGCAATTGTAGTGTACTCATATACTATTTGTGTGTTTTGTTAATATTATTGTTACAATGATGAAATATGACGAAAAGAAATACATAACTTTTTATTATTATATAATTGTTTTTTTTTTAACATCAGGCTCTATTTTTTCACCTCCTTACGCATGTATCTACTACGTCACGTCCTTGGTTTTATGTAGTAGATATATATAAAAGGAGATGGAAAGATCAGGGCTTTATTATTGCAAAAATAAGCACAATAGATGACTTTGTGCAAGATTTGAATTTGCCTCCATAATTTTTTACTTCTGGGTGCAAACAAGGGATGGCGCTAAAAACAGTGTTCACGACCCTACCATTACACTTCCCTTTCTATAAGAGTATGTTCTGTGCTTCTAACTTGACTGTACTCGGCCGTCCCCACCTTGTCTAAGGCTGTGGTTTCTCTGAACGCCCGTCGCGTGCGACGTGCGACGGACGCGTGTCCGTTGCCGTCGTCGGTCGCGGGCGCGTGGTTTCTCTGAAAATGGAACTGGCAGTCCGCTACGGATGCTGAACTTAGTCAATAGAGTTTTTATTACCAATAACGAACAAGAAAATATTAATTTTTTACATTTAGAGGAAGAGGATGATGAACTAGTATTGGTTTAACGCAAAAAAAGGAAAACCAAATGAAATGTTCAAAAGCTGAGAAACTGGTTTCTATTAAATAACATCGTGTAGTACTACGTGGCAGTGAATAAATTCTATCAGAATTTCATCTTTTTCTTTGCTGAAAAAATTCGTTTTGCCTGTCAACTGTACAGTGTCCACCCGGCGCTATACTAGAAAATGATAGCGACCGACGCGTGTAGCGTGTGATTTCCCCCGTCAGCGCTGGCCCCCGCGTTCGACGTTTCAGAGAACCCGTTTCCATATATTTATGTACTATCGCTGACACTATAAACAGAACGAGAAGCAATAAAACTGTGCGAAACTCGACCTTATTGCACCGGCATGATGTGAGCCTTACGCTCAGGTCATAAAATGTGTTAATCTAGGATGCCAGGTATAAATCTTGGACAGGAAAAATACGCTTTAGGAAACGGGTATTAAAATTGAATATTGAATTAGCAAATATAAATTTGGGGTCTCATGTTCGTATCTTTTATTTCTGCATATTCAGTCAAACACAAATAATTTCGGTTTCAACAATTCCTTTTTTGTAAATAAATATTTCTAGGATTTATTTTTTATAATAAATTTGATGTCATTACTTTGTACTATTATTTTTTCTCGGATAAGTAAACGACGATCAAATTCTTTTGTTACACTAAAATTAGCATACATATATGTGAGAATTCCTTATATAGTGCTTACTTTATTTTTTTTCTGAGAAAGATTGGGTCTGCTTATACTGTAAATAATACTAAATCTGTTTATATTTTTGGAAATCGTTTAAAGAAATAAGTGAAACCGAATTAAAAATATTCCCAGAAATTATGTTCTGGGTTTTGCCACTATAATGAATTATGAGGGTAAGTGAATAGGATTTATCCCTACTTTTAAATGAAACAATATAAATTGGTAGAAGAATTTTTTGTTTCTTCATTTCTATACTAATTGCGTTCGATTGTGTTTTGAAAATGGAGCGGCATCAGTTAGGTCCACAGTGCACCATCGCAGAAAAAGGAAAAATTATAGGAATGTGGCAAAGTGGCAAATCGTATAGTGAAATAAGCGAGTTGATTCATAAATCGGTAAGTCAATTTATTTATTTCAACGTATTCTATTATTATTATCATTATTGTGTAATAAATTCTTTTAACGGACACTTAAAATTCACTATCAGTTGATAGCTTCGTCGGGAGTCAAAATAAAGAAATAAAGTTATCAAGGGAACCTAAAAAGGTAAAATGAACTCTTTATATCTAAAAATTATGTTAAATAATTAATTTATTTTAATACTTTTGAAATAAGTTTTATTAAATATTGATTAGCAAAATCAGTATATTTATTAACAAAATTCAGTCATATCTGAATTTTGCGCATTTCTATAAAACGTCTTTTGAAAATATTATTCACAATATAATATATATATACCGGGTGCTGCACCCTGTATACATATATAATATAATTAGTATGTATTTTCAAAATCAAAATTATAATTATTTTCTAACGAATGTTAATGATTTTCATTACTTTTTTGAACACAATATTTATATTGGTTTAAATTTTTTCTATGTGACCTGTATTAAAATTTAAACATTTGATTTCATAAACTACGTTAGGTTGCTTTAATTTCGGTGATTTAGTTTTTAAGAATTCTCAAATAAAATACTAATATTTTATGTTGTGTGCAAAATTAAGATGTCACTGAATTCTGTTAATAAATATATGAATTTTACTACCTGCTATTTTTTACTAGTGGAAAAAATGCAGAAATTGAAAAGAAACTTTGAATTTTCAAAATTATTAGCTTTTGGAAATTTAGAAACACTTTCTAAGGGCCAGTTTTATAATGGAATTTAAACGAGAATTTTAAAATGAAAGTCACATTCAGATGTGTGAACAAATGAATTTTTGCAGCTGTTTTTACGCTTGAAAGAGATTTTAAATTTAAAGTCTCCTTTAAATTCGATTATAAAACTGGCTCTAATTCTTTAATAATTCATTTTTTTTCAAGTATAAGGAAATCATAATTTACACAATAGAGTTTCATTATTTATTCATATATTTCAAATATTGTAATTAATTATTTCAGAAATCTACCATTCACCGATGGATACTACGTTACAGAAACGAAGGTCTCGTAGAGAGGAAACGAAGACCACTTGGTCTAAATAAGAAAACTACAGCCAATGAGGATGAACAAATCTTAAATACAATAAGAAATAGTCCTTTTCTTTCCAGTCGGCAAGTTCTAGACACAACGAGAATTGCTTGTTCGACGAGGACCGTTATAAGAAGACTTGCCAATGGAGGGTTACGAAACCGCAAATCAGCTAAAGTTATAGATTTCACACCGCGCTATGCCGAAGAAAGAGTCAATTTTGCAATTCAAAATCTGTACAGAAACTGGGAAAATGTTAGTGTTTTCTGACGAGAAAGTGTTTAGGTCGGATGAAAATATTCAAAAACTAGTTTATCGTCCAGTAAATACACGATATGCTACACCATATGTCAATAAGACAAAGAGAAGTGGTAGAGTGTCAGTCGCTTATTGGGGCTGGATGTCAACGCATGGTCCTGGCGAATTAGTCCCAATTAATGGAAGATTAACATCCCGGCAATATACAAACATTCTTGAACAGCATTTATTACCTTTGGCGTATGCTAATGATAGAGGTATTGCATTTGTCCAGGATAATTCGGCCATTCATACTGGCAGAGTTGTTCAAGAATGGTTTGAAGAACATCCAGAAATTGATGTGATTCCCTGGCCTGCTAAATCTCCGGATTTAAACCCCATTGAAAATTTGTGGGCAAATGTTATTCGACAATGGGATGACGGAAATGCAAATTTAAGGAATAGGGAATTTTTACAAGAACATATAAATGGCATTTGGAATCAATTGGGGTTAGGAAATTTATGCCTACATTTAGTTGGTTCTATGTCGAGGCGATTAGAGGAAGTCATTACAAATGGAGGATACTATACTAAATATTAATATTTTCAAGTATTTATGTAAAAACGAATTGTATTATATGTTATATAAAGAAAGTTATTTTGAAATGTTTTTCTTTCTAAACAAAAGAACAATATTGAAATTAGAAATTAAAAATTATATTCCACAGCTTAACGTATGAAACTACTGAACATGTCTCTGGAATTACTTGTTTTTATTCAGCAGATCAAATAAACATTATTATTATTATTATTATAACGATAAGAAGTTTTATTTTCCACTGGAAGTGCGTTGCCAAGAACCAGCAACTCCATTTTTAATGGAGTAAAAAATTTGTCAGTATGAACAAAATTTCAAAATCTCAACTAAATGTTGGATAAGTGGATAGTTATTTCTTTTCCATGTTTTACTGATTATTGTTATTAATGTTTAATAAATTTTACAATAATAATCATTTGTATTTAACAATTGTTTACTAGTTTTTTTGTCTGTTCTGATTGTTGCTGTTTTTTAAATATTTGTATAACTGAGATTAATTAATATTACCTACAGTATCTTCGCAAAGACTTTCAAAATTTAGTAGCTTAATATTTTAATTTAGCTTTATTCCTTTTGACAAAACGTCTGTAAATTCTTTAAACAAATATAGTTTTACTGGATAAAAATTTGTTTTCTTCTCCACATAATACTGACAGGCTATCCTAATTTTTGCAAAATGCTTAATATGCATTAAATAAATCAAAATGGAGTGCCGTTTCAGAAACTAACTATAAATATTATTTCTAAGTATATATTTAACTGGAAAATAGTATAGTCACTGGCTTACTAATCATTATAACATTGGTTTTAATTATTTAAATTCTTAAAATTAGCTCCGAAATGTTTAAGCTTATAGTATTATGCTGGCTAACATAATTTGTCCATTTCATTACTGACTGAATATAAACGAATTCTTATATATTTATGAAATATTAATAAATTAATTGAAAATGACTTTATTATTTAAAACGAATAATTATAATATTAACATCAGAAAATTAATTCTAACAGGATTCTAATATAGGAAAACAACTGATTTGCTTATTTTAATTTCAAATGAGCAAACCAGAAGAGAATACTCCAGATGTTTACCCCTGCACCGGCAGGTAATGCAATAAAATGTGCTATAAGGCTCAATTTCGCTAGGTCGTAAGAGGCATTAGTGCCAAGCAAATTTTCAATCGTTCTGTTTATAGTGTCAGCGATAGTACACATCATGGGGTCGTATTTTACTGATTACAACTACGAAGACATTGTTAGTTGCCGACAGTTTGGTAGGTGGCGCTATCAACGATGGAAATTTTAGTAATATTTGAAATGCTTATGTTAGGTTAGGGATAAATGTTAGTCAAAGTTGGTCATTTGGATAGACAACTTTAATTTGCATACGAACATATAACGACATATACCGAGTGAGCATTTTCAATCCGGGTCATAGAGATTACCCTTAATAATGACATATTTGATTGAAATCATATTAAAAATTATTGAATTTAAGTATTATCATGTTATTACAAACCAAAGATTAAGAACAAATTGAACGTTTTCTTATAAATTATAGTAAAAATTCAAATAACCCTCGATTTTGCGTCAAACAGTACCCTAACGTATAATAAAATCCAGTAATCACATTCGTTAGTGTTTCAGCGTTAATGTCATTAAAAATGTTATTATTAAGGGTAGTCATGCTTATCTCCTATGTCCCGGATTGAAAATGCTCACTCGGTATATGTGTTTGTGAATAAATCTTAAGGTGTAAGGGACTTTGATAGGTAAGTTTATGAGTTTGGTGATCTATGTAATACATAATACTTATGCGATACTGAATTTTAGTCACCATGAACAAATTAAATCGGTGTGCTGTTTCTGGCTGTGACTATAAGACAAGACCTCGGCATACATTTCCAAACCCAGAGAAATCGTTACATAGATTCCATGAATGCCTCGCCATGTGCCAAAACACGACATTAAATGCCTTGCCCCCCGGAACAGTTTTTCGCTCCAATAGAATTTGCCAGCGACATTTTGTTACAGAAGATATTAGCCGCAATAATCGTCTATTTAAAACAGCATTTCCCAAACTTTTCATGCCCGGTAAGTGAACAGTTGCATTTGATATACGTAATTATATACACTCTTAAAATGAATGGAATGGAATATACCCTATATTTCCACTTTTGGGGTTAATTACTATCCTTTACGAAAAAAGCAAGTATTCTTTTGTCATAAGTATTATACTTAAAACATTTATCTCTGTTAATAGGTAGTGCGGCAGAATCTGTTAGTAGCATCTTTAGTCACCAACTCCCTGAAAACATTGAAGGTGAACATACTGGTAGGTAGTTAATTTTAATAATAATAATAATTTTAATAATAATAATAATTTTAATAATAATAATAATTTTATGGATTTAGTACAGTTTTTGTGTATCACCTGAAATCAATTGAAGGCATTATTCCAAAAAGCAGACAAGTCCAAAAATGATAATTGTCTGGCTTTTGCAGGAAACAAGTGGGATTTGCCTTGTTTTTATAGAATCGCACATATTTCTCCGTGCAAAATCGTCAGACATGTCTGCTTCATAGCGAAACAAATTATACCACTAGACAGCCATTGTCTTAACGTATATAAAATAGCGACAACTTGTAAACCAGATATTTTGGACTTGTCTGGTTTTTGGAATAGTGCTTTCAATTGTATGCTTTGTTATCGCCCTTAATATAGATGAAGCGGTGCAAAATCAAGCGTCAACTACTGACGGTGTACAGCAGTTGGAAGGTGAATCTGTGAGTGAGTCTCATCATACTGCTTCAGCTACTGCGGGCATTCGTAAACCTTTGCAGGAGCCAAGCATTGCAATACGAAAACATATAAAGGAGAGCAGGTGTGTAGTATTGACTCTTGCTGTGAGTATTTGATATTATAGTATTGTTGAAAGTTACATATGTTATCGAAACTTAGTACAGTCATGTATTTGAAGTGATAAAGCTTTTAAATTCTAGAAATTTTTATAGTAAAATATATTTTTATCAAAAATTACTATATTATTTGAAATTCGAAACAAAAAAAAGCTTTAAAGAAAACTCCATATGTTGCACACTTTTTGAAAGACACTGTACAAGCATAGGTAGTACCGAAAATATTTAGAGGGGGGGCCTCAAAATTGAAATGCACCTGGGGCCTCTCAAGTGCTAAATCAGCCACTGATGCTAAACTTTATGGGTCCGTATCTTTTTAGGGTTGTTGGCATCAATTAGTGCTACAAGAGAAGAGCATTTAACTCCTAGGAAAAATTGTTGTATAGAGAAGTGAGACTTGTGAAGAAGAGACTGTACAATATTCAAAACCAAAAATTGAAGTGCAGGAGGCGGTTACGTTACGTCAAAGCAGCTGCTAAAACATCTCTTTTTCAAGAAATGGAATGCCAAATGGATCCAATTGTGGCAAGTTTTTTTAAGAGCCAATTACGCAACAAAGGCAAAAAGCCTAAGGGAAGAAGATTCACGTTTGATAACAAGGTTACATCCTTGGCACTGTTAAAAGAGAGCGGTGAAGCATACAAAAGTCTTTCTCGAATGTTCTGCTTGCCATCACGAATTTACTAAACAGAATACCGTTGACACCTGGTATTGACGAGGCTGTGTTGGACAATATAAAGAGTAATGTATTGAGGATGAAAACAAATGAGAAATACTGCGTGCTGTTATTCGATGAGGTGTCTTTGGAGCGACATTTGCATTGGGATGCGAAACATGATTACGTTGTTGGCGTAGAGGATACAGGAGAAGAAAGAAATGAACGTATAGCAAATCACGCTTTAGTATTCATGATTCGAGGATTAGTTTGTAACTGGAAGCAGCCACTGATGTATTCCTTCTGTGATGCAACAACTAATACACCGACTTTAAAGGCGCTTATTAAGCGAGTTATTTGTCAGTTGCAGACCGTTGAACTGATGGTGCTCGCCACCGTCTGCGATCAAGGGAGAACAAATGCCGCTGCAATAAACTCTCTAATTAATGAGACTAAATCTAAATACATTAGAAATGGGACAGAGTTGCGAAATAATTACTTTGAGGTAAACGAACAACGAATCATCCCATTATATGATCCTCCTCACTTAATGAAAGGCATACGCAATAATATGCTTGTCCATGACTTGCAGTATCTAGATGAGGAAAACCACATTTGTCGAGGCAAATGGGATGATGTTGTAACAGCTTACAAAATCGACGCACCTTCAGGCAAACTCCGTTTGATGCGAAAACTCGCCGATTGGCACGTGATCCCTACAAAAATTAAAAAGATGAAGGTTGCATACTGCACCCAGGTGTTTAATCACCATGTTGCGTCCACCATCTTACGAATGAGCTTAGATAGTAAGTAAAAGTTCAGCATCAGTGGGCGTGTTTATTCTATTCTTTGTTGTTTTTAGATGCTGCATCCATGGATGGCACATTGCAAATGCCACCTTCAGCTGTTCACACTGCTAAGCTGCTGAAGTTCTGGGATGATCTATTTGATAGCATCAATGGCTCTACTACTCATGCTCCTCCAGGCAAGAAATATAAATGCATATGCAGCGAAAGATCTGGGCATATTCGGTATTGGAATGGAGCTATTAAAAAGTTGAAAGACATGTGCTTCATAAAAATTGACAAACAGTCAAAGAGAGAAACAAAAGCGATTCTACCCTCGTTGAAGAACTGGATCTTTACTCTTGAAAACTTTATTTACCTTCCACAAGTTCTCCATGATGTAGGCTGCACCCTAGTGCCAAGGAGAGTGAACCAAGATCCATTAGAAAATTTTTTCGGAGTGCTAAGGCAACATGGGGGAAGAAACGTAAATCCTTCGTGCAATACATTTGAGCATTATTTTAAAACACTACTCGTCAGAAATTTTATTTCATCTGATTCCATCGGCGGAAATTGTGAGGATGACGAGTGTGGGAGTTTGCTGGCATCCTTAAAAAACTACGTACTGCAGGATACTGACCGCTCTGTCGACCGAGATGCAGAAGATGCTCTTTTTGTAACGGATCTTGTCACTTATGTGGATAACGTGGACACCAGATCTGTTGATGCAAATGCCCTTGGCTATGTAGTCGGTTATGTTGCTAAGGTCGCTCTCAAGTTTACAAAAAACTGCGCAGTTTGTAAAAACAATTTGACTGCGAACCCATCGCAATGCGACCAACACTCGTTTATTGCATTGCGAGAGTATGAGGCTGTAATTTAGTATATTGCAATTTTGTTTTCTATAACATTTTACAAGAGATTTATCGTTTGGTGTTATACTTATTACCAATTATATATTATAAAAAGAAATTGTATGCAACGTTATTAATGAATGTCAAATTATATGTACATATCAATTTTGAAAACATTTGTAAAGACCATGATGATTTGATAAAAGACTTTATTTTAAAGAAATTTATTGTACTTCTTATTCATAATTATTTCTCGGGAGCAAATAAAATATTGGCAGGAAAAGAGAGCAGAGTATCTGATGATCCGTTATATAAGTGCTGCCAGGAAAAACAACAAAAGCAACTACCAAAAAACAGGAGGATATAAATTACAAAACGTTCTTCAAAATTCAGGAGTTTTTGTTTTGTAGCAATTAGGTGGTTTCCTTTCGTTATGATTACAAAATTACCAATCAAGATTCGTTTCGTATGTCAGTTACATTTTCCTTTTATTATTTTTTTCATTTGCTTACAATAGTAAGTTACAAATGTAAATGTATTACGTAATCGTTACTGTAATTTATGTATTGCTTGTTTTAATATTATTGTATTTTATTTTTACAAACTTCAAATAAAAGTCCTAATATTGTTTTATGTTCATTATTTGAAAAGACTGTTTAGTTTACAGGCGATGAATAGTACTCGTAAATAATTTGTGTTTCTTGTTGTTAGCTATTATCACTAACAACTGAGAAACAAAAATTATTTAATAGTTTCAACATTATTATTTACAATTACGTTGCCTGCTTTTGAAATTCCCGGTTGGTGTACAGCTGCCGACAGTTTGGTAGGTGGCGCTCAACGCAGTCTTATTTTCCTTTCGTTTGATACCTATCTATACAGTGTGATGATAAAGTAACGCACCAAGCGAAAAAACATCCTTAGCGTTGACTTTTTCGAAAAACGCTCGGACAGGTCGATTTTATCTTTAAAAAAGACATCTTTTACAATCAATTTTAATTTTATGTCAGTTACCACTTTTGCGCCGTGACGTCATCGACATTTTTTTTAAACAACCTATTTTTTTGAAAATGTCATTGGAAGCACCCATTTTTCTGAGTACAAAAATGTTAATGAATCACTAAAGCATAAGAAAATTTTGAAGAAAAAAATTATTGAAAAATGGAAATGTAATTTTTAATCTTAATAAAATTTCAACCTAAAATAATACTTTCTTGTAAAAACATAACAAAACAACTTAATAAAATTACAATAAATGTTGGAAATATCCTCCACTAACCACTTGACAGTGACCAGCTCGTGTGTAAACGTTATTAATTATTTTTGCGATGGTTTCACGGCTAATGTTATTCATTTCCGTCATAATTTTGTTTTGTAAATCTTCCAAATTTTGAGGTCTGTTCACGTAAACTCGACCTTTTAGACAAACCCACAAAAAAAATCTAGGGGAGTTAAGTCGGGTGAGCGGAAATGAATAACATTAGCCGTGAAACTATCGCAAGAGTCATTAACAGCGTTTACACACGAGCTGGACACTGTCAAGTGGTTGGTAGAGGACATTTCCAATATTTATTGTAATTTTATTAAGTTGTTTTATTATGTTTTTATAAGAAAGTATTATTTTAGGTTGAAATTTTATTAAGATTAAAAATCACATCTCCATTTTTCAATAATTTTTTTTCTTCAAAATTTCCTTATGCATTAGTGTTTCTTTAACATTTTTGTACTCAGAAAAATGGGTGCTTTCAAATGACATTTTCAAAATAGTAGGTTGTCATTCAAAACAAATGTCGATGACGTCACGGCGCAAAAAGTGGTAACTGACATAAAATTAAAATTGGTAGTAAAAGATGTCTTTTTTAAAATTAAAATCGACCTGTCCGAGCGTTTTTCGAAAAAGTCAACGCTAAGGGTGTTTTTCGCTTGGTGCGTTACTTATCACCACACTGTATAAGAGTTGTCTATGGTACATAATCATTCGATTGTCGCCGACGACGGACCCGCGTCCGTCGCACGCCGCGCCGCACGAGACGGGCGTTCAGAGAAACCACGGCCTAAGGCAGCAGTGCAATCGGCGATCGTATTTTACGGCTACATTTAAATAATTTTTCGTTATCAGTCGGTGAATAAATCCTGATTTGGGTGTAAATTAAAAATATTTTTTGAATTTCTTACAACTGGAGATAATTCTCTTTTCCACAATTTAAATTACACAGTGGATGAAATAAGAAAACTCTGCTTTGCACCGCCTATGAATAAATTAAATCAATCAAGTTATTAAATAATACTATGTACGCTTTGTAAGTTATAAAAACTATCGTTGTAATTATCTGCTAAAAATAACACTCCGGTCACTCGACTCGATCCTCCCACTCTTCGATCTATTGTTCCTGTATACACTCTGAATAGCGAGTTTTCGTATTTTCTCCGCAGGAAGTGGCCCTAAATATGATCCCTGGTGATAACATTTAGAGAAAGAATTCAAAATTTAAAAAGCGTCAATGGAAAGAAATTATGGTGCGTCGGGCTTAATCTTGCAACCCTACGATTATGAAATTCGAGCAAACACCTTATGAAATATTAATCAGAAATGTGCGCTTGTTAGAATAAATGATCAAGTTATCTAAAAACAATTAATAATATTTTTAGTCTTAGGCCCGATTTATTTACCTCCAATTAAATTTATGTGGTGATTAATTCCCATAGTAACTATTGTGATCACAATTGTTACTATGGGAATAAATCACCAGATAAATTTACTTGGAGGTGAATAAATCGGGCCTTAATGTAAACGGTCGTAATCACTTGTAATGTTATGTTTTCTTAATAAATTTACATCAGGTTTATGGGCCCAGTTCATCGCTGAATTATTTAAATTGAAGCTGGGATAAATTGAGAAAACTTTTGAAGAGAAAGAAGCGAGTGTCGTGATTTTACACGAATACATCAAGTTTCGTATCATGTATTGACATTATTGACATTAGTGCTTAAAAAAAATGAATGTATCAAAATTTGATGGCAACTGGCAACAACTACCTACAGTGGAAGTTTCAAATGGAATGTATCCTTCGTGCAAAAGGAGTCTATGAAGTGGCGAACGGTATTCGACTAAAATCCAATGAAAAAGAAACAAATTTGAATGATTGGAATAGATGCGATGCGATGCGATGCGATGCGATTGCAATGTTGTGCATTAACATCAGCAATGGAATTCACACAGATTACCTTGATTAAAAATTGTGAATCTGCCAAAGAAATGTTTAACAAATTAGGCAGTATTTATGAACAGAGAACTGAAGTAAATAAAATGCTAGTTCACGAAGTTTCACATGTATAAAATGGATGTAAATGACTCAAGTAGAAAATCTTGCACGTCAAATTCGAGATGCAGGTGAGACAATTAGTAACACTGCAATAATGACAAAAATTTTAGGCAGTTTACCATACAAATATCGCAATGTGAGACAAGCTTGGCTTTCTATGGCGGAAGATCGACAAAATATTGCTAATTTAACAGCACGTTTACTGGACGAAGAAGCAAATTTAAATTATGTGGAAAAGGCTTTCGCTGCAACGTCTATTTCATCCAGTAATTTAAGAAAGGAAAAGGCAAAGTATTCAATTGAAAAGGACAAGGTGCTATAATTGTCAAAAGAAAGGGCATTATGCGAGAGAGTGCCGCAATTGGAAGAAGATGCAGGATGCAACAAAAAGAAAACCGTATAAAAATGAACAGGGTAATTTTTCTGCCTTTGTTTTAGAAAAATTTGATGATTATTTTTCCACTTCAACGTCTGAAGAAAACATATGGATAATGGACAGTGGCGCTACATCTCATATGACTTATTGACATTTCTTTGCTGAATTTGCCAATATTAGTAATAAGACGATTGTTAGTTTGGGAAACAATCAATCGCTTGCAGCTAAAGGAATTGGGACTACAAAAATTAAAAAAATCATCGAAGGAAGTTGGTATAATTCTGTTATAACGAATGACCTGTATGTTCCTCAATTAAAAAAGAATATTTTCTCTGAAAGTGTCCTTACAGAAAAAGGAATGAACATATTGAAACAAGATAAGTATGCTAGAATATATAATAATGCAAAATTAGTTGGAAATGCAGTACGTGAAGAAAATAAACTCTACAGAATGCAGTTCCAAACTGTAGTTTCAGAGGAAGAGAACATCACTACTGACGCCAATTTAAAATTGTGGCATGAAAGACTTGGACACATAAGTTAGCAAAAATTTTGTGAAATCGCCAGTAAATGTTTAGTGGCATTAAAGGCACGACAATTTTTATGTGAATCTTGCATACATGGGAAACAGCATAGGTTACCATTCTCTCATACGGGGCACAAGAAAAGAAATGTGGGCGAAAGAATTTTCAGTGACGTACGTGGTCCAATATCAGTATCATCGGTTGTAGGAGCAAATTACTTTGTATCTTTTAAAGATGATTTTTCTGGTTATCGAGTTGTATCGTTTATCAAACATAAATCTGACGTCTTAAATTGTTTGAGAACGTATGTGAATACCATCAGAAACAAGTACGAGTACAAAGTTAAAATTCTACACGTAGATAACGGAACAGAATATATTAATCAAGAAGAAATTGATATAACATAACGTAAGGTTGATTTTAATTCATAACATGGCTCTACTGTTGTATTTTTGTAATAAAACAATTACGTGGGTTTAATCAGTTTAATGAGGCAATATTAAGAAAGTAATAGAACATATTATTTATTACAAAAATAGAACAACATATTCGGTAATCTAACGAGAAAAACTAAGAAAAAAATAATAAGTAAATAATATAAATGTTAAATTAAAGTAAATGTTCAAACCATTTTCGTTTATGCATATCTGACATCGTTTTCTTAAATTTTGAATACTTCTTTGGATTGTTAAGCGTGGTATTGATGATAGAATATCTATTAAATTCTCTCTGATGTCAGGTAAATTGTCTGGAATATTTTTATATAATTTATTTTTTACGTAACCCCACAGAAAATAGTCGAGAGGATTGAGGTCTGGAATCCTATGTTGCCACATTACAACTCCATTTTTCCCAATACATTTTTTTGGAAATATAGTATTTAAATAATTTTCTACAATATTAGAATTAGCGCTTGTCTTATAAAGATTGAAGTCATAGCCATTTTATTAAAATATATCATATCGTTGTATATCATAGAGCATAAAGCAAACAGCAGTTTGGTTCACTCAGGAGCCTCGGACCTCCCTATCAATAATAAGATCTTTCAATTTATCTCAGTTGAGATTAAAAATAAATATAAAGTGTTACATATCATTGAAATCAGCATAATATTTCCTATTTAATTCACTAAAATTTAAATATAGCGTCCATAAGAAAAAAAGAAGTTAGGTATAATTCTGAAAAAAATAATCGACATAAAAATTTTATTTTCCTAGAAAGATTCCTATTAGAAAATTGCCTTAAGAAAGTATCATCTATTTTTTAATTAATTCGGTAACAAAAAAGTTAGGGCCAAAATACGAAAATTAATTTTTCTAGTTTTTCCACAATAACTTAAAAACAAAAAGAAATAACGCAACTTTAAGGATAGATTATTATTAATCAGTATAAAATTCTGCAAAAGTGTCAAATTTAAACCTATATTCTATCTCTTATAACAAGTGAGATCCCAATGGTGAGACTCGAATTTGAATCACCCTGTACACAGAAAAAAATACCATAAAGTCCTTAATTGGGGTAGTGCGGCGAACGAAATGTTTAGGGTAAAACCCAGGTACTTGGGCGCTAAATTTCTACGAACGATTTCATGAAACGGTTAATCATTGAAGGTGAATTCTTAAATAAACGCAAACTACTAAGGGCCGGTATTATAGCATTAGTTTAAATTGCAGTTTGACAGTTAAACTTCAGATTTTAAGATATTCCCGTTTTATACCTACCGATGACAACAGCTTCTAAGTTTAAACGTCAATCGATGGTTGAAGAGAAACTTAAACTTACTGTTAATACAAGTGAGGTTAGTTTGATCGAATTCTTTTCTTTTTATTGTCTAATTTGTGTTTAATTTCATACTCATTAGTCTGAAAATATTATACTAATCTGAAGTTTTAGCTTTAGATTAAAATGCCATTTTAAACTCATGCTATAATACCGGCCCTAAATGTTTGAACAATCCTAAAATTCTTCAACTAACAATTAGAAAATTCGTATTAAATGGAGAATCGAAAATAAACGACTATATTGATTTCCAACAACCACGATGTTTTAAATGTGTTTTGCCGAATCATCTGGGGCGATATTCTAGCTAGAGTAATAAATCAATAAAGCATTTCGTATGAGAATGCCTAACAATCCATTCATTCTCATTTAAAGTCCATCCTAAAAATATGCGACTTTGCTTTCCTTTCGATTTTCTCGAAACTTATTCATTTAAGAAAAAGAAATTATAGAAAACTTTTATTTCTTTTCACGATATCTACCGACATACCGAGTTTGGTGCATCTTCATTGAAACAGGCTGTATAGTAGGTACTTCACTTTAAAAGTACATAGATGCTTGAAGTATTAGCATGTACTACGTTTTATACATACCACCCAGTATTACCAATCAATCAATTAATGCTCTTATTAAACAATTTTACTGCGGGAATCTCCAAATAGATGTAAAACATATACTTACTTCAACATGTAGATTAGGACCAAAAATATGTGTAATAATATTATTATTAATCAGCCAGTCTGCCATATGCCTTGGGGCCGACTCAGCTTCAGGTAATGCTTCACCCACACATAATTCAGCCAGTACCCCAATCTGATTATTAATTTGAGTGATACCAGCCAATCTCATTGTTAGGGTACTAGATACAAAATACTTAAAAGCTAAATCCAATCCATCAATATCGAATGCCATCGGCGTGTCCAACGGGTCTTTAATTGCATTCCACATAAAATCTGTAATTTTTTTTAAATTTGTGCGTGAACGAAGCAGAAATAATTCGATACATACCTGCCATACTCTTTATTGTCGGTGTTCGAAGGTCTTGATCCGAAAGCTTGCACATGTAACGCAAGACACAGGAACGTAATGGAACTAATAGCGACACCATACTTTTAAAATTCATCCATAATTTTAGGTTACACACTAAAAATAGTTTATTAACATTTATTCAGAAAAACGTCAGCTTTGTAAAAAAGACCATAAAATCACTGTGTGCACTTTCTCTAATTCTACCATTTGAAAAGTTGCATTTTAGCTAAGAGTGGTTTCATAAAAAGCAACAAGGAGCATGTGTAAGCTCTTGGTTGTTTACTTTGATCTAGGTGAGGAGGCACTGATCAAACTACATAATACATGCATTAAGCAGTTAAAACTAAACACAGTTGAATATTATTTGCTGGATTATTTTGTTATTTAAGGAATTAATTTTTATTATTCCTATTTTATGGAATTTATTTTTTAATTTCTGTAGGAATAATTTTGCTGCTTAAATTAGTTAAATTAACGTTTCAATGATAATTTTATATGAATTCATTAAAATGGATGCACCTATATTTTTGATTTCTCTTTGTGTTTACGAGTTAATATCCATACACGAATATTAAAATAATTATTAACTGATTGCTATTTGCATATCTGCAGTGTTTGGCTGTTTGCTGTAATGTAATCCCCACTAATTGTGCCCATTACTCAAATTAAGAATGCAAGGGTATTACTTTTTAACATATTGCAAGTCGCATGCTCTTTGTTGCTCTTCTTAAAACCACTAATGGTTAAGGTAAAAATCTTCAATATACAGGGTGTCCCAACAGTGTGTTCTCGGGCCATATCTCCATAACTACTGAAGATACAAAAAAATTTTTAACACAATTTCTTTTTTAATTTAAGAGATCTACAACACAAAATTATTTTTATCTATACAGAGTGAATCAGAATAGTGGTGCCGGACACAACTTCTTTATTTCAAATATTTATTTCACTTGGTGAAACCAAGTTTGGATTGCCCATAAAATTCTACACATTTTCTGTATACCATTGCCTATATCTAAACCTAACCGTTCTTGAAATATTTAACATTGTGTGTAAAAGCTGCCATTTGCAGCCACTATTTTATTTATTCATATTTTATTTATTTTTAACTCTAAGAAAAAGATTTTTGTACAGATGTAGTTGATACATAAACTTATCATAAGCCATTATTAAATGTACTTTTATCGTTACAGGGTGGCCATGGTAATAAACAAAATTTCAGAAATTTGAAAATGACAAAACTCAATTTTCTTAAATAGCATGCCCTATATTTTTCTATCCTAAATTCTTCGTCTAATAAAGTACTTTCATTTTTGTTAAGTATGTCTTATACCTATCTGAGATATTTTCTGAGATTTTTAGATTTATTTGAATTATCTCTTTTAAAACGAGTTATTGTCTAAAGTGGCCGTGGAAAACGGTAAACAAATGAAGCTGTTGACTTTAATAATTAATTTTCAAGTGACAATAATCTACAGGCATTAGTTAGTTCAAGTACGTGACTCCTCTAAACAGTTATACATTTTTTTGTAGTTACGTCATACATGCCCCAAGCTCTCTATGAGCTTATCAGGGATGCGTTCAGCTGTCTATTGTAATATTACCCGCTGCGGCTGCGACCGACCTACTAGGTGTTTTTCATCGGCATTCGTCTTACAAACCGGGAAAATGCAGAAAACCTAGTTCGAAGGGGCCGAAATGAATCCTGAACGCAATCCGACACATAAGTGTTCCATTTCTCACATAGGACCCATATGTACCAGGAGGGGATTCGAACACACACCTATAATTGCCCGACCAAGCGTCAAGCCCGTTGCCAGCGGATCCAACCAACTTTGGCTATGCAACCATTTAGTAAAGAAATAATTCAATAAATCTAATAATTCATGTCTTAACAAGTTCCCAACAGTCTAACACTTTGAAAAATAATTATTAATGTCATCCGGTTCATTGTTTGCCGGTTTTTCACAGCCACCTTAGACAAGTGTTCGTTTTAAAAGAAATAATTCAAATAGATCTGAAAATCTCAGAAAATATCTTAGATAGGTATAAGACATACTTAACAAAAATGAAAGTACTTTACTAAACAAAGAATTTAGGATATAAAAATATAGAAAAAATCTATTTAAGAAAATTGAGTTTTGTCATTTTCAAATTTCTGAGATTTTGTTTATTACCATGACCACCCTGTAGCGATAAAAGTACATTTAATAATGGCTTATGATAAGCTTATGCATCAACTACATCTGTACCAAAAATCTCTTTCTTAAAGTTAAAAATAAATAAAATATGAATAAATATAATAGTGGCTGCAAATGGTAGTTTTTACACAAAATGTTAAATATCTCAAAAACGGTTAGGTTTAGGTATAGGTAGTGGTATACAGAAAATGTGTAAAATTTTATGGGCAATCCAAATTTGGTTTCACATATAGGGCATGCCATTTGAAATAAAAAAGTTGTGTCCGGCACCACTGTTTTGATTCACTCTGTATAGATGAAAATAATTTTGTGTTGTAGATCTCTTAAATTGAAAACGAAATTGTATTGAAAATTTTTTTGTATCTTCAGTAGTTATGGAGATATGGCCCGAGAACACACTGTTGGGACACCCTGTATATAGAGCAGTTCTATGCTCTTCACAAAACTTAAAATGTTGCTGAATTTCATTAGATTCCAAAAACTGAAAGTTAACTCTTTCGCGTGAAGTGACATACACATATTTATACGTTATACAAAAAGTCATATTTGCTGCAGAGTACCGTATACTCGATACGTTATGACAAGATCAATTTTACTGCAAAGTGTGGTAACTATCCATTCCTTATCTATTGATTATCGCAGTAGGCCATGAGTTTAAGCTAGTAAGTTGGCTGTCATGTTAAATTAAACAAATTTAATTTGATGTCGTTCTAACCAGGGCCCGGACGTAGCCCGGACAGCTTTAATGGGAAGTAAAAATTCGAATTCTAGTGGCGCCATCTGACGGCCACCCCTAAGAAGTTACAGTTATTTTTCATGGCCAGCTCCATTAACATTCACTGACGTGTATGTATAGCCGTTTCAATTCGCCTAAAATTCTGTTCCGAGAAAGCATGCCGTGGAGTATAAGGTACTAAATCAACATACTTCGTATAGAGGTAGCACATTTAGTGATTTTTTATATCTATCCTTGTCGCACATTCCTCTCATCTAGGGATAAAAAAACAGTTGGAAATATTAATTGAAGTGACGTTTGTCAAAGTTACTGTCAGTGGTTAAGAAAATTGAGTTTAAATATCGCATCCCAAACTTTTATCGCGTGACATTTAATGTCTTTTGAAAATATTAGACTCACTTTATAGAAATGTGTAAAATAAAAATGTCATCGAACTCTTTTAATAAGCGTACAGATTTTGCAAATTGAAACGATATATTTTGTAGTTTTCTAGATTCTTTAAATAGGATATAGATCTGTCAATTTTTTAACATTTAATAAAATAAAATATTTTATTAAGTTTAAAATTAATTTTTAGGCTTTATAAAAACCAAGGAAAAAAAATCATTTACTTTTTCAGTTTCTATTAACAACCTTGTTTCTATTGACAACCTTGTTTATTTTGACAACCTTGTTTATATTTTTTCACTTTCGAAGAAGCTGTCAAACGATAGCGAAACGTAAAATGTTTGTGTGCCATTTAGATTCCGTTTAAAAGATTTTGTGATACAATTTTCATCGGACAAGAACCAGCTTTAATTATAATTATTATTTATGAAGGAATTTCCGCTTGAGTTAAGAGTATTCAGTATTTTGCTCATGAGAAATAATTTTATATTTTTCAGGATTTCTAACTGTTCCAACGTTTAACACATCACTATTTCTACTACAGTTTCTTATATTATCCTCATCTATTATGTCTCGTACTTTACTTAACAACAAACAAAATTTTTAAATCCCATGCCAAAGCATTAAAAACAGAGAATATATGTGGGGCTTTTTTTCAAAACGCAATTTCTTAAGTTTTTCTGTTCAAAACGCAATTTCTTTTTTTCTTTAATGTATTTTTCTTACTGTATTTACATTACGAATACTTCACCTTCACCTTAAAACTCATTTGTCTTATTGTTCAGTTTACATTTTACAATAAAATGTCGAGTTTCTCAAGATTATCAATTTCACAGAAATTGCGTTTTGAAAAAAAGCTCCTCATATACAAGCATGCTTTTAAACTTAATTACAAATAGAAAGATACTAACCAACAGAAATCATTGCATGTGCTGTTGAGACTGGAAGTTCTTCAGGTGTAAGATGAGTAAAACAAGCTGTCATAGCATGTAATCCTCCAGTTTTACAAAACAAGCTGACATTTCGCAGCAAATAAATCGGTATTTCAGAGTCGTGTAAGTCACAAAATAAATTTAACGTCTGCATATCCTGTTGGGTAAGTTCATCCAACTTGGCCTGGATTGTGTGCTTAAATGCAACATACAAAGGAAAGTTCAGCAGAAATATTTTTGCAACTAAAATCAAGAGTTTATCGCGCTCTTGAACAACACTTTGCTTTTCTTCTTTCTCCTTGGCAGTTTCATTTTTCTCTGATGGTGTTTTATTTTTATCCGATTGTGTCTTCTCCTTGCTTTTGTGGTGTTTTTCTTCGACATGAGACTCACTGAGCTCCTTCAGTTGGCAAACGACCAGGTATATTATGCCTTGCGTAATCAAGCTGAATCTTTCTAAATTCTTGGGATCGCGATAACAACACATACACTGCCTAAAATCAACAACAACTTAACCTCGCTCTTGTACAGTTATTTTGACAATAACACATAACCTGAAAAATTACGAATTTCCTCATAAATGTTGAAAAATAAAGACTTACCTCGATGGCCATGTTTGGGCATAAAGAAGTACTACACTAATATCATGTTTGGTTAAAATGGGTAAATCACTTGCATCCCTAGACACTTGGTTTTCATCTGAAATATAACAAAGGTTTTATTACTGTGTCTATTTCAACTTCATCAGAAAGGAACAAAGAAAGGCATGAATCGCATATTATAGCTTTTGTAAAACTATTATAAAACCCGCTGTGTGTGTGGGGATTTAAATCTTGGTATTTTACTTACAAGTAACAAGCAGTTGCAAGAACTCCGAACAGGCATCGCACATCTTCTTGATCCGGTAACCACAACAAATTTATCTGCAGACCATTTAACTGAACACGGATTTAAAATTAAATGCAGATTACTGTAGCACACATTATGGAAATTATATGGAAATGATTTCATGACAAATGTCCACCATTTTGAATCAACGTTTTTAGAAATTGGAACAGACAAACTGTCAAAATACCTATTAAAATTCTTTGTGCTGTAGACGTAAACACAAATTTAGGTGTTCAGTATCCATACTCGTAATCATCCATAATGACAAATATTTATAATTATATTACGACTTTTACTTTAAAAATAAAATTTATTAAACATTCGGATATATTATCATTTATTCTTTATTAAACTGGCAATTTAATTAAAAATTACAGCATATTTAATGCCGGTTTTACATCTACCAATTTTTCCGTCAATTTTAAGGTCTTCAAATTGAGCTGAAATTGGAGATTTCTTTTTAAGCTTGACAACATTTTACACTTAACAATTTTCTCGCCAATTTAAGACCCGAGCTGCCAGTCAAACAGTACATTACCAAATAGTATAGTATAGGTTATAAGTAAAGACTCCAAAAGAAAGTTCCGTTTGTCCGTCCAGTTGTATATTATTCGCTGCTCGCGCCGATGCACTGTAAACCCTCAATCGGTCGACTAACTGTGTATTCAGTGCTGTTTACGGCTGCGTGATGCATAGATAGAGCGAGTTTTATTTAAACGAATGTTCTCGTTTTTTTTTTTTCAAATTATATCGTATGGTCAAAAATACAGCAAATAACAAAATAAAATGTGATAAAGTTGATCAAAATATTCTCGCTATACCGAAGAAATAATGTTTGCAGCACCGTAATTCGATCGGTGCCAAACGCGGCATCGAAGCGCCTATGCATTCGGGTTTGAGAGTTGGAGTCTTTAGTTTTAAGCACGGTTAGGCGGATCGGATTCCGCTCGCGCTGGCAAGAGCGTCACATCTAACTGCACTCGATACGGGAATAGCAAATAATCGCATGCATAATTTGCAATAGCAAAGAACGTTTAGTGTTTAATTTAATTTATTTAATTTTTAATTCGAAAATACGAAATTTTGTTTAAATTTAACAATTTCTTAAGGCGCGTCCACACATACAGCGTGTACCAAAAAGTTTTATACAAATGGAGAAAAAGTTTATCTTTCATTTCACAAAAAAACTATTCTTTATAAAAAGCTCTGCATGACTTGTAGATCCATAATCAGGTACAAAATTTTTAAAAAATTGGCTGGAATACAGGGAAAATAAAAAATAATGATTTGGACGGAGAGCAAAATACGTTCAAACTGTAGTGGAGAGCAAAATGTTCATTGAAATTGTGATTAAATAACAAAAAATTATGCACACTTGTAGATTATTGATATTCCCAGAAAAAAATTGATACAGAAGGTTATCAATGGTTTATAAAAATAAATTATCTAACAATTGCTGAAGTGTTTATTTTTTAATTTTTATCTGGGAATATCAATAATCTGCAAGTGTGCATAATTGTTTGCTATTTAATCACAATTTCATTGAACATTTTGCTCTCCACTACAGTTTGAACGTACATATTTTGCTCTCCGTCCAAATCATTATTTTTTATTTTCCCTGTATTCCAGCCATTTTTTTTTAAATTTTGCACCTAATTATGGATCTACAAGTTATGCAGAGCTTTTTATAAAGAATAGTTTTTTTTGTGAAATGTAAGATAAACTTTTTCTCCATTCGTATAAAACTTTTTGGTATACGCTGTATAACAGAACTTTGTAACGTAACAAATTTTCAAATGTTACAAGGAAAATTGAAAATCCCCGTCCACATATACAGGGTCTCTCAAATAGAGTGGCCTATTAAAATAATTACGAAAATTGAGTTTTGGGCAGTTAAACATAATAACCTTCGACACCATATTATGACCATGCTATGAATTTTTCAGGGATAATTAGGATATGATTTGAAAGTCTGAACATTATACTTTTTAACCACATGTCACTTCAATCTTTAAATGTGAAATTGGCGTAAATACATTGTCTTAAATGAAAGGTCACCAAAACAATTTTTTAAATAAATTTGAAGATATCTCAAAATCGGTTACATTTAGGTATAGGGAAGCCTTAACATTTTCTGTTTGGAATAATGTGTAGAATCAGAATTTGCAATAAAAGGTATAGCATTCCATTTAAAACAAGAAAGTTAACGGCGACTTCCGGTAAAACCGGAAGTGATATAAAAGTGAAAGTATTTTAATATGAAAGATTGCTTTCCCTTAGGGCAGTGTACTAATTTTCAGAATTTTTGTATATTCACTTCCCCGAAAACTTTTAATAGGCCTCCCTATTTGGGAGACCCTGTATAATAAAACTTCGTAACACAACGCGTTCGCGAACAAATTAAACGGTACAACTGTGTATCGCTGTTTTGAAACATCGCTCTGCAACAAACGCGTTTGCAACGGCGTTCACTGCGATCCATTCAATGTCGGTATTTTGACGACACATCAAAGGAAAATACAGTGTGGTTCATTTCTCATCTACACATCCCTGTATTTTTTCCATCGCACACTTCATTTTTGTTTAAGAAGCGAAATTATTTCCCTACAGTATTCACAAAATCAAGTTGAAATTAAACGTCTTGGCGAAAGTTATTCGCCTATAGCGAGGAAGAGATGATTAAAAGGGTTCAAAAAGCTCATCGTTACCACGTCGTGTTTGGTAACAAATTAGGCATGTCCGAGAGACCTAATCAACGATACAGACTAAGATTCATTTATGTCCGATTTCACTAAAGCGATTTGACACTACCACTCGGATTAATTCTGAGTCATTTATAAGAAAGTAATAGGGTAAACTAGGGTTAAACCGACTGCTATTCACAATCCGCGTTGGTGAAATCGAACATTAATTTTTCCTCCTTCGATTTTTCGATTATCTGATTGTCCTCTTTGAGACCTTTAATTTAAGTACCCGCACGGTGAATTTCACTTTTCCGAAAGTTTTTTGATTATCCCCCCCCCAAATTTGATATTTCGAAATCGACTTTTAAATAATTGAATTCAGAAAATAAATCTCTATTAAACTGAGTAAAAAAAAATATTTGCCGCCATTTGAAAAAAAAAAGTTGACTATCGCCTGACAAAAATGTCATATTTAAAAAAATCTAAAATGCTATCCTGTTGTAGTATTTTTAAGCTAGTCTTATGTGCTTTTTGAATTATTGAAATCGGATCATTAATAACAGAGTTATAGTGTCGTGCGTTTTTCATAAGACAGACGGTATAGGGTGCTGCATTGATGAACGCTGAACGATGAAATTTGATAGAAATAAAGCCAGGTTACTTTGATGTTTTCCAGTCATTTATTTTAGCATTCACTGATAAAGGCCGTGCTATAAATTGAATTTGGTTACTGAATCTTTTTAAAATATTTTGAACCTGAGCAAGTGAAAAATTCTCAAACTGCACAGACAGATTCACGTTGAAGAGTACTTTAAAAAACCTAAATGGAATTTTGCTGTAAAATAATTAGGGAAGCCAATATTTGAACACCTCTAAATTAACATGAGATTTCCTATATTGCGTTCATCAATGCAGCAGCCTGTATATACATTTTGCCGAATCAAATTTTCACTATTTCTACCTTCTCCTTTCTCTCGGTCTCTTTTGTATCTCTAGTTTCTTTGAAGTGAGAACACAATCTTTCAATACATCCTGGGATTTTAAACTATGTAATTTGTTCTTATATACTACTCAACAAACAATATACTACTCAAAATTAAAAAATTTGTATTAAGCGGGAAACACATTGAGGCGGTTGCGGTGGCGATGGCGGTCACAAGCGTTCAGACAGGAGCGATTAGACGAGCTGCGTCCTGACTATCGCAACGCCACCGCCACCGCTCCCGTGATCGCCACCGCAATCGCTCAAGCGACGCGCGAACTAGAGCGGTAGCGAACGCGGTGGCGGTGCGGTCACATGACGAACAAACAAATCCGCACACCAACACGTTCAATTATCGCTGCTAAATTTAAATTGGGTCTAAATTTTTCAACGATGGACGTAGAGGAAGCAGCTTTGCTTCTCGCCCTGTTAATATTCAAATGTCGTTGTGTAATGTAAAGTGTAAAGTTCAAATGTCGTAAAAAATTGCATTTATGTAGGTACTAGAAATTTTCTGGATCCGACTTAAATGAAAAGAACAATTATAAAATATATAATTACTTTTGTACGAACGCTGTTAAACACATAACGAAATGTCTGTGCAAAAATAATTACATATTTTATACCTAATTTTCATCGAACAAGAAAGTAGCAAACGCGGTGGCTGGCGGACGCGATGGCAAAGCGATCAAACGCTGTGAATGTAATAAAACGAAAGAGCACAAATCTGCGCGTCTAGCAAAAGCGCCCGCCCTCCTTACAGCGAACTATTGCGTACCGCCTAGCGGCCTGCGGTAGAACCACAGTATAAAGCCACGCGTAAACTACAGCGGTAACGAGCGCAGTGGCGAACGCGGTGGCAGTGCGATCAAACGCTGCGCATGTATTAAAATAAAAAGGTGCGTTTAGACTTGAGCACGCACACACTGATCCACCGCGAATGCTCAAGTGTAAACGGTTATGCGCGCATGCTCACTATGTGTTTTCCTATGCGCGAACAGCACAAATCCGCACACCAACGCGTTCAATCATCGCTATATTAAATTATTTCTGATTCAGCTTCTGTTGAAGAGGCCCCAAATAGGACCGAAAGAGCTGTACAGAGGATGCTCGATGTCTTTCTTTTTTATATTTTTATATTCAGTGTGAGACAAGTCATATAAAATTGGTTGTCCACGCACTTTTTCAATCAGTTTTTCTGTGTCACACATTTTCTTTTGAGGGAGATCGCGCGAAGTAACCGGGCAAATGGTGCATGCAGCGTTCTACCGCAGGCCGCTAGGCGGTACGCAATAGTTCGCGTAAATTTGCGCTCTCTCGTTTTATTAGTCGGCTTTCACATCATACGTGCAAGTAGCACGTAGCATGCTACTTGCATCCTGGATGGACGCTGCATGCCACTAATTTTAGAACCTATGTAAACAATTGCTAATATTCACACCGGTGTAGCGTAGCATTCATGCGAACTGCCACTTGCGACGTGCAGCTTAGCTTATAGGACAAGTTCTATATTTTGCTACGTTGCTTCTCAGAAGAGACAGCGGTTTCGTCTTAAATTAAAACATTGTCAAGCTAAATGAGGGTTCTTGACAACATGTTGACACCAAACCATCAGGAACCACAATGTTGTGGTTCTTGATGCTTTTTCATCATTTCATACACGTGCTACAAACAGCATGGAGGTCTTTAACAATCACACCTTCTCTTTCTTTTTCTCCTCCTAACAACCACCGCTGCAATTAACGCTATAGCTTCATCTTCGGATGACATCTTGATTATAAAAACTCGCAAGACACTGCTAATTCGCGAATCACACAGCTTGCTATGCTACCTTGATGTGAATGCAAAATTCGCGCTGGGCGGCACACTACTTCTCAAAAGATGCAAGTAGCATGCAGCTTGCTACTTTGGTGTGAAAGCCGACTTACATTCACAGCGTTTGATCGCTTTGCCACCGCGTCCGCCACCGCGTCCGCCACCGCGTTCGCTATTTTCTTGTCCGATGAAAATTATTATAAAATATGCAATTATTATTTTTGCACAGACATTTCGTTGTGTGTTTGACAGCGTTCGTACAAAAGTAATTACATATTTTATAATGATTCTTTTCATTTAAGAAGTCGGATCACGAAAATTGCTAGTACCTACATAAATGCAATTTTTTACGACATTTGAACTTTACACTACCCAACGACATTTGAATATTAACAGGGCGAGAAGCAAAGCTGCTTCCTCTACGTCTATCGTTGAAAAATTTAGACCTAATTTAAATTTAGGAGCGATAATTGAACGCGTTGGTGTGCGGATATATTTGTTCGCCATGTGACCGCACCGCCACCGCGTTCGCCACCGCGTTCGCTACCGCTCTGGTTTGCGCGTGGCTTAAAGCGGGAAACACATTGAGGCGGTTGCGGTAGCGATTGCGGTGGCAGTGGCGGTCGCAAAGGTTCACATGCGAGCGATCACGGTAAAGTTACGTAAATTCATTGGCAGATCTATCTTGTCGTACTGTTACACAGTAGCGCGACTCTCATGAAAATATTAAATTCGCGCATAACATCCTGCGCAAGGTCTGAGTCACAATCTCGGTATGCAGAGCTCACTCATTCACGGCTCTGGTGCCGAATGGACCTTTATAATTATGTTAATACACATTATTTATGCCTTGTTTTTTTTTACCACGCCCACTAAACACTACAATCCGGCCCTGGTGTGTGAGCACGTGTGAGTTTACAATTTAAAACAAAATCGCTCACACTTAAAGCAGAACAAACAGTTCGACACATCCCCTTTAGGCCCGGTTTTTCAATATCAAGTTAAACTGTAACTTTCGGTTTATTTCCATAGCAACAATTGTGTTCTTATGGGAGTAAACTGAAGGTTAAAGTTAACATGCGATTGAAAAACCGGGCCTTAATCTACTCGAGGTCAATGAAAATCCAGTAAAGAAATCAAAGTGCCGACAAGCGAGTTGCGCTACTGTATTCTTTATACTGTGGTAGAACGCTGCATGCACCATTTGCCCGCCTACTGTGCGCGATCTCCCTCAAAAGAAAACGTATGGTACAGAAAAACTTATTGAAAAAGTGCGTGGGCAATCAATTTTATATGACGTCTCACAGTGAATATAAAAATATAAAAAAGAAAGACATCGAGCATCCTCTGTACAGCTGTTTCGGTCCTATTTGGGGCCTCATCAGCACAAGCGTAGCTCGAGGACTCAATTTGTCAATCCTAATGCAATGTCAGGTCAAAAAGCGATCGCAGGATGTCGCTAGTTAATCTTTTAATTATTTTTTTAAATGAAGAATTCAGATCTAAAGAATCGCTTACTTGCCTCTGTGGTTCCCCATCTTCGTCCACTAACAGGGCGAGAAGCAAATCTGCTCCTCCTACGTCCATCGTTGAAAAATTTAGAAATAATTTAATGTAGCGATAATTGAACGCGTTGATGTGCGGATTTGTTTGTTCGCCATGTGATCGCACTGCCACCGTGTGCGCCACCGCGCTCGTTACCGCTCTAGTTTGCGCGTCGCTTCAATGTGTGTCCCGCTTTAAACTTATACTAAATGAGAAAAAAACGAAATAACTACAGCGTTATGTAATTAAATAGATAACAATTTATAAATTATTAACAAATTTTAAACAAATAATCCACATAATATTTAATAAGTGATTCAAGAGTTATAATTAATTTGTATTTTTGCAAAAATCAAGAACGCAATCCATTAGGCGCCCCTGTTTTGCTTGCGTATCTGGAAAGTGCAACGTTCGTCATGCGCTCGCTATTTACAGCTATTTCTGTGAAGAATATTCAAGAACTTTTTTTTAATTCTTTAATAATGCAATTTTGTCAATTAAACAAAATCTCATAATTTGTACAATTTTCAAAAATGTAATTACCTATTTTTAATAATAAGAGAGAAATATTTATACTCCGAATTAACAAAAGGAATTACGATGAAATATATCTTTCTTTGATGTGTCGTCAAAATACCGACATTTGAGTGAACGCCTTCGAGAACACATTTGTTGCAGAGCGATGTTTCACAACAGCGTTACACAGCCCCGTACAGTACCATCCAACTCGTTCGCGAACGTGTTGTGTTACAAAGTTTTGTATGGCTTTACGCGATGAAATTAAAATTTCGTCCGACGCTTATGGAGAAATGAGCCAGCGCCAATGATCGTACATAAACATGCACAGTATAAGCGGCGACCCAGGCGTACTGTTGCAAGCGGAATCTCATCCTCCTTACGCTGGTTATAAGACATAGACCGATCGTGCCGTAAAATTTAGAGCTGCTGTTTACAAGAAAATAATAGCGTTTTTCACTGGCACTAAATTGTGCACTGAGTGTGCGCTACCGCACTCAGAATATTCTCATCTTATTTTAAACTCAGGTCTGTTCCATTTGACAGAATTTCAAGTTCCGAACCGTTCAAATCATGCGCAGTATGAAATTTATATCCAATTTTGTGCACTGCTCATGCTCAATACGATTTTGAACGGTTAACTCGAAATCCTGAGGAATGGAACGGACCTCTCATGTAATGAAACGGGATGGAGATATTCTGAGTGCGCAACCAGTTGCACTCAGTGTATTTACATCTTCCTTTAACCTCATGTAATAAAACGAAATGAAGATATTCTGAGTGCGCATTAGTGCAGTCATTCGAAAACACTATTAGTCCCAGTGGAAAACAATAGGTATATTCGTTTTAGAAATCCTGGGTTTCCCACAATAATGTCATCGTCAAGTAATTATATAGTGCACTTATAGGTCAAGTTGTGGTTGAAATTGATCTAGGTAAAACGAATAGATTTTGCGTTGACAAGTTGATATTAATAACTATTTAACCTAACCTCTCTAATTTAACATATATAAAATTTATTTTTATAATCAGCGTTCCCAGCGTCAGTGCTAAAGGACTGAAATCGGCAATGGTAAACATCAGGGGCGCCGGCCTAACCTAGTAAAGGCCGGTTTACACGCTACGACTTATCGTACGTTTTGTATGATAGGATAAATAGTATCATGTAAAACGGAGCGTGTAGACAGTAAAACGTACGTCTTATCGAATCGAAATGAAATCCAAGGTTGGATCGAAGAACTGATGGGAGAAGCATCATTTTTCGAGAAGGGATGCGATATGACGGAGTGTGTAAACACTATCTGCACTTAACGTCCCTTTTTAGCTCTATTTCTCAGCCTGTTTTGTGGACTTTTTACCTGATAAAAATATGTAATCGGATTTGCGGCAATGCTCCCGTGAATTTCTCACGGAGTTTATCAAAATTTATAAGTTATCCGTGTTTGTGGCAAATTAAAAATAAAGTATACCATGATCGGAGTAATCCACCTGGTTCACCTCTCAATTCTCTTAGAAGTTGAATATGAGATTACCGGCTTCTTTTCAAAAGGCACGCTCTTGACCATCTCATTTCTTTCGTAGTGAGTTTTCCTTTTCTAATAAGTTGTCGCGCCCGTAAGAGGGAAACAATTGTAGAAAACAGTAACAGTGCCTCCTCCATGACTTTGGATATGTACCGTCTCGTACTACTGGCAGTTGGAACTGAGATGGAAATCGGAAGAAAAGACGTTACTATGTGAACACTTCACAAAACGTATGTTTTGTCGTACGTTTTATATAACCGATAAAACGTACGATAAGACGCATGGCCTTCTAAATCAAAAGCGAGTTCTAACTGGCCTGGGCGTTTTGAAAAATTTACATTGAATTTTTGTGCTCGAGAAAACGCCAAAAGTCGACACTTTGGCGCTGGTTATGGGGCACTGACAGCAATGAGTGAAGTGCACTGTCATTAGTGTCAATCAATGTGAGTTCACGCAAAATTAATTAATATTGTAATTACCGTAATACAAGATAATTTATGTGGTATAAATTTTATAGATTCAGCACAAATCATTTGATCTCATCGGAGTGAAGTACGCTTGCGCAATAAGGAAAGACTGGCACTTTAAAAAGCTTTTGTGTTATGAATAGGTAATTACAAGTTACATAAAAGAGTTTCGACTTTTGATAATGTAAAACGTGTTAAGAAAGGCGTTGATAATTACGCACAATGAGAAAAAAAGCTTTATTATACATGTTGTAACTTACCACAGAAATTCTGAGTATATGCAGCTTTATATGCAGGTAAGATTTTCATCTAAAACCGTAATAGTTTAATGCTAACTTAAGTTGTCGAAATTGGACATAAATATTCCACTTTATTCCAACGTAAATAATATCCAGTATGCTCAAATTTTTACAGCAATAACATTAAATGTTCTTACACGAACTCATCCACCATTCACATGTGACAGAACAGTCAAGATTTTAGGTTAAGAAAGCGCCCTGTAAGCAGTGCTTGGCGGAGCACGCCTGAACTGCACTTTTGCGCAGGCCAGATAGAACTCGCTTTTCATTTAGAAGGCCATGATAAGACGTAGCGTGTAAACCGGCCTTAAGTTTAACAGCGTTGCCAAATGCAACTTTGGTCAGTAATACACAAATGCTTGGTTTTTTCGTACATTTATCTTCTTTGATATTCATCTAAGTACGACGGTAATAATTTTAATATAACGTGATTGTATACTTTAAAATTTGTGAATGAATCAATTATTGTAGAATCTCTAAGATTAACAAAATTTTACTGCTCGCCCAAATTAGTCGCCAGTCGCCAAAGCTAAAAATTGGTCGCAATCTGAACTTTAAACTCGCCCATTTGGCGATTTATCGCCTAAACTGGCAACACTGGTTCAAATATATTTCTAATTGGAACTCTTTTGCTACTAAACATACGAGATACCGGTATCTAAATTAAAGTAAACAACGAAAAGTCGCGTTTTATCATTTCAATAATGTAGGTATAGGTATAACATCAAATTGGCGTATTTTATATTCTATAAATTAACTATCTACTATCGTTTTTTAATTTTCCCACATTTCAAGTAAATAAAACTACATTTGGCAACACCGCGCAAAGTGCGCAAATGTATGCGCGTTGGCTGGCGCCCCTAATCTTTACCAGTGCCCTGAAATCAGTACTTTTCAATGCATATCAATAGGTACTTCAGTGCTACTTTTTAATTATCAGTACTTTTGAAAGCGGCCCTTTTCATTCTCTCCAGCAACATGTTTAATTCTGTATAGCTCAACTAACTAGAGAGCTAACTAAAGTTGCCAAAATCTTGATGATTGATGTCACTGTTCATCTACGAACTGTGAAATTAGAAATTGGACTGTAACGTGATTAGTAATTTTACGTTCTCTGTGATCCGCATATCTCTTTCTCGTTTTTCATTCGTAAAAGCAATGTTTGTCTAAATTTCATAGTGAACTAAAGTGGACTACAGAAAATGTTCTTGTAAACTTCCAGCCAACTTTCGTCATTAATGACGTTAAATTAAGGTATGTACTAAATCAACATACTTCGTATATCTATCCTTGTCGCACATTCCTCTCATCTAGGGATAAAAAACAGTTGGAAATATTATTTGAAGTGACGTTTGTCAAAGTTACTCTCAGTGGTTAAGAAAATTGAGTTTAAATATAGCATCCCAAACTTTTATCGCATCATTGCATGACATTTAATGATTCTGCCTTTTTCGTAAAAGAAAAATTCTGCACTTCTTAAAATAACAACATTTTGATTGGTAAATAACTTAACTAGATATAACCTAATACACTTTTAAATTGAAACCAGTGACATTGCGGTAAACAGAATTCCCTAAAACTGTTGTCTTCCTTATTGCACTTGCGACAATTGTATTTGTTATCTTTGTTTCTCAATCCTCTCACGAGAGGAATGGGATCGCGTTACCTGTACGGAGTGTTGATTCAGTACCTTACGTTAAATCCTTCGACCATACACTCCTAGGGTGAGTATGCTTGCAGTTTGTTTACAGCCAACATAACAGGTTGGGGTAAGGGGAATATCCAACTGCCAGCAAAACTCGACCTTAGAAGATTCTGCAAAATCCGACGTTTTCATTGGCTAGTTTACCAGAACCCTCTAATATATCGTGTCTTTTCGTTTCATTTCGACACTAGTGGCAGTTGTTAATGGTGTTTTCCTATATTTTCGTGTTCGAAATTAATCATTTCGTATTGAATTTCATTAAAAAAATAATCAAACTTAAAAAAGAATGGTGAAGGTGTGTTTCGTATGTTCACGAAAGTAGGAAAAGTCTTACCAACGTTCATATCATTTGTAAGTTCCACGTGGCATATTAATATTATTAATTCAAAACAAAATACATTAGCGACCCTGACAGGAATTATATTAAAAAATAATTTTAATGAATACGTAGTTTATTTAATAAAATGATTTTATTTCAACATCAATAAAATATTTACAAAGGTATTCGTTTATTTAAAACCCTTTTGTTGTTTCAGAATAAATAACAAAAATAATAATTAATATATGCCAAAATAGAAACACTCCTGAACATATTGTTTAAGAACCATAAAATTGTTAAAAAAGGGCTTCTTTGCATGTTTTTATTAAGTATTTATGTTAATTAAAATTGCTCCCTAATGACATTCCGCCTTTGCCGACGTTCCTTTGTAAACAGTAAACCCCTTACCCTCCTCCCGTTGATGTTGGCAGAATTTTGCTACCTGCGTTTGAGTGACATACTTCATCTAGGGGTGTATGGTCGAAGGTTAAATCACTCAAGATGTAACGTACGATGTATTTGTTGAAATTTAGTAACATTTTGTTACTAGAAGTTTTTGAAAATGACAATGTTGCCACCGCTTCAATTATCACTAACGTCAGATGTGTTTACTGTGAATATACAACACGTACATAACCTATACAACGTCAACCACCGATCATATGTAAACGCTTCAATACTTGGCAACATTGTTTTAACATTACGTCATAAATATGAACTAATACCTTTATTGCTTTATTATTTATTTATCTATGCAAGTTGGCTACTGGTCAGTGATGACTTCAGGGGCCTTATTCTCAAAACGAGAGAGAGCGTTCGTTTTGCGGGAGTGACGTCAAAATGACGTAGACTTTCGTATAGGCGCCATGCACATCTTAGAGTGCCTTTAATAATAACGTTTTCCACTGGCTGCACCGGTGTGCACTCAGGATATCTCTATCTCGTTTTATTACATAAAGCTGAACCGAGATGAAAATACACTCAGTGCACACTAGTGCAGCCAGTGGAAACGCTATAAGAGTGAAGACATATGTGAAGTCAATTTCTATTGGTCGCAAGCGATTTTCAACCTTATTTACCAAAGTCGGTAGCCATTTTCGTGCTAGAAATGGGCATGTTTCAGAATTTGGTCTACCGGTTTAATTTCTCAACCACCGGAGCATTCCAGACTTCACTGGTTGTATATTTAATGATGCGTTGGTAGAGGCCCAGGTTTAATATACCGATTACATTCGGTGAATTGTGAAATGGCCTACGTATATGTTGCGCAATATCCGACGTCGACGGATATTTTGAGGTTAGTAATTGTTCTTTGTTTTGAGGTAGGTTAATTAAATTAGTTAAACTTAATTACTCAATTTGTATGTATATACAATCCGTCTGCTTTTTATTTCAATACGGCTTTGTAGTTACAGATAGAAAATAGTAACGATAAAGCGGTTGGCTAATTTGAACCACCACCACCTAATTTTGAACTTCCCTCCTATCCCTTCCCATTTAGCACAAAAATAGCGCCTATGTCGTATATCTTCACTAGGTATATTCGTTTTAGAAATCCTGGGTTTGCCACAATAACGTCATCGTCAAGTAATTAGTGCACATACAGGCTGTTACAAATTCGAGGCTCACCATTGGGATCTCGGAAACGGTAAGAGATACGAAGTCAGTTAAATTGGGGCAAAGTTGCGTATTTTGATGCTTAATAATAATCCGTTCTGAAAAATCTTCTACGATTTGTAGTTTTTGAAATATTCCCAAAAAACAAGAAAACGTAATTTTCTTTTTTATTTTTTTCTAAAGTTATTATTGCAGGGATCTTAACAAAATTAATACATTCTACAGGCACTTTTTTAAGCTCTTTACGATGATATCATTAGATTTTACTTAAAACGTTTCGTCTCGTTCTGACCATCATCAACTTCATTTTTTCTTATGGGCGCTACATTGGGTTTTAATACCATTGAATAGATCAATTTTTTCTGATGCTTTTCCATATATCACACATCTCTATTTAATAATTTGAAACAGCTGGAAATGCAAGAAATTGTTGAAAATAACAAAACAAAGAAAAACATGGTAGAGCAGTGAAAACAAAAACCAGAAAAGTTTGATATACCTTCGAATTTTATTTCATATATCACAAAAGCTGATTTTAGTAAAATTTTTAGATCTAAAATGAATGTTATGTATCCAAGAAAATTTAAAAATGTTTGTGGTCTTAACAACAACAATTCAGTAATAGCGAGCGAAATTTCCTTCTAATAGTATCCAGAAAGACAACTACAAAACAGTAGTTGATTAGATTTGTAATTAAATTATACATTATTATTATTAAAAAGCTAGAAAATATCAAATTAAATTATGCACATGTCTTTAGAAAACTCGTATCTTAAAAGATGTTACTGCTCGAGGAAACATTCTTTCCTGTAGTCTCATAATTTTAAACATTTTATAAATAACTATGAATTACCTCTTCTAATAATTCTTCATTCTCATCATCATTAAGGCGATCTCGATAAGTCCTTCGAGTTTTATGAAAATATCCATAAAGTGCAATGTTTCCATCTAACTTAATAATATTTTTGGGTATTATGGGAAGTAAATTTATCTTGCTACTACTAAATTGTTGTTAGCACAATACATTTTCAAATTTACAAGAATGAGAGATTTTTAAAGACATAATTTCTTTTATCGTAATACTTTCTTGCTTTAATCATAAAAATGTATAATTTAATCACGAAAATAGTTAAATACTGCGTCATCGTCATTGTTGGAAGTAAATTTCTCTTGCTATTACTAAATTGTTGCTGTCAGCACAATACCTTTAAAAGTCTACGTCTTTCTTGGATTCACATCCTTCATTTTTATATCTAAAATTTTTCAAAAATCTGTTTTTGTGATAAACGAAATAAAACTCCGAAGGTATATCAAGCTTTTTTTGGTTTTTGTTTTCATTGCATACCATGTTTTCTTTGCAGTGTTATTTTCAACAATTTCTTGCATTTCCAGCTGTTTCAAATTATTAAATAGGGATGTGTGATATATGGAAAAGCATCAGAAAAATTGATCTATTCAATGGTATTAAAACCCAATGTAGCGCCCATAAGAAAAATGAAGTTGATGATGGTCAGAACGAGACGAAACGTTTTAAGTAAAATCTAATGTTATCATCATAAAGAGCTTAAAAAAGTGCCTGTAGAATGTATTAATTTTGTTAAGATCCCTGCAATAATAACTTCAGAAAAAAATAAAAAAGAAAATTACGTTTTCTTGTTTTTTGGGAATATTTCAAAAACTACAAATCGTAGAAGATTTTTCAGAATGGATTATTATTAAGCACCAAAATACGCAACTTTGCCCCAATTTAACCGACTTCGTATCTCTTACCGTTCCCGAGATCCCAATGGTGAGCCTCGAATTTGTAACAGCCTGTATAGGTCAAGTTGTGGTTCTACCAGAAATTGATCTAAAACGAATAGATTTTGTGTTGACAAGTTGACAATAACTACGTAACCTCACTAATTTAACATGTTAAACTCATTTTTATATTACGACTTTGTATTATTTATTTTTATGAGCATAATGGCCTACGCCGGTTTTATTTAAGGAAATCTCAAGAAAGTATTATGAATTCGGGTATAGAATTTTGTATTTACTTATGAACATATACAGCGGGAATGTTTTGGCAGCGAACATATACATAAATCGCACTATATATGTGATATCCGTAGTAACAAACAACTGAAACAAAACTAAAAGTTAAGGTTAACCTGAGGCTGACGCAACTAGACCCTACTCTCGAGTAGGTGCGCATTACGTCAACACCAGCGTTGCCGTAGTGGCAATTAAAACGAATATATCAATGTCAAATCCGGCAGGTCGAAAATCTAAAATGAATGCACATTTCGTTGTCGTAGGTAACTTGGGGCAGTCCAAGTCATCTAAAACGAATATACCTACTAGTAGCTGCATTCGATTCACCGATTTGGATCGATCTAAATCGATTATTATAAATATTGTTTAAAAAAGGTTTGTTTTTCAATTTAAAATGATCTCGAACTTGTACGACACTGTTAAACGCTAATAAACCAACATGAACTAACTCGCTCGGCGCTCTCTGTTTTTGATTTCGTTGATACGACTGAGTCAGTCAAGGCATATAAACTCATGTAGGTATGCTAGGATCCTATATCGACAAAGCGCATGCGGCACTTCGTTGCGCTTGCTACGTCACTGGAAGAATGATCTGGGCGGCAAGCTACATTTACAGCTATTTACGCATGAAATATCTTGAAATACTTGAGTTTTTAGTAATAAATTCCACTGTTTAAGCTTCATTCAGAATCTCGAAATTAGTACGTAAAATTAATACTTCATAATTAACGTCAAACTTTGTACCTACATTGCTTAAACCCGTTAACATTCACTACATTCTAAATTAATCTTTAAAATTAATCCACTGTGAATGATACATTTCAAAGTCAAATAAGCGATTAGCTGCAGCTTTATTACGAAATGCACATTACCAAAATCACGTGTTTCATTAAATTAATTATTTTAACGTTAAAAGATAAAATTAATAAGGAATACGATTAATCTAGAACTAGGTCAAAACCGATATTCTTACAGTAAAGTGACAAATCGTTATTTTCTTTTTGATGCACTAGATTTATCATACTCCTTATTAATTTCAAATTTTAGCATTAAAATAATTAATTTAATTATTACAATTTTGTAATAAATGGTCTAATTTATTACTAGAAGTTTTCACATTAAATTTGTCCTGTCTGTAGCAGCGTTTTTTATCCACGTATTTCTTAATAAAATTTTATTTGGGAATTGAAAGAAATGGAGGGCACTACCATCTTTTACAATATTTTTACAAATTGCCACAGCACAATTTCCAGGCATCTTTCAAACTAAAATTTAATTAAAACGAGTAAAATTTTACGTTTCGTAAACTGCTTGCTTGCTTTCACAAAGCAATCAATCAGTTTACGAAACGGCTAAAGTTATTTCAAATTCAAATTTTGCTCCTTTAACAAAATAATATTATTTGAATGTCTCAATATTTTCAACTTATTAAATTCTCCATTATATTTTTAAACATTACAGATAACTAAAAACATAAACACTAAATCTAAACTAATAGTTTACAATATAAAAATTTCTCTAAACAAACTCACGTACGTATACTTTCCGCCACTGACGTAAGCAATGATGGTCGCGCACGCCACTCTCCCCTTACCTACGTGCTTATCTTGCAGTAACCTAGCATACCTACATGAGTTTATATGCCTTGGAGTCAGTTATGTGTCGGCGCTTGTTTGTCTGAAACATCGAGATCGTCGCAAATAATTAGGGGTGGGGCATGATACTAGGAAGCTTAAAGGCAAGCGTTCACAGGCTCGCATCGCACGCGTCGCACGCACGAATCGCAATAATCGCAGAAGTTGCTCTCTCGAGAATGCTAGGAAAATGCGATCGCTGCTCTATGCGGCCTAGTTAACGCAGCGTCATATAAAACTATAGAAAAGATCATTTATGCGATGCGTGCGACGCGTGCGATGCGAGCCTGTGAACGCTTGCCTCAAAGATAATATGATCGTGCGTGTTCGTCGGCAACAGGTTCTCCGATGATTTCTAACACAATTATTAATTATAGAAATAATGGTTGAAATGTTTATAACATTTTAACATTGGCGCAACTAGGGGATGTAGCTGAGGACGCCGGATCCTTCCTCAATTACATTTAACCCACCAAAATTAAATTTAACTCACCAAAATTAAATGCAATTTATTCAAAATTAGCTTAATCTTTAATAAAAATTTCAACCCTGGTGACTTTACTATATTGTTGTAGAAAATCTGTTCAATTCTTCTTGCTATATTTTAATCTACTCTGTTGACTTTTATAATGTTATATTTTAAAATTTTAAGATTTCGTTTTAACTTCATAACTCAAAAAATTCCTTAAAACTTAAAAAAAATGGTACATAGAGACTATCAAACCCAGAACTCACTATGTAATCTTTCAGTCCCCATTTACTCTAGTTGCTCAGGTGTATTTCAGGCGTTTTGGAAAGAAAATGGTGCAGTGCGCGGTATGTGGTTGTAAAAACAATAATAATAAAAAACTACTCAGAAATGTAACTGAAAATAAAAGTAACGTGACTGCGAAAAATTCATTTTTTTGTTTTCCAAAAAATTCTGATATACAAAATGAGTGGATCTTAAAGTGTTGAAAAGACAAAATTAATGTAAAAAATTCCAGAATATGTTCAGAACATTTTAAAACCGAAGACATTCAACTAAAATATAGGTCTGATATAATAGGATATCAACCAAATTACATATATAAAATTAAAACCAGAAGCGATTCCCTCCTTGAAATTACCCACATTCTCTACAGAAGAAAACACTAGTAAATTGGATGACATGCTGAAAATTCGAGAAATGTAAGAAAATTTGAGAAAGCAGTTCGTTGAATAGTAAGTAAGAAAAGTGTGTATATTTATATTTTATTGTTTCTGAACAAAGTGAGCAAGCTACAGGAATTGAGGATTTAAAACTTAAAGACTCAGGCAATGTATCTCAGGAAGCCGAGTCCAATATAACTCAAAATTTGGGAGATAGTGAAAGGTAATATTTATTTTGTTAAATTTTGTACTTGTATAAGAGCCGGTACTTTAGTTACTGGTTCATTTTTTTTAAAATAAAAATTCCTTGATTAAAGCAGTGATTTTCTATTTATTTAATGAGCATTTTTTAATTGTTTTTTTTTTATTTTATACATTTTCTTTATTTCTCGATCATTCTTTGTTTTATTTTGCGTCAAAAATTGCACAATCGACAAATGTCTTAAAATGTATCTTAATTTTATAAATTTAAATCCAATTTTGTTTTTTAATGAGATTTTTTTAAATCATGATTTTAAAAAATAAAAATCTCTTGATTAAAATCAGTGATTTTAGACACGATTTTAAGCAAATGATTTAAATCAGCTCAACCCTGATTCTAGGCCTAATTAAATTAATTTATTCTATAATTACGTAAAATGAAACAGAGTTACCCTTCTAATAACGTAATCATAATTGCTTCACAGAAGAAATAAACATCGTTGGTACATCCTGTATATCTATTAAAAACCTATTATTAAAAGAATCGTACATTTAGTGAAATCAGACGCCTAAATAACGCATTAGCCTAACAAAAAACGTGTAAAAATTCGATAAATGGACGTTAATAAATTCTGTTCCTTCAATTCTCATACGCGAAGTTCGAATTTGTCTCCCAGTGACGTCATGCGCCAACCAAACGTAAACTCGACCAGTTATGTATCATATCTTTAAGCTTCGTAGTATCATGGGGGTGGGGGTCGAGCTTTTGGCGAGCTTGTGCCCGTCCCTGGGTTAAGCAAAGGAAATTTTAGATACTAAAAATTGTTTTAAAGGTTAATTATAAATAAATGAATACCACAACATTTTGCTTTTAAAACATTTTTTCCAAATGTCATGATATTGGCCCTGATCGGAACTCGGAACTAGTGAAATATGAAAACTAGTGAAATTTGAATTAGTGATTTTTTCCTAAATTTAGTACTTTTAAGTCTCCGTTTTAGTGCTATTTTTGTACTACTGAGAACGCTGTTTATAATAAGACTTTGTATTATTATAAGTACAATGGGCCACGCGGGTTTTATTTAAGGAAGCCTCAAGAAAGTAAAGAGAATTTTGTATTTACTTATGAACATATACAGTGGGAATGTTTTAGCAGCAAACATATAGGTACTATCGGTATTTCGCACGATTTTTTATCAAGTAGCCAGAATTTCTCTAAAATTTAGTTTTGTTTCCTCAATTTTGGCACTAAAGACATTCAACCAAATGTCAGATTGTTTGGTTATATTTTAAGAACAGCAAGATAATAAAAGTATTAGAACTGAAATAACAGAATAAAAGTAGTGACCAACCATCTTCTAATTTTGCGATTGCAAAACCCTTCTCTCCTTCAAAAAGTACGTGATTTAGCATTGTGTTGCTACAACTTTAGCATTACATTTGAAATCTGACGTTTAAAATGATTATTTTTTATTTACTAAAGTTAAAATGAGTGAAAATAACGCGGCAACGTGAGCTGTAAAAACTGAACTACATAATGATACGGTATTACAAACATATTTACGGGGGATAGCGCAATTAGGTGATATTGGTTATACGTGCGGTTCAGAAGTCCTGAAAATATTGAAAAAGCAATGTCATACGTACTTGAAAAAGAAAATTTTAATTATTTTATTAAACAACCTAATAGTGTAAATAAAGCTGAACTTAAACCTATAAGACAACAAATTCCGCTACACCAAGTTCACTCAGACGTAAAAAATAAATCAATGACATATCAAACGCCAATATTCGAGCAGCAATCATTTCAACCAAGAATATTCGGGCAACAATCGTTTCAAACAAGAATGAATCGACCAATGCCTAATTCGTCACAACGAATTGAAATAAAACCGCAATGGCAACATCAGCCATTAAGGTCACATCAAACATCTTTTAAATTTGCGAAGACGCCTGGACAATTAGAACAGAAGCAACAACCAAAGCAGACGCCTATGGATCTAGGAAGTTCAAGAATGTTAAAGTCATCAACAAGTGGTAATGCAAATCAATATTTTAAATCTACAGGTCCAAGAAATTGGGTGGCAGAAGAATTGCACTGTCAAGAACAAGAAGAAGACTTCGAAAATCAAGAATATTATTATAATCAAAATGCATATGAATCTGAAGAAATGGATGACGAATACCTGCAGGGCGATGAAGAAATCGAAGACATGGAAAATGTTGAAATAAGTGAAAATATTAAATTAAATACAAACACATCTTCGAAATTACCTTACATAATTTTACCTGAAATAAATGCCAAATTTTTAATTGACACAGGATCAACTAGATCAATGATAAGTACGAGAAAATTGGAAGAATATTTCACAGGTTTTGTTACATATGAACCATTTACAGTTCAAACAGCACATGCAATTACTAAACATAATCATGTAATTAATATTCCTTGCTTAAAGACATTTAAAGCACCTCCGCAATTAATCTTAACTTTTCACGTGTTTGATTTTTCTGACAATTATGACGGTTTAATAGGAGTGAATTTAATGAAACAACTAGGAGCAATTGTGGATGTTCCAAAAGAAATTTTGCGAACTAAATTCGGAAATATCAAAATTCATTGGGAAAATAATAAAGTTACTTTAAGTCCCCGAGAACGGAAAATAATTAAAATACCGGTAACGAAAAATTTATCAAACGTTGTAGTAAATCATAAGATTTTAGCATCGGGAGTAGAAATACCAGCTTCACTGGCGAATGCTAAAGATTTTCACGTAATCACTGAAGTAGCTAATTTTAATAATTATCCGATCGAATTAAATATCGAAGAACCAATTCCTGTCGAAATGTATCGAGAATATAAACCTATACAAACTAAAATTTCATATAATGTCAAGGAAATTGAAGAGATACAATTAGAAAATGTATATAATAAACTTCGATTAGAACATTTAAACAAAGAAGAAATGAATGCAGTAAAAACATTATGTTTCAAATATAAAGATATTTGTTACGATGAGCGATTACCTTTAACGTTCACAAATAAAGTTAAACATACTCTTAATATGAAAAATGAAGTACCAATATACATATATCAAACCTTATAGAAAGGCACCACAACAAAAGGAAGAAATTAAAAGGCAAGTAAATAAATTATTGGAACAGGACATTATTCAAGAAAGTTGTAGTCCATGGTCCGCACTTGTCAGCATCGTACCTAAGAAAATGGATGCATCAGGAGAACAAAAATTCAGAATGGTGATCGATTATAGAAAGTTAAATGATCAAACTATAGATGATAAATATCCGATCCCAAATATAACAGACATTTTGGACAAACTGGGCCGATCACAATATTTTACGACACTGGATCTAGCATCTGGTTACCATCAAATTGAAATGGCTGAAAAGGATATTTCTAAAACTGCTTTTTAAACGAAGCAAGGGCACTACGAGTTTAAAAGAATGCCTTTTGGGCTCAAGAACGCACCGGCAACATTCCAAAGAATGATGGATAATGTGCTTAGAGGTTTACAAGAAGACATATGCCATGTTTATTTAGATGACATTATTGTGTACTCGACTAGCTTGCAAGAACATTTAGAAAAATTAGAAAAGATATTCCAACGATTAAGAGAAGTAAATTTAAAAATTCAATTAAATAAATGTGAATTTCTACGCAAAAAGGTTGCATACCTAGGACACCTAATAACTAAGGAAGGTGTAATGCCAAATCCAGTTAAAATCGAAGCGATACGTAAATATCCATTACCGAGAACAGTTACTGAAATTAAATCATTTTTAGGATTGATAGTGTGACGATTGCGGCGCCAGCCTATCTCGTGCGTCACCGCCGACGCGTCTTATACGAGAAACTTCAGGCGCTCCGAGATCACGTCAGCAGACAAGCGAGACTCTCCGTCTAGAATGATCCAGAAAGACAGCCCCAGTTTAAAAGCATGCGGCCGGATTCAACGGGGAATTCATCGTTGGGAAGTTCGGCGTTAAAGTCGCGTCATAAACTTTCGCTCGGCTGTTAACATAAATTAGGATTAAGTTTTGTAAATTTTCTAGTGTTAAATGTTAGTGTTAATTAGTGGCTTTATTTAATAAATTAGTTATTAACTGTTTCGTGTTTTGTTTTAAAATAAAAACTAATAGAACCTTTAAAATCGTTACAATAGGTTATTACCGCAAATTCATATAAAATTTCGCTAAAATGACTAAACCACTAACTAAATGTCTTAAAAAAGGGTCCAAAATTATAATAGATGACGAATATAAACAAGCTTTTACGACGTGTAAAAACATTTTAATAAATAAACCAATATTGCAGTAGCCAGATTTTACTAAGGCCCAGTTTCATAAAACGTAGTTAACCACTCGATCAAGTTAATCGTGTGATTAAACTTTTAATTTAATAATTTAAACTTTCCTTCAATGATATTGCCTAATCACACAATTAACTTGATCGAGTGGTCAACTACGTTTTATGAAACTGGGCATAAACCTTTTATCTTAACTACGGACGCGTCGCGTTAGGAGCAGTTTTGTCTCAAGGGGTAGTTGGTTGTAACAGACCAATATATTACGCTTCAAGAACACTCGGTGAAACTGAAAAGAAATATTCAACAATTGAAAAAGAATTATTAGCCGTAATTTGGTCCACGAAGTATTTTAGACCATATCTATATGGACGCAAATTTACATTATACACCGACCACAGACCTTTGGTATGGTTAAATTCGTTGAAAGAGCCTGCCTCAAAACTCTCAAGATGGAAAATTAAATTAGCCGAATATAATTTTGATATCATATATAAAAAGGGAAAATATAATTGCAACGCAGACGCATTGTCAAGAATAAAAATCAATGCAATAGAAACAGAATCTATGGCAAATAACATCAGTGACGATATCGATGAACTTTTAAGAAGTATTACGGAAACGGAACAAACAACAAATTCCTCAAGAAACTTTGGACACAGCTCAGAAGCAAACAGAAAATGAAAATAACGAATTACAAGATACAATACACTCAAACGAAAATCAAGAACCGAAGACAACAATACCTACAATGGATGAAGCAATCGATATTAAAAATCCTCAATATTTTATTGAATACACTTTGTCTGCGCGTTAACAGATGTCGCCAGCCGTCAGTTATCATTTTAATCAAGTTAATGTATTTTGTCATGCGCAACCCTGCATTACCGACTGAAGAAGAACATGCGGAAGAAGGGGGTTCCAACAAGCAAGATGGTACTTGACTTGTTAGCCACGGGGTAGACACTTATATTGGAGCTCTGGGTACCTAGCAAAATGAGGTAGTAGTATTTCCCCTAATTGTAGAGGGCAGGTATATGCATAAATTTAAATTTGGCGCCTTACTTCGGGAACGCCGCCGACCTGTCCAACCAATCAAATGCAAGTTACAAGCGTTATGGCGGTTATGGCGTTGTGTCACGCAATTATGCACTTTGTGGCGTCGCGTTGTTGTTTCTTTTGGGTGCGTTTTTAAAGTGTGCGAACAAGTGTTCGTGTACTCGAACATGTAAAAAGGCGTTTTTAAATACAAATCGAACAACCTAGCTAGCGTTTTAAAATTTCCCGAGTTGTTCGAACATAGTGTTCGAGTTGCATTCTCTTGCACCTACTCGGCAGGAAGTGCACGAAGTACAGTGGCGGGAATTGGATAAACATAACCTAAAAATTCTGTAGCACGTCGATCACACAACACGATGGATACTTTGCCTTCATCGTCAGAACATTATAAGAAAGTTTACATGTCATAGAAATGAACATTTAAATTTATTACCCATTAATTTATGTAGATACATAACTACGTAAGCAACAAAAAACAAAAATTTAAGGTTATGTACATATAAATATGATATATTAGCGTTTTTATATTCTAGCGATCGAGCAAGTGTTTAAACAATTTGGAAATTGTTCGAACATATTTGGTTTGAATAGTAGGTGTCATTTAAAAACGCACCCTTTAATTCATAGTTTTTAATGTTGTTAGGATTATAAAAACACTAAGGGCGTGTACCGAAATTACCAAATTGTAACCAGGTTGGTTGTGGTTGCTAAATATTGCGTTCCGTAAATAACAGATTCCATTTAAGAAACGCAATATTTAGCTACCACAACCAACCCTGGTTACAATTTGGTAATTGCGGTACACGCCCTAATTGTGTTGTTTGTTGTGTGTATATATTGAGATTATTCTTTGTGGTGATGAAATAAATTAATGTTATATAATTGAAAAAATAAAATGCCAATATAATTTTCCAGTGTGAAAAAAGAAATGGGTGTATACTGTGAAGTTTCTGGAAGTGTGGAAAGCAATGATATGCCCGTTTTACACAGTCAAAGAAATTGATGGATTTTTTGTCTTTGAATTTATTCATGCGTGTAATACATAAAATCGTCGTGAATAAATCGACGACAATAAATTCATGAATAAATTGCCAAATTAGAACCAGCTTTGCAGTTGGGATTAACTGAAAGACGACAATAAAAAGTTGGACTGTGTAATACAAAGTGACATTTGCAATAAATTCAACGATTTCTTCATGAATAAATTTGCAAATAAATCCATCAATTTCTTTGACTGTGTAAAACCGGCAATAGATTTCCAAATCCCAATAAATACCCGCAACTTTTTCAAAGGTGGATATTGGTTTGTGAAAGACGAGAACTTTTAGAAAGATCTCCAGAAAATATATATAAGAACTGTCGTAAACACCTTATGGAAAACTGTTTCGGCAGAAATAATATTTTACTTCATACAGCTATTCCCACTGAACATTTACCAGGTAGTAATCTGCCTTTAATTTTGATAGATAACCATTATTATTAATTTCAATTATGTTATTTAGAGCCCCTGCAAAAAGAGACAATAAATGAAGAGAACCAGCAATTAGATGAACCTGTTCCAGAAGGTAAGAGTATACCTGTTCCAGAAGGGGAGACTATTTTTGGATTGATTACCCTGCATTTAGTTTATGGTCAGTGTTGTTGACATTGTTTAGTCCGTAGTAATTTTTTATTTTGTTGGACCACTTACCTGTTTGATTGTGGAGATTATAATTTGATATGAAAATTTGAAAACAAAGGTCAGAATCTTTTATTAGCATAAATCGAGTTGAATGTTGAAGTGTGAGGTACCAACAGCTGATTGACAATTGTTAACCTGAACGTTTTTACATTTAGATGATGAACTGATGAGCATTTTTTTGTTTTTATTAAAACTAAGCAGACTAAGTCGACCCTGTTATTTCAAAATGACGACAGACCAAAGAACCATATTTTGAGAAATCACAGTTTTTAGTTTTAGTGTAGAAAATACAATAGGATGATCGTGAACTTTACTGAGGCTTTGGTCTGTTCGCCCTTTTGGAATTATACTGTCGAATTGTAGACTACATAAAAATTATAATTTTGTATATTACTCTGACGTTAATTCTACAGAGGTTGTATGTATTATGATGCACTGTACTTATTTTATATGTACTTAAATATAATTTGTTTTATCAAACTGTGTTTTACTTTCAATTTTACAAGTTATTGCTGGGTTTCACCAACACTGAATACATGTAACATCGACTAAAAGTAAATATTGCTATGGTTACACCATGGCCGGCTCCATTAACATTCACTGACGTGTATGTATGGCCGTTTCAATTTGACTTTTAAAAATTTGACGGGTACTCCACTCAGCGCCTCTTGTGAGTTTTTAAGTAATTGCAGTTGCCATTACGTTACTATCAGTAGTTCTGTAGTATCTTTAATAGGGAGCGCTGAGTGGAGTACTCCATGGCATGCTTTCTGGAACCGAATTTTAGGCGAATTGACACGGCCATACATACACGTCAGTGAATGTTAATGTTGCTGGCCATGGGTTACACATGATAAAACCATAACAATATTTATTTTTAACGTATGATTATATTTATTTAGTGTTGATAAATGATAAATGAAAATTAAATATTGAAATATCAAAGGTTATATTTGGGTTTGGAGCTACGGTTACTTTTTCCCCTAATTGTAGAGGCCGCTTTACAAGGTACTCCAACTTTCTATTGACTGTCCCATCTATTTATGTATTATCTATGGTGTTAGCTTACGTATGTACATTACAGTTTCTTTGTGTGCATTACTTTTGCAATAAAAAAAATCAAAAATTGTCCTTCGGCTTTCACTTTCGCAATAAACACAAACCATAAAGTTTGGTCCAATCGCAGCCGGATCTACAGAACCATAGACAAATATAAGACATCCCATAGGTATTACGGAATTGGCAACGTGAATATAGTTGGGCGTACCCACAAGGGGGGCGGTGATGATGGGTGTTTTCAGACGAAAATAATCGACTTATAGAAAATAGGTGTCACGGCAATACCTGTGTCTGAATATCCTGAGATCCTGACCAATGTGAGATGTCGACATCTGTAATGCATATGTGTAATGCTGGATGCATATTTTCTAAATTTTATTATTTTAAATTTTACACAAAACCTCATGTTTTGTGATTAATTACACGCAATATGTGAGTGCTAGTGTTTTGACCATATCTTAATGAAAATAATTTAAAGTATCTAATGTGTAAGTGTCATGTTAGTTAATTGTAACATATAGGATTTTTTCGCGACTAACCGTGTTAAGATATAACGGTTATAAACGGTTAGTCCCCCACCTATCAGCTGATGAAGTAACGGTTATCTATTACCGCGAAAACATATTTGAATCTCGTAAGTACTAAATTTGAATGATTCATAGCAAATGAAAATAAATTGATTTTGCAATTATTTCGTAGAATTTATTACAATTGGGACATTAATGCATGAAACAAAAACAATATGAATTATTCTTAATAAGTTTTTTTTGGATTTGTAAATACCTAAGCATAACATATCCACACATGTCAATACAAAAACAAACAGCAAACACGGCCCTAGCCTCACTTTTATAACCGCTTTTCGTTACACACGTCGAGAGCTGTGTTACTGATTCAATAACACGGTCACAAATGATGACGTTGCTCACATACGTCATAACACCTTCCCCTTGATAACCGCTGTCAAGAAAATGAAGCGGTAATAGTAACCGTTGCGTTCGTCAGTTCAACGGTTACTCGCGAAAAAATCCTAATAGTGTGAAATGACTTTATTAGAAATAGGTTAGAATTATTTGACGCTACGTCAGTTTATAAGTAAATAGGTTAGATTTTTTAAAAGGCATGTATTATCAAGTCCCTGTTGTCAAGTAGACAAGTAATTGACAAAAGCAACCAAATTTACAATTGGAAAAATTGCATTTCCCGTTTTTTTTTAATTCAGCTGTATATGGCCTTTCTTGTATAATTTCAAGAATTCAAACGTAAAGCGCACCCTCTAAATATTAATTAAATTCAAAAATATTTCGTAGGTGTCATAATATCACTAAAAGACAACATAATTTTGCTATTAGGTAAGATTATCTCAAAGTTTGGTTTTTTGACCCACCCTATTGCGCACTTCTATCGCTTCTATCATTGTCTAACAATTTGGAACATCAGATGTACTCTTCTTACACGAAGAATGCGCTATCCACGTTAGTCTATATAATCAAAGAGATGGCACAACCAGTAAATTATCTAGTGTCTTTCAAATCAATAACATGCCACCACCAGTGTTGCCAATTGGGCGACTTGGAAAGTCCGTTTGCGATTTAATAATTGAATTGGCGATTTGGCGACAAAATAGGCGACATTCCATTGTAGGTAGAAAAATTGAAACTGATTTTCTTAATTGTTTTACTTGAGAGTAATTTTAATACGTTAGTCAGTGGTGATGGTTATATCTTTGGGGATTTTTATGTTTCTATGTTGCACATTAATAGAGAGAGAGAGACATATAGACATATCACTACCGTGCGTCGATGTGATGTCAGTTGTGCTGTAACGTCACAATCAACTTTCAAATATAGTAAATGGCAAAGAAAATATTTTTTAGCGTGGGAAAAAGAAACCTGGTCAAATATTCTTAGATATAAAATTGTGCTTATTTAGGATGGTTAACAAAATGTGATGATCCCATAAAGGAGGCCTATTGGTAATGTTGATAATTTTTATTCTGTTAATTTTATTGATAATACATGAAGATAAAAAGTAATAGGTAGCAATAATTTATGGTTTCCACTATGGGGAATTCGAATTGACGCTCGGGGAGCTCGGAGTGTTCCTTCTCGTACATACACTGAAACGCATTCGCTCTCCCTCACACTTCTGCTCAGATCTGTCCCGAGCGTCATCTCGAGTACACCCTATAATGTGACGAAGACATTGCCGCTTTTTAAAGATTTAAGTGCAGTATGAATTCAAATAGTCTTAATTGCGTACTTAAATTTCGCGCTAATTTTATAGTTGGCGATATTGGGCGATTTCACGGACAAATACTGGCGATTTTAACTTCACGATAGTTGGCAACGCTGGCCACCACTGACAGAACCGGAAAACACTGGATCTGCCATTGATCTGTCATTCAGCTCAGCTCGGCCTTCATTATTTTCTGGTATTTCTGTTGGTGACGGATCCCCGAATATTCGCAACTCTGCCATGTAAAGTTCCTAGATAGTATAAAGTACGGCAATAGGGAAGCCATTTTCTGGCTTATTATGCGCGGGAATTTTAAAATGAAAATTTTGGTTGATTTTGATGGCAACGGAAAATAAACATAAATGTCAATTTTTTAGAGCTTTTACTGCGCAAGTCTGAGCATGTAAACTGTACTGTTTGTTGACTAGTAAATTTCTCCCATAATAAACTACAATGTATTTTTTTAAAAATGCCATAAAGGTTGGCCATGAAAATTAAAACTCATGTCGTAGCTTGACATCTAACACATGCCAAATCTGAAAATTTAAAGTAAATGAATGGAGCTAAGACATGAATTTTCTTTTCCACAGCCACCCCTTATGGTATTAAAAAAAAAACACATAGTATAATAACGTCCTTCCAACCCTTTAACACGATTAACCATTGTAAATCGATAAAAATAGACAAAATCCAATAACCGTCACAAACTACAAATGAACAAACCAGGAGCACCATGGGACACGGACGATCACCTTCGAGTTTCGAGCAAGCACAAATATTTTACACATAACGCAAAACTGCAATATTTCCGTTACCTGCAAAAACTACTCCATTTTTTTCTATCAAAACTCAAAATTTTAAGCAAAAGGGTTTTAATAATCATGTCTTCAACGTCTTTAGATTAATATGGCTTATTTATTACGGTGTTTTTAATATGATTTATTTCGTATTTCTAATTCCTTTTGGGAGCTGACATTTATACACTGCCAAAAAATCTAAAACTTCTTCGTTTCCATGACAAATATTTGTTTATTCAACTCAAATACACAAGTCTGTTTGTGTCACGTGACACAGACGCCATATTTTGGCTAGTTTTTAAAATTTGGTCCTAAACTGTGTATTGCCGTACTTTAGTAATCTAGGGACTTTACCTGCCATGATTTGTTCGAGATTCTTAATTTTGTTATCTTGCTGGAACAGTATCTCTTCCACATTTTCTTGCAGATTCCTTGTCTCTTCCGATATTTTTACCACTAGTTTATCCTCGAGCCTTTGTAATTATTCTAGAAATTCATCCTTTATATTTTCAAACTGTTCTTGTAATTTAGTTTCTAGATTTCTCGACTGTTGCATTAATTTATTTTCAAGTTTCTCTTCTAAAATGTTCACGTTTTTTCCGTGTTTCTAGAATATTCCATTAATTTATCTAGATCATCTTTCAAATTTCCGGATTGTTCCAGCGATTTATTTTGCAATTCATCTTTGAAACTTCTAGATTAGCGAATAGTAGTATAGCTATGGGCGTACGAAGCCAATTCCCCATAAGGTTTAACATAGACCTCGAATCTTGCAATTTATGCGCGGATGTTGGCGAGGGGAGCGCGGGGCAGAGGGGACGGGAGGTCGCGCGCAGCAGCTGAAGGGGGACGCGGGCAAGCAGGAACGAGAGGGGGGACGCGGCAGTGGAGAACGAAAGAGAGAGGTAGAGAGTTTCGCTCTCTCTTGCAGCAGCAGCAGCAGCGTGTAGTTCCAAACGTGACCATGCGATTTTGAGTAGATGGCGCCCTAAGTAAGGTACTAAATCAACACTCCGTACAGGTAACGCAATCCCATTCCTCTCGTGAGAGCATTGAGAAACAAGGATAACAAATACAATTGTCGCAAGTGCAACAAGGAAGACAACAGTTTTAGGGAATTCTGTTTACCGCAATGTCACTGGTTTCAATTTAAAAGTGTATTAGGTTATGTCTAGTTAGTTATTTACCAATCAAAAAGTTGTTATTTTGAGAAGTGCAGAATGTTTCTTTTACGAAAAAGGCGGAATCATTAAATGTCATGCGATAAAAGTTTGGGATGCGATATTTAAACTCAATTTTCTTAACCACTGACAGTAACTTTGACAAACGTCACTTCAAATAATATTTCCAACTGTTTTTTATCCCTAGATGAGAGGAATGTGCGACAAGGATAGATATAAAAAATCACTAAATGCGTTACCTCTATACGAAGTATGTTGATTTAGTACCTTAGCCCTAAGTGAATAGCGGCGACACGCGCGTTTAATTTTCAAACGATTCTTCGCTGTCTTGTTTGCGTCACTTGGTCGATTAATCGTGCTTAATGAAGAAATTTTTTTCGCCGTTGCGCGGAGGAAAGGAAGATTCGAAGCCGGTGTCCGCTGTTTGCAAGGCGTTCGCCTAACGCACTCGGCTATCGGGCATCTAAGGAGCGGCAGGTTAACAAGCGGAATAAAAAAAAGAGAGCTCAACTGTCGTTCGCTCGCCGAGGGTGCGCGTGCGGGTCGGCTTTCACTCAGAATGCTTGGGGTAGGTTGCTGCATCAAGGGTGCATCGTGAAGGCTGGGGCGGCAGTCTTGTAGCCTCAAGCGTGAGAGGGGGTATTGAGAAATTATACATGCACGTTATAGGTTAAAGCGTTTTATTTTCATTAAAAAAAATGTTCACATTTGGTCTTTAAAAATTCGTAAATAATTTTTACATTAATTATGGAACATATGCTGTAGGGCTTAGTATAGTGTAAACAAGATCCATGCATCTTACAAAGTTTTGGTATTCCTGAAATTGTTTCTAAAATTATAATTTCTTTCGAAGGTAAAAATTTTCGAAGACAATTTATTTTTTGGTGTCCTTTTACATATATCCGCTGATACTGTTGAGTAAATCTGTGTAGAGTGTCGGCAATTTCATGGTAGGGAGTGTAGCCATCCGACCAGGGTAAACAATGATGATTTTGTTCTAACCAATAAACTTGTTTTCTGTATTGTTTATTGAGATTTTTGAAATGGGTTGGAGGTTTAAATATGAAATGTGCTGTACCTTCTCCATCGAAGATTGCTAATTCTTTTACGACGAACATATCCAGGTCAAAACCTTCCATATCGATAATCAATGATCTTGTATTAGCTTCCTTCTTATAAATTTAATGTTTTTTGTGCAAAACTGGATCAATTATTTCTGATAGCTTGTCAATGCGTCTTCGAAATCGTGCTCGATCGCATGCGTATTGCATCCATTCGTTTTTTTCCTTCTTCTTCTTCTTGCTCGTCACTTAAATTAAATTCTAATATTTCTGATGGTTCTGATGTAAATTTGACGTTTTTTTATTCATTTCGCTCAAGGTTTTTATTCGTACGATGCAAATAGAAGACTGAAAAGTAAAGAGTCTTGTTGACAGTAAAGAACAAGAGAAAAGCGCTTATTTGCATTTTTTTTAATATGTTCACGTAATGTTGACATTACTAACAAATAACTTTTTGCGATTGAATGCAATAAAACAATTATTTATAAAAATTTTATTTATTTGCATTTTTAACATAAGACATTTAGATTATTTCTCTAACAATATTTGTTGCGGGATTATATTCCACAACTTTATCGTGAATTATTAGACAGTACGCAGTCATTTCAGGCCTAAAATCAACTTCGCTTTCAAGTTTGAGTCGTATTGTTGAAGATTTTATCGATTCGTTTTGATTTGAACAATCGATGACGTACATGGCATTAGTGCAAAATTCTTTTAGATTCATAATAGGCGCGCTGTTGATATGTCCGTAATAGCTTTTTTGAAAATCTGCGTACATTAGATACGCAATTCCGAATTTATTTCTAGTCATTTCGAGATTTAAATTTTTATATGGGTAGCTTTCGGCATTCAAATGCAATTTTATATTCCTAATATAAGCATGATCGAAATCGTCTCCGTCCTTATCATGCTTATCTTTTTTACCATCCTGAAAAGCAACGATAACATATCTAGGTTTCTCCAAGTTTGTTGATGTTCTTATCGGCCAAACATCGTTTTTGGTCTGACGCATACTAGGAAGCTCGTGCAGTTCCCATTGCCTAAATGGAATGTAAATTGATTGCGATTGCTGTAGAACTTTTAACATTTGTAATTTCATTTCATCATTGAGAGTAATGTGAGGGACACGCCATTCGATTTTCTTTACGGTGATATTTGCAGTTTTCGTGCCAGAACTTATATAGCAGTTGTTATCCGTTCTTGAACGAAGCAATATTATTTCCTGCTTGGCGTTTATGATAATTTTCTTATAGTCTTCAGCAAAACCCAGCAAAAATTTAAGTGGTATGCATGCCGTAAATTTGTTGAGTTGTAAAGTCGGATGTTCATTTTGCAAGGGTATCCATCCGGCCACCTGCAAAACCTTACTCTCTGCTTCGTTGTAGGACAAGTATGCCTTCAGAGTGCTCGTCATTCCAACATTTCGAACTTTGTCAATTTCTTTTCCATCTATTTCATAGCGCAGTTCTTCAAAGAGAAATGCATACGCGTTATTCGTTAATTTGCAATTGTCCGTACCTTCGGGATTCTCTTGAAACGTTCCTTCAATGTAGAGGTAACTTTCATGTGGATACGTATAGATGTCTTGATGACTTATTGAGATTCTCACTTCATCGTTGTTGTTGAAATTTTTATATGTAGGGGAATACCAATGAAATTGCTTCTTGGTTATTGTTTCATCAAAGTTGAGACTGTCGAGGAGTTGTAACATTGTTGATAGTGATGTTTGTCTTCACTTTAAAACCCAAACTTTGTAAAAACTGTACGTTGCTAGGTGTTAATCTCTGGACAGACGACTGTCGAATGAAACGAGCACAATCAATGTCCTCCTTATTATTATTATTATTATTCTCCTTGCTGTGATTGTTGTTGTGGAAGCACAAACCCATTATGCTGCTTGCTTTCTTAACTCAAGACTGACACGAATTTGTTCACCTCTGAAATTTTTCAGAGATCCGTTCTGGTCTAACAACGTTAGGGTAATATTGTTGATTTTACGCACTACTACTGGCAAATAGACGATATTATGTGATGCAATGTTGATGCTATAACCGGGGTCGACGGACGGTGAAAACTCGAAAATCGTATGTGACAGCTTGTCATCGTAAAATGAATGCGTTGCAATGTTACATTCAACTCGTACCGTCGCGTCGTGACTTTAATAATTTCAACGGGCATATCTGAATGATGCAGCTTATTAGCTTCCAACACTTTTGGTGAAAATCCTAGCATGCGCCCGATGGAGTCGGATTTTTCAAAATTAATTTCAAACGCACACTTGATTTCACATTTCAACGTATTGTTATTCGGTTGTAGAGACAAAGTATCTTTCTACTCCTTTTCGTTGGCTGTAGGATTGGAAACCGCTTTCTGTAGAAATTTTTCCAAATCTTCAATCTCATAAGAACCAGTTGGAATGTTTAAAACTTTATCAGTATCATAATAGAATTTATTATTTTTTCCTTCTTCAACGTTGGGTATGGTGTTGTAGGTAAAAAGACTGAGCAGACCTATCTGATACTCGTGATTAGGATCTAATCCAATCGGAGGATAATAACTTGCCGAAAGTAGGCTACTGTTGCTCACTAGAGTGAATATTCGCAACATGACGCTGAATGAAAGTAAACAATAATACAGCCTATGTCTTTCCAACTACAACTGTTTATTTTCCTACAAGTTTACATTCTTTATATAAAAAAACTAAACATAAATATCCACAATTTACAGCATTGAATTTCTAAAATCTATCGTGATTATACCGGCTGTTTCAAATTGCGTGTGCACTGAAGGGATCTTCTAAACTGTAAGAGATACAAATTTGGTTAAATGGAAGAAAAGTTGCACGAATCAATGTCTAATTCGTATTCATTCACAGAATGAATTTTTTCTTATTTCTTCTTGAGATATTGATCAAAATGTAAAAATGTCGATTTTCTTTTTTCCTCTGTATCTCTCGTATTATAAATAATTTTGAAATTCTGATTTAACTTTCTAGTGGCACTTTTTTATTCTGCTTCGAATAGAAGGGGCAGAATTTAAGTCAAACCTTTCGTCTTTCCACGACCATCATCAGTTTCGATTTTTTAAATACAACGTATATCTTTTAATTATTCTATTCGATAGCATTTTTTCTGCTGATTGCAGTGATGTATAACAATTAATACTTTTTTCAAGTAAAGTTAAAATATGATAAAAAAAAACTTGATACAGTTTCGTCATGATTTATTTAATAAGTAAATTTATTCCATAGTACTTTTTTTACTTACTGAATATTAATAAGTAACAATCAAATGTCGGAAGAGGAAAAATCAATAAAATAAATCAATCAATCAATAAAAAATCAAAGGGCTAAGATCTAGTGATCATGGAGGCCACGCGACAGGTCCATTTGTACCTATCCATATATCAGGAAAAGTCTGGTTCAAATAATTTGTTGTTATTTCAGCATTATGTGCTGGTGCTCCATCATTTTGAAATCACAATTCCCTAATATGATTTAAAGGAATGTAATCTAAAATATTTTCCAATGTTGTCCTTAAAAAATCAATGTAACGTTCAGCTGTTACATGATTTTTGTAAATGATCGGACCAATAATTCTATTATGCCAAATACCACACCAAACATTTAAGCTGAATTGTATCTGTGGTCGCACTTGTCGAAATCTTTTTTGATTCTCCCTGGACCAATATCTATGCATATTTCTATTAAATATTCCCTTGTTTGTAAAATTAGCCTCGTCAAAAACTAACTGGTGTAACAAATTCTTTTAACGGATACTACAAATGTGCACTATCAGTGTCCGTTAAAAGTATTTGTTGTACAATAGCTACAGAGACAAATATTAAGTAATTCATTGAAATTTACACTATAGCTAAGAAAATGAACTAAATATTTGAAATTATGTATTAACTAAAATTTTCATATAAAGTCTGTATTATTTAAGCTTCAAATTAATAAAGACAATTAAGTGTGATATACCATTACAATCAGGAGAAAAAATGCCAACAAATACGATAATAAAAAGCTATACGTTGTATTTAAAAAATCTAAACTGAGGATGGTCGCGGAGAGACGAAACGTGTGACCACAATTCTACTGCCCCTACTTGAAGCAGAATCCAAAAGTGCCCGTAGAAAGTTAAGACAGAATTTCTAAATTATTTTTAATAAGGGAGTTACAGAGGAAAAAAGAAAATCGATATTTTTACATTTTCACCAGTATCTCAAGAACAATTAAGAGAAAATTGATTCTGTTAATGGATATGAATTAAGCAATGACTGGTGCAACTTTTCTTCCATTTAAGCGAATCTGTAACTCTCACGGTTTAGGAGATCTCTTCAGTCCACATCCAATTTGAAACAGCCGGTATATTATGCGACTGCCTTCAAAGTATCGAATTAATTCTAGAGGTGGTTGGAGATTTCCGAAATTGTCAAAATACAAAACTGTTTGATTTCTTTTAACGTAGGCAACCCAGTGAGAACCGGGTCCGTTTTTAGAATCCAAATTTACTATGCCGCTTTCGAAACGATACGGTCGTCCTGGAGGTAATGCATCGCGCATAAAAACACCTCTGAAGTAACATATATTTTTCTTTGCAAATTTCATCAGTTCAGAATCTGTTAGTGCTCTTCGAGGCAGTCTATTGATTAGTTTTTTTTTCTTACGATACGGCTTCAGGTAGAGACCACTACCTCTTTTTCCCAAGGCGATCGCTTCCATTGTTTCATTGTGTCGTTTTGTTTCTTCCAATTTTCTCCTAGCCCCTTTAGCTTTGTTGACTGCGCTTGCAATAGATGCACCACCAGCAAGAGATCCTGCAGCTCCGAGACCAGCAAATAACGGTATGAGAAACGGGATGATACCTCCAACTTTTGGAACGGGAATTATTCGAGGTTTTCGAATGTTTTTCTTACCGCCCGCTTCTTTCGTAGCAATTTTGGCCGATGCTCTTGCAATTTTAATCGCTTCCTTCGGATCGTCTAGATTTTTGAATTTGCTTACATTTTGGCGAACTTTTTTGACAATTTCTCTCAAAGCTACTTTCTTTCTAGCTCGAGTTCCATTACGGTTACGATGACCCATTCTTAACTTGCGTTTAGCTTTCATTGCTGTGGTGACGAACCAACTCGCTGACTTTTCACCTACGACGCGTTTTTCGCTTTGACACGACTCCAGGCTCGTTCTTCCCAACACCTTATCCGCTATATGTCTGTTTTCTGAATCTTTAAACTTTGAATATGCAATGTCGTGTTGTTTACAGGCTCGATCGAGTTCGTTAATGCCCGGGTCACCTCTTTGCAAGCATTTGTACCTGGTCCGCAATACTGTTAACCACCGGGAATATGTAATTCTATCAGTAGCTTGTTTCTAAATGAATTTAAGACACCCGTACCATTGTGCGTAATCATTTACTCTGAGAGAATAAAAGAGAATATATTACACATATATAACTCGTGTCTAAATAAAAACCTGGTCAAGTAGGCTGCATTTAGTAATTCTGCTATGTAAATGCAATGGATAAATTCTCGATCACAACCCACTTGACCAGGTTTTTATTTAGACGCTCGTTACATATTAGTGAAAATGAGAATTGTGAAACAAACACATTCATTGTCAGTCAGCAATATGAATTGCTTGTGTGAAAAAACTCAAGACAAGAGTCATCCGCTGCTGCCTTCAACTATGAGGTGTATAATTGCCGGCGCTTCCAATTGTGGTAAAACCAATACCGTGTTGTCCTTAATCGTTCACCCGAACGGTTTACTCTTTGAGAATGTTTACGTTTACTCAAAGTCCCTGTACCAACCAAAATATCAGGCTCTGGAGAAAATTCTAACGAAGTAAAAGGTGTAAATTATTATGCATTTAAAGAAAACGATGAAATAATCAACGCCGAGGAAGCCAAGGAGAACTTGATATTTATTTTTGACGATGTCGCTTGCGATAAGCAACACAAGATAAGAAGTTATTTTAGCATGGGACGTCATAAAAACATCGATTGTTTCTATCTTTGTCAGACTTACACCCGAATCCCGAAACACTTGATTCGTGACAACGCCAACTTTTTAATTTTATTCAAGCAAGATGAAACAAATCTGAAAAGAATATTTAATGACCACGTCGGTACTGATATGTTATTCGATCAGTTCAAGTCAATGTGTGCAGAGTGCTGGAAAGACAATTACAGCTTTTTATGCGTTGCAAAAGATTACGATATAGACAAGGGCAGATATCGAAAAGGTTTTGATCAATACATACTGTTATAAACAGCTAGCAGTTACTCAAAGAACAAATATAATCGGATATAAACAGATAACAGTTTAAAGAAAACAGCTAGTAGTTAAGAAAAAACAGGTATCAGTTTATAGAAAACAGATAGTAGTTTAGAGAAAGCAGGTGTGATGGATGAAAAGGCGAAAGAGAATGTAAAATTGGAAATTATTAAAGCAAGCAGGGCAATAAGAAAGAAATATTTGGCTTTGAGGAAAGGTAAACTTCAAAGAGACGATGAACTGATTCAAAAGTATGAACCAATCACCGAACCGCTTAAAGATCTAGTGAAAAGTGTACAAAAAGTTGAAAAACAATCAAATTATTTTCCCATAAAGAAGAAAGCTGAAAACGATTCTATGCTTGAACAACAACAACAACAACAGCAACAAGAACAACAACAGCAACAACAACAGATCAGACAGTCATCTTTTATTCATGCAGAACCTGTTGAAGAACATAATCCGTTTTCCACTGATGAAGAAGAATAAATTAATACAAGCAGAAGGCTCTCGAATTACAGAGAAATGTACCACTCTATGACAGAGACGAATCCAGAAACTGTGAATGACTATTTAGCTAAATTCCACCCCCTTCCAAGGTCCTACATTGAAGGTTTAGTACAAGACTCTCATGGTGAATACAATAGTGTGTATGGTATTCATCACGATCCGTCTACCGAAGGATGGCGAATAAGTGATGGTGAAGTTACATGGGATGGGAAGATTTAATAATTAAGAATATTACATATAAGGGAACTCCGGGATTGTACGAATTACTATTTGTTATGTTTTATTCTTGTTAAAACTAATGTTACAAAAATGTATTTTATCAAAAACAACTGCTATTATCAAAACATTCTTCTTATCAACGAAAACAGATTCTAAGCGGTCTGTGATTGTACCGTCCTAGATTATTTTATTAATAGACATATCATTCCTCCTCTCTTAAATGTTCAAGTTCCGGGAACATATCGGACTGGTGGACGCCGATAGCGACGTGAACGTCTTATAGTCTGTTCTGATGAGTCTGATAACGAACTAGGAGGTTCAGTTACAACTGTGGGAATGGCTTCAGTGGTTTCTTGTTGTAATGCATAACTGCTGCTGTCGGTATCAAATTTCTTCTGTTGTTTAACCACGGATGCTTCTCGTAGAATGGTAGCAAGATTGTAAGAATCCTCGTCGTTGTTCTCCGAGTTAGGGACAGTACCGTCATTTGTGCCTTTGCGCAACTGATTTTGATGTCGTCGATGTGTTCCGTTTCTGGCGGTGCTGACGAGGTACATCATCTTACCAATTTTTGAATGATGCGACCTTTAACCCATATATGTGAATTGTTTGTATACAGTTTCACATAAATCGGATCATTGATTTTAAATTTTGTGGTCCAAATACCAGGCAAGGGTTTGTAGTCAGGTGCTTCCAGCATGATTGAAAGTTTTGTACGGTAACTACGACCATGCAGAAGCTCTGCAGGTGACTTACCAGTTTGTGGATTTGGTGTCGTGCGATAAGTATACAGTAGTTTTTCATATGCTGCTTTCTTTGTAGTATTTCCTCCCCACATATTTTTCTTCATTGCCGTTTTAAATGTCCTGACAAAACGTTCAGCTTCGCCGTTTGAAGCAGGGTGAAAAGATGCAGTTGTGATATGTGTGATGCTATTCGTTTCGCAAAATTTCTTGAATGTTTTCGAAGTAAATTGTGTTCCATTATCCGATACGATTGTTTCCGGTAGCCCCTTTAGGAGAAAAATGTTTCGAAGAGCTTCAATTGTAGTTTGTGTCGTAATATCAGGAACAATTACAATGAATGGAAATTTTGAATAAGCGTCGATTACTATTAAATAGTAGTCACCTTTGAAAGGTCCTGCGTAATCAATATGCAGGCGTTGCCATGGATGTGTAGGAATAGGCCAACTTTCATATGAGCGAGTGGGATTTGTTGCATTATGTTGGCATGGATTACAGTCTTTGATGAGTTTTTCCACATCTTTTTCGATTTTCGGCCACCAACAATGTCGTCGAGCAAGTTGCTTCATTCGAATAATTCCCTAATTCCCCAGTGACCATCGTGAAGAAGTTTTAGCACCTTCGAGCGTAATAATTCTGGAATGATGATGCGAGTGTGATCTGTGAACCAAACAAGTGCTCCAGCTTTGAGACTGATTGTGTTCCGCCGAAGAAAAAATGGTTTTAAATCGTCATGTTCCGATGGTAGCTTTTCTGGCCAACCATGTTCAACATAGTGTGTTACTGCACTGAGAATCTGATCCTGGTCTGTTGCATTTGCAATGCGCTCTAGATCGATTGGAAAATCAGTTTCTTCCGCAATATTTTCTAAGAACATACATGCTGTTTGTTCTTTATCAAATGAAGTGTCTGGACCAGATGGGAGCCGTGATAGTGCATCAGCGTTTGCATGCTTGTCAGTTGATCGATAACGTAAGCCTCAAGTACACGGGGCGAGTTTACAAGCTACAAGCCGGCTTTTTCACAAGCAGCTCGTAAACTAGTCCAGTGTACTCGATGCACTCGCTCCGTTAGCCGCTTGTAAAAACGCTCTGGAAAAAGTTGAACTGCCGGCGACTTTACACGCCACTCGCCGGCTTTGAGCGAGCTAGCTTGCAAACTAGCCACGTGTACTCACAGTAGCTTGTGCACAAGTTTGCTGGTAGCATTGGTTTCCACACGCCAGCTAGTTGGCTACTGAGCAACTGGGAGATTTTGTGTGTACTCGATTACTAGCGCACTCGCCGATTCGCCGGCTTTTTACAAGCCGGCTTGTAGCTTGTAAACTCGCCCCGTGTACTTGAGGCTGTATCGTATACCGATAAGCCATAAAGCCTCAAGTACACGGGGCGAGTTTACAAGCTACAAGCCGGCTTTTTCACAAGCAGCTCGTAAACTAGTCCAGTGTACTCGATGCACTCGCTCCGTTAGCCGCTTGTAAAAACGCTCTGGAAAAAGTTGAACTGCCGGCGACTTTACACGCCACTCGCCGACTTTTGAGCGAGCTAGCTTGTAAACTGGCCACGTGTACTCACAGTAGCTTGTGCACAAGGGGCTAGTAGCATTGGTTTCCACACGCCAACTAGTTGGCTACTGAGCAAGTGGGAGATTTTGTGTGTACTCGACTACTAGCGCACTCGCCGACTCGCCGGCTTTTTACAAGCAGGCTTGTAGCTTGTAAACTCGCCCCGTGTACTTGAGGCTTGAGGAGAATAGCCCAGCGAGCAAGACGCTGAAGTGATGTTGCAGGTAATTTCTTGTCTGGGTGAAAAATCAATACCAACGGTTTGTGATCCGTAATAAGCTCAAAATTGCGGCCGTAAAGGTATTTATGAAATTTCTTTATACCAAAAATGATGCCCAGAGCTTCTTTTTCAATTTGACTGTAAGCTAATTCATGCTTGTTCATCGTTTTGGATGCAAATGCGATTGGATGTTCTTGTCCATATTCATCACGATGCGAGAGTACAGCACCAATACCGTATGAAGATGCTAGTATGAGCGGCGAGTTTGGCTTGTAGTGTACTAGTGTGGTGGCACCAATAATGTGTTGCTTCAGCTTTTCAAATGCTTTTTCTTGAACAGATTCCCATGAAAACTTGGTGTTCTTCTTACGAAGTATGTTGAGTGGACCAGCGATTTGAGAAAAGTTTGGGATAAACTTACTGTAGTAATTTACTTTCCCCAGAAATGATTGCAGTTCGCTGAAATCCTTTGGTTTAGGAAGATTCTTTATTGCTCTAATTCCAGATTCGGATGGACGAATACCTTGTGAGCTAATTATGTTTCCAAGATACTCGACTTCGGTTTTAAAAAAATCACATTTTGATAAATTACAGCGTAGACCATTTGTTTCCAATTGGGTGAATAATTCATTCAGTGTTTCAAGATGTTCAGCTTTGGTTGCACCAGTGACGATAATATTATCAAGGTAGGTTGCACAGCCACGAAGTCCAGTTGTGAGCTGTTCAATGAACCGTTGAAAAATTGCGGGTGCACTCGCAATGCCAAATGAAAGTCTCTCATACTGGTAGAGTCCATGAGGTGTATTGACCACGGTGAGCTGTTTTGACTGTTCATCAAGTTCAAGCAGTAAATATGCGTCAGCCAAATCAATTTTTGAGAACTGTTGCCCATTTTGAAGTTTGTGGAATAAATCTTCAACACGCGGAATCGGAAATTGTTCAACTTCAAGTTGTGGATTAACTGTTATTTTATAATCTCCACAGATTCGAACTTTTCCATTTGTTTTTGGTACCACAACAATAGGTGCGGCCCATTCGCTAAATCGTACAGGTGTAATGATGCCAGCAGCTTCGAGTTGTTGGAGCTCTTCTTTAACTTTATCTTTAAGTGCGAATGGAATTGGTCTCGTCTTGAAGAATTTTGGCACTGCGTTTGATTTTAGACGAAATGAAGCTTTGAATGAGTTGCATTGGCCCAATTCTTCTTTGAAAAGTTGTGAATGCTGCTTGCAAAGTTCATTGATGACCGTTGCGTTAACTGAAGATTCTGGAGATACTACAGATGTAGATGATACGTGGTGTACAAGTTCCAGTGCATTAATTAATTCGGGATCATGCGTGTCTCGTTGCGAAATGCTGTAACCAAAAGCTCTGAACCAATCAAGACCAAAAATATTCACTGTATCGTGTGAATCTACTACAAAGATTCGAAGTTTCCGGAGTTTTGATCCAATCTGTGCCTTGCATATAAAATATCCTTTGATTGGAATGTTTGAGTTGCAATAACCTTTAATTTGAGTGCTTGCGGGTTTGAGCGGTGGAGAACCAATTGCTTCAAAGCCAGTAAGTCCAATTATAGATGCAGATGCTCCGGTATCCATTAGAAACTTGAGTTTGACACCATTGACTGTTGGAAACACGTTGTAAACTGGTCCCGTATCCTCGATTGACATTCGTTCATTTATCGGCAATTCATGAATATGTTTTACCTGGTGCGATGTTCGAGATGATTTGAAATTCTTGCTTGTATTCTTCAACTCATGTGTTTTTCCGTCGAAATTTTTCGTTTTATTGGCATTAGACATGCACACGGATGCGATGTGTCCACGTTTGTTGCATTTGTTGCAAGTAGCATTACGAAATCGACATTCGGAACGCTTGTGTTGGTAATTGCAGTGCGGACATGAAGGCAATTTTGAAATATAGGGTTGCTGTGTTCTGGCTCCTTTGTTGTTCGATCGAGATGAGTCTGAGGTGAGATTAGGATTTTTACGACTTTTACGACAAGAATATTCGCTTGACATCTGATTTACTTCAACTTGAGTATTGTCTCCTACAATCGTCTGATTTGCAGCGAGAGTAGCTTCAAAAATTTGTGCTTGACATAGAACAGTTTCTAATGTAGGAGATTCCGTTTGTAATGCGGCAGTTCGGACTTGAGGATGAGGAGTATGTAAAATAATCATGTCGCGAATTTGTTTGTCAATCAGTTCATTTTGACATTGTGAACAATTAAATTGACATTCACGAGCTAGACCTCGAAGTTCGGCGACCCATTCTGCATAGGACTGGTCCTTTGACATTAGCGTCTTGCGAAATTTGACTCGAGTGGTCATTGGATGCGTTTTTTCTTTAAAATGTTCGGTTAGAGCTGCAGTAAGTACAGTAAAGGGGAGCGAATGCAGAATGCGGGGAAATTCATTTCTAAGATTTTTTAAATTATTTGCTCTTTTTGAGCAAAATAATGGAATCCTGGCGATAAAAAAATGTGCGGAAACAGGAAATTTAACAACATAATGCCACATAACAAAACACCTAGGTTTGAAAATAACTTGACATTCTTGATTTGGATATTATTTACTTATGGTTATTGATTGTGCATCCGTAAATTTAAATTATTATAACACAAAAGTAAAGGACCAACACCTTGTTGACATTTGCGATTGAGGTTATGCACCATTGACAGATGTGAACTTGTTAGGCTGTGGTTTCTGTGAATGCCCGTCGCGTGCGACGGACGCTGTCCGTTGCCGTCGTCGGTCGCGGGCGCATGGTTTCTCTGAAAATGAAACTGGCAGTCCGCTACGAGTGCAGAACTTAGTCAATAGAGTTTTTGTTACCAATAACGAACAAGAAAACATTATTTTTTTACATTTAGAGGAAGTGGAGGATGATGGACTAATTTTGGTTTAACGCAAAAAAAAGAAAAAACCAAATAAAATATTCAAAAGCTGAGAAACCGGTTTATATTGAATGCATCGTGTAGTACTACGTTGCATTGAATAAATTCTATTAGAATTTCATCTTTTTCTTTGCTGAAAAAATTCATTTTGCCTGTCAACTGTGCAGCGTCCACCCGTCGCTATGCTAGAAAATGATAGTGACCGACGCGTGTAGCGTGTGATTTCCCCCGTCAACGCTGGCCGCCGCGTGCGACGTTTCAGAGAACCCGTGTCCATATATTTACATACACATCATTCGATCGTCGCCGACGACGGACCCGCGTCCGTCGCACGTCGCACGCGACGGGCGTTCAGAGAAACCACGGCCTTAACTACATTTTAAAGCTCGCTTGTCCAGTCTATCTAGGTTAGTCGTCGGAGGTAATTTCCCCTCAGCGACACGCCAATGTGGTTTACTAGGGTTGGCAACACTGGTATACAGAAAAATCCAATGATCTCGTACAGGGTACAAGGTACAAGGCACTGTCTATCGACAGTGCCTTGTTTCCAGCATTCTCGATTGATATCAGCATGTGAGTGAAATAGTGAATATCTGTGAGTAATTTTGGCTCATGTATCCGACAAGGATGTCATTAGAAGCCTATGTCACGTGACATAGGATGTGCAATGCTTTTTAAATGGGTGTATTTATCATCTCACTCTTAAGTTAATATCAATTCCTCTTTCTCTACAGGGAATCTGGCTACTTGATAAATCTGTGAGAAAAATCAGAAAAATAAATGTGTTTGATGCAGAATCAATTGAATTCTTGGGACATAAAATAGATTCCTTAGGAATTCATCTCACACAAGAAAAAATTAAAGCCATCAAGGAAGCGCCTACACCTACGAAAAAAGAAGAGTTACAAGCATTCTTAGGTATTTTGTCTTTTTATACACCGTTCTTGAAAAATAGAGCAACAGTTGCAGAGCCTTTGCATCGATTGTTGGACCAAAATGCCGAATGGGTTTGGAAAAGACCACAGAATGATGCATTTAATAGATGTAAGGAACTCTTGACTTCATTAGTGTTAGTGCATTACGACGAGAAGAAACCTGTTGTTTTGACATGCGATGCTAGCAGTTTTGGGATCGGAGGGGTATTAAGTCATTGGGCTCATTCAGGGACGCTAAGCGGCTTAACTAAGCTGTAATTCAGTCAGCGTTTTCTAAGTGTCAGCACATAATAATTCCCTGAACGAAGTTCTGAATGGCAGCTGTCTCACATGCTTGACTTACTATTGGCTGGTATTACCAACGATGTTAAGGAGACCTTAAATTTAAGTCGTGTTTAGATTGGGACAATTCTGCTTGGTTTGTATAACATCAATCACATTCTAAAAACGAATTAAATTTAAGGACTCCTTAAAACGTTGGTAATACCGGCCATACGGTACCATATACATGGGTGAGTTAAATAAACGGTTAATCCCGTCAATCTGCACAAAATCGTCAAGTCAACGGTCAGAGTTAGCGATGCGCGATTGCGAATAAAAATATTCGAATAATTCGATTGTTGCGATTATTCGAATAACTATCGGTTTTATTCGAATTTTATAAGCGTATACGCGCCAACCGCGGATACGCATCGCAACAACGAATAACTATCGGTTTACTTCGATTGTTATTCGCCCACCGCTTAAGTAATACCACAGTATAAAGAATACAGTAGCGCAACTCGCTTGTCGGCACTTTGATCTCTTTACTGGATTTTCGTTGACCTCGAGTAGATTAAAGGGGATGTGTCGAACTGTTTGTTCTGCTTTAAGTGTGAGCGATTTTGTTATAAATTGTAAACTCACACGTGCTCACACACCAGAGCCGGATTGTAGTGTTCAGTGGACGTGGTAAAAAAAAAACAAGGCATAAATAATGTGTATTAACATAATTATAAAGATCCATTCGGCACCAGAGCCCTGAATGAATGAGCTCTGCATCCCGAGATTGTGACTCAGACCTTGCGCGGGATGTTATGCGCGAATTTAATATTTTCATGAGAGTCGCGCTACTGCGTAATCTTTATACTGTGGTAATACGCTGGCGCCGTATCGCTGTTAACCGTATTGCATATGCATTACCACAGCACACTATTTCGCACGATATCGAGACTAATCTTTAGCTTTTCGGATTATGTAGTTGAAAAAATTATGAAGCGAAAAAATCATTTATCTATTTATTATTTATGTTGACTTTATATAATTTATTAACAATTTTTTTTTAATAGAATTTCTGAAAAAAATTATCTTATAAAAAACTAATATTCGTTGTTGCGATGAACACGCTAGGCCGAATGAATCGCCAGCGCACAATGAATTGGAAAGCGAATGAAATTATTCGAATAATTTTTATTCGATTGTTTCTTTCAGATTACGAATGAATCGATATTCGAATAAATAATTTAACGATTGTCGATTTAGTAAACTACTTGACCAATCATCGACTGGAAAAATTGAATACTGACTCAACCAGTAAATTTAAATTATGCTTCCACTACTTTTTTTGATAGCGCTGAGGAACTCAGCCTACAATTTATGCGCTTAGTAAATATCCCAGCAGTTTTCTTTCAGCGGTCTGTCAGCTTATCCATTCAGGGAAACTGCTTACTTAGCCTCTCAGCCGCTGAGCATCCCTGAATGCGCCCATTGTCTAGAGGATGGCAGCGAAGCTCCTTGTCATAAGTATAGTTTAAATGCTCCCGCCACTATATTACGGTGTACGCCACCTACTACACGGATACCCTCATGAACATGCGCACATAGTACATACGAATCTACCGTATAAGATACACGATGTATGATGTAATGCTTGTGTAATGTGTTACCTGTTAATAAACTAATTAAAGCAACATACAAGACCTTGATTTATCACATGGCGCAGTCAAGCAAATAAATGATATAAGTGAGAAGGCATAAAATAATGTGTTGTGAATAAAATAGCAGTGACATTTCACTGCTATTTTATTCACAACACATTATTAACCCATTGGTTAAACGCAGAAAATAAAAACGGAACAAGAAAATGGCCGACCAATTGCAAAACGTTGAATTGAAATCAAACCAATTGAATTTGAAGCCGCCCGAACCATTATTCTTTGATGGAAATGTGTCTGAGAATTGGACGAAGTGGTTTAAGAAATTTAAAATTTCCTTCTCGGCGACTGAAAGTGATAACAAGGCAGATCCTGTAAAAGTTGTAATTCTTCTGCACGCCCTAGGCGAAGAAGCGCAAGATAAATTTGAAACCTTCGGTCTCACTGAAGAGGACCAAAAAGTTTTTCAAACTGTAGTGAACGCATTTATAAATTATTGTGTTCCAAGAAAAAACGAAAGTGTGTTACGACACGTGTTTTTTTAAACGAAACCAAAGGGTAGGCGAAACATTTGAAGATTTTCTGACTGATCTCAAAAAACTAAGTCTGGATTATGCATTTGGAGACTTGAAGAATAGTCTCATCCGAGATCGAATCATCGCTGGTATTCAAAATAATCACTTGAAAGATCGACTGTTACGTCTGGAAAACCTCGACTTGGACAGATGCATACATTTGTGCAGAGCTACAGAACTTGCAAGCCAGCAGCTTCAGAAGCTCGGGGAAGGCGAAAAAGTGGACGTCATCCAGAAAAGCATGAAAAAACAACTCACGAAGAAACAAAACAGCGGTTAACAGGAAGCCGACAAATCATCGAAAAGGAACACGGAACGAACGGGAATGGACCAAAAGAAGCAAGGTAATTCGCAACTTTAAGTGCAATAGACAGACATGACAGTGGATGTAAATATTGATATCACGTCCCTAGAAAGTAGTTTTTTCTGGACAATGTATAATGATCTCCCTGTATAACAAATAAATGGACTTACATCAAACCTAACTGCCAGCTACCCTTAAGTAAATTCTTAGAAATTATTAAATTCATTTTTGACACTTCCTACTGTGTTTTTGAAGAGAAATATTACAGGCTGAAAAAAGGCTCACCCATGGGCAGTAATCTTTCCCCAATCTTGGCTCAGTATGTTGTTGACCAGTTATTGGATGACTGTATTCCTAAACTTTCAATTAATATTCCGTTTCTAAAGAAATTTGTTGACGATATCATTTGTGCAATACCTGACAGCAAACGAGACGAGATCCTTGACATCCACATCTTTAATCAGTATGACCACAACATCAAATTTACTATTAAGTGTGAAGAAAACTGTAGTGTTCCCTTCCTGGACACGAAAGTCATCAGTAAAGTCTCCAAAGGTCAAGCCCGAATGCATAAGCGCTTCGAAGCCGCGAATGGCAGATCGAATTACGGCGCTGCAAACATTATTTCTTCGATATAGCGAGAATATTTTGATCAACTTTATCACATTTTATTTTGTTATTTGCTGTCGAAAGGATTTCTGATTCATCTTTCCTTGCTACCAACCTTGACAAACTTAAATCGATTTTTCTTGAAAATGGTTATCCTGTGACTTTGGTCAACAAAATAATGAATCAGTCTAACAACAATAACACTTTCAATTTCACACATATGCCTGGTATTGAATCCAGACAAAACGATACTACCAACGTTAACATAAATAATATCAAATTCAGATCATTGCCCTTTATTCAACATCTTACACCTAAGTTACAAAAAATTCTCTTACATTATGATCAAAACTTAAAAATAGCCAACCGACAAATTCTAACCCTAAAAACTATTTTCAGTAAACTAAAAACCCCTACTGATAAATTTGACCAATTCAATGTGATTTACAAAATACCTTGTGGACAGTGTAACAGTGTCTACATAGGTCAAACTTGCAGGTATCTCAAATCTCGTATTTCGTCACACAAAAGTGATTCTCACAATGAACGAAAAATTGGTTGTTGTGCCCTAGCTGACCACTTTAAACAAACTAAACACAATTTCGATTATGAAAATTCCGAAATTTTAACTATCGAACCCAACTACTTCAAACGCAGTTTTTTAGAAATGTATCATATTCTCATAAATAATAATACCATAAATAAACAAACTGATATTTCAAACTTAAGTTTAATTTATCATAATTTATAAACAATACACAATACTTCTGATACAAACTTGAGTAGTTTAATTTTTTAACATTTTTGAACTTGCTTCTAATTTTTTGCCCCATTATAATAATAATTCCACAAATTTTGTGCCAGCACCAATCTCTGTATCTAATTAATAATTTTAAGATTTTCTTGTTCTCTTTAACTCTATCAGGGTTACAGTCTGTTTTTCAAATTTCCCGCCGGGATCTTTTCCCTCCAAATGAGTTTAAACTAACCTACAAGCGTTACAAGATAGGCGCCATTTTGCACGTTATCCTTTCAAATGTTTTGTCCATCATTTTAAATTGTGACTTGTAAATTTTAATCTGTTTTACAATACAACGTTATTAATTGTTAATCATGGTTACTACGTAAGAAATTAATCCTGGCTTGTTCAAAATGTGCAACTTTAGTTTTCACAACCTCACTTAGATGTAAGTAGAATTTTAAAACTCATAATTATCAATTGTGTAACACTTTCATATTAATATTATAGCCGCCCTGATGAAAGAAATAAATACTTTCCTAAAGCTTGGCAATCAAACAAGAGTAAACTTTTAATTGCCCCCTTTTGACTGCTATCCTGCTAGATCTCTCAACTTTTCAATTGAATTGTATCATATCAATCGTATTGTATCATATCAATTTTTAGAAATTAAAGCTGAATAAAAGTAGTCAATCTTGTGTTCAGTAGGTATGTATTTTTTCTTATTGTCATTTTTAGATGTCGGATAGGTGTAGTTTCTCTGTTGTCTGATTATTACGATAGGTGGTGTAAATAGTGTAAACGGCCGAAAGTTTTCGCCCTAAATTCAATTTAATAAAACTTAAATTCTCGAACGAATCAAGCGAAAAGAATGTCAATTTAATCTTAACATAAACGAGTTCCCAGGCGCATTAGCCAAAACATCCCTTTGAAAGCCATTAGATAAGAATAAAATAAACAAATATATCGCCGGCTCAAATTACCCGTATGGGAAACGAGAAAGTGACCTCGGAGTTCAGATAACGGGCAAAGAACCGCGTCAAACCATGCCTCGAGGGTAGGCAATTTAAGTCACTTGGTGAAATTTAATCAAAATTCTAACGGATAACCGCGAGAGGGCAGCTTCTCTCAAGAGGAACTTGTTTAGATTAAGATAAAATAATGATCCTGTGGAGGAAAAGAATTACGAAATTACGAGACAATGTTCGTTTGACCCTCGTCCTGAATGAACGTTAAATTTCTTCCTAACTGACCCCGTGGTGTTTTCTGGAAAACATTCCTGAAATTAATTTTCCTTTTGGTTATTATATAAATGAGCGGTTTGCACTCTATCTAGAAATTAAATAAATTGCTAAACGCCGGAGGTGAAAAGTGGGTGTTGTGAGGTTAAGACAACCCTCTCCCCTAGGAAGAGGAGCATAGAACCCGTTTAGAGGAAGGACGACCAGAGACCTGAGGTTCCCTGTTGCTGGGTTCTCCTTTCATCACCCCTATCTGGTAGGTGATTTGTCAATTATATTCCCCTTGGTTGATGTATGTATGTACCAGAAGTTTCACCCCTTTCTCGGGGGTAATACTAAGCTTGTTAATACACTTTATTTTAAATTAGTCCACGTCTTTCACTTTTAGTAGTTTAATTTGCGCTTACACAGTTCCAACCCCAAGAGCCCTCCTCCGAAGTTTAGAGTAAATGGAAGATGTAATGTCAATATTATTAATCTAAATTTAAAGAGGGACCGGACCCCTTTCTTTCTAAATCCGGTGGTGGCAGCGATAAACCAAATAATTCCATTTTCTTTCATGTGTGAATCAACTCATTTACTTTAACCCGTAAGATTACGCTACCCAGTAAGACGGGATAATTACGGGGGATAGTCATTATTCTTCTCCCCCAAGTCCCCGCTTACAAATTGGTGACCAGATCGGTGGGATTTGTCCTCAGAAATGTTTTATGTACCGTGTATTCACATTTTATATGCAGGGAATCATTCTAGCAAAACGTTAAAATGTTAAAAGAAAGACTTGGGCTTGGAATGCGTGTACAGTACGATTTTCTGTTGTTTCGTTATTTGTTTAATTGTTCTTAATGTGTTGCATTTAATTGAAAGGTGCATCCGTCTGACAATTTTGCTAATAATTTCTAATAATAATAATGTTCAAGAACAAAATTGCAGTAAATGTTTTGTTTTGTTACCCGCAATTTTGAAAAGAGTATAAGCGCGGTGATTCAAGTTTTTTTTTCTCTCTATCTAACTTGCTGAAGTAATTAGACGAGTGAACGGCGAAATTTCAGTCAGCGCCATTTGCAAATTACTGAGCGACGCCGTCACGCACTCGTATACAACGACGCGACGCCCGAAAGCATATCTACAAGGTATAGCGAATAAGTTGAGCACCGCGGAGCCGGAATTAATTGAAATTACAGGGACGCTCATAATGTATTTGTCATCTTTATACAAAGGATACTCCTTTGTTTAAATTCATTTAAATTCATAAATTTTATCATATTTTGTTTGTTTTATGGAAACTTATCCGTTCATAATAATCATAAAGAACATTTTGCGTCATTTAAATTTTCTTTTGTATTCCTTTTTAAGACGCGAGAGTACGTTTCACCATTAACGATTTTTTTTTGTTGCTTTTCATTACGTCCCTGTTCAAAATTTTATTTTCCTAAATAGCAGCTATTCAGTTAACAATTTTATATAATTTTTTTTTTGTGAGGATTCAGTACTGGAAATAAAAATTTATTTAAAACTAGCAGTGAATTTAAGTTAAAATCTTGAGTTTAAATAAATTTTAAAATGGCTGAAGCAAGTGCGGCGGACAATATTGCACACGAAGCATCTACTCCCCCTGTGGACGACGTTAATAACATGCAGCAACCACCTGCAATTGACTTATCTGGTCTAGGACCATTGGGCAGACTCTCAGGGCCTACCAGAGTTTTCGGGAAAACCTGGGAAAATATACGAGAATTTTTCTTGAAGCTACGCCAAAGAGCGGACATCGACGCCTGACGGAGCAACAAACCGTAGCTGTTGCAAGGTATCAAATTAAAGGAGAAGCTTTCCGATATATTGAGTTGGAATCTCATCTGTTATCGTCCAACATAACATATGCGGATTTTAAAACGGCTTTGATGAAGCGTTATGATCGGAAGATCCTACCCGGTGAGGCATATTTACGCTCCAACGATGTACACAAGCAGCTCGAGAAGGAGTAGAAAATTTCAGTTCGTGTTAAGAGAGCAGGACAGAAGCTCCTAGAAGAGAACTCCGCTCGTTGACCAAACCAACAGGCGGAAAGAGAAGCTGTTAACAAACGTCACCAACGAGATTTGGCGGAACAGTTTAAAAGAGGTTTAGATCAGGAGTTAATGAAGATGATTATTTTGGATCTAAACAGAAATCCCCAGATGTCCTTCCCAGAAGTAGTAGAACTGCCCGGGCAAGCCGAAACGAGCGGAGAATGCTCAAACAAATGAGGAGACTGAACGATCTCTACCTCACGCACCAGGAAATGGAAGACTTAGAAGAGATAAGCCCTGAAGAAATTTTTAGTTATGAGGAAAACACCACTAGTCAAAGAGACTACGAACCCAAATACGTAGAAAAACGCGACATGCTGAAGAAACCTACTATCTCCCAGAAAGCAGGAACAACAGATTTCTGTTAGGAACAATAGATTTCCAATGGAGAAGGGTTTGACAGAAAAAGCACGCAACTAAATGAAAATACCAGAAGAACAATTGAAGAAGAAATGAATCGCAGAGAGAAGCGAACAGGAACGAACATCTGAAGGAAATGATATACCCAGACGAGTACTAAGAGGAGCCTTAGGAAAACAAAGTTTCCCATGCGAGCGGAGCGTCCAAACCGGACCATCGGAAGAAATATGCGATGAACCATGGGACGAATTACGAGAGTAACAATTACCAGGAAAGGAAGCCAAACTATTACCCGAGAAATGATGAAAGAAGGCAACAGGAATTTAAGAAACAAGTAAAGTGTTTCATGTGCTGCGAATGGGACATTATGTCCTGAGTGTAGAGAAAGGATAAACCCATCAAGAACACCTTATCAAGAGTGCAAAATGAATCCTAATAATTTTTAAACTTCCGAGGTCCTTGCAGAACCCTCGAGGTCAAAGGGCCCAATCACAGAAGTTAAAAATTACGCTCCCCATGCGTATACGGTCGAAGAGGAAGGAAATAAGTGTATTGTCCTACCGGAGGTGCGAGGTCACGTAGCTACAATGCTAGTGGACACAGGAGCCTCTTTGACCATACTAAAAGAAGAGTTTATTCGGCGAATCGGGGCCCGAACTAAACCAGAACCGCACGTGGTTTTCCGAGGAATTTCAGGGGATGAAGAGCCATGTTTGGGATCCATCGTATTACCATTCCGAATAGGTAACCGGATTTACGACACCAAATGCATGATATGTTCGGATTCTATCAACCTGAAAGTGGATGGCCTCCTTGGTAGAGAGCAGGAAGGATGACGGGGGAAAGCAGTTGCCTAGGAAGTTCGTATGAAGATCATAGGGGCAGTTGGGACGATGTAATAGTGCAAGCCGCATTAGAAATATCTCTGTATCAACGCTACTCGCCTGCAAAAATAGGAGAAAATGAAATCCACCTTCCGGGAGGAATCCAATGTCCATACAAGGAGAAAGCTTGCATTGATTCCGTATTTGGAGAAACCTACTGGGAGCACGTTGACAACACTCAGTGCTCCGAGAGGAAGTATACAGTACTATATGAGGGATCAGCAGATAAATTAGTACCCAGCGGAGAAATAACAGAACAAGGAACGGTCATGTACTGGTGGATCAAGGCAAACGGTATTTGCTATGCCCGTCTCTAGACCAACAATGATTTGTGGACAATCGGCCTACGAGACTGATCACCCAAAGTTTTCGTTGTCAAACCCTCTGAGAGTGGAATGTTTTACTTTAAAAGAACAACTCTAACGTCTTAACCATGGATCCAACCGCCTATACCAACGCGAAGGTAGTATTTGTTGAGAGGCATACAAGGTCAAGTTTCTGCCCTATATGCAGATGTCATCGTTCACAAGTGTGCCTCGAACAACAGGTTTTAAGGAATTTGCAAACCCTAGCCATAATAGCACCAGAAGCATCTGCTTTGCAAAATGCAAGTACCAGGATACACAGCTGTCAACTACGGAGAAATAGTCCACATTATCCAGTGTCTACCTGTAGAAGTTTCGGTGAGGCGTACTGACAGATGTTACAAAGAACTGCCTGTAACTTACGATAATAAAACCATGTTCATGACACCCAGGAACCATGTGTTACAAAAATTTGGAACCGAGACCGGTTGCAACTCATTTCTTTACTCCGCCTACAAATTAAACGAAAAGTGGTACAAGTACATGCAAGGAGTACATGAGATTCCTACTACAAAATATTGGAGCCCACGAGTGATCACCAATGGACCTATGTTAACCCAAATAACCTATTTAGTGGAGGGTTATACTCCCAGGAGGATATGAAAGACTTCAACAACATTTGATTTTACCGTCCGAAAGACAAGCTGTGGAAGGGATCATTATGAGAGGAATGATGGGATATCAACTGACAAACAAGGAACAACGTTTGATCAACTCATCGATGAAGAAACAGTAAAGTCCTGGTTGTCCAAAGCATGGGGTACGCTATACTCATGGATCACTACTTTAGGAACCATTACGTCAAGCCTGATGGGATTGTACATCATCGGAAAGCAATTAAATTCCTAATAGATACCCTAATCCATGGAGTAATGATATACGAAATTTTTGGTTGGAGTTTCAGACTCATAGGAGCAATACTGACAGCGTTACTATATTTTGGGTACACTGACACCATAAAAAGGAGCCCAAAGACCAAAAACAGCCATTGAGTACTGAAAGTAGAGATTGAGATGGAAGGCCCGGGCAGACACATCGAAGCCAATAACCCAACCGGGAGGACGGAAGAAGGGACGAAACGGATACATCAAACAGTTGTATCCTACGTTAGGACACAAGTGACGTCGAAAGAGATTGGAGACGAAAGGATGATAACTGAACTGTACAAGCAGTGAACCAACATGGGGACGATTGTTGTGAGTGTTAGGACTATGAAAAGTAAGTTAGGTTCGATCTATGAATCGAAAATTTTTTTTTTTATTATAAAAAATGAGGAAGAATGTTAAGAATGTTAAAAGATAAAGTAACTAGTAGTATAGTATGTTATAAGCATTATTATATCATTCAGAATCTGTTACTTTTATAAATGTCTTAGTAATCAATTAGATAAGAAGCGGAAGGAAGAATGGGACTATTGAAAGCAAATGGAGAAAGCAAAACCACATTTTTAACTTGTCGTAGGGAACGGTTTGCTTGATATTTAGCTAAAAAGCATAGAGTGATTATTTTAGCACCCACCCTTTCTTTGCGTTTAATTTTAATTAGTGTATATATATATATTTTACATGCATGTACCCTCCTGTTTATAATATTGCTATCAGATGTTATGCGAACCTGATACTGGGTTTCTTTATATGTAACCTGGCATGGGAATGACCTGGGACATGACCCTGGAGACCCCTGAACCAAACACCAACGGTCAAATGGTGCAGAGGATGAGATCTGGGACTCAGATCCACCGTTAGGGCCAATTTGCCACACGGCGAACCCAACCGTTACCATCGAGCAGCCCCTGATGGTATTCGTACAAAGCAGTGGTCGATAAGCAGAAACTATGGAAGAAGGGACATTGGTGTTCGGATGGAAGGGTTCTCCTCGCCCAAAGAGTGCCGTGACATTCGAAAGTGTAACTATCTATCATGTGCCCAGACAAGTAATTATGTATGTTGTATGCGGAGTCATTATCAAACCGCCCCATGTCATAGTAATGAAACCTATGTTGAAACTTAGTTATAAGAATATTTTTTTTTGTAAGGAACTCAGCAACAGAAGCCTCAGTGAACCTTAAAAGGTGTCGACCATCGGGTCAACACTTTTTCTAAGGGGGAAGGGATGTAAACGGCCGAAAGTTTTCGCCCTAAATTCAATTTAATAAAACTTAAATTCTCGAACGAATCAAGCGAAAAGAATGTCAATTTAATCTTAACATAAACGAGTTCTCAGGCGCATTAGCCAAAACATCCCTTTGAAAGCCATTAGATAAGAATAAAATAAACAAATATATCGCCGGCTCAAATTACCCGTATGGAAACGAGAAAGTGACCTCGGAGTTCAGATAACGGGCAAAGAACCGCGTCAAACCATGCCTCGAGTGGTAGGCAATTTAAGTCACTTGGTGAAATTTAATCAAAAATTCTAACGGATAACCGCGAGAGGGCAGCTTTCTCTCAAGAGGAACTTGTTTAGATTAAGATAAAACAATGATCCCGCGGGAGGAAAAGAATTACGAAATTACGAGACAATGTTCGTTTGACCTCGTCCTGAATGAACGTTAAATTTCTTCCTAACTGACCCGTGGTGTTTTCTGAAAACATTCCTGAAATTAATTTTCCTTTGGTTATTATATAAAATGAGCGGTTGCGCACTCTATCTAGAAATTAAATAAATTGCTAAACGCCGGAGGTGAAAAGTGGGTGTTGTGAGGCCAAGACAACCCTCTCCCCTAGGAAGAGGAGCATAGAACCCCGTTTAGAGGAAGGACGACCAGAGACCCGAGGTTCCCCGTTGCTGGGTTCTCCTTTCATATCACCCCTATCTGGTAGGTGATTTGTCAATTATATTCCCCTTGGTTGATGTATGTATGTACCAGAAGTTTCACCCCTTTCTCGGGGGTAATACTAAGCTTGTTAATACACTTTATTTTAAATTAGTCCACGTCTTTCACTTTTAGTAGTTTAATTTGCGCTTACACAGTTCCAACCCCAAGAGCCCTCCTCCGAAGTTTAGAGTAAATGGAAGATGTAATGTCAATATTATTAATCTAAATTTAAAGAGGACGGACCCTTTCTTTCTAAATCCGGTGGTGGCAGCGATAAACCAAATAATTCCATTTTCTTTCATGTGTGAATCAACTCATTTACTTTAACCCGTAAGATTACGCTACCCAGTAAGACGGGATAATTACGGGGGATAGTCATTATTCTTCTCCCCCAAGTCCCCGCTTACAATAGTAATTCGACTTTTTAGACAACTAGCAGCTACCCCACGTCTCTGCGCCCACATTTCATTTCATTTAATTACTTTTAGTTTTATAAGAGTAAAATAAAATTAAAATATTTATTTTAATTTTGTTCATGATATTCATAGGTCTTATTTTGTTAAATATGTTTACGTCCTAAATAAATTTTAATCTTACTTTAATCGTACTTTATTTTGTATCAAAGTATTTAGTAATATATTTTATTTTACGATATTTTTGTGAGTCGATGTGAAAACATCAACATGAAAATTTTCTTTTCAAATATATCGAGATAATGGATATCAGTTTATTTGAAAAGGATTTTAACAAATGTGAGGAAAACAATGAGAAGACGATCATTCTGATTTGATTTCGCCCCCTTATCAGGTTTTTAAGGTGCGATCTTTCCATTTTCTGATAAATTTATCTGTTAGGTATATTCTTGAAAACCATTATATTGATTATGGTCTCCTAAGATATTATCTGGCAGATAAATTTATCAGGAGATGGAAAAACCGGAACCAATTCAGAAAGTTTCATTTAAGTCTCCCGCGTAATGAATTACAGTTTTCTGAATCTTTGCTTCCTCCGAAATGCGAAAGTTCTGGGCGGTAACTACAGATGGCGCTGAAAGTTGTTGCCAAAACCGATTAGGGTACCTATATAAAGAGGGTAAAGACACATGCGGATCAATCGCCATTAACAGGCCAAATTCAAATAAAAAAGTGTAAAAATAATGGGCTTTTTCCATCCTCCATTATTTTTTTCGATACTTAGAAATTAGGATACCTATATTAAGACGAAAGAAAATAAGAAAGGACGGAAAAAGTCCCTTATTTTTACACTTTTTTATTTGAATTTGGCCTGTTAATGGCGATTGATCCGCATGTGTCTTTACCCTCTTTATATAGGTACCCTAAAACCGACTTAGGGACTTCGCCATCTATCCCTGTGTAATCTGTGATTCTTTTCCCTTAGGTAATATAGGGACCATGCACATGCGATGACAGCGCCACCAATTGTGCATTAGTGATATGAAAACACGAGTTCTGTCAAATGTGCATCCATAGACAAATAAAAGACATCCCATAGGGATTACGGAATTGGCAACGTGAATACAGGCTGTTACAAATTCGAGGCTCACCATTGGGATCTCGGAAACGGTAAGAGATACGAAGTCGGTTAAATTGGGGCAAAGTTGCGTATTTTGGTGCTGAACAATAATCCGTTCTGAAAAATCTTCTACGTTCTGTAGTTTTTGAAACATTTCAAAAAAACAAGAAAACGTAATTTTCTTTTTTTATTTTTTCCTGAAGTTATTGTTGCAGGGATCATAACAAAATTAATACATTCTACAGGCACTTTTTTAAGCTCTTTACGATGATATCATTAGATTTTACTTAAAACGTTTCGTCTCGTCCTGACCATAATCAACTTCATTTTTTCTTATGGGCGCTACATTGGGTTTTAATACCAATGAATAGATTTATTTTTTCTGATGCTTTTCCATGTATCACATATCCCTATTTATTAATTTGAAACAGCTGGAAATGCAAGAAATTGTAGAAAAATAACACTGCAAAGAAAAACATGGTATGCAGTGAAAACAAAAACCAAAAAAGTTTGATATACCTTCGGAGTTTTATTTCGTCTATCACAAAAGCAGATTTTTGAAAAATTTTTAGATATAAAAATGAATGATGTGAATCCAAGAAAGACGTACATTTTTAAAACGTATTGTGCTAACAACAATTTAGTAATAGCAAGAGAAATTTACTTCCAACAATGACGATGACGCAGTATTTAATTAGTTTCGTAATTAAATTATACATTTTTATGATTAAAGCAAGAAAGTATCACAAGAAATTATGTCTTTAAAAATCTCCCATTCTTGTAAATTTAAAAAGGTATTGTGCTAACAACAATTTAGTAATAGCAAGAGAAATTTACTTCCAATAATACCCAGAAAGATGCCATCCACAGAACAATGTTATTAAGTTAGACAGAAACATTGCACTTTATGGATATTTTCATGAAGCTCGAAGGACGTATCGAGATCGCCTTAATGAGATGAGAATGAAGAATTTTATTAGTAGAGGTACTTAAATAGTTACTTATAAAATGTATAAAATTATGAGACTACAAGAAAGAATGTTTCCTCGAGCAGTAATATCTTTTAAGAGCTTAAGCTGAGTTTTCTAAAGACATACATAATTTAATTTGATATTTTCTTGCTTTAATAATAATAATAATGTATAATTTAATTACAAATCTAATCAACTATTGTTTTGTAGTTGTCTTTCTGGATATTGTTGGAAGGAAATTTCGCTCGTTATTACTAAATTGTTGTTAAGACCACAATAAATTTTTAAATTTACGTCATTCTTGGTTCAAAAACATTCATTTTTAGATCTAAAAATTTTACTAAAATCAGCTCTTGTGATACACCAAATAAAACTCCGAAGGTATATTAAACTTTTTCGGTTTTTGTTTTCACTGCATACCACGTTTTTCTTTGCAGTGTTATTTTCAACAATTTCTTGCATTTCCAGCTGTTTCAAATTATTAAATAGGGATGTGTGATACATGGAAAAGCATCAGAAAAAATAGATCTATTCAATGGTATTAAAACCCAATGTAGCGCCCATAAGAAAAAATGAAGTTGATGATGGTCAGAACGAGACGAAACGTTTTAAGTGAAATCTAATGATATCTTCATAAAGAGCTTAGAAAAGTGCCTATAGAATGTATTAATTTTGTTATGATCCCTGGAATAATAACTTCAGGAAAAAATAAGAAAAAAAATTACGTTTTCTGGTTTTTTTGAAATATTTCAAAAACTACAAAACGTAGAAGATTTTTCAGAACGGATTATTATTCAGCACCAAAATACGCAACTTTGCCCCAATTTAACCGACTTCGTATCTCTTACCGTTTCCGAGATCCCAATGGTGAGCCTCGAATTTGTAACAGCCTGTATAGTTGGGCGTACCCACAAGGGGGCCGCCGATGATGGTATTTTCAGACGAAAATAATCGACTTATAGAAAATAGGTGTCACTGCAATACCTGTGTCTGAATATCCTGACCAATGTGAGATGTCGACATCTGTAATGCATATGTGTAATGCTGGATGCATATTGTCCAAATTTTACTATTTTAAACCTCTTATTCTGTGATTAATTACACGCAATATGTGAGTGCTAGTGTCTTGAGTATATCTTAATGAAAATAATTTAAAGTATGTAATGTGTAAGTGTCATGTGAGTTAATTGTAACATACTTAGATGAAACGTGGAAGCAACATTTTCCGGTAATACTCATCTTTAGTACGCAATAGCATTGTGCATGTATTAAATTAAAAAAATTACTTCGTCGAAATTGAATATTGCTCGTAATATTCTGTCTCGTATCCCAATGCCGAGAATTTCTAAATCTAATTATATGTCTCATTTACATATTGTCTATATATGTAAATATTTCTAAATAATTCGTAATTTTCTACTAAGGTGGAATTATTTTTTTTCATCATTTTTCGGCTGAAAAAGCTAACTTATGGCGTTTTGCAAAAATGTTTCTGTTAGTATAATATAAGGATTTGCTTATTTATTAATGGAATTTCAGAACACGATCTCTATTACTGTAATTAATGTAGTTTTAAAAATTAATGCGTTCGATTTTTTATTAATGCCAGAAGAGAAAATTACGTAGTTAACACATCTGTGGTAGGCAGTTAAAAGGTCATAAGTCACATTTTCTGCAAACCGGAGTTATGAACTTGAATGTATTCAAAAATGAAATTTGTGAATATTTCGTCCAACATAAGGGTTTAACTATAGTTATTCATTATAGTATTTCACATTCGGGCGATCAAAACGGACGAAGTATTCACAAATTTCATTTTTGAATGCATTTACGTACATAACTCCGTTTTACGACAGAAAATGTGACTTATGCCCTTTTGACTTTCTACCATAGACATCATCAGCCATGTAAACTGGTAAAATTCCATTTAAATTACCAAATAAAAAACATATTTACAGTTGGTTCTTGTCCGATGAAATTTGTTGTTGAAATATGTTGTCAATTTTGACAACATATTTTTCACTTCTGACGAAACTGTCGAACGACTGCGAAACGTTAAGTGTTTAGTGCGCAATTTAGTGTCCGCTTAAAAGATTTTGTGATACAAATAAAAAACAAAATGTACAGTTGCAGACAGAAAATTTCGAACATTTTTCTTGACGTCTCTCCGAAATACCAAACATTCTGTTACTATCGATATCATAAAGAATTAGGACAACTTTTCAATCCAGTAGCCATGCATTTCCATTATTTTATTGTATTGAAGCTTACTTTGCTGTCAAGTCAGTAAGTGTATTTTTTTAACGCTGAAATTCAGAGCAATTTGTCTTACTGTGACACCCTTTTCTATGCAAACAGCTGTCCTAGCTTTTAAAACAATATTTACCGTAAAAATGATTGACTATTTCAAATAATTTTAAATTTGCGGTCGGTAGCAGTTTTACGCAGCTTAAAAAAATCTTGTCCTAGTTTTTTATGATAGCAATAGTACATAACTACGATTCCTGACATTGGCAGCCAATAATTATGATTTTATCAAAGCAGTAGCTATCTTTCGTATAAGGTAAGTTCATAATTTACAACCACACAAATTACATTTCCTAAAATACTGGTTTGCTATTGAATGAGGAAATTTCTAAAGCTTCTTTTGGAATTGAAAATATTTAAATATATAGGCTGAGTCCAAAAAAACGCCTACGCGAATAGCGTCGGTGTTTATTGTCGTATTAGAACGGTCAAGAAATCAAATGAAATGGCAGAAAAAACTCTACAGAATACCATACCTTGCGTCTTTAAGTAATACATTTAAGACAGTTGCATGACAGGTGTCAACTTTTGTTTTTTAAATGCAATGGTATAATTACTGTAATAAATATCGAAAGAACTTTTTTTTCTGCGATCGATGATGTGCTGCAACAAACACTTATTTTTCAAAACAATAGAAAACAATAAAAATGTCGTAATAAACAGTTGGTGAACAATAAATGATACATGTTTTACGGTAAATAGTAGGGCTGGCAACCGAAACCGGTTTCTTGGATAATTCGTTAACCGGTTTTGGATATTTGCGGTTTTGAAGAAAACCGAAAACCGGTTATCTGGATAACCCGATTATCCGGATAACCGGTTATTCGAATTTCCAGTTATTCGAATATTATCGGTTTTTTTGGATAATCGGATATTCGAGTAACTGGTTATCCGAATAACTAGAAATTCGAATAAGCGAATATTAGAAAGGGATATTTTTGGACTTAGGCCCGGTCTTTCCATCTCCTGATAAATTTATTTGATAAATAACTTTACGAATCATCATGGAAACCATTCATTAAAATCAAGTTATTTGCCAAATAACGTTATCGGGAACTTTATTAGGAGATGGAAAGATCGGGCTTTAATGATCTTCAGTACGTATTAGAGAAAAAGTTATGTATTTATTTAGTTAATTGGTTTTATTATTTATAATGTATTTGGGTATGCGTATATCTCCGCGAATTATAATTTACCTTCTAGAGCAAGTTCGTAAATTCATCGGTTGACAGTTCGATGTAATTATATTTTCCTGAAACCGTTCGTAATAGTGCTGGTAACCGAAACCGGTTTCTTGGATAATCAGTTAACCGGTTTTGGATGTTCGCGGTTTTGAAGAAAGCCGAAAACCGGTTATCTGGATAATCGGTTTTTGGATATTCGAAATAGTCGGTTTTACCATTATTTGGATAACCGGTTATATCCGAAACCGGTTTTTAAAGAAATCGATTAACCGGTTTCAATTTTTTCCGGTTTTTGCCAGCACTAGTAAATAGTGTAGTATCTATAACTATAAGTACTTCCTCATAGGCAAAAAATGACGATAACTTTCAAATTTTTGTTTTGTTTTTTTTTCTATTGTTTTTAAAAATAAGTGTTTGTTGCAGCACATCATTGAACGCAGAAAAAAAAGTTCTTTCGAAATTTATTACAGTAATCATACCATTGCATTTAAAAAACAGAAGTTGCCAGCTGTCATGCAGTTGTCTTAAATGTAATAAAGACGCAAGATATGGTATTTTATAGAGTTTTTTCTGCCATTTTGTTTGATTTTTTGACCGCTCAAATACGACAATAAACACCGACGCTATTCGCGTAGGCGTTTTTTTTTGGACTCGGCCTGTATATAGTGAGATTATTATAAAAAGAAATTTTGAGTCTCTACCTTGCGTAAATAATTCGTAAAAATTTAGTGATCTGTAACCAATTTGCATAGCGATGGGAGCGTTTTTACGAACGGCAAGGGAATTAACTAAAATCTACAAAAAGTTGTAGGAAGCTTCATTCATCTTTGGAAAGCATATAAAAGCCCCGTACTGAGTAGAAGTGGTGTTGGCGCGCATTTGTACATTTGTAATTAATTCATTTGATTAATCATTTTGTGGTATATTAGTTCTTAGTAAAATAACATAGATAATCAGAAATAATTTTAGGGCCACGATCTTGTCGAAATGCGCTTTTCGCATAGTTGTTAGCATTAATTTTATTGTTTCGTATGAATTTCCAACCCCATTTAAAATGCAATTTACCAATTACTCCTTAATGGTAATTTCTTAGCAGTCTTCATTATAACAGTTTGGATTTTCCTAATATTCATAATACCGCATCGGGCTCCAAACTTCTGCTGCTTAAGACTTCTTATCTCATCCCTAATGTATTTAAATGCATCTCGGTTTTACCCATTGTAAGTTACTGGAAATATTAATTTCTAATAACATTTTTATTTAGGCACAACCCTGGTCAGCCCCTAATTACGGTTTCGACCAATAGCTTCACTTCCCCCTAAAATTTGTATAATTTCAAATCTTAATAAATATGCCAGTTTGTAAATTCTAATCAGTAACATTTAACAAGTGGAGTTTAGTATTGTTAGTAACTAGTTGCGATTCGTGTTTCGTGTTTATTGTGTGTTAGTTTTACATTAAATACTTTACAATTTAACTGATATATTGTTAAGTGAAGGTGAAGGTAAGCAAGAGACTTTACATACAAATTTGAATAAAGGATGTTACGTCCTGTCGACCGGAATCTCTATTTGAAACAAATGAACAATTTCGAAATCGTATATTATACAATCAAATATTTATTTTTAACTGAATAGTCCAGAATTTTTTTAAATATTTGAAATTTTTTGTTGGAAATCATTTGCTGTTTATACCTACAGGTTCGCAAAAAAGTATTTCAGATCAGAGCTGGTATAGGGAAATTTGGCATATTCAGAAGTATTGGTAATTTTTCTATTCTCATTTTTTATAGTTAAAATTGGTTACACCTTACTAAATCCACGAATTATTCATAAACGTTCATAAATATCATACAGATTTCAAGTTTGGTACATTATTTGCAATTACATTTTTATAGTTCAGCAACCCTTTTCAAAGATATTTAACACAAACAGTTTTTAGAGATGGGAGGAACGAAATTTAGATGTTGCGTACCATCTTGTGACTCTCATTATCCAAACGAATGTGGAATTCACTTCTTTAAGTTGCCGTTGGAAACTGCAAGAAGAGAAAAATGGATGAACATTTTAAATCAACTTCCCAATATCAGAATTACGCAGACGAGCAGAATTTGTCAACTGCATTTTACGGATAAGCACTTCACAAATACAAAGAAACATAAACTATCGAAATTTGCCTATCCTGATCGAATTAATAGGAAATGTAGTGAAGAGAGTTCCCAAGTAACAGTGGCAAAGGCACCAACTGAATTAGGTAATTGTTAAGTGTTTTAGCGTGGTTTTAGCATTAAATAATTTAAATATATGCACTTAGCCTGCTTCGATACAATAATTTATAAGGTCTTGTATATTTTCATATTTTCAGTATTACCCTCTACAGAAGAGTGTGCACCTATATTTCTTTCATTACCTAGTACTAGTGGTATGAGACCTTCAACATCTTAAAGAGACTTTTCAAATGTCGTTTATCATACTCCAAAACAAAGTTCAAAAAGTAAGTATCTTTATTTGCGAATCGAATGACTATTTAATTTGGTTTATGTGACAATTCATATACGTTTGTTTATTGTATAAATTTATTAATAACTGTTGTATGTAAATTTTGATTGTAGACTGGTTATACCGGGGCAGTAGTAACCACGTCCTGTCTTGAATAATCTCTTCTCTCTTTGAAAACAAACAGCATTTACGATGTATGCTTTTCTTCTAGCCGCTTATTCTACTACTACTATCCTACTATGTACTACGACTGTTATAACAGCATTATTGTGCCATTCCTTATTACGTTTTATTTTTTTGCTAACTATAATGTTTTTATTGTCTAGTAGCAATATTGACACAGAATTGTAGTATTATTTTTATTATTTACAGCACGCAAATATATTTTGAGGAAAATTGGTGAGAAAAGGTTCAATATTTGATCACCTCGCAAAGATACGGTGCAAAAGGGAAGGATATGCAAATTAAAATCACAATTACAGAAATCACGCAAAAATGTTATCTCGTGCCAGTTACACTGACGTTTTTCGGAAGTTGGAAGAAAATTTTAATAATGTTACGACAAATTTAATTAGAAGTAGGGCCGGGTCGATGTATCGATATACCGATACGTATCGATACGCTAGCTGTATCGATACACATTTTCGATTTTATCGATATTCGATATCCGATATTTGTTACGTATCGATATTCGATATTTCGATACGTATCGATATTCGATACGTCGATACAGCTGAAAATGTGTATCGATACAGCTGGCGTATCGATACGTATCGATATATCGATACATCGACTCAGCCCTACTTACACGGTTTTTGCACCAAAGTCTTCAATTCTTGTTTTAAACCTCTGTTGAATATTTCGATACGTATCGATACGTATCGGTGGCCGTTACTCGATACGTATTGATATTCGATATATCGATACGTATCGGTAGCCGATACTTGATACGTATCGATATTCGATATATCGATTCGTATCGATACAGAAATCGTATCGAAATTCGATACACAATTTCCCGTATCGCCCACCTCTAATTAGAAGTCAGTTCAGAAATTTTAAAAAGGATAAACCTTCATGGGACCGGGATGACAAAATTTTTGCATTAGCTGTGTACAAGCAAAATGCTACCGGTTTCTCAGGAATTTTTTAAACTTACCGTCGAGATCAACGTTACAAATATTATTACAGGACATTCTCTTAACAGTAGGAATTAATATGCACATTATCATAAGTTTAGAAAAAAGATTGGCTCGCTGTTCAGAAGAATTGAAACAATGTGTCTTATTATTCGACGAAATAGCATTAAAACAGGCATTAACCTATGGCTAAGGCGCATGATAAAATTGTTGGATATAGATCTTGGACATTTAGGAAGATCCAACCAAGAAGCAAACTATGCATTAGTTTTTATGCTGTCATCATTATCTGGAAAGTGGATGCAACCTATAGCTATTTATTTCACAAAAGATCAAATTAAAACCGTTTCTTTGAAGAAATTATTAATTGACATTTTGTCCTGTTTAATTGAAAGAAACATTTATGTAGTTGGTTGTTTGTGACCAAGGTAAAAGTCAATTTTAAATTGTTGTGTTCAGAACGTAAAACATTACACATATTTATTTTTAGGGACTGCGAATGTAGCGGCAGTAACCCAATTAGTTAATAGTACAAATGAAGGAGGACATCATATCGTAATTAATGGAAGAAAAATATTCATGTTCTATGATACTCCCCATATTATCAAGAACATCCGGAATACATTACATCAATATGATATTCATTTTGATATCAATAAGGTAGCCAAGTGGGTACACATTGAAGAAGCATACAAAATTGACTTGACCAGACGCTTTCAAGGTGGATACATAAAATCATTAATTATTATCGTTATCTTATTATTTGATTTTGTTTGTTTAGCAATGAGGAAAATTAAACCGTTACATTTCAAATTAAATCTAAGTTCTGTTAAAATGAAAGTTTCATTTGCTGCCCAGATTTTCAGTCCAACACCACAGCATCGATAGAATCGATGGTGGCATTTGCAAATCTGCCAGCAGAGGCAATATATACTGCAGAATTTGCACATCTCATGGACTCTATTTTTGATTCATTGAATAGTCGTAATATTAGAGATTTCCCAGGTAATCTACGAAAATTTAAATTGTTGCGTTCATATTAACAAACTGGGTTTTGATTTTGTAGGAAAACCTCTGAAACGTGCGATAAGTTGCTCAAGTGGGCATATTAAGTTTTGGAATACCATTATTCCAAAACTCGAAAATTGGAAGTTCTTCAAAAATGACGTCCAATGCAAAGCTCCTCGTTGTATCAAGTGCCTCATCTTCACGATGAACTCCATGAAAGAGTTGTATGCTCACTATTTCCAAAGCGAGCAAGCTACATTGAAGACTAGATGCGTACAACAAGATCCATTAGAGAATTTCTTTAGGTAACTGATTTAATTATATCATTTAATGATAGCCATATAATATTTATTTCATATTTCAGTACGGTGCGTCAATACGGTGCAGCCAACATTAATCCGACTCCGCATCAATTCTTAAGTTATATTAAAACTGCAATAGTCAATAATTTATCATCACGTAAAACGTTGGCGAAAAATTGCGAAGATGATGAATGTCAAATGTTGATTAATTTAAAAGATTTTTTGGGAGCTGCAAGTAATATTCATACACCACCCGTTGTAACATCTAAATTACTTAATATGGTTAACATTAGTATTGATCGTAATTCTTTTGATGCCGAAAGTACGGCGTATGTTTGTGGATTCTTTATGAAAAAATTAAGGATAGGTTGTGAAAAATGTTCATCGTGCTATAAAAGTGACAGTATTGAAACAGTACACAATTTTATTAGTTTCAAAGAAAACGATCCCACAAATTTAAAGTTGTTTTACTGCAACGATAGCATGATTCAATGTGTAACCGTTGCTTATGATATACATAATTCACAAATGCTTAGAAAATCATCCCCACATTAATAATATCAAACAAAATATTCTTGAAGTCTTATATGAGGATGTAGATACTTCTTTCATTAATTGTGACGTTCATAAAGTAAGTATTACAAGCAAATTTTTTAATATCGTATGTAATTGTATTTTGCATAAATTCACGGAAGATAAGCAAATATCGTTTGTGGTTCAAAGCAAATCAAAATATCAAAAAATACTACATTTGTAAACTTTGTACTGTAAGTACACTACTCAAAAATGTCAAAGGGGCAATTATATTTTCTTATGTATTCATTACGTATTTAATTTCTAAACAGATTCATACGTCTACACCATTTCCAATTGTAATTCAGAATTCGTCAGTTGTATTCAGATTTGTCAATTCAGTTTCAGATTGCATTAATTGTAATTCAGATTTATCAACTTAATTTCAGAATTCGTCAAATGTAATTCAGATTAATCAGTTTAATTTCAGAATTCGTCAAATGTAATTCAGATTAATCAGTTTAATTTCAGTGAAAAGGGCTAAATATATCTCCTGCAATATGTTGAATAGGTGTTTCAATTAGCTAGTGAAACGATTATGATATGGGCCAATGTTGGCAGTAATATACAAACGGATCTCTGTTTTTGTTTAGATATTTTTTTTCTTAATATAATAATTTAGTTTTCGACCTGTGGTTAAGTATTCATTGTGTGATTGTCCCTTGTACACTTTTGAGTACATAGTGTATATACCGTCTGTCTTATGAAAAACGCACGACATTATAACTCTGTTATTAATGATCCGATTTCAATAATTCAAAAAGCACATAAGACTAGTTTAAAAATGCTACAAAAGGATAGCATTTTAGATTTTTTTAAATATGACATTTTTGTCAGGCGACAGTCAACTTTTTTTTTTCAAATGGTAACAGATATTTTTCTTTACTCAGTTTGATAGAGATTTATTTTCGGAATTCAACGACGTATTTCAATTTGATATTTTTTGTAGAATGTTTTTGAGAAATGGAAATTGTTTTTTCAATAAAATTTTCAAGTATGCTTTGGATTCCTACCAAATTGCACAAAACAGTAACTCTAATCTCTATCAAACTGAGTAAAAAAAAATATCTGCCGCCATTTGAAAAAAAAAAGTTGACTATCGTCTAACAAAAATGTCATATTTAAAAAAATCTAAAATCCTATCCTTTTGTAGTATTTTTAATTAGTCTTATGTGCTTTTTGAATTATTGAAATCGGATCATTAATAAAGGAGTTATAGTGTCGTGCGTTTTTCATAAGACAGACGGTACTATTTTGGTTGACAGTTGAACAGTTGTAATTTAAGAAACTATATAATATATGTATAATGTTTTCTAAAATGTTGCATTATTAAATTAGCTATTGTATTGTTTTTTTATTGTAAATGCAGAAGGACCTAACAATATTGTTAATTCCTTCTGCATTAGTTAGTTCCTACAACTATCAATATTGTTAGTTCCTTCAATATTGTACTACAATGTTATTACTAGTAAGCAATAATATTCATAAATCGTTGCTTTTGTTCTTATCATTTCATACATTTGAATATGCCACTGATTTCTTTATATAAAAATAGCAAAACACATTAATTTTATACTGATTGCTCAGTATTCATAATGCAAATAAATTGATACGAATTTGGTTTCATATCGTCTCTTTTGTATGTATGGCAATGATAAAGCCTTAGTTTAGATTTATTAGACTAACGTCTTTAGCCTTAAGACTTTGGGAAATATGTAAATTAACATTGTAATAAATTTGTATCCAAAATTTTTTAGTGTGTTCTAAAATCACCGTCCTAAAACATGGAAATCAACGTTTTTTTGCCATAATGCCATTTAATTTAATGTCGTGAAAAATATATTGATAAAAAATTTAATCTGAAAATGATTAAGAATTAACCAAAGTAATAATATTATTGCTGTGGTTACTTTTTGCAAATTTTCAAATTAAATTTCTTATCATTATATTTTTCTTGACATTAAATTAAATGATAAAATAAAATTCTGAATGGAAGCCATATTTTAAAAGTGACGCTATTTGAATAGTTCGGTAGTACCGCCCGCGTCACCGCCACTGTTCACTCATTGTCCAAGGTTCCTAAAGAGAGAAGGTTGCCTGGTAAGTCGTGGAGCATAGAAAAAGGATATAAATATAGAAGAGAAGGTACTAGAACGAAGTATTAGTTTCAGCGCCCTCGTAACGGTTGCGGGCTGAATTATATCTATTAAAAAAACAGGAAACTGTTTACCAATACTGTTTACTATTATTATATATGTATATAGATTTAAAAAGAGGAAACCTGAGATCATTTCGCGATAAAAGTTGGGTAAGATGAGACTTTTATTTATTAATAAAATGCTATCTAAAACACTTATACAATAAATAACTGTTGCTTTTACCATTGTTTATGTATTTATAGTTAGTTAACCTAGTCTTCAGAATGTGCTGCCATCTAATAACTGTTGATTAAAACAAAATATACGAACGGGTGACGAACGGCATGTGTTTATAAAGTTTGAAACTCGGCTGAAAGAAAAATTATTTTATCTACTGTCAGCTGAAATCTGACGAGCGGCTAAAATCTCCGCACACTGAGAAAACAAAATGTGTTAATTCAACCAAAAATTTTGTTTGAACGTATTGAACCGAAACTTTTTGTTGGTTAAACACTTTTTTTGGTTGAATTAACACATTTTGTTTACACTGATAAAACAAATGTGTTAATTTTACCAAAAAAATGTTCACCCAACAAAAAGTTTCGGTTCAATACGTTCAAACAAAATTTTTGGTTGAATTAACACATTTTGTTTTCTCAGTGCACGACTTCTTGTGGTGGGAGAGAATTAGCGGTTAATTTGACTTGCGCCTACGGAGGTTAGGACTTCGGAAGCTCTTAAATATAGATTTGATCATAAGAGTAATTAGAAAAGACACTGAAGAATTTGAATAAAAAAATAAATTGATAAATTTTCCACAAAAATTAATATATTGAACCAAGTTCATTTCAAAATTACTTAAAATATTGTTTAATTTAAGGGCATAAAATATTTCATAATAACATACTGAAAAATTCAAATATTTATTTACATGTTATTAAAATAGTATATTATTTTACGAGTTTCACAAGAAGGCTTATTGTAACACGAGTGGAGTTGGGGTACGACTAGCGAAGCGTAGCGAGCTAGGAGTGCCCCAACGGAACGAGTGTTACAATGCCTCTTGTGAAACGTGTAAAATATAGTATTTTTTCTACTTTGCGTCACTTATTGAACAAAAATATGAAAAATACTGTCAAAAATTTGATCTCCTTAGTATATGGGGAATTTTAGTTGTAATGCGTGGCAACACTGAAAACCTTTCGTTTTAATCAAAAGTCACATTAACAAGTTATTAATTTTTCTTATCCAGCTTCATTGTGAGTATTCTGTTAAGTAACAAATAAATAATGAGTTATTTCTTAAAATCTATTAAATATTTTCAATTAAAAATTGACTAAAATTTCCCCAAAAACGGTTTCACAATGAGCTTCATTGTGAAACTGTTTTTGGTGTCACAATGAGTTCATTGTGAACGCAAAGTAGAAAAAATATATTACATTATGAAAAAAATTACAAATAACTTATAATGTTCAAGTTCTCAATTTCTGTCTACCTGTTTCTTTTTTAATTCTTTCTCTGTGGTTTGCCTTTTTCTTTTAGTACTATGGAAAGACATCTGCTATTTTTATTTGCTGATTCTGTAACTGATATTACTAAGGTCTAGTTTTATACAATCGTTGAATAACTGTTCGCCGAATATCTTTTAATGTTCCTTCATATGTACTCACACCTACATGGGGCTTTTTAATAATATTGAAAATTGAAAGTGATATTGTTTCCTTGAATTTTCGGTATATTTCAGAAAGTGATTGTTGATCTTTAAAAAAAATACATCTTTCAAATTATTTATTAAATTATCACTTTTATTTTTAACCTTATTGCATGTGTTATTTTTTATACTTTATGTAATAGGTGCAGACAGCAAATATGTTTCTGGTTGCTCATTTTCATTACAATAATTATTTTTTTCGTAAGTATTATCCCTAGTGATGTTCTCAACAAGAGAGTGAATATGTTTACAAAATGGGTTCCGTATGGAATAAAATTCACAGTCGCATGAATATGATTGTACTCACATTTTGCAATACTGACATTAATTTACAACATATTTGTGTTTCTTATAACAATATAAAATTTTTCTTTGGTATTTAACTGATACGTGTTTATATTGATTTGATTGATATTGCAATCAAAAGTTAATGATGCTCTGTGATGATTTATAATTTTTGTTATATGGCAATTAATCTTTCCTGTAGTAATTTTTAAAATTCTTTGGACCGTCTTTTCATGAATAAAATTAATTACAGTATGTGGTCCCTCATGCGTAGTTAGGTGCCTTATACCTAAATTTAAAATGTTAGTTTCATAACTTTAAGGATCCAGAAGATATTGCCAAAAGAACAATATTTTCCAACCCTCTTTCAGTGCTTATAATTCCTTTATTATTGACTTTTGGAAAAAAAAGTATTGAAAAAAGTTGTTTCTTTTGCGCCTCTCTATATACTGTTTCAGTCTCAAACGAGGGTTTTGGGACACCCGGTACATGCATGTTTGTGTTCATACCACAGTTTTTTCTCATTTCTAATTATTCTCATTTTTAATTATTCTCATGATCAAACTTGTATTTAATGGTTTCTTTAATATAGCGAAGTCCTAACTTCCGTATGCACATTTCAAATTAACTGCTAATTCCCTCCCACCACAAGAAGTCGTGCGGAGGTTTTAGCCGCTCCTTGAAATCTGATTTATAGCCGATTTGATGAATATGAACGAAATTGTCGTCGCTTTGTAAATACATATACAGGGTGGCCCAACAAAAACGAAACAGACTGAATGTCTTCCAAGAAAATTTTTGTTTAAGAAAACGCAAGAATAGATGGATATACCATATGTCCAAATAAATTTTTGATAAAGGTAGGTCATGGAGTGTAAAAATCTACAACAACAAGCAGTTTTTGAAGTCAGTGACATATCAAGCTGTAAGATATGGCCTATTAAACTTCAATTTATTTTTAACAAATTCAAAACATTATTTTATTTGAAATTTATTCATTATTGATAAATAAAGTAAAATTTGGTGAAATTTTTTCCCGTTTGGTCAAAATCCTCCATTATATGCTTTTATATTTTTGCATATGCATTTTCATTTTTGCATATGCATTTTAGTTAAAAGTCATAAACATGCGAATATGCACTTAACATGCATTTTGCATATTTTCAAAGCTCTAGTGATAACTCATATGAAAGCTAATTTTAATAATAATTTACTGTGCGAATTGAAATTACGTAAAGATATTGAAAACTAATGGCGGATTTCACAAACGTTACTTAAATTTAATAAATTGTAACAATTTTTTCCCCGAAAGAGGGCGCTAAAATCAAATTTTCGGACATTCATATTCACATTACTCTATAAAATTACCTTTTCAATGAGATGCCATTCATGGTACATTTCCTATTTAAATTCTATTGGTTAGAGAGCTGGAAGGGAGGGGGATGACATATGACAGTTCGGTATAGGATAGAAAAGTGTCCCCCTGGGATTATAAATCGACCTATTTTTGCGTTTTTTCAAGCAAAAATTTTCTTGGGAGATATTCAGTCTGTTTCGTTTTCGTTGGGCCACCCTGTATCTGCAGGAAAACGAGAGCCTACGTTTAATTACTTTAGATTTGGAACATTTGAGACTTTTGTTTTATTTGTTATCACACTAAAATTTACAAAAATATCGTACGTACAGTCGCGGACAAAAGAGTTGACTTTTTTAAGCCAATTTTATAATATAAAATTTTTGCTAGGTTATTGTAATTATGAGCTGATATTTACGGATGACAAAAAATAAATATTACTGATTGTAATCCATAAGTTTCAGTTCATAATTACAATCAACAGGCAAAAGTTTTATATTATAAAATTGACGTAAAACAGTCCACTTTTTTGTACACGATTGTATATTAAAAAAAAATATCAATTTTCCAGCAAAATATCGAGCATAGAGTGTTCCATTTAAAACATGTAGAGTGCCGCAATGGAAATAGGATCCAAATGGTTCCAGTGTCCACCAATAATTTTTTTAAATTTTCATTTGCTTTTGTTGTGTTGTAAATATTTTGTCATATAATTTTAATTTTTATCTCTATTGGTTGCCGAGTTATTTGCAGGAAACCGAAATTTCAGAATTTTCAAAGGGTGTTTTTGCTCACTTAGGGCTTTTTTGGGCAGGTAAAATAATTCCGTGTTCACTGTAGGGTGAACTACTAACCCACAAAGTTTCAGTTTTTTTGAATTTTCGGGTTGGGAACTTTCCCTTATTAGCGGCAATGTTTGTTAACCTGAATTTATAATCCATTTTTTACATCGTACATCGTAATGAATGGGAAAGATAAATTTTCTAAGTCCAGGGTTTCTTCTCAGGCTCTTTTCGCACATAAAATAACTACATTTGTTTCCCGACATCCTAAAAAATTCGTCGAGAAATTAGAACAAAATGTGACTAATTTAAGTGTATTATGTTCACAACTATAACGAAACTCGGTGACATACACGGCAACACCACAGTGTAACACAGCGCAAACAAATCAAGACGGCATTTATTGGAAACAGTTGATGAGTGGAGATTCAAACCTGTTAACGTCCGCTGGAGTGCTACACTTCTAGTCCATCGCCCCCTATCAATCTTGGTCCAGAACTAAAATTAATTTCCGTCGGTTGACTAACTAGACATATATAAGCAATGCTTTTACATATTGAAGGTTCTCGTGTCAGTGGGAAGTTTCGTTATATTAAAAAAAGCCAACTGTCAAATGTGAATCTGTAGCCTCAAATAAATTAGTTCAAATGTTTTCTGTTACAGTGGGGTAAACTATCATCATTTTTGCATAACAATAAAGTAAATAAAGAGTCTCTTGTGTCAATTGAAAGTATCGTTAGATTAAAAGAGAAAAACTAGGTGTCAAATTTGAATTTGTAAACCTCAAATAAATTTACATTTTATTTTAAAAAATTTTGTGCAAATCAGTTTTGATTGCAGCGGATTCCTCGAGCAGGCTCTGTACAACTGTTTCAGGCCTAGTTGGGCCTTCGTCAGTAGAACCAATTTGACAAATTTTTTTAAAATTCTCATATGCTTTGACAGCAAGCACGGCCGCCTTGCATGGGATGACTTATTATGTAGCGAACTGGCTTCAATTTGTCAATCTTACTGCAATGTCAGGTCAAAAAGCGATCGAAAGATGTCGCTACTTAAAATGTCCATTACATTTTATTGTTATGTAAAAATTGTAGTAGTTACTGGAATAGGCAGAAAACATTAGCATTAGTTTTGCGGAGCGTTCTAGAACACAGGACAGTCCATTTTATATGAAAAATGGAATTTTAGTGGTTAAGAGTCAAGAATTTAGTGGCTTCAATAAAATATATAGATGTAAGCAATTCAAATTGATCATCGGCTATTTCAAATGCTTAGAAAGTTAGGGTATTCAATAAAAACTTGACAAATCATAATTCTAAAATGTAATATTGGTGTTCAATCAAAGATGGATAATGTCCTGTTTTGCTAGAACGCTTCTCATTTATTTGGAGCTTACAGATTCACACTGAAAGCTAATTTTTTGAATCTATCGAGATTTCCAATTGTCCCGAAAGTCTCTTTATTCATGTCATTTTTACGCAGAAATGATAATAGTTTTTACCCCACAACACTAGGTGTCCTACGCCATGTGTTCACCTTTCTAAAGCTTTTATTTTTTAATCAACTTATTTGAAATTTGGAAAGGATAAATTAAATCAAAAAATGAATGTTCCGACATACTTTTGAGCACAGTAGATCTTCCGGTTTCGCTGAAAGTGATGTCAACACTTTACAGGTATATTTTAACATGTTTGGAATTTGTAGATCATTGCGAGTCCGAAAATATATCACCAGGCAATTTTAGTTTCCATGACAACGAAAAAAAACTGTTTTCCAATTTAGAAAGCTAGGAATCATGTATTTTCGTTCGGCTGCGACCCATAAGTAATTCGAGAAAATCACTGCTTTGATTATATTTTGATTTTTAAAATTTTTGAAATTGTCATTAGGTCGTAACCCATTTTTTAATGGAAACTCATGTGTTTCTTAGTCTAACTCAACAGAATTCTTTTTTGTTGAGTACTCTGATACCAAATACTTCATACTTTCCTTGAAAATAATTTAAAACAGAGCAGTCGTAAACCTCAATAAATCATGCTCTGTTCCAAGTATGTAAAAATATATAGGTAGGGTGTTCCATTTAAAATACAAAAGTTGAAATCACTTGCGCCGAAACCGGAAGTTCTACTGCGCTTAATAGTATGTTGCAAAATTCATTTTTGTGTTTAATCCCTTCCAAATTTTATGTAAATCGATTAAAAAATAAAAATTTTAGAAGGATGAACACATGGCGTGGGACACCCGGTATAACAGAAAACAATTTTGCAATCACTTATTTAAAGCTTACGAATTCACATTTAACCGCTGGACTTTTTTAAATATAACGAAACCTCCAATTCAGACGAGAACAACTTTACTCACTAGATAGCAAGATAAAAATGATATTAGGTTTGTTCCAGCAACAGTTCGTAACTAGTTCGAAACCGTTAAAAGCATGCAGTTATCAAAATTGTACAATTGATGGCACCGTTAATATCGGTCATTACTTTGGTGGGCAACTGTTTTTAATGGTTCCGAACTAGTCAGAAAATGCTGCTGGAACAAACCTATTAGTTTGCTCCACTATAGCCGAAAACTTTTGCAATAATTTTTTTTGGAGCTTACAAATTCACACTCTAGGCTTTCAATTGATATGAAAATATCTTCATTCACTAGATTATAATGTAAAAATGACATTAGTTTACTCCACTATCATTGCCATCTTGACATTTAGTCCAGGTCTATAGGCAGAAATTGTGACGTCACGATAAAGGGGTTTTGACGTTTCTCAAAATGCTTTATTTTATAACTTTTATCAGTGTTTGTAAAGAAAAAGTAAATAAAATTGTCCCGTAAAGAATGGGGTAAGTCTATTTAATAGTTTTTGCCACAGAACGAAGTTGTAGAAGATTAAAAATTAACCGAATTCAAAATCACTACCAGAATTGACAGGTATTTGAATTTTAAAGTCTTATACGATCTCTATTGTTCAAATTATATTATAAAACATCACTAAACTTATTGTTAAAGCATTTTAAAGCGAAAATCAGCAAAACAACGTAAAGCTCGTTGGGTTAAATAGTTGGAGCCAAGCATTAAGATGATGGAATGGTTCCGTGAAAATAATGAGAAGGGTTTATATTTGGACAAATTAATACCAATACAAAGCAGAATCATTGCTTCAATAAAGCGTTTTTTGTCCGATGGAAAGTATCACACAGATCTGTAATGATTTTCCTCGGAAATTTTTAACGCTTAACCTTATTTTTAAAACACATATAAACACATTTTCTTAACATTAACGCAAGGATATGTATAAACTACAGACGCGTAGTGTTAAGAAAAGTAATATAAATTAAAGAAAACTTACATTTTTATTAAATAAGCTTGAAATTTTTAAGTGAAGTAAATTTATGTGCTTGACAGTTACCCCTTTAACGTGACGTCACAGCTGAAAACATTTGCTGCCTAAAGGCCTGGACTAGCATTAAGATGGCAATGCCACTATAGCCAAAAACATTTGAGGCTTACAAATTCACATTGACAGCTGGAATTTTTCTCTAATTTTTTTAAACCTAACGAAGCTTCCAATCGATACGAAAATCTCTTTATTCACTAGATTGTAATGTAAAAATGATATTAGTTTGCTCCACTATAGCTGAAAACATTTGCAATAATTTATCTGGGGCTTACAAATTCACATTGACAGCTGAAGTTGTTTTTTTTTTTAATGAAACGAAACTTCCAATTGACACGAAAACCGCTTTATTCACTAGATGGTAACGTAAAAATACTATTACTTTGCTCCACTATAGCTGAAAACATTTGCAATAATTTATTTGAGGCTTACAAATTCACACTGACAGCTGGAATTTCTCTTTAATTTTTTTAAACCTAACGAAGCTTCCAATCGATACGAAAATCTCTTTATTCACTAGATTGTAATGTAAAAATGATATTAGTTTGCTCCACTATAGCTGAAAACATTTGCAATAATTTATCTGGGGCTTACAAATTCACAATGACAGCTAAATGTTTTTTTTTTTTTTAATGAAACGAAACTTCCAATTGACACGAAAACCACTTTATTCACTAGATGGTAACGTAAAAATACTATTACTTTGCTCCACTATAGCTGAAAACATTTGCAATAATTTATTTGAGGCTTACAAATTCACATTGACAGCTGGAATTTTTCTTTAATTTTTTTAGACCTAATGAAGTTTCCAATCGATACGAAAATCTCTTTATTCACTAGATTGTAATGTAAAAATGATATTAATTTGCTCCACTATAGCTGAAAACATTTGCAATAATTTATCTGGGGCTTACAAATTCACATTGACAGCTGGAAATACAAGCAATTTATTAACTATTGAGTGAACGCACGGAAATATTCACAGTTCAAGGTTATGTTACATTTGGCAACACCGAAGGATCTTATCTAATCTCATAAATATCATTTTATACACTAACGGATCTCGTCTGTGCATGTTTTTCTAACGGATCTCATGTTATTCAATGTTTATCACAGAAAAATATACTCTGAATTTTTTTACCCCTCTGTGGCAGTAACGCTTTGAGTCACCATTTATAGGCTAGTGACATAAAATATACTCTGAAAAATAAAATCCCTATGGGGGATCTCAGGTTGTCCAAGTTTTATCCGGATCTCGACTTGGATTAAAAATGTATATATATATATATATATCCAAGCGGGAAATTCAAAAAATTTTAACTAAAGCTTGCCAGATTCATATTTAGGTTTGGCTTTTCACTTAACACTGTAATAAGCTTCGTTTCTATATTAATGTTTGCATTATTCAAAATCCAAACAAAAATACTTACAAATGAAGCTTAATTATCAAGTGAAAAGGCCAGACCTAAATATTTACAAATCTCACCGCTCTTTTCATTTAAATATTTTTAATACCTTACACACTAAAATTGAACACAACAAATTTTTAGTGGGAATTATTTATTTACATATTTTCGTTTTGATTGATACTTTCTATACGCATGCATTTTGATTGGATCTACTACAGCAGGATTACTACCTAAATATTTTATAAATTTTTGATCTTTGCCTTTTACAATTTTATTTACACTTCTGCACCACCAATATATACTACACCTAACAATTACATTACAGATCTGATCTCCAAGATTGTGATTTATAGAACAATTATTCATAGGTATAAAATTGAATTTTTGTTTTAAGGTGTATTCTAATAATTTTGAAATGTTTTTTGAATTACAAACCCTGGGAATCAAATAAAATAAAGAAGATAAGCATTGTGACACTAAAAAATTCAAATAACTGTTAGGTCTTGTTAAATTTGCTCCTTCATACTCTCTAGCTTGTATAAAATCACAGTCTGAATCAGAACAAACTACAGAAGTTAAGCTGTTCATGTCAGTCAGTCAGTACAACTTTTACATGTTTTCCTTAGTAACTTGACAATGTATCCACTCATATAAACAAACATACATCTTGCAATTTTTGTCTGCCCTGTCAGTGATAAATTACAGGGAAAATCAGATACATTAGGTTCTTCATAAGAAGCTTGTACTTGCGGTATAATTTGCGCAGTTAAGAAACTTTGTAAATTGTCCAAAGCACCCGTACATACATTTTGCTTACAGTTATAACCTGGTGAATGCTTGGCCATAAAATTATTTACAATTAAAGTTTTAATTGCTTGATACATAGCTTCGTATGTATCCAAATAAATTTTCCAAAGGATCTTGATTACATGCTCCTGTTAATATATATTTAAAATTTCTCTTATTTAAAAATTCATGCCTTAAATATATAAATCCTTTTATAGAAAAAATTAAGTTTTGCAGTGATGGAGTGTAAACAAATCTGTTCTTTTTTGGGCAAAAGAATTTCATTGTTTCAATAGTTGTCAGGGCATTTCTCCAAAAATTTTCATGTTCAGAGCTTTTGGTTACAGGTCTCTTGAGAGGTTTTACTTCGGCCTTTGATATCCTAGTTACATTTAAACTATCGAATAGTTTGTCTAGGAACAAAATTAGGTCAGCTGTGTCTTCAGCATCGGACGGTAAACTGTAGTTGTCTTTAGTATCTAGAAAATAATGTATACATATATGAGAACAACTAATTATTTATTGCTTGTGTAAACTAAAATTAAAAAGGAAACATTGAAAAGAGAGGTAATAGTATATTACATAACGAGAGTTGTAAATAGCATATTACGCACGGTGGAAAAATTGCGCATGAGCCGCGCAGCGGCGAATGCAAGTAATTTCACAAGTGCGTAATTGCTTTACAACTCGAGTTTTGTACTATACTTTATCTACGACCACAAAAATTACCTTATTATTCAAGTTCAAAATAATCAGCAATGACACTTGGGGCCGTTTTCATAATAGAACTTTAAATTTAAAGTGACTTTAACCTATAAAAACACATTAGTTTTCCTATGCTTAAAGTGACTTTAAATTAAAGTCTCCTTTAGCACTATTATGAAAACGGCCCTTGCAATTTCGACGACTGTCAATCTAATGTGATGCGGCTACGTAGATCTAACTATAAACGTGCGTAAAGTAGATGCGTTTTTGTTACTTTACGCATGACGTTTGTAAACACCCGCTTACTTAATTTATGTGTTGTACGTAATTCGTCATTTACAGTAGTGGTCGTAGATAAAAGCCTAAAATCTATTAACATGTTGCTATGTTACAGCGTTCACTAAATGTGTCCAATGTTACAATATTTCACTATTGGAAAAAGAGTAAAAATACTGAACTTACCCCACTTTGCTATCCTTTTCATCAAAGCACCAACGGTGTGACTGAATACTTGGGTGCAATTTCTGACCTTCATTTTATTTATCTTTTCTTTGATGACATGAGTGTCTGTGAGTTTGTTACAAAGCCGTAATGTCGGCTCTGAAGAATCTAAAAAATAAAATTGTTCTATGTGAGACCATTTTGCAGTCTTGCTATTGCCATTTAAATTAAAATGAAGGTCTTTATTGAGCATATTATTACGAATGCCTTTCATTATGTGGGGAATGTCAAATATAGGTACAACTTCCTGGTCTCCAACTATGAATCCAAAAGGTGGAGTGTCAGTTTTCTTTCTCATAAATATCTGTTGCGTTTCTTGCAGTAACGATTTAACAGCTGCCTGGTTTGCCGAGCCCTGATCACAAACTGTCGCGATAACTTGCAAACCTATTTTTTGACATTCTGTAATAATTGCCTTGATGAAAGTTTTTAGTTTCACTGCCTTGATGGGCCCGCTACTGCATGTAAAGCAGATTGGCTGTTTCCATTGCCTGTAGAGCCCCTATGTAAAAAAAATACATGGGTAGAATAATATGATAAATATTAGTTTGCATTGTTACCTTTAAAAGAAATACATTTGCATAATCAACCAATTCTGCACGTCTTTCATCTCCATAATCTTCAATTCCAACAATCACATTTTCGCCTTGATGGTAATGTACACTTGCATCAAGAGATATCTCATCAAACATCAAAATGCACACTTTCTCTTGGTCATTGCATAATTGTGAAGTGCTTCTCTGAAGAGACCGAAAAACGTGTGGATTCAGTCCAGGTCTTAATGGAACCTTTTTCAAAATTTCTAATAATGTTTTGGTAGATGGCAAAACAAATATTTTACTGAGCAAGCGGTATGCTTTACCGCTGGTTTTAAAAAGTGTCAAAGCGAAGATCTTTTCTTTTAACGTATACCTCCTAGCTGAAGCTTTCTTATGTTGATTTCGAACTTGAGATATAATAAAGCTGTAAGTATGATTGTTCACATATTTTAACAACTTTGGAAATTCTGAACTGTTAACAAATTTTTCGCAATTGGATAATCTTGCACGGTAATCCTTTATTTTCTTTTGCATAGATCCCATTTTCCTACTCCATGATGACAATGTTTTATAAAACTTTCTGGCTTGTGGTGTTAAATCAACTGATCTCGTAACATTCACTTGTTGTAACAGAGTAAATCGTCTATGAATACCTGAAACATCATCATACAAAATAGAAAAATTAATTTAAGAGTAATGTAACACAGAAGACGAAGAGTTAGTATTCAAATTTATCATTCAAACTTTAATATGTTTAATGTGAAGTAAATGATAAGTCTGGCTACAATTGTTGAAGAATTTTATTTTATTGTACACGACCGTCCTATAAGGACATTTTCAAAATTTTGAAAATGTCCTTATAGAACGAAACCGCGCTACAAAGTGTGCTACAAAAATCAGAAGACGTTCTTACTTAATTTAATATGTTTTTCATTGTAATATAGGATTCTAAACATTAGCTAAACATTGCACTTTAAGCATTCAAAATAATATGTATTTATTTACCTTTAGATGTTGTGGTAACTTTTATTTTACTTTTTGTAGTTGAATGTCCATCACTAATTTTCAGTTTCCTTGTTGCAATATCTGGGGCTGCACGAATATTGATAAATGAATCCATTCTCTGTTTTCTTTCTGGAGGTCCTAATGTGTTGTCTACAACGGTGTCATCCAAGTCTTGCATTGTTATTAATTGTACGGGTTTAATTTGTTGATAACTTGTTGAGGGTTCTAGTAGTATATTAGTTTCGGAACTTTTTGTAATTTCTTCAGAAAAATCTAAGAAGTCAATTAAGTACAAGATATTATAAAAATGAAAGCAGGCCAGCAATCTGAGAATATTTACCCAATCTAGCTGGCCAACACAATTTCTTTTACTAATTTCATTTAGAAGGTGCATACCTATTGCTTTAGGACACTTTAAAACAAGAAAACAATTTTGAAGAACCAGAAATAACATTTTCTTTAAATTACTTCACTAATTAATATTTATATTCAACTTTTGGCCAGCTAAATAGAGTAAATACTCTACTGTGCAGCAGGTACTTATGTAATTATAGACTTTGCTACTCATTTCACTTGTGAATAAAAGAAGAAAAGCCAATATTATATTTAAATATTCTTACCTGGTATATTTAGTGAGGGTGAAGCAGTTGTAACTAATCCACGTTTTGTACCCTTTACGCGACAATCCGCGGTAAAATGTGAATCACACACGTAATATTTATTATACATTTCTGTCATAGACATATTCAGATAATTTGGAGGTTTAATACGTTCCAACCAAATATTGAAAATATCTGGCTTATTTTTTGGAAAACGATGCATCTTTTCATATCTGTTGGCACAATTACTTACACAACATTTATTTTTCTTGGCCCGCAAAGTTTCTTCCATAATGTAGCACTTTAAAAATTTTTGTTTCAATGGATTATTAATAATAAGTCCAATATCTACGAGTACGTAGCAACTTTTATAAAGCACGCGTGAATCACCGAGACACCAAGCAGAATGAACTAAACAAGCATGACGTTACATCTACTATAGTAGTTCCAATTCCTTACAAAATTGTATGCAGCGTCCTCATACGGTTGCGGGATTAAGTTTTCTGTTCGCAATAAGAACCATTAAACCGTATTTTCTATATTTATATCCTTTTTCTATGGTCGTGGAGTGACGCGTCATCCAGTAGGCCATCTATTTGTGTACATGCATTAAATGGGCAATGGGCCTACTGAGTGACGTTGCGATGACGTTGAAAGTTACCAGGCAACCTTGTCTCTTTAGTAACCTTGCTCATTGCCAGTGTCAAAGCATGGGAATAGGCCAAGGTTACTAAAGAGAAGGTTGCCTGGTAACTTTCAACGTCATCACAACGTCACTCAGTAGGCCCATTTAATGCATTACACCAGGGACGGGCGCGAGCTCGCCAAAAGCTCTACCCTCACCATAAATTATTTGCGACGATCCCGACGTTTCAAACAAACATGCGCCGGCATGTGTAACTGACTCAATCGTATCAACGAAATTAAAAACAGAGAGCGCCGAGCGAGTTAGTTCATGTTGGTTTATTAGCGTTTAACAGTGTCGTACAAGTTTGAGACCATTTTAATTGAAAAACAAACCTTTTTTAAACAATATTTATAGTAATTATCGGTTTAATTCAATATGAACAGCATCAAAACGAATACACCGCGCCGCCGCCGTCTACAATTTTATATTTCGTGGGGCCAAGCTAGCTGCAATCGACACTCGTTTGACCTATTGCTTAGCGTAGTGGGAGATACTTCCCCTTTCCATGCCCATGCCTGCATTACACAAATAGATGGCCTACTGGATGATGCGTCACTCCACGAGTTACCAGGTAACCTTCTCTCTTTAGTAACCTTGGGAATAGGCCGTCTTATATTTGTCTATGTGTGCACCTGTCATTTCAAACAGTTTCAAATGACCAGCGTACATTTTTTGAACTTGAATTTTGTAATTAATTTCATACCAGAAGGTCAAATACTTAAATTATGTACTACAATCGTAAATTGTCATAAGAGTAACAGGAAGAATGTTAAATTTTACAATTACCTAGACAATAGTATGAAAAAAAAAATGCAGCTAAATACCTATTACGTATATGGATTGAAAATTTAAGTTTGTGTCCTGTTTTAATAGATTTCAATATCGATTATACAATGTACTCTATTCGAAAAATGTGCAGGAGGCTCAGATGAAATGAAAGTTTGAAGAATTTCATGAACAGAAGTCGGAAAGCAAGTCAACAAATGTAGGCCGGTTTCAAATGCGGTTGATTATCTACGGATGGTCAGTCTTGATAATGTGAATATGTCTTCACATTATCTGATTCCATATTCGCAAAAATGTTTATGCTCAGGATACTGATGGTATGCGTTTCATGTGAAGAAGTCAATTTAAACAATAGCCCCAACCGATCATCAGACCGACCGTCATGTCAGATGCATGTGAAACATATTTTGTACTAATTAACTAGAATACCTTGGTATTAATTATATTAAAAAACTGATTATATTAGTGATGTTTCTTAAATTGAGGTTTGTAGTCAGATTTTTGTTTATATTGTATCGCACTTTTACATTAATTCTAGGAGTTACTTTCTCATTACCCATTTTATACAAACAAATGAGTCTAAAAGAGCAAAAAAAGTGCGAAGCACACTTTCCAATTAAGCAAATTGCCATAAATTTGTGTACGGAGGTCAGCATATCAAACCCATTGTTTGAAACGAAAAATTTAGAAATAACGGAAAACGCCCATGTCGGCATGTCCAGCCAGTGTTGCCAACCTTGCCTAACCAAACTATCGTACGGGTATACCAAAATTATTGTACATTATCAACTTTCACTTTCCAAATTATTGTACATTTACATAGTTTCATTTTTTGTTATTTTTGGATGAAGAATACCAATATTCAATACATTTTTCTTTACTGAAAAGTAATTATTATATGTGCAGTTCATTTTTTTATTATATGCCATTATGCCGATCGATCGGTCGATAAGTCAAAGACCTTTTATGTAGCTATCTCCTTCTAACTTTCGTAAACAGCCTTACGGCTTTTGTCATGTCATTTCAATTTCTTGACTCAGAACTCAGATCTATACGATCGGCATATAATAAAAGAATGAAGTTTGTTCATCACTTTTTTAATAAATCGATCGATCATAATATTAAGAACTTTTATATGTATAGCTATTTCCTTTTAACTGTCGTGAAATAGATTTACCACTTGCAGTTGGGGGTCAAGTTGTGTTCTTAACTCAGATTGATTAGATCGGCATATTGTAAAAAAATTGTACATTGTATAGGTACCTGAATATACTAAAAACAAATATAACATCAGAACACAAACGTAGTTAAAAAAAGCTGATAATACTAATGAAATTATGAATTATTGAAAATATTGAATAAAAATACTATACTTTATATACTTTGCTGAAAAAAATCGTCAAAATTATTGTAAAAATATTGTACAAAAAAAGCTATCGTACGCGTCCTTAAAATTATCATACAATTCGATAATTATTGTACGATTGGCAACACTGTGTCCAGCAGTAACCAATTGCCGACAGTGTTGCCAGTAGCATGAAAATAAAAGTACTAGAAGGAGGACGAAAAAAGTACTGATGTACAAAGAAAAGTACTGTTAGTTTAAATTAGTTTTGTCTTCTATTAAAAAATTATAAAAAGTGAGCAAATAAAAATCAGATTAGAGTAGGCGGTGCAAAGAAAATGTATGTCTGTGATTTAACCGAATTAATTAACCTAATACATTCATGAACTGTCAGATTAGCCTAACCCGCGTTAGTATCAGACATACTTTTTCTTTGCACCGCCGACTTTAATCTGATTTTTAGTTGCTCACAGGTTACTAGTTTGACTAGGTATTGAAAATGAAAATTTTACTCATACGTAATTTTTTTATTAAGAAGTTCAGATGTACGCACCCACTGAAAATTTTTCCCTGATTTAAATTACTCAACGCAACGTCAATATAATTATGAGCAGAGGAGCTGTCTTTCAAAACGCGGTATTTGATCAAAACGACTATGCAGCTACAGTCGTGTTTAAAAAAGTGTTGTACAGAATTTGTCCTGTGTAAACTTGTATGTGCATTTATGATGAAGTTGAAAAAATTGTTGTACAAGTTTTGTTACATATACGGTTTCTGGCAATAATAATATTATTGAACACAAAAATAAAAAAACCAATTGTCACTCAAAAGCAAAGATATTTAAACGTAGCTGTACAACACCTTTTTGAACACGTCTGTACATACTATTCTAACAAAATTAAAGCTGAGATATGAGACCTAAATATTGCGTTGTGAAAGTTAGTTCCTCAAATTACTCGTAAAACGGGGCAAAGTTTACATTTTTCTGCCAAACCAGTCAACTGTCAACGGGTGTGATCTACGTTGGTGCATTCGACATGACACTCGGAGCGCTCGGGGTCTTCCTTTGTTTCATCTTACATAAATTGAAACTCGTTCACTCTCCCTCACACTTTTGCTCAGAGCATGCCCCGAGCGTAATGTCGAACGCACCCGGTGTGATCAGAATAAACTTCGAACGAAATGTGTTCTACTCTGGGAGGTAAGGTTACTAGAGTAGAAAGAACGCAAAGAGTAAACGTTAAAATTTTAAAGTTCATTATGTTCATAAGCGAAAAAATCATCAAAAAGTACTGTATTGGTGAAAGTAGCACTGAAGTAGAGCTAGTACAATATCTCCTGACCTCTGAGATCATTTGCGCAGATGACAAAATCTCGTTTGCTGGAGCCCGCCCACAAGCACAGCCCGTTCTGAAAACATTCTACTACGACCACCTCATTTCGTGTCGCATTCGAGTAGTGTTCACATCGTGCAGGCTTGCTTGTTTCTCTCGTATGATAGCCGAAGAGAAATTTCAGTCTGTGGGAGTAGAGGAATGGGAGAAAATTTGTGCGCATGTAGAGAAAATAGAAGAGCAGTATATGGAAAGGGAATATATAACTGACGATTTTGAAGAAATCACATTACGAATAACCGACAGTGACAGTGACAGTGATGATTCAGACTTATCATCTGATGACAGCACAGATGAAACGAATTAGGATGTGAACTTCCAATATAGAATATTCTACACAATTAGAGCTATTTTAACTATTCTGGTCACCAAATTTGTTTTAAGACCCCTACCAATATTTTTTACACTGAAAATATGTAAATCTGTTTTCTAAAACCGATATTGTTTCATTAAAACAAAATTTGTGTAGAAATAAAAATAATGTTATAGAAAAAATTTATGCATATAAAACATTTTAATTTTTTATATTGTAATTACTTCACAAACTATTCCTGTCACTTTGTGCAGCATTATAATTAATTGTTGTTAATTAATTTATATCAAGTGAATAAATTATTATTAAACCTCCCTTAGTTTTACTAAAAAATTTCGTTATACGCCAAGCAACGTTATAATGTTAAAATAATGTTCGATAAATATTAAATAAAACGTTAGAAAATAATCACTTAGGCCCGAATTCAGAGAGACCGTCTAATTCTCATCTCAATCTAATTTCACCTTAGATTCGATCTAATTAGAGCCAGTGTCAATGCCATTGTGTCCACTCTAAGTTGACACGAGATTCAGATGAGTGGAGTTGCGAACTAATGTTTTTAGGATGTAATTAAAATGGTTGCTAGACTGGTACGGAAACTCCGCCTTCGCGCATCTCGCGATTACTTCGCGGTTCAAGAGATCTTGTACTTACTCTACTGCTAAGCACAAAAAGTACTGAAAGCAGTACATATGTACTGACACTGGCAACACTGATTGCCGATCTTTTACTACTTCATTGCCTGAAATATGTTTGTAAACAATGGTCGCGTACACCAGACGAATCAGCTTGCAACTTGCAAGCTGCTTATGATTATTTTTAAGCGTAATTAATGAAAGGTAACTATAGCGTTCACTAGAAAATCGGAAGCAGCTTGCAAGCTGATTGCAATCAAGTGCGTTTGGTGAACACGGCCAATAAAACGAAATCCAAAATATATTTCAACATCCATTGCAACGTATAATTACAAAATTAAAAAAACGTCACTTTAACGTGTGTTAGGAATAACCTAAAAAACAATGTTTTCATACCACTAAAGCAAAAATCATCGCCAGGCGGCGCTGAACGCAGGGATGTGCATGGTCCCTATACACTAGTGATGGGATAATTCGAATTAAAAATAACCTGTCATCCGATTATTCAAATAACCTGTATAATTCGATTATCAGATTTCGTAATTCGAATTAAAAATAATCGGTAATTCGAGAGATCGGGTTGAAATTAGGTTCGAGTTTCCGTTGTAAAGAGAATTTAGAATACCGATTATGGTCAGTACAGTTCATTTTTTCTTTATATGCCGATCGATCCATCGATAAGTCAAAGAACTTTTATATAGCTATCTCCTTCTAACTTTCGTGGAACGGCCTTGCGGCTTTTGTCATGTCATGTCATTTCATTGTATATTTTCTTAACTCGGATCTATACGATCGGCATATAAAGAAAAAACGAACTTTAGGGTATAATTCGCGCTCAACTCTGCAGTTTTGGGGAACTAAACGGAAGTGAGGATAACAACAGAACAAAATAAACGGCGCAAGGCAGGAGAGGACTCAGAGGTAAAATGAATTAGAGAACATTGGGAAATCGTTTAATATTTATTTACAAAAAATACTGAGTTGAAAAACAAACATTTTGTATCAAATAAAACAAATATATGAATGTGCAAACAAACTGTAAGTAATAAACATTTAAAAAAATAATCACAAAATTCCTTGGCAGCTAAAATGAAATAAATAATTAGTATATAGTAGAATAGAGATTATTCGGAATCGAGTCGTAACGGAAGGCGCCTGTGATTTGCTCAACTTAACTTCTGATCATATCGAATTAAAAATAATTCTAATTATAATCCGATTATTTTAATAATCGAATCGGTAGAATTCGATTATTGAAATAATCCGATTATGCCCATCACTACTATACACATTGGCCGCGTTCGTAAGAACCAAGCGCTCAAGTAGCATTCGTCTGTGATTGGCTTATTTCAAAGAAATTAAAAAAATCCACCAATCACAGATGAATGCTACTTGAGCGCTGGTTCTTACGAACGCGGCCATTGATATAATAAATTCATCGAATCAGTGATTCGAACAAGTTAATTTCGTAGATATGGAAAAATCATTAAATTGCAAACTAGACACAGGTGCTGGTTGTAATGTCATAGATTACAAAAAATATATAAAAGTTGGCCCCACGGTACAATTTGACATAACTTCTGCGAATTTGGCAAATTACAACGGAACAAAAATAAAGTTGAACGGGAAAGTAACTTTAAAATGTAAAATTAAAGATAAAATAGAAAATCTAGATTTTTATATCGTAGATTGCGAAGATTCAATTTCAGTTTTAGGTCTCCCTACGATACAAAATTTACAATTACTGTATCGAGTTGAAAATATCGCGTATGTAGAAAACAAAAACCTAGATAATTAAAAAAAAATATATTCTCAAGTTTTTACGGGAATAGGTGAACTAGATTATAAATACGATTTTAAATTAAAGACCGATTATAAAAGAGTTGTGCATCCGTGGCGAAAAGTACCATTTAAACTTTGTGAAGCTTACAAACTCGAACTCCAAAAAATGGAGCAAGAACGAATTATAAAACGCGTTGATGAACCAACTAAATTTGTGAACCCAGTAGTTCTAGTAGAAAAACTCGATAGAACACTTAGAATTTGTCTACACCATTTCCAAGTGTAATTCAGAAAAGATCAAATTTATTTCAGAAATTGTCAAATGTAATTCAGAATTGTTAATTTAATTTCAGAATGTATCATTTGTAATTCAGATTTGTTAATTCAGTTTCAGATTGCATCAATTGTAATTCAGATAAATCAATATAATTTCAGAATTCGTTATTTGTAATTCAGATTAGTCAGTTTAATTTCAGAAAACATCAATTGTAATTCAGAAAGCTTTCCTTCTATTAAAAGTGACGATTTCTGAATTACAATTGTTATAATCTGAAATTCATTTAACGCTTTCTGAAATTAAACTGATTAATCTCAATTACATTTGACGAATTCTGAAATTAAACTGATTAATCTGAATTACATTTGACGAATTCTGAAATTAAGTTGATAAATCTGAATTACAATTGATGCAATCTGAAACTGAATTGACAAATCTGAATTGCAACTGACGAATTTTGAATTACAATTGGAGATGGTGTAGATCCGCAAAGTTTAAATGACAATTTGTTAAGAGAAGATTTTCAGTTTCCCACTTTTGAGGAAATTGTAGCAAAAATAATAGATGCCAAAATTTTTTCAGTTCTAGACGCCACTAAAGCATTCTGGCAGATTGGTTTAACAGAAACTAGTTCCAAAATGACAACATTCCAAACACCTTTTGGTCGTTTTCGTTTTTTAAGAATGCCTTACGGTATAAAAACAACTCCGGAAATATTGTCACGGGGCCATGGAACAGAGGGCTCCGCTAAGGGGTAGCCCAGGTAGAACAGCCGCTCATGGTACCTTTAAGGGTGATTTAGACCCCCAAACAAAATCCAGAAGAAAACTCAGACTTCTCAATAAGTTATTTATTAAGCTACCAACATGTATGTAGGGGGTTTGCGTCGGGACGCACCAACCGCAAGTCACGATCTCCTCTCCCGCTGTCCTTCTAGTCTTCGCTTTTCCTATACTCCCGCAATTTACACAACCAGTCAATCTTAATAACGAATGTCGAATGTCTAATGATTAATGTCTATCACCGCCCTGTGCTCCGCTCTCCCTCCAAAGATATAGCATCACCCCCTACTACAATCTTTTGACACGACAACCAATAATAATTAATAACAACAAAAAATAAATAGATAATGCAGCATTTGTGGCAATATTTCACAGAGTTTACAAGCAAATTTTTGAAGGAATATCAAATTTAGAAATTTATATAAAAAGGGTTAATAACGGCTTGGCTGGCAAGGAAAAGTATTTGTCGACGTACGTTTCGATCTTATTAGACCTCATCAGGACAGTATAACCAAGGTGTAAGGTGTTGACACTTGGAGATCACAACAACAAATGAAGCAACAGACCAGGAGACCGAATGCACATTTGCTGCAGCCACTGAGAAGACCCGCATTTCGAGGGCAACAACCAGTATAGCAACGGAGGCAAACAAAGTCAACCTGCGTTACTTCAAGAAAAAGCCAGGAATTAGGTCTGGAATTAGGATGGAATTAGGATGAGGTCTAATAAGACCGAAACGTACGTCGATAGATACTTTTCCTTGCCAGCCAAGCCGTTATTAACTCTTTTTTTGATGATAATTATAATTTGGGTAAAAGATGAAAAAGAGCATGAAAAAATTTTAAGCCAAATTTTTGAAAAAGCGAAAAACTCGGGTGTGAAATTTAATATCAATAAATGTCAAATAACAAAAACTAAAGTTAATGTCTAAAGTTATGTCCCATAGGACATAATTTTTCTGCTGATGGCATACAAATCGATTCGAAAAAATTAGAAGCAATTTTAAATATGAAAACACCAAAAGATGCAGCTGGAGTGAGCAGAATATTAAGCATGATAGCATACGTTTCAAGATTTGTACCTAACATTTCTAAAATAACGGAACCACTGCGTTATTTAATTTAAAAAAATGTTGCGTTCAACTGGAATAAAACTCACGATGAAACACATAAAATCAAAATCTTGTTAACTAAAAATCCGGTTTTGCAATATTATAATCCAAATATAGACTGTGTTTTAAGTGTTGACGCTAGCGGTACCGGAGTAGGAGCAGTTCTTCTGCAGAATAATCTACCTGTGGCTTATGCTTCGAAAGCTCTCACTACTTGTCAGAAAGCATGGGCACAGATAGAAAAAGAGATGTATGCCATTGTATTTGGATGTGAACGCTTCCATCAATACATTGCCGGAAAACCAATTAAAATCGAAAGTGATTATAAAACGTTAGCTTCGATTCTTAAAAAATCAATAAACGATGTACCTATTAGGTTACAGAAAATGAAATTGCGACTACAACGATTTGATATTGACGTAACTTACAAATCAGGAAAAGAATTGTTCATTGCAGATACACTCTCACGCGCTTATTTAGACCATAGTAACGATGACAATGATATCAATACTTGCATTTTAGAAATAACAATGTCGGAATATATGAGTGATAAGAGAAAATTACAATTTATAAATGAAACGAAAAACGATGAAGAATTACAAACTGTGATTAAATTGATAAAAATCAAGTGGCCAACAGAAATAAAAGATGTACCTGAACTTGCACGTCCGTATCATAGTTATAGTCATTCTCTTTTTGAAAGCGACGGATTATTATATAAAGATAACAAAATTGTTGTTCCTCGTACATTACGTAGTGATATTTTAAGTAAACTACATTATTGTCATATGGGACTTGATAAAACAAAATACCGAGCTCGTGAAATGATCTTTTGGCCAGGCATGAACGTACAAATAACAGATTACATAGGAAAATGTAAAACGTGCTTATATTATAGCAAAAGTCAGCAATATGAAAAATTAATATCGAGTGATCTACCAAATTCGGTTTGGGAAAAAGTTGTGTTGTTGATATATTTTATATCGATAACCGCGCTTATTTAATAGTTGTAGATTATTTGTCAAAATATGCTGACATAGGTCAATTGCAAACAGAAACATCAGAATCTGTTATTGCTTTACTTAAGTCAATTTTCTCGAGATTTGGAATTCCTAAAATAGTTAAATCAGACAATGAACCACAATTTAGTTGCAAACAATTTAAAGCTTTCACAAAAAGTTGGGAATTTCAGCACATAACTTCCAGTCCTCATTATCCGAGAAGTAATGGCTTGGTAGAAAGGCATATTCAAACCATTAAAAGAATAATTTATAAAGTTCGTCACGATAAAAAAGATCCCATGTTAGCAATAGTAGAGTATAGAAACACTCCACTAGCGATAGACATAGGGCCGATATTTCAGTCATGGTTTAACTTTAAGCTTCGTTTTATTCCCATATAAACAATAGTTAAGACAATTGTTTCTAAGGAAATAAAACGAAGCTTAAAGTTAAACCATGACTGAAATATCGGCCCATAGATTCTCCGAATAAATTAATGTTTGGTAGAAATGTTAGAGGTATTATGCCAGAATTTCTTGAAATTACACGAAAATCTAATAACGAGTTGACAGACCAACAAACTAAAAAACTGAACATACAAAACATTATCATGATCGTCATGCTAGGAATCTTACAGATTTGAAACAAGGCCAATACGTAAGAATGCAAAATCAAAAAGATTTCTGGGAACCAGGAAAAATTAAAAATGTTGATGATAGGCCTAGAACGTATGAAGTTCAAACGGAATCTGGAAGAATCCTAACACGAAATAGAAGATATTTAAAATCAGATCCTAGTCATAGTTTTAAAATTAAGACGGAAGTAGATTACGACGATGTCCTTGAAGATGTAACTAATAACGGTAATACACAAAGAGTAGAAAATAATGACTCTGTATCTGATCGTTCAAACATTCCTACTACTACGGTACAAGACAATTCAGTAACTTCAACCGTTCAGACAAAAAGAGGTCGAATCGTAAGACCACCGTCTTATTTTAAAGATTACATTATGAATTAAAATGACTATAAGTTTCAATTTATTGTGACTTAATGTTTTGTCCATTACTCTTGTTTATTTTTATATATTTTGAAAAACGGAGATGTCATAAGTATAGTTTAAATTAGGGATGTGGGTTCAGAAATTTTCCAATTTGGAAATTTTCTAAAATGGAAATTTTCCAGAAACTTTCTAACCAATTTTTCTGGAAAATTTCGGACGAAAATTTAACGAAGTTATTACTTGTTGCTTGCGCAGTTTAACATAAAATCATTTATAAAATACAATGCCTAACCTAACTTCAAAAGATTATGCGCCCAAAATGCCGAAAAAAACTTATACGTACAATTTATGAATTATAAGCGGACGCCAGAGCGTAAGTTTGGTTTATGAATACACATTATTTTGTAATTTCTGTCATTTTTTATATTACCGTTGTACATGAGTATTTGGTACTATTTAACTAGCGTTTGCTCCTGAGTTTATAAAAAATATTTTTTTAAAGAAATAGGTTACTATAAATGATTCGGAAATTTTCTGATAAATTACCGGAAAAGGTCATCGGAAAATTTCCATCTTTTTTATTTTTCCGGAAAAATTACATCTCTAGTTTAAATGCTCCCGCCACTATTTTGCGGTGTACGCCACCTACTACACGGATACCCTCATGAACATGCGCACATAGTACATACGAACCTACCGTATAAGGTACACGATGTATGATGTAATGCTTGTGTAATGTGTTACCTGTTAATAAGCTAATTAAAGCAACATACAAGACCTTCATTTATCACACTCCTATTGCATTTTTCTCCCGAACTTTGTCAAACGCAGAAAGAAATTATGCACAGATTGATAAAGAGGCTTTAGCACTAGTAGCAGGTGTTAAGAAATTCCACTACTACTTATATGGAAGAAAATTTGTAATGAAAACGGACCATCGACTCCTGCTTGGGATCCTAGGAAGACATAAACCAACTCCAGAAGTATTGTCACCCAGAATGCTGCGATGGAATTTGTTTTTGGAGTGCATACGATTATGAGCTCATATATGTCAGGAAAAAAGATTGGGAATGCAGATGGATTAAGTCGACTACCATTAAAAACACCTGATTTTGAAGAACAAAAGTTAGGGGATGTGTTGATGTTAGAAAGCAACATCGTCAGAAGTTGCAATTACTGTCTTACGAGATGTTAAGGCTTAGATTATTTTCAATATTAAAAAAAGATCAGAGTGTGCGCAATCTTTTTACAAAAAAAGTCAGTGTGACATGTTATATAAAATAATAAAGAATTACAAGTGCTATTAATTCAATTTCAAGATACAATCCTCAACATTGTTGGTCCTTTGAGCCGGATTGTACGAAAAGCTAAATTGCAACATATGTATCTGGACAACCGAAGCCTGCAACAACGTGAAGACCCCGGACCAGTTAAGTTGTAACCAGCCATCAACGTGAAGGTACGATTGTGCAAGTACAATTCAAACTTGCCTTACGCCTTACAATTACACACAACCTTTATCTAACGGAAAAAAGACGATAAGCGAGCTAAAGACGCTAATGCGAAAACGTGGCGACATAAAACGCAAACTAACAACGTTCACAACGTTCGTCAATAGTGCCAATAATGCTATTGAGAACAAAGAAAATTACATAAATCAATTAAAATTAAGACTTCCAAGAGCGATTAATCTTGCCGATGAGTTCAATTCAATAAACATACAAATTTTAGAACAGTGTGATGATGACAAAATCGATGATCACAATGCCGAAGCAGATGCTTTCGAATCAATTTATTTCGATACAATTTCACTTGCAAACCAATTAGCAATAACTTGCGATACACAAGTGTCAGACAATGAAGACGCAATTTCTCAAGTTTCGGAAAAGGCGGCACAATTTTTAAAATCAGTAAAACTACCGACTATTCAGTTACCTAAATTCAATGGCAATTTGGAAAGCTGGCTTGAATTCAAAGATTCTTTGAGTCGTTGATTCATAATAATGAATCATTAGGAAACATACAAAAATTTCACTACCTAAGGGCCTCACTATCAGGTACCGCGGCGCAACTGATTCATTCATTAGAATTTTCTGCTGCAAATTATGACATTGCATGGACTTCTCTACTCGAACGTTTCAACAACAAACGCTTGCTAGTACACAACCATGTGAATGCAATTTTCGACGCAACGGCAGTGGTAAAGGAATCTGCCACACAAATTAGATCACTGATCGACACAATTGACAAACATTTGCCATCACTGCAGATTATGGGAGAACCTGTCGAATATTGGGACACCCTCATCATTCATGCGGTCACAAAAAAGCTAGATTATCGTACGTTACGTGATTGGGAATCAGAGGTCAATCAAAACAGCACACCTAAATACCAAGAATTAAAACAATATTTAAACAGAAAAGCCGATTTATTGGAAAAAATTGAAGGTAATAAAAATGCAAATGCAAATACAAAACCAAAACTAAGACAATCGGGATTTGTAGTGACGTCACGTGATTTAAAATGCAATTTTTGCCAAAAATCACACACAATTTACAAATGCTCCGACTTCTTAAAACTGGAAATATCTGAAAAGAAAAAACAAGTTGAAAAACTGAAATTATGTGAAAATTGTTTACGTACCGGTCATAACATAAGCAAGTGTCAACACGGTTCCTGCAAGAAGTGTAACCTGAAACATAATACACTGTTACACATGGAAGAAAAGTCTGAAAATCAAGTATCTCTGTATTCAAACGAAATCAATAATACAGTTTTACTTTCAACTGCTTTAGTCAAAGTCAAGGCTGATGGTACATCCATTCTATGCCGCGCTCTATTAGACAGCGGATCACAATCCAATTTTATTACCACTCAATTATACGACAGATTACGAATCAAGGCAAAGGAAACCAATATTTCTGTAATGGGAATTGGTACAAAATTCTCAAACGTGAATCACAATTGCACAATTAACTTGATGTCTCAAGACAGTACTTACCAGACAAGTCTTTCTTGCCTAATTATAAATTCAATTTGCGATTCAATTCCAACTTATTCTTTTGAAATACCGTCGTTTAACATTCCTAATGATATATATTTGGCAGATCCAGAGTTCAATGTTGCAAGTACAGTCGATCTCTTAATCGGTGCAGGATTATTCTGGAATATATTAAACGAAAAAAGAATCATATTACCCAACACTACAATCGACAAAACTAGGGTGGATAGTAACAGGACAATTATGGAAAACCAATTCAGTTACACGCTGCGGATTAGCAATCACAAACGAAATTTATAATCAAGTGAAGAAATTTTGGGAAACAGAAGAAATTCTATGTGACAGCCCCACTGAAAACAACGATTATTGTGAAACACATTTCACAAGAACTCACACCAGAGAGGACAATGGTAGATTCATGGTAAGAATTCCGTTCAATGAGTCAATTTCCAATTTGGGTGACACATATCAAGTAGCTGAAAAACGACTTTGTGGAATCGAAAGAAGGTTCACAACAGACCCACACTTCCATCACTTATACTGTGACTTCATGAACGAATATGAAAATTTAGGTCACATGACGAAGATTGAAGAAATACAATCACCTCAGTATTTCTTACCACACCACGAAGTGCTGAAAGAAAACAATGTAACAACGAAACTGCGTGTTGTTTTCGATGGTTCAATAACATCAAACACAGGAGTTTCGTTGAACCAAACTCAATTGAATGGGCCCACCATACAAGACGACATACTATCGATTATATTACGTTTTAGACAGCATGCCTACGTGGTATCAGCTGACATCAAACAGATGTATCGACAAATATTGGTGCATCCTGAAGATAGACGCTACCAGAGAATTTTGTGGAGAAAAACCCCTTCAAAGCCAATGCAAGCATATGAGTTAAACACTGTAACGTATGGAACAACATCCGCTCCATATTTAGCAATACGTTCATTATACCAACTAGGCATTGAAAATGAAACTTTGCAGCCACTTGCAGCAAACATTATTAAACATGACTTTTATGTGGACGACATGCTAACAGGAGGAGAAGACGAAGAAGATGTAATAAAATTGTGTCTTGAAGTAAAGAACATTTTAGCAAAGGCACAATTTCCATTACATAAATGGACTTCAAACAGTTTGAAGATTGTCAATGCAATCAGTGATCAAACAAACCACGAAAAGGGTGTTGCAATATTTAAAAGTGAAATCAACAAAACTCTAGGCGTTTTTCATTCAAGCCATACGGACACATTAACATACAGTTATGACATTCCATTTCTTCCAAGTGAAACACTAGTCACGAAGCGAATGATTCTATCAATTGTATCAAAATTATATGACCCATTAGGTTTACTCGGACCATTTATCATATCATCAAAAATACTGCTTCAAAAGATATGGATCTCTAAGGCAACATGGGACGAACCATTACCTGAAGTTTTGAAGGAAGAATTTTTGAATTTCAATAACCAACTTTCACTGTTACCAACTCTAAAAATACCAAGGCACATTACTTGTACTGACAACGTTTCAACGGAGATACATGGATTCTCTGATGCATCAAATGAAGCATTTGGAGCATGTGTTTATTTGCGAACAACGACAAGCAATGGAAGAATTATAATACATTTAATCTGTGCAAAATCTCGAGTTGCACCACTCAAGAGATTAACTACTCCGCGATTGGAACTTTATGGAGCCCTAGTCTTAGCAAAATTAATGAAGAAAGTACACGATTCTTTCACCATTAAATGCAAACAATACTATTGGTGTGATTCTCAAGTAGTACTGCATTGGATACATACACAACCTGACACTCTGCAACCGTTCATTGCACACAGAGTTGCTATTATTCAATCCATGACTAATAAAGATGACTGGCGTTACGTAAACACAAAGACAAACCCAGCAGACATCTTGTCTCGAGGATTATCGCTAAGACATCTGATAAATTCTGATCAATGGTGGAAAGGACCGTCATGGCTACATGACATGAATTATACATTTACAAAATTCAAACCTGATAACTTTATTGACTTACCTGAAAGGAAGAAAAGAATAACTGTTTTATTTACTTCTGAAGATTCGTTTTCAAGTTTAATCAACAGATTTTCTACGTTACAAAAACTTAAGCGAGTAGTAGCTTATATTTTGAGATTTGTTCATAATACAAAACATCAAGAACCACAAAGACAGCGTGGGACGTTAAGTGTTATCGAGTTAAAAGAAGCTATGCAATTGTTGATAAAAGGAGCACAAAATGAAGACTTCGGAGATGCAATCAAATTATTGAAAAATCAACGAGAATTACCTAAGAAACATAGACTACTAACTATGGCACCGTATCTCGATGATGATGGATTTCTACGTGTTGGAGGCAGATTAGATCTCTCAGATTTACCTGCAGAAGCAAAACATCCTTTAATACTATCTTCAAAAAATATTTTGACAAAATTAATATTTCAAGATGTTCATAAAATTTTACACATTGGTCCTCAATTACTTTTATCAACTGTACGTCAAATATACTGGCCTTTTAGTGGAAGAAATTTGGCACGAAAGACTGTCCATGAATGTGTAAGATGTAATCGATTTAATGCATCAAATGTACAACCTGTGATGGGATATCTACCCAAGGATAGAGTCACCATTAACTATCCGTTTCAAATTTGCGGCGTAGATTACGCTGGACCATTCCAAGTAAAGGATAGACAAGGAAGAGGGTGTAAAATAACAAAGGCATACATGTGTCTATTCGTCTGCTTTACAACTCGAGCTCTACACCTAGAAGTAGTATCTGACTTGCGAACAGAAACTTTCATAGCAGCACTTAGACGATTTACATCGCGTCGTGGAAAACCAAATACCATCTATTCAGACAATGGTACGAATTTTATTGGAGCGCGAAACGAGTTACAGACATTAAAAGGTTTTCTATCTGATGTCAACACAGATGTAGCTAACATTCTGGCAAATGAACATATCGAATGGAAATTAATTCCAGCATATGCACCACACATGGGAGGTCTTTGGGAGGCCGGAGTCAAGAGTGTAAAAACATGCTTGAAAAAGGTTATTGGAAATACAATTTTGACTTACGAGGAAATGTTGACCATACTTACCCAAATAGAGGCGACATTAAATTCGCGTCCTTTGTATCCTTTAAGCTCCGATCCTAATGATCTCAACCCGTTAACCCCAGCTCACTTCTTAATAGGCAGATCTTTATGTGCACTACCAGACATTAATTTGCAAGAAGCAAAATTAAACTCTTTGAGCCGTTTTGAACTTATTCAACGGCTCCATCAACACTTCTGGTCTCGATGGAACCGAGAATACATTAGTGAACTGCAACATAAGACAAAGTGGAAAAAATCAATTAAAACGATCGATGTTGGTAATCTCGTTCTCATACGTGAAGATAACTTACCTCCGCAACGCTGGTTGATGGGACGTGTAGTCAATCTCCACTACGGCAAGGACAAAGTTCCAAGAGTCGCTATCCTGAAAATTCAACATGGTGTTATCAAGAGAGCAGTAAACAAACTTTGTGTCTTACCAGTGCCTACAAAGGACACAAATAATTAATACGTACCTTATTTAAGTATAGCGTTATTCACTTATTTAATGTATTTATTTATATCGTTGGAAAGTCTCTTCCCAACAGGGGGGAATATGTTAAGGCTTAGATTATTTTCAATATTAAAAAAAGATCAGAGTGTGCGCAATCTTTTTACAAAAAAAGTCAGTGTCACATGTTATATAAAATAATAAAGAATTACAAGTGCTATTAATTCAATTTCAAGATACAATCCTCAACACGAGAATTGTTTGCGACCCATGGTATTCCAGATATAATTTTTTTTTATTTGTGGTGGTTGCCCAACGGGGTCCTAAGGCAAAGACTTGTCAGGACCTCAGGAGCGGGAGTGTATTTGAGTGTGTGTAAAGTGTTCCATGGCTTTGTTACTTCCAACCTTCTCGCCGTTTAAGGGGAAGCAGTGTCGATTTTATCCCCAACACTGAAGGGTGCCTGAAGTCAATACCGACCACCCCCGAGAAAAATCCCGAGTGCGGTTCGAACCGACGACCATGCGGTTGCAAGGCCGGTCCTCTTACCACTGGACCGTTCAGACGTTAGTGATAACGGGACAGCCTTTACCTCAGATATGTTTGAAGGTTTCATGAAGAAGAATGGTATCCGTCATGCACGTATCGCTCCATACCATGCCGCAAGTAATGGGCGGGCTGAAAGAATGGTGCAGACTACCAAGGAAGCCCTCAAGAAACTAACAGAAGGGGATTGGAAAACAAAAATTGCCCGATTCTTACTTAGACAATATACTACAGCATCTTCAACAACTGGACTTACACCAGCTGAAGTTCTTATGGGTAGGAAATTAAAAACTGCTTTAAGTAATTTACATCCCGACTTAATACCTTCGAAGAGTAGCAGCGACAGTAAAGAAAAACAAAGACCGATTAGAGAGTTTGGAGAAGATACGCCAGTATTTGCCAGAAACTATGGTTATGGACCGAAGTGGGTTCCTGGACTGATGATTGAAAAAACTGGACCAATTAACTATAGGATTCCAGACGATGAAGGGAATGTGTTGCGTCCACACATCGATCAGCTGAGAAGAAGGTCAACTGCGGCAGTAGGTGAAAATAGTGAATTGTCGGAGAGGTTGCCTTCATCTGAGTCGACTGACTCAACCGGTACCTTGGAAACGGCTGCGACACCAACGAAGGAATATTCTATGAATGAAGCATCAGCAGCAGAACCATCTCCAAGACTCATACGAGCTCGTCGTCCACCAGCTTACCTGCAGGAGTACACCATCTAAGGAGTGTGCTGGGGGAAGGGGTGTTGTGTTAAGAGTAATTTAGAGTAACGCGCCCTTGTTCAAATATCGCGCCATGACCACAAGCCAATAAAACCAGGGAAACACCGACATCAGCAAAAAGCGGCAATACAGGTCAAGTCTCGCTAATGAACATAGGCATCCCATAAGTGTATTCTACATTACTTACTAATAAAGTATTAAGTAATAACCTGTGTCTTATTACGGACACAACACTTATCCTTTTAAACAGGTCTTTTTCCCAATCGCTTAAAAACTACGCAAACCAATTCATAAAAAAGGTGACACCAAGAATCTAAATCACAATAGGCAGTAGTAAATGAAGCATTTGGAGACACAGGCAATACACCAATCATCATACCGCCAGATGAAAACATGGAAACTAATTTCCCAAATACATCAAGTGTTCGCTCTAACTTGAAACGTTTAAGGCGTTCTAGTGACGATACATCTTTATCTGCTATAAATAAGTTACAAAAAATTTGTGATACTGCCAATGAATCTTTAAAAGAGGACGAGTTCGACATTATTGGTAGACATGTTGCTAATCAATTACGGAATATAGACATTGTTAGGGCAATTGAGGTCCAAGCCCAAATCAATACTCTTCTCGCAAAAGCAAGGATTGAAGATATTAAAGCTAAGCAAATTGAAAATAGTAATCAAGCCTCTCAACTCCAAACTATTACATCAGATGAATCTAGTTCTTCGTATTGGGCCAGCCCCCCTTATTCAGTAGCGAGTGAGTCACAACATTCTTACGCAGAAATAAATGTAGAACAATCCTGTGAATTGTCAACGAAGGACATTCTCACTCAAGCAATTAACACTATTTTGTAGTTTAATGTATTACTTATAAAATGTATCATATATGTACATAGGTACATAATAAATTTACATAATTAACAATTTCTTGCTCTGTATTCTTTATATATTCCTGCAAGACTTCGTAAATAGCTTCACATATCTCTACCAAAAAAGATGAAATTGTACACTTTGGCACTCTGTAAAGATACTCTAAACTTTTAAAAGAATCTCCTGACGCTAAATACCGTAAAGTTATTTCCAACTTTATTTGTGGTGAGAGAGCGTCACGCATTGCTGTATCCTTTTTTTTAATTCTGTTTCCAACTTTTACTAATAAATCGACGAATTGGTCTTTACTCATTCGTAAAAATTTTTTGTAATTGTTTGGATCTTCTAATCTTAGTTCACGTATGAGATTATTAGAGGCACCTTGCACTCTTCTGCGACTAATCCAGTCTTTAACCCATATCCTCTTTTTTCGTTCTTTCTTTTTATGCATATTTTGTTGTAATTCACGAAATAAAATTAAAGCTGCTTGGAGATTAGCTCTGCACACTACTACTTTCGCCATTTTTAATTAAAATGACATGCATTCAATTCAATATAACGTGTAAACAAATAATTGAATGCAAGTGACTTGAATTCAACTAAATTGATCAACTCACTTTACTAATGTAAACGCAGCATAAAATTAGACCAACCGGTACCGATACATATCCACCCGTCTGCATTCTAGCGTCGATTACACGAAGCTAGTTTACTCGCTACTAGCTTGCTAGTAAAAAAGCCCGATAGTGAGCGAGTAGATAGTAAACAATTACACGCAGCTAGTAGCGAGTTAGCGAGTTTACTACTGTCAATACTATCTTTTAATCATATGTCCGTGATAGTAAACATGGCTATTAAATGGAGCGCTGCAGAAATTATAAAATTTCTTGAAATATATGAGCGCTATGTTAGACTATGGATTATTTAAATAAAAATTTAAAACAAAGCGAATTTGATAAATTACTACAAGAGCTTAGAACTGAAGGTCTGTTAACAAACGATGATACGGAAAAACATGTAAAGGCCAAGATCAAGAGTTTAAAAGATGCGTTTCAGCAAGAGCTTGCAAAAATATAACGTAATGTTATCTCCAGTTTTGTGCGTGCTGGTATAGCCAGTCTCATTACAGTATCCTGTTTTTGTATTAAATGACTTGTCATTCCCAGTAATTCTTCAAAATTTTCGGGAGTCATTCTTAAAAAATTTCTGTAAGCTTTTGGATCTTCATCTACTAATTCTTTTGAAAGAGTGACAGATGCACCCAGTCGTTGTCTCCGAGCATTCCACTTTCTCGTCTATATTCTTTTTTTTTCGTTTATTTTCTGCTTCTGCGTTTTCTATTTCGTCTTTTAGCAATGCACTAACAAAAATGACATACCTCAGCTGACATTTTTCATGAGCAACGTACACGGAACTGGCTTCATGTTGCCAGCTTTTGCCTTTACACGTGGCGAGTTCACTAGCCAGCGAGTAAATTCGCCAGCTAGTAGCCAGTAAAGTTGACGGGTGCTCAACTTTTCACGCTCCGTTTTTGGCGAGTAAACTTTTCCGATAGTTTACTATCTATTACAATTACACGTAGCTTTTTTACTATCCGCTAGTAAACTATCTCACTAGCAGCCAGTAAACTAGCTTCGTGTAATCGACGCTATAGTGATGACTACTATCGATAGTTTTTACTATCGAGTAATTTCGATAGTCTAAATTTGAAAATATCGATGTTATCGATACTATCGACTTTTTATTTATATAAAAAAAGTATAGGAATTACATTATTAAACCAAAATTAAATAAATTTCACTCACATGTTGATATCAATCGAGAATGCAGGAAACATAAGACACGGTGTAACTCACATCATTGATGCAGGGTAGCCACCAGTGGTACCATAATAATAACAAAGCGCACACTCTAATCTACCAAAAATAAAGGTTCCTTCTACATCGACTTATCGACCGACGTTGTTCACAAATTAAAAAACCACCACCTGCTGCATTATGTTGGTATAAAACATAAGTCTCCTATAAAACATTATCAAAATAGCAAGGTTGGCAAGGTATTTGAAGTTTCATGTCAAAGTAATTTGTCAAATCAATTTTATTATTATATTGTTTACATTTTTATTCATTTTAACAAGCCATTTCAATGCCTCGAGAGCAGAAAAATATTTTAAATGCCAAAATGTTATCAATCTGGCCCTTATGTTCGCTCATTTTCCGCTTATAGGCTTTTGCTCTTGGTTTTCTCTTCCTGTCTCTTTGCTACGTTTGTGACACCATCCGTAGCATAATCGCGATTCGCGATTACCAGTTGGCACCAACACCGAGGAAGGTGATCGTCCACGGAAGTGTCCTGTAGCCTGGCGCCTCCATCGTCATCGACGGACGTAAGGACGCTGCGTAATCAGGTCGGACACTTATGTTTATTTAATTTTGCTTTACGGTGGTTCTGATGTAGCCGCGTTCGTGCACGTAATTTTGCGTAACCGCGCGAAATAAACTCCATTTTGGGGGAATTCACCTGTTATCTTGCGTTGCGCTTACAAAACGTAATTCATCGAACGAGCTCTTCGGTGTTAGGATAAGCGAATTATCTTTTTCCTTTTTTTTGATAATTTATTTAACTTTGTATTGATTTCGGATCCGAATGATTAGGGATTACCGCTTAACGTTAGTTGTGTTGTTCACCTCTTGATTTGTTTGATTATTTGTGATTAATCTTTTAATAAAATTGTTTCATGCTTTGGACGTACCGTGTTTTTCTTAATTTTTAAGCGATTTCCTTAAAAAAAATATTAAGTGGCGCCAATTTTTGGATTGACCTTCGCGTTATGGTCTGAGAACCCATTCCGTCCCACTGAAGCTACCGGTGACACTGGTTTAATTTAGGAACGGCTAAATGGTGCTTCGCATGCCGCGTAATTCTATTAATCACTACTAGAGGCGCTTTCGTTCATCATTCAAATAAAATACGGTTTGGATTTTTAATACGTTATAGAATTTTCCAAACTATGATTTTCAAACTATTATTAATACTTTATAATTAAAAATGTCGGTCATACCTATAGTTAATGTGCGAAAAAATATTTTCCAGCCAATGTTGCTTAAATAGGCATACACCGTGTCCACGGATCGGGTTTACTATAGGAAAAACTTTTTATTTTTCACTTTTCGAAAAAATATCATTCTTTATAAAAGTTTTTGCTTGTCCCAAAGATTCTAAAAACGTTATAGAAAATATTAAATTTCCATTAGTCAGGCCAAGTTTCATAATCGAATTTAAAGGAGACTTTAAATTATAGTCACCCTCAGATGTCAAAACAAATATGAAAACCCATTTGTTTACACATCTGAATGTGATTTTAAATTTAAAGCCTCCTTTAATTCGATTATGAAACTGGGGGTAACAATAAAATAAAATAAAATCCAGTTTACACTTTCACAAAATACGGCAATGTTCAAAAATTCTGTTAGTATAATCAAGTAAACTCAAGCAATATCAATTACTGTAAATGTAATTTGGGTGATAGTTATGTAGAAATAAGAACATAACATAAAATAATCTCTTTTCAAAAATTATAAACATTCTTTAACTCAGGTTGCAGAGCTGTCGCGTAAGTAACGCTGAATTAAAAAATTAAAGGTTACTAGAATTGAGAAAATTCTTTTATAAAATAAATGTCATTTCAAACTTTAACTATTAAACTTTTGTTTAATGTCTTCGAACAAAGTCATTCTTTAAAGAGTTAAAATATATTAAATGATAAAACTTAAAAAACACGCTACGATTAAATTAATTAAAATAAGAATTAATAGAATTAAATGTTCCTACACTTAAAGGTAAGTTAGTTATATACAGATTATTCAATTGGAACGGCTCACTATTTACTACTAACTTTCTTATTTTTAAAGATAAAAATTTGATAAAATTAGCAGATATTCTATGATTTTTATGCTCATTTTAAATTGCTAATAAAAAATTAATTGCACTGCTATTGACAAAATTTTGTAATCTATTCGGTAGACGTTGCTTTTCTCTTTGCAGTGATACCAACATTTTTTAAATTTGTTTACAAAATAATGACGTAATTAAAAAAAACCTTCACACGAGTATGCCGTCTTGAAAATATCTGTATAAAATATGTATTAGTATTTTGAATATCAAAATTATGGTTATTTTCTAATGAATGTTCTACAAGCATTGAATGATTTTGATTATTTTTTTGGATATGATATTTATAGTGGTCTAGACATTTTTTAAATTTTGGCTTGTTTCTCCAATACCTATAACATGAATTACAATTTAAACATTTAATTTCATAAACCACGTTAGGTTGTTTTAGTATTGTTGTTGTTTACAGATTTGCTAGCTAAAATTAAATTGTGTTCTTTGAAAATGTGTTTAAATGTGTTATATAGTGGTTCAATGTAAGGTAATGATATGATATGTATTTTTTGTTTGAAGTTCGTTTTACATATTATAGATTTTTGAATTTTGTAGATATTTAACACGATTTTTAATTACTTATCATAAATGAAGTAATTATCATAAATGAAAAGATTATCTGAAAGGAAAACAGCTCGATCTGTTAAAAAAATAATTGTTGCAATTTTATAGTGCATTTTTGGATGTGTACGAGTGAAAATTAATGTATCTACCTGACGACGTAGGTTTATGAAACCATTTAGTTATTAATTTGTCATTATGTCTGATAATATTTAAATTAAGAAAACTTAGTGAATTGTTAATTTCTTTTTCTGCAGTAAATTGTAATCTATTACGGAAAGAGTTAAATCTACTTAAAACAAAGTCTACTTTATCTGAAGGCAAAATCAATAAAATATCATCGACGCAACGTAACGAAAATATAAAATTAAATTGAACTTTTCTATAGTTCCTGCATGGGAATTTCAGCTAAAGCAGTAAGTAATTTCACTACACTAGCAAATTACAGCCATTAACATTTTTGTACGTATAAAATATTTACCCCTAGTACTCTATGCAAATAAACAATACACAAAAAGACAACTTTGAGTATGTGGCCAAATTTTAAAATTACCGCGGAAATCTCGAGACAAAAGCCCAGCGAAGATCCGAACCTGGCACGCGAAGCACCATTTAGCCGTTCCTTTTAATTTCGTTCCGGTGTTAAACTTCTACTTATCTACTTAGGTAGGTAGATACCATGTCCGCCAGATGGCCTTGGCGCTGTGTCGTCGGAACGTTAGTTCGGAAATTGTCCGTCGGGTGTCGCCACCGGCGCTTCGCTGCGGAATTTTTTCCTCCGTCCGGAGAGAGATACGATCCCGTTCCTCGGCGTTCCTGAGCCGTCCACTTAAGCAGCTAGGCCGTTGAGTCAGTTGTTCGTATCCATTCGAGATGTGTAATATTAACGACGCGCGGCGAATGATGTCCTTATTTTTTCGTCGAACACGGATGCGATGTTGGTTGCGTCAATTTTTTTTCTCAGTCCGGAGAGAGAATCGAACTCGTTCCTCGGCGTTCGTGAGCCGTCCACCTAAGCCTCTCGACCGTTGGGTCAGTTGCTCCTATCAGTTCGAGGTGTAATAATAACGACGCGGCGAAGGATGTGGTTTTTTTTTCGTTGAACACGGATGCGATGTTGGTTGCGTCTGGCGGTGTCCATCTGGTGACGAATTGCGAAAGGACGATCGCCGGCGTCCATCTCGAAGACGTCGCGTCGGTGGGTTTCTGTAAAAAGAATGACGCGCGCGGAAGCATAGATCGCTGCACGCAGAGCGGCGGCGGCGTCGCGGGAATTTCGAAAAAATGGGTCCTCGGGGCGTGCTCATTTCCACGAGCTGCCGGCGTGCCTGTATAATTGTACAACGTCTTAAATAAAATTCTAAAAATATGAAATACGTTTTACTTACGTATGTATAATACAAAATGCTTTATTAACACACAATATAATTACGAATTACATACAATTTAATTTTAATACATAATTACAAAATTACATACAATTTCATTTTAATTTATAATGTCGGCAACAATAACGGCAACGAATGAATGTCCGTTACAATATCATAATGTCGGTTGTCATCTTGAGCATCTAAGGCAGTTTTATTTATGGTAACGGTTAATAATTGATGATTTATTAACCTGATGCTATTGAATTTTGAAACAAACAGTCATAATAATCCTGCAAAGTTATTTTTTAAATTCCTGAACGACCTACGCCCTTCAATTTTTTTAAATTTTACTTCTTTTCCCACTCTGCATTATGGCGTAAGCTTTAGCTCTAATTCCAATGAACTCAGTTATTATCTGTCAGAGTTCGTCTTTAAATTTACCGATAACTTTCTTATTAACCAAAGGTATTCCGAAAGGGTTATCTGCGGCGTAATCTGAAGTGTCAAAAATTTTATTTGCATCCCGTTTTATAATTTCATAAATACTCGAGACGCGTTCGGGATGTTTTGGAGAGAATTTAAAAATAAAATCAAAAATGTCTGCCAATAGAAAAACGTCAATTTTTAAATACAAGTCCGCGTATTCACCGAGAGTTTTACATTGAAAATCTTGCCAAACGTTTACGGGCGGCGTGCTGGTAATCCTCATCGTTGACGTTTTCGCCATGTAATTTATTATGAAATAGGGATTTATCGGGAAGACTTGTCTCTTCCAATTTGTCAACAGAATCATAGGGAAAACATCCTTTACGAGTTACTAATTTATAAGAATCCGGATTCGGAAACGCTTTTTGTACGAACTTTATTTGTTCTGGTTTCAAATTTTTCGCTAATGTTTCAAGAGACGAGGGCATGAAACGAAACGAATCTAAGAAACGTAATTTCACATCGCCTACCCTTTTCGAGAACGATATGTAAGTTTCAGTTGTGTTTGCTAAAATTTCGACATTTTCATCGTTTACATTTGCCAGAGCTTCTACTATAAAGTGACTATCGTAATGAGATAAATTGTGTAAAATCACTGGAATAATATTTTTAACGCGACATTGTAAATTACAATTATTGCACAAAGCTGCAATATAGTTCCCGGTAAAATGGTCGTGGTGATAAGTTTTAGCATTATTTTCGTTAAAATTAGAATCTCACACTTTTCGGCATTTGCATGTGCCGTAGATTCTTCAAACGTTAAATCTTTCATAGGAACGGTAACGTGATTTTTTAATATTTCTTGAACATTTGTTGCTTCTCCTAATAATTTATTTACGAACCAGTCAGCTGGGTTTTCGCCGCGGTAAATTTCAAAATGATTTAGTCGATCATCGTAAGAACAGACTGTTAAATATGCAACGCTAAAGGCTTCGTGGCGTTGATAAGCGTTCGTGAATAGGGATGGCAACGATATATCGATATAAAGCGTCTTTCAATAGGGGTGATAGATTTTTCAATAGAAATCACTCGGTTTCCTGATATATTTTGTTTTACTTCCGAGTGTCAAAAGATTCAGTATAGGTTGTAATTTCATTATGCAGCGTTTGACGCTTCCCGACCGTTTAGAAATTATTAAAAAATATTACCAAAGTTCGAGGTCAGTTGTGGGAAGAACTGTAACCGTCAATGGCGACCGCTATAATGCCATGTTACTCGAATTTCTGTGGCCAGAACTTGAGAACGTCGATACTGAAGAGATGTGGTTCCAACAAGACGGCGATACGTGCCATGCAGCTAATGCTACGCTCGATTTGCTAAAAGATAAGTTTGGTGATTGGATCATTTCACAACGAGGTTTTGTGAATTGGTCGCCGCGGTCATGTGATTTGATACCCTTAGATTATTTTCTTTGGGGCTACGTCAAAGCACAAGTCTATGCCGACAATCCACAGACTTTGGATCATTTGGAAGCCAACATTCGTCAAGCTATCGCCGGAATACAGCCGCAAATGTTGGACAAGGTGATCAAAAATTGAAGCGATCGGGTGCATCAGTGTAAACAAAGCCGTGGTGGACATTTGAACGATATCTTGTTTCGAACATAACTGCATTGTCCAAACTTCAAAATAAAGCTAAAACTAAATTGATATGTCAAACCGTTGTTGTTTTATTTAAAATTAAAATCCTATCGTTCTTAATGAAAGACCCGTTATTAGAAATATCGATATATTCATGGAAAATATCGATATATATTATATCTATATTATAATTCAATATATTGGTAAAAATATCGATATATTTCGCAAATAACCTTTCGATATATTTTTTAGCTTATGCAGTTTTAAAGAATAATGAAGTCTGTTACCGGTGTCTTTATACCCAGTAAACACATACATACATATGTGATACATATTTTTCTAAGTTCGTTAAGAGAACTAGGTTATGTAACAAATTAATATATCTGGTATATAAATAATATGTATGAAACTTTTATATAAAATTCCTTACATAAAATAGTTATTACTGATGATATTTATATATAACATGTACATAGGAAATGTTACATATTTGTAACAAATTTCTCTACATAATTTATACATATTTTCACGATTATTACAATCCGTAAAATAAAAATTGTATTTGGTACATAACTTTACTAACATATCTTGTTTGTAATACAAATTATATGTATGTTATATAGTTTACATCATATTTCAAAAATCGGAAGCAGTCGTACTTTATCGGAATCTTCCCGAATTAAAGGGAATTATGGTTATGTTTACGTAAGTACACTAAGTACGAGGTATGTGTTTCCCCGCCTTTTTAGTTTAGCCGTTAATGCGTGGTAATTGCTAATAGTGCTTGTCGGTAGTGAATAATTAAGATTTCCCAGAAACAGAGTAAGTAATTGAATACATTTTCTATTTTCTCCTCTGTTTATACCTCTACCAAGAGAAGGGAGGAAATCCTCCGGTAGTTGTTGACTGAAACTAAAATAATAGAAATTCAATAACAACAGATAGCGCAGATAATTGGTTGAAAGTACGAAAGGGATGGTAGCACCTTAGGTTGGAAAAAACTACGCCTTCGCAAGGGGCTAAAAGGTACAAAGGCCTGTTTATATTTTTACGTGTCTACGGTATGTATAACAATTGCTCAATTTGAATGGTTCACCATTGCTACCTTTTTTATTTATAAAGCATGGAATCGATTAAATTAGCAATGATTCAGTATTTCAGTATTCAGTATTTACGTACTCATTTTTAATTTTTTATAAAAACAACAATTGCACAACTAGTTGAAAGCATTGTGATAATTAAAGCACTTTCTTGTTTGTTAAAAATTATCACAAATTGTAAAAGCATTGTCACGTAGCAATTTCTTTTGAGTTTATTTACATTAATTAAAATGAACAATATTTCACATCTTGAAAATACGATGTTAGAAATTTACTTCGCTAATAAAAAATGCTAATATTTGGAAAAGTTTGATACCGTTAAGAGAAATAAAAAATGTATTGAATAGACTACACAAAATATTACACTGCCATTTAAAAAAATATGATTTAACAAGTAGTTTGACAAATATTATTTTTTCCATTATTATTTTTTATTAGAAATTTAGAATAAAGATGAAAAATATTGTATTTTTGCTAATTTAACTGAATTTCTATCTTTAAAGATAAAAGATTAGTAATGGTGAACCGTTCAAATTGAACACTGTAGTATATTACAGTAGATAGAAATTTATTCAGAGATGTAATGTACAATTTACATACAATGTTATGTGTGTTATATATTATATTTCATTGCATTTCATAGTTTAAATAGAACTGCATTGTGTATGAAATATATATTGTGAGGGAAATCCGTGAGATGGCGCAGGTGGGAGCGTGCGACGGGTGCAGGAAGGAACTAGAAGGGGGAACGACAGAAGTAGAGCAGATTTAAGCAAGTTTCTGACGCATGATTGTGTTTTTCTTTAAAATAATAAATTGTTACAGTTTTAATAAATGATATAGTTTTAACAAATCAGAAGTGGCATTCTCACCCGCTAACACTGTATTTTGTTTGTGCACCACCACTTTTGGTGAGTACTTTTGAACATTACGATTTGTTTATCTGCGCACTTGTTTTGTTACGCTTGTTGTAATGAATGAGGGTCGCAGCCGTTCGCGTAAGCGAGACAATGGGAAAAGACGTCCTAAAAGGGCCAGGAGCCCTAGCGCGAGTGCGTCTCAACTTCGTACGGCCTTACTTACTCGTACAATTACGGAATTAATTAGATCTTCACAAAGCATAAACTCAAACGTATCAACATCGTTAGCCGCGCCCAATGCCGGTGAAACCCCGAATTCACACGATGCGCTATCGCGTCAACGCACACGTTCATATAGCCAACCGCGTTCACGGTCACGAAGCCCACCTGATTACAAGGGCAGGCGACGTTATGCTGGACGTATTGAACTAATACCAGAATTTGATGGCTCATCGAATTCTTTAACGATTCGACAATGGTTTGCTAAAATAGACGCAATCGGAGAACTGTATCGCTGGGATGATCGCGCAAAAATTTTTGGTATGATTGGGCGGTTAACTGGAAACGCCAAATCCTGGTATGATTGCCAAACGGAATTGAATTATTCCAATTGGGAAACATGGAAGGAAAAATTACTGCGAGCCTTTCCTACTTCCAGAGGTATTAGCACGAATCTAAAGGAATTCGTAAACGTAGAACGCAAACCTAATGATGACGTTATCACATTTTATTACTCCAAACTAAAGTTAGGCGTACATTGCGAGCTACCGGATCATATTATTGCGGACATTATAATCACAACATTGAACGATAATTTGTTGAGCGCCAGCGCTAATGCAGCCGGTTGCAAATCAACGGAGGAACTTCTCAGGTTTTTAATTGAATCAATTTATAAGAATGCTACTGCTAAGGATAACAAAACCAACCAGCAACAACAAAACCGACATACCAGCCTGCGCAAAATAATTTGTTACAGATGCGGCAAAGACGGCCACAAGTCATTCAAATGTCATGCACAAGCATCAGATAATGCGAGGCCTAACGCTTCCGGAGTTACGTGTTCGTTTTGTAAAAAGAACGGTCACAGTCGCGAATCTTGTTTTAAATTGAAAAACCGAAACGAGACTATGACAAAAATTAATGTGGTTACGCTTGATGATGCAAAGTATCACGTTACCGCCAAAATCAATGACGTAAGTGTACCGGCATACATAGATTTCGGTAGCGCATGCAATTTTCTTAAACTACAAACAGCCCAGTCACTTGGCCTACCGATTGACATGAGTAAACAAACCATGATGCGAGGTTATGGAGGAGCGGTTGTTACATCGTTAGGAGAAACGGTAGCAAATATAAAAATTGACGAAGTAGAACGAGAGGTCCCAATTTTGATCGTTAACAACAAAACGCAAGATATGGATTTATTGATTGGACGAACATTCACTGAATCGCCCCAGTTGTTGGTGATAAAGACCCAAGAGAAACTGCAATTCCACAACGATGATAACCCTTCATGACAACTACCGCAAATTAATGAATGTGCTCCTGAAAAATTTCGCATATTTTCGGGAACCACTACCAAGTTGCTACCAGGAATTAATAAGGTTGAAATTTATTCGGAATTCGTCAATGGAGAAATCGTTACGAATCATTCGGAACAAAACATTGATGGGTGTACTATTATTATACCCTCAATGACGGTAGAAGTATCAAGTGAAGTAGGAATCCTCACTGTTTTCAACTTGAGTAAATTACCCACAACCTTAAGCAAGGGTCACTGTGTAGCACGGGGAATCCCTGCTAAGCAGTCGTCGACTGAAGTACCACGAAGCCAGAGAACCGAGCGGATACCTTAACTTCCGATTTATCGGAAAAATTGCAAGATCTACTTTTTAAATACGAAAGTTGTTTTGCATCCAACAACTCCGAATTAGGAAATACGAATGTAGAAATGGAAATAAGATTGACCAGTTCAGAACCCATTTGTTATCAACCTTATCGTTTGTCTTACCACGAACGAAGTATTGTACGGCAAATCATAGATGACCTCTTAAAGAGTGACATTATTGAACCCACAGTATCGTCTTACGCAAGTGCGATACTTCTTGTTAAGAAGAAAACAGGGGATTATAGAATGTGCGTGGACTACCGCAAGTTAAACGCTATCACCGTTAAAGATAAGTATCCCCTCCCCCGAATAGACGACCAGTTAGAACGGTTAAGTGGGAACACCTGTTTTTCGACGTTAGACTTAAAGTCTGGCTATCACCAATTAAGGATAGCACGAGATAGATAGCAGACCACTTACAGCTTTTGTTACGCCGGATGGGCATTACCAATTCAAAAGGATCCCCTTCGGTTTATCAAACGCCCCAGCAGTGTTTCAAAGGGCAATAAACGAGATTTTGGGTCCTATAAGATTCACTTACGCGTTAGCATACTTAGACGACATACTTATCATTTCAAAAGGTCCGGAAGAAGGTCTTGAAAGATTAGAAAATGTTTTGAAACTCTTCCAAGATACTGGTCTTACGTTGAATCGACAAAAATGCTCATTTCTACAACCAGAGGTGGAGTACTTGGGATCTATAATCTCTAACGGAGAGATAAGACCATCGAACCTCAAGATCGAAGCAATTACTGAGTTTCCAGCTCTCGAAAATGTTCACGACGTAAGAAGATTCCTAGGTTTAGCCTCATATTTCAGAAAATACATAAGAAACTTCGCACAGAAAGCAAAATCATTGACTTCACTGACCAAATTAGATACTCCTTGGCATTGGGGAAAAGAACAGGAAGCAGCATTCAAGCTACTAAAACACGAACTTGGCAGTAGGCCTGTACTTGCCGTTTTTGATCCATCTTTGGAGACTCAGCTTCACACAGATGCAAGCAAGATTGGATTAGGTGGAGTATTAATGCAGAAGCAGTTAGACGGTAATTGGAAGCCGATCTGCTATATGAGCCAGCAGACGTCCGTTTGCGAAAGTCGATACCATAGTTATGAATTGGAGACACTAGCTGTGGTAGTCAGCGTTCGAAAATGCAGAAATTATCTCTATGGTAAGAGGTTCACGATAGTAACCGACTGTAATGCCCTTCGACTGACATGGACGAAGAAAGATTTGTCCCCACGCATAGGAAGGTGGTGGCTGGACCTTCAAGAATTCGATTTTAATGTAATCTATAGACCAGGAACGCAAATGAAGCACGTAGATGCTCTGAGTCGGCATCCACTTCCACTGCCAGTAAACATCATCCGAGATTCAGACTGGATAGAATGTGTTCAATCCCAAGACGACACATGTACGCTTATAAAGCAACAACTTGAAGAAGACAAGGCAGAAGATTGCTACCAATTAGTGGACCGAAAAATTTGTCGAGTGATAGACGGAATTAATAAAATACTAGTACCCAAAGACGTAAGGTGGAGAATAGTCAGATTATACCATGATGAAAATGGACATCCGGGAGTCAAACGAACATTGGAAGCCATCCAGCAAAAGTATTGGTTTTCAAAAAAGTCCAGATTTGTTACCAAATATGTTAAAGCGTGCATACCATGTCTTTGTGCTAAGAAACCTACAGGGAAAAAGAGAGGATATTTGCATCCCATTAGGAAAATTCCAACACCATTTCACACACTGCACTTGGACCATTTGGGCCCCTTCTGCAAGACAACAAATGGCAACGCTTACATGTTAAATGTAGTGGACGCTTTTACCAAGTTCATATGGATAGAAGCTGTACCTGACACTAGTACTAAATACGTCATCCAGTGTTTAGAACTGTTGATGAAATTCTTTGGTATCCCCGAAAGAATTATAACGGACCGAGTCAAGTGCTTCACAAGTAAAGAAATGACCGTGTTCTGTTCGCGATATGGGATTAAACACGTGTTGAATGCTATAGCTTGCCCCAGGAGTAACGGACAGGTTGAGAGATATAATTCCACAATCTTGAATGCAATGACAGCCGCGGTTGGAGATAAACACGATTCTTGGGAAAAGAAAATACCGGAAGTACAATGCGGAATGAACGGCACAATAAACGCAACAACAAAGGCGACACCGTCAGCAGAACTTCTGTATGGGTTTAGGCCTAGGCTAAAATTTGACGTGAGTGTTAACGAAAACGTGCAAATAAATAGACAAGAGAAATTAAAGTCCATGCGCGATAAAGCGTTGAAAAACATAAATAAAAGTGCGGATGTAATGAAAGCGCGGTATGACGCGAGACGTGTTCCGTCCGATACGTTCGAGGTTGGCGACATGGTAATGGTGGAGAGGACCCCCATGGTGAAAGGAATAAGTAGCGGTAAGCTGGTCCAAAAATACATTGGCCCGGTGAAAGTGGTCCATGTTTTACCAAACGACAGATACCAAGTTGAGTCCTTGTCAAAGGATAGAAGACGTTTTAGAGGCGTCGTTCCGAGCGACAAGATGAAGTTGTTTAAAGTACAAACTGCTGCTTAAAAGTGAGTATAAACCAAAATGTTGCTTAGTGATGTCCAGTAAAAATCACTGACTGAATATCTGTTGTGTTCGATTGTTGTGTTGCATTTCTTTATTTTTATACATGAGCAGGGGTGAGGCTGTAGCCTCTGGAGTTGAAAGAAACTCCTTTGACCCGAATGAAGAGTAGTGCGTTTGCCTCTTGATGGCCTATAGATTGAAAGAAATCTCTCTGACGCTTACTGAATGTGTTGAGATTGAAAGAAATCTCGCTGACGCTTGCTGAATGTGTTGAGATTGAAAGAAATCTCGCTGACGCTTGCTGAATGTGTTGAGATTGAAAGAAATCTCGCTGACGCTTACTGAATAGGAACAGTTGTAAGGTTTGTTATCTTGCTCTTGATCACTTGTTGAGTCCGTTGGTCCATTGGATCTTGCGCACTCCAGTCAGCTCATGGAGTCCATTGGTAGATGAACACCTTTGTGCACTCTTGAGTTAAGATTCTTGTCGAGTCCATGGCTTATTGCGCACTCTGAGAATCCAGACTGTTGAGACCATTTGATAATGACCTTCGTGACCCTGGTGAACGTTCATTGGAACGACAACCTTATTAAAATACGTTTCATTTGTCCTCATCAATTTCTCTGTTCTATGTGCATCCCTGATAATGCTCACGAATGTATGGTCACGTGGTCGTGCCCAAGTCAGAACATGGCCAACTCCATTAACATTCACTGACGTGTATGTATGGCCGTTTCAATTCGACTTTTAAAAATTTTGACGGTACTCCACTCAGCGCCTCTTGTGAGTTTTTAAGTAATTGCAGTTGCCATTACGTTACTATCAGTAGTTCTGTAGTATCTTTAATAGGGAGCGCTGAGTGGAGTACTCCATGGCATGCTTTCTGGAACCGAATTTTAGGCGAATTGACACGGCCATACATATACGTCAGTGAATGTTAATGTTGCTGGCCATGGGTCAGAACATGGCCAACTCCATTAACATTCACTGATGTGTATGTATGGCCGTTTCAATTCGACTTTTAAAAATTTTGACGGTACTCCACTCAGCGCCTCTTGTGAGTTTTTAAGTAATTGCAGTTGCCATTACGTTACTATCAGTAGTTCTGTAGTATCTTTAATAGGGAGCGCTGAGTGGAGTACTCCATGGCATGCTTTCTGGAACCGAATTTTAGGCGAATTGACACGGCCATACATACACGTCAGTGAATTTTAATGTTGCTGGCCATGGTCAGAACGGCCGAATGTGAGGGAAATCCGTGAGATGGCGCAGGTGGGAGCGTGCGACGGGTGCAGGAAGGAACTAGAAGGGGGAACGACAGAAGTAGAGCAGATTTAGCAAGTTTCTGACGCATGATTGTGTTTTTCTTTAAAATAATAAATTGTTACAGTTTTAATAAATGATATAGTTTTAACAATATATTCTATTATTTTACAATTATTTAAAATAGAACTGCAAGGTATATGATACGTAAATACTCTGTTACTGTGAAAATTAATTTATATATGTATGACATATTACATTTTGATGTAGAAAATACATTGCAATGAGGAATACATGTAGCCGGCACTTATATCCCCAGGTTCTCTACATTTATGTTACTTGATATATATCATTCGTAATAGATATTTCTGATGTTATATGTTTTATATTTCTATGATACATAAATGTGTTTGCTGGGTAGTGATGATACAGAAAACTACTTGAAATATTTTTTAATTTCTTTCATTTTTACCGTCACTAAATAATCAGCCGCCATTTTAGTGCAAAATATTGGCGCGAAATTTAAATGCTAATGCCCCGTTTCTATAATATTTATCATTATACCGTGATTTTTTTAACATGAAAAATTGCTGTTCATATTACTATGGAAACTAATTCCAATTTTTAAAAATATCGTTGCATGATCGTCGTCGTTGTGGTCGTGTTAGGGTTTCTAATGTCATGTCAAATAAAATTTGTCCATTTTAATTTGGAACATCTGTCAGGCGAAGAAAGTTGAAAATGTGAAAGTGAAAATGTATCAGAAAGAATTACTCTTGGACAAGTCACTGGTGCAATTAACAATTTTTATAATTGTTTAAGACATAGCATGGAGGTAAATGAAGAAATTTTTGAAAACTTGTTGTGGTGTTTGTTTTGAATTAAAGAATTTCTTTTTTCCGTATATTTTAAGTTTACTCACTTACTGTTTTTACAAGTCAAAACGACACACCCGGGCATTTTAAATCATTTTTAAAGTTTTGGGTGACAGACGTTCAATTTGATTAAACTTGACAGAAAGAAAATCACTAAAAAAGTCGGCCATTTTAGTGCAAAAACGTGTTTCTTCGTCTTACACATTAAGCATATGGGTTGCCGTACTGTAATTATTTATTGACGGTATTCATTTTACGTCTGCCCTGCCCTCTAGTAAGTAGTAAAGAAAATAAGTTACGTTGAACTTTTGCAGAAACTCACAATCATGCATCCCCATAAAATGTATTTTTAAAGATTAGCTATGTAAATCCCCGAACAAATTACATTATTGGTTTTATAAACGGCCGACACAAAGAACCAAAGAACTTTATGAGTCATTCGTTCTTGTGACTTGCGGAAGTAACGTTTTGATTTCTGAAGTGCGGTTTTGAAAATTATTGATTTTTTTTAATTGTGGCTTATGTTTATAAGTTATTTAATAAAACATCGTAATGGCACCACCGAAAAGCAATATTAGTAAATATTATTAGTTCTTATGTTATTCATTTTTGTGCGAGTATATTAAAATAAAATCTGCCTTACTAATAAATTGAAATCTATTAAATATGCTGGGACTTATTTTTATTTACCTTTTTTAACAATCACTTAAATATATCGATATATGAATATATCTATATATTTCTAACGATATATCGAATGTATCGATATATGGTTAACGATATATCATATGAGTCGATATATCGATATATAATTTTTTTTTGCCATCCCTATTCGTGAATGCTTTTTCTAAAGTATCGTCACAGGAACGAATAGGTTTCGTTAGAGCTTCGAAGTCCACGTAAATGACAAACGGCAAAGGCATCGTGGCTGCAAATTGTTTGAATTTAACAATGTTTTCTCCGTCTTTAGGTAATTCAATTTTTATGGCCTCATGACGCGAGCAATCTGACACATGACGATTTAATTTGTCCTTGGATGAAAAATAACACAAGCATCGATCGCAAATGAACTTGATACGCATATTTGATGAAATTTGATATCTGCACAGTTCTGATAAATTTTTAATGAGACAAAAATGACCTACGCGTTGACTTTTCTTTAAGTCTAATAAATTTATGTGGCAGTTTTTGACATTTTTTGTATGATAAAGCGGACCAACGATGCTCTTGTTTTCATAACCGTATACGTTAATTGAAATAAATTTATTGGCGTTTTCGAATTTCTGCAAGTCGCACAGATTTACAGGAAAACATATACCTTTAAAATTTAAAAAATCGTATATATTTTGACGATACGTAGAAGGATCGCACGCATCTTGACCGTTTCTCGCCGGAAATAGGTGGGCCAAAAGGCAATACGCGAAGCATCGTCGGTCTTGATTTTTGATGTTCAATATGACGTTACTTTTTCGCCGAAGTTCGTCCGGCAGGTCCACGTAAGTGCTACCGTTATCTTTCTTTCCTCCTTCCCTCAACGGCGTGTACTTGCAAAACGCCACGACCAGGTTCACGATTGCCGATAACGACCAACCGCTGTCCCTTTCTTGAAATTCGGAAAGCTGATAAAGTGAAAAAAAAATAATACCTGGCAGCTTATTTCGTTTTAAACTTACTTGCACCATGATTTCGTTAAACAATTCGTTTAAAATTGCGTCTAGATTTGCTCCAATATTGATCACGTGATTTTTGGTATTGAAAAACTTATATTCCGAGACATCGGTTTGAGGTTTTACAAATTCACCGCAAAGTACCAAATTTATCTTCATCAAAGGCGTTTTCACCAATTGATTTCCGATTCTAGTTCTACACCTTTTCCAATTGTATTTCAGAAAACTTCAGTTGTATTTCAGATTAGTAAATTGTATTTAAGAAGTCGTCAATTGTAGTTCAGATTAGTAAATTATATTTCAGAAAGTAGTAATTGTAGTTCAGATCAGTAAATTGTAATTCAGAAAACGTCATATGAAATTCAGAAAAGATCATTTGTAAATCAGAAAGCATCATTTGTAAATCAGGAATCATTTATAATTAAGTTTTTTTTCTTGTAAATTTGTAAGTGCTTGCATGTTAATAGCGAAGAACTGCATTTCTTAGCATGGACACTATGCAAATTCCATAAATATCCGTTAAATTCATTCTTCACTTTATTTCAATGCAATTGTGACAGTAACTTTACTATTCCACGTAAATCTGTTGATGGTTCCTAAGGTATACATAGTAAGACTTATTTGCTACGGTATGCTGAAAAAATATATGTATAATTGTTATTTTCTGAAATACAATTCACCTTTTCTGAAATTGATTTCGCTTTTCTGAACTACAATTAACACATTCTGAAATACATTTTACGTTTCTGAAATACATTTGACACTTTCTAAAATTCATATTTTGCATCTGAAAAACATTTGACACTGTCTGAAATTAATCTGTTACTTTCTGAACTACACTTGGAAAAGGTGTAGTTCTAATCAGAGACGAGGCGTCTAGGAAAAAGCTTCGCGGTTGTGTATGAGTTTTATTGATTATTACTCCGGTACGAATTCTGCTTTTAAATGCAGATTGCAGCTGTAAATTAAAAAAAAAACTAAGAAAAAATACGTACGCATTTAATTTAAAACTTACATCCTTCCACTGAATTCGGTTGATTTTATTAATTCTCCGTTCTGTTCCGGGACGACGACGACGACGTGTTCTTAAACCTCGACCAATCGGCAACGTTTTAATTTTTAATTCCAGTTTTACGTCGAATGAATGTAATTTTGCAATTAAGCTTTCAATTTGTTTCTTATCGTGCACCGACGGACAATTTCACATTAGCTCGTTTAATGTTTTAATATTTTTTTTGTTTAGTTTTGCAATTTTATAAGCATCTGATTTATCGGCGCACTCATCTAATAAGCGAAACACATTTAAATATTCTCGTAAATCCATTTCAATGTTTAATAATAATCTAATTTTAAAATTATGTTTATAACTAAGCTAATATTTTTTTACGTTAACGAGCTGAAAAAAAAGAGACTAATTCTAGCGACTTGAAATAAGATAATAAATTTTGTACTTACTTGTATTTTTAATATTTCTCAAATTCAATGTCATAAGCCGGCTGCGGTTTACTGGCTAGTTTCACCAATTCTTTGTAAATCAAGCCGCATTGCGAAGACAACACGTCACCTATCTTATCTTCGGGTATGGCCTTGTTAAATCGACGAGGCAGAAACACGGCAAACTCTTGATCGAATTCCGCTAGCAATGATTCTCCAAATTTCGTTTTTACATATTTTAAATCGGACAAAGGATACTTGCGGTCGATTTCCAGCTCCGACAACTTAATAGGTAGGTAATGATTTTAACGAAGTAGCACTATTTATATTCGAAATGGTATCCATAATTAACGCGCACAGAGAAAACGTAAAATGAACTCTTTTCTGTAGGGACAGATGATACAAACTAAAGTGCAGTGCTGCAGTTCGCGGCGCATTTTCCTTATCAGTTAATTGCAATGCAATGAGTAATCTACGTGTGCGCATTAGATTTAAAATTAAAAATACAGGATGTTTCATAACTCGCGGCGTAGAATTAAAGAACGTATACGGGGTGATAAAAAAGAGTAAAATATTTATTTCATACCTCATATTTAACTTTCATATTTAACTTTCTTTTAAATCAAAGCATCACCGCGTACACGTTCCTTAATTCTTTACTTCGAGTTATGAAGCATCGTGAATAATGCGTTTTTTTTATTGGTTTAAAATAAATTACGCTGACATTTTTTCCTCTCCTCCTTATTTAAGAGCGCAAGTTTGCTTTCGATTTCGTTTGCTTTCGATCGTTTAGTTTCGCGGCGTGCGTAAATAAATGCAAGTAGACATCTGAAAATGGCATCATCGTCGTTAGAGTTTCTGGAAAGTTTTCTGCAAGAATGCAGACGAAATAGTGATTTTCGTTTTGTTAGCGAGGTGTTTTACAAGCTAAGCAGATCTGCAAAAATTTCAACGGGACTCAGTGAAACGAATAATTTTGAACCGTTGGTAAAACTAACGTACAGCTCAAAATCAAAATGTTTAACGTTTAACGGCGACGAGCGGAATCAATTCATCGAATACTTTCCTCTCATCGAAGATCATCTGAAATTAAAAAGTACGAGGTGCCAACAATGTGCGTGCACGGAGCTCGGAGCACGAATTCTCTTTTGCATCCTCCGGATTCAGTATTTCTTCGTTGTCCTTGAACGCAAAGTAGTTTACTTTTTTCACTTCACTTAGAATTTGCTCCAACGCTCGATATTTCGGTTGATATAGGGACTTGGAGTAAGCGTAGACATTTTCGAAGGACAGACCGTTCGGATGGACGATCAAAGAAATCGCGATGTTGGTTTTTCCAGAATTTGACGTTCCCGCGACGAGACATCTCATCGTTGAGGGTAATAAAGGGTGACGGTTCAATTCTGCCTCTTCGCACAAAAAATTCATACTCATTACGGGAAGCTTATGCGCCTGCTTGACAATTCGCATGTTTCATGTACACGCGCGCGCACACGACTATACCGGCTGTTTCAATTGGGTGTACACTGAAGGGATCTCCCAAACCGTGAGAGTTACAGATTCGGTTAAATGGAAGAAAAGTTGCACTAGTCATTGCCTAATTCATATCTATTAACAGAATCAATTTTCTCTTAATTGTTCTTGAGATATTGGTGAAAATGTAAAAATATCGATTCTCTTTTTTCCTCTGTATCTCCCTAATTAAAAATATTTTAGAAATTCTGTCTTAACTTTCTGCAGGCACTTTTGGATTCTGCTTCAAATAGGGGCCGTAGAATTGTGGTCACACGTTTCGTCTCTCCGAGACCATCCTCAGTTTAGAATTTTTAAATACAACATGTACCTTTTTATTATCGTATTTGATGGCATTTTTTCTTCTAATTGTAATGGTATATCAACACTTAATTGTTGGTAATAATTTGAAGGCAATTTGAATCAAATAATACAGATTTTATTTTATTTAGTTCATTTTCTTAGCTATAGTGTAAATTACAATAAATTATTTAATATTTGTCTCTATAGCTATTGTATAAGAAATTCTTTTAACGCACACTGATAGTGTGCATTTGCAGTGTCTGTTAAAAGAATTTGTTATACGAGTTCGAGTTAGTTGTTAACGAGGCTAATTTTACAAACAAGGGAATATTATTTAATAAAAATATACATTGATATTGGTCCAGGGAGAATCAAAGATTTCGATAAGTGCGACCACAGATACAACAGATACACACTTAAATGTTTGGTGTGGTATTTGGCATAATAGAATTAATTATTGATCCGATCATTTACGAAATTCATTTAACAGCTGAACGTTACACCCATTTTTTAAGGACAGCATTGGAAGACATTTTAAATGACATTCGTCTAAATCATATTAGGGAATTGTGGTTTCAAAATGATGGAGCATCAACACATAATGCTGGAATAACAACAAATTATTTGAATTAAACGTTTCCTGAGAGATGAATAGGTACAAATCGACCTGTCGCGTGGCCTCCAAGATCACCAGATCTTAGCCCTTTGGATTTTTTTCTTTGGGGCTATTTGAAAGACAAGGTGTATTCAGTTGAGATAAATAATAAAGAAGAACTAAGATGGCGATTATTAGATTCTTGCAGAAATGTTTCGCGAATTCATATTCGACATGCTATACAACACATAGGATTAAGAACGAATGTATATCTTGAAAACGGTGGAGGACATTTCAAGACATTTTAATTTGTTAATTTCGCTTTATTAATTTCACAAATACATATTATTCTTCTGTGATTTTTGTTTATGTTATTGTGTATTTTGTTCTTGTTATAATTTTATATGATTATATTATTGTTTATTTTGTTTGTGTTAACCATCTAATATAATTTAATTAATATTTATAAAAATAAAGGTGAGTTTCTCCATTTGATAGTAGTGACTAGAAATAACTACGAAGTTTGAAGATGTATCAAGGTCACTAAATAATTAACGAATCTAATTCATAAATTTAATGTTCATCTGACCTGTTTCGGTTGCAGGAAAGTAACCATCATCAGGGGGCTACAATTTAAAGAGAAACATCCACAAAATACAGAAAACAAGAAAAATTTTGTAACATACCTTGTCTCTTAAGTACTTAAACCATATTTAGTTAAAAATTAATAAAGAAAATTCACTGGTTTTGACAGCATTGTTAAACAAATTAAAATTAATATGTAAAGGGTTGAAACTACAAGTTAAAATTGCTGAAGCACATGTTCGACTATTTGAGGAACTTGAATAAAGACAAAATGGAGTAAAAAAGCAGTATTGATGGTTATCAATATCAGATAACAAATTGACAGTAATTACAACCTAAGCAACAAAGGTGATTAACAAAAGAGAAGATCAACAGTAAGATTATGAATAATAGAAACAAGAAAAAATAGTTAAATAATTAAGTGTTGAATCGATTAATGAGCTTAAAGAAATCTTCCTGATGACCTGTTAACTGATCGTTCAAAATGTTATAATTATTATTATTTTTATGTAGAAACATTTCTAAATTTTCGGCAATATTCAAAAGGTTCCCTTTATATATGTTTAACATTGTCAGAAGGCGTGAAGTTGTGAGAAGTTTCGATTAAATGATTTGCACAATTAGAATCAGTTTTGTTATTCTTGAAAGATCTCATATGTTCAGAAATACATGTTCTCAAGATACGACCTGTTTGACCTATGTATATGGCATTACAGAAGTTACACGAGATAGAGTGTAATTCGTTAATTATTTAGTGACCTTGACCACATCTCCAAACTCCGTAGTAATTAATATTTATTGATTTTTCCTCTTCCGACATTTGAATGTTAGTTATTAATATTTAGTAAGTAAAAAAAAGTGTAATTAAAAGATATACGTTGTATCTAATAAATCGAAACTGATGATGGTCGAGGAGAGACGAAACGTTTGACTTCAATTCACCTCTATTTGAAGCAGAATAAAAAAAGTGCCTAAATCAGAATTTCAAAATTATTTATAATACGAGAGATACAGAGGAAAAAAGAAAATCGATATTTTTACATTTTGATTAATATCTCAAGAAGGAATAAGAAAAAAATCATTCTGTGAATGAATACAAATTAAGCAATGATTCGTGCAACTTTTCTTCCATTTAACCAAATTTGTATCTCTGTAAAGTTTGGAATAATCAGTATAAAGCGTAAATTATTGATTTTTAAGAAAATTCCAAAAACAGGTCAATTTTTGATTTAAATTGCGCGTTCTTTGGCATTGCGCCTGAATGTACAGAGTGTCACAGATAAGAGTGATGACGTCAGTGACATTTTTTTTAAATGACAACACCCAAGTTTGAGTTGCAATTTCGATAGCCCCTGTAACTGTCAAAACGATGCTACAAAAATTCTTATCTCTTTCATAAGAAAATTTTTGAGAAAATTAATAATGAAAACTGAAAGGCAGAGTTTTAATTTTAAAGTTCTTAAATGCATTTCAATTAAAAAATAAGTAACCTTAGGATATAAAACATCGTAAATGAATAAAATTATATCAAATTAAATGTTCAAAATGTCCGTCAGCTTCTTCAGGATCTCCAGTTGAAAGTAATCTCAATAAGTGGCGTTAGATATTTGACTCAAATCTCTATCGCTTATCGCGGTGATGAAAAATCACTGAGCAATAAATCCAGCTATGCATAAAAATTAAATTACAAAATTAATCTAGTACAAGAACTAAATGACGATGACCCCGATCGATAAACAGAATTTTCTGAAACTATGACAGAAATTTTACACCAGAATCCTATGATGATAAATAGAATACTATTTTCTGATGAAGCTGCGTTCTATTTAAACGGTACTGTAAATAGACAAAATTGTAGGTATTGGGCACAAAATAATCCGCACTGGCTCCAAGAACATAAGACACATATCCCCAGAAACTTAACGTGTAGGCGGGAATTGTCGCTGACAGGGTTAGGGCCATATTTCTTTAATGAAACATTGACAGGGCCGCTGTATCAAGAATTTTTAGAAATCGAATTGGTTCCTGTTTTGGCTGCTATTTTTCCAAATCCAGATGATCCTGACGTTCCCACCGATACATTGTGGTATCAGCAAGATGGAGCACCACTACATTATGCAAGACCCGTGCGAGAATACTTAAACAATGTGTTTCCCAATCGGTGGATTGGAAGACGAGGTCCAGTGGAATGGCCTGCCAGATCTCCCGATCTGACCGTTAGATTTTTTCCTCTGGAATCCTGTTGTACAAAGAAAAGCCCAATAATTGAGATCAACTAAAAGAACAATTAGAGCTATACAGCCCGAAACTATTCACAATGTTCTGCAAGAGTTTCAAGCTAGACTGGCATATTGAGAAGAAGTTGGTGGCAAACATTTTGAACATTTAATTTGATATAATTTTATTCATTTACGATGTTTTATATCCTAAGTTTACTTATTTTTTAATTGAAATGCATTTAAGAACTTTAAAATTAAAACTCTGCTTTTCAGTTTTCATTATTAATTTTCTCAAATTTTTTTTTATGAAAGAGGTAAAAATTTTTGTAGCATCGTTTTGACAGTCACTATCGAAATATCAGCTCAAACTTGGGGGTTGTCATTTTAAAAAAATGTCAGTGACGTCGTCACTCTTATCTGTGACACTCTGTACATTCAGGTCTAATGTCAAAGAACGCAAAATTCAAATTAAAAATTGACCTGTTTTTGGAATTTTCTTAAAAATCAATAATTTACGCTTTATACTGATTATTCCAAACTTTACACTCTCACTGTATAAATTTAACTTCTGCTTCTGTTGACCGCAGTCTCTCAGACCAAATGACTACGCGTAGTGGTGCAGGTCTTTTAAATTCTCTCATCCATAAATTACCGTTCGAATTGCATCTACCCGGAGGTTACCAATTCTGCGGACCCGGTACGAAATTAAAAGAGCGTTTGGAACGCGGAGACGTCGGCATTAACGAATTAGATCGAGCCTGCAAAGAACACGACATAGCGTACTCCAGGTACAAAGATTTACCTATCAGACATTTGGCAGACAAGCTAGAAGAGCGTGCTTGGAATCGCGTTAAATCGAAATACGCGAAACCCGGAGAGAGAACAGCGTCTCTTGCTGTTACTTCTGCGATGAAAATCAAATGAAAACTCGGAAGCGTCACGGCGGCGGAGGTTCTCGCAACAATGTCAAAAAATTCGATCGTCTGGACAATGCGACGAAGCTATAAAACTCGCGAGAGCTTCGGCCAAGGTTGCTCTGAAACAAGCCGGCGGTAAGAAGAACATTCGAAAACCTCGAGTGATACCCGTTCCGAAAGTCATCCGTTTCTCATACCGTTGTTAGCGGGTCTTAGCGCGGCGGGTTCCCTTGCCGGAGGATCCGCGAGCATTGCGCACGCAATTGGCAGAGCTAAGGAGGCAAGAAGGAAGTTGGAAGAAGCAAAACGGCACAATCGAACAATGGAGACCATCGCGCTGGGAAAGAAGGGCGACGGATTATATTTGAAACCGTATCGTAAGGGACTCGGTCTCTACATTCGTCAACCGAAACAACAAAAAAACTAATTGATAGACTGGCCCGAACAGCCCTGACCGATTTCCATCTGGCGAAATTTGCAAACAAAAACGTGTCGCATTTTAGAGGCGTCTTTATGCGTGACGATTTACCTGGAAAACCTCGAAAATTCGAAAGCGGCATAATAAATTTAGATTCGAAAAACGGTCCCGGAATGCACTGGGTCGCTTATTTTAAAAGCTGTATTTCGACAGTTTTGGAAATCTTCCACCGCCGCGTCGCGTCGTCGGAAGTGATTCGATATTTTGAGGGCGGTCGAATAATCTACAATCACAAGAGATATCAAAAATTCAACGCCAACAATTGTGGACATCTTTGTGTATAATTTTTACATAAAGAGGGCAAAGCATAGGAAAAAAATTCGCAGTCATGTCGAGAACGTTCACGTTGGTGGGCAACAGTAGCGTACTTTCGGCAAATTATTACCCGCCTATCGAACTGGATCCCCGTTACGAATATCAAATTGGATTACTAAGTCTTTACACCTACAATACTGTGCTTAATGTTGAAGAGCGAAAGAATAACAAATTTTATTACGGCGACGGCAAGATTATCGATTATCCTACGAAGTGGAGGATCTGGAGAAATTTCTGCAGACAAAATTAAATGGTACGCTTTCGCTAAAACCGAACAACAATACGCGGTTTATGGTCAGTGCTGTCGACATTGTTTAGTCCGTAGTAATTTTTTGTTTTGTTTGAACACTAGCTGTTTGATTGTGGAGGTTATAATTTGATATGAAAATTTGAAAACAAAGGTCAGAATCTTTTATTAACATAAATCGATTTGAATGTTGAAATGTGATGTACCAACAGCTGATTCTCTGACAATTGTTAACCTGAACGTTTTCACATTTAGATGATGAACTGATGAGCATTTTTTATTTTTATTAAAACTAAGCAGACTATTAAGTCGACCTTGTTATTTCAAAACGACGAACAGACCAATGAACCATATTTTGAGATATAACAATTTGTAGTTTTAGTGTAGAAAATACAATAGGATGATCGTGAATTTTACTGAGGCTTTGGTCTGTTTGTCCTTTTGGAATTATACGGTCCAATTGTAGACTACATAAAAATTATAATTTCGTATATTACTCTGACGTTAATTCTATAGTGGTTGTATGTATTATAATGCACTGTACTTATTTTAAATGTACTTAAATATAATTTGTTTTATGAAACTGTGTTTTATATTCGGTTTTACAAGTTATTGCTGGGTTTCACCAACACTAAATACATGTAATCATCGACTAAAAGTAAATATTGCTATGGTTATTTATTAATATTTATTTTTAACGTATGATTATATTTATTTAGTGTTGATAAATGATAAATGAAAATTAAATATTGAAATATCAAAGGTTATATTTGGGTTTGGAACTACGGTTACTTTTTCCCCTAATGTAGAGGCCGCTTTACAAGGTACTTCAACTTTCTATTGAGTGTCCCATTATTTATGTATTATCTATGCATATATGCCAATAATCCGTCGCTACAGTATCGTTGTACGTTGTATAGGGTGGATCAATTTCGATGTCTCTTATGGGCATCTCTGTAACTATAAGAGATAGAAAAAAACTAATGGCCAAGTATCTCTTTTTTAGAGATAAAGTCAATAGACTAAACAAAAATTGGCTATCTTCTTTTGTTTTCAAGTTATAAGCCAAAATTCAGATTTTCGACTTTTCGTCAATCAGTCATATCTCGTTTATTTTTGCAGATATTAAAAAACTGTTTTGACATTATTAGGACACTTTTTTGAATGCAATTCAGTGGTGTAGTTGGTTTCTTGATATTTAATAAAATTTTCGAGTTATAACACAAAGTTATATTTTTTTTAATGGAAATCATAGTAGGCAATGCCACCGTTAAATAGAGATTTTTTTCTGTTTTCAAAAACATATATTTTGTTGGATTTATTTGTTACAATTAATAGAATAAAACGCCTTTTTTATTATTCTTGGTGTATTCTTTTCTTAGTAGGCTAGTTTCAACAAAAGCCGACAATTTTCTTTTGTTTTTATTAAATATTTACAAAGATTTGATGATTGGGTAGCACAATGCGATGAACATAAGAGATAGAAAGCTAGCTCCGATAGAGCTGGCTTACAACATGAGTTGGCTGCGTATTTTAGCGCGGCAGTGTTTAAATTGTGATTTTATTTTGATATTATTTTCTGGGTTTTAAGTTATTTATTGTGATATATCAAGAGTTATGTTTATTATTTACTTACATTTCAATATTCTTTAACTTTTTCTGCAATAATTTCTTATTTTTAAGATGTTTTTAATTTATACATATAATTTAGTTCATTATCCCATGAAATGCATATTTGATCGAAAAAAATGCGTTTTAAACTTAAATATTAAATGAAGTTACATAATTTCGAATTTTAGCCAAACCACACGGTATCAGTATTGTTGTAATCTTTGAGACTCTTAGATGATGCTCGTTCTATCTTTCTTTCTCTTTATGCGGTTGCAACTGTCAAAATATTTGAACAAGAGTTGATATTTAATAAAAACAAACAAAAAAATTGTCGGCCTTTGTTGAAACCAGCCTACTAAGAATAAAATGCACCTAAGAATAATAAAAAAGGCGTTTTATTCTATTAATTGTAACAAATAAATCCAACAAAGTATATATTTTTGAAAACAGAAAAAAATCTCTATTTAACGGTGGCATTGCCTACTATGATTTCCATTTAAAAAAATGTAACTTTATGTTATAACTCGAAAATTTTATTAAATATCAAGAAACCAACTACACCACTGAATTGCATTCAAAAAAGTGTCCGAATGATGTCAAAACAGTTTTTTAATATCTGCAAAAATAAACGAGATATGACTGATTGATGAAAAGTCGAAAATCTGAATTTTGGCTTATAACTCGAAAACAAAAGAAGATAGCCAATTTTTGTTTAGTCTATTGACTTTATCTCTAAAAAAGAGATCGATACTTGGCCATTAGTTTTTTTCTATCTCTTATAGTTACAGAGATGCCCATAAGAGACATCGAAATTGATCCACCCTGTACGTTCATAACGGTCAGAGTTGGGAAAACTACGTGTAAAAAATATTTTCTACATTACATTACGTCTAAACGTAGTTTTTATGTAGTTTAGGGATGTTCCGATACACTAAAAAGTATCGATACTTCGTATCGATTTCGGATCGTAACAATAGGATCGATCCATTCACGTATCGCAGTAAGTAGTATCGATATTGGGATCGATCCTCGACCGATCCGCAATATAAAAAAGGATCAATTTATTACTTTTCTATGTACTATGGAAATTCCGAAATCAATAATACCACGGAATAAATTTTTTTTTAAACGTTATTTTTTTAATTATGTGCCTGTCCGAGCAATTTGAGTTAAGAATACAATGTAACCTCCGCCTGCAAAAACCTGCATTGAAATACCGGGCCAGTGGCCAGATGTATAAAACCGTTCAATCAACGATAAAACTTCTTTAAATTATCAATAGATTGATCGGCTTTCCAAACATCGCTTTTTGTTTTCGGCATTTTTGGTGTTAAAATATTTGACTTAACTTCCAATTTCAAAGCAAACACACTCACGTCCCACACCCCTCATACACTGTCTCAATGATACAGAAATCTACGATACGGTTAATATCCCTGGTTAATACCTCTATAATATTCAGCAACAGAGGGTCGCAACATCCAAATGATTCCACCTTAGCGATCCGACATTTGGCGATACTGGAGGAAAAAGTATCGATACACAATATATCGAAAGTGACCGTACCGATACAAAATATCGAGTATCGTATGATAAAATATCGATCCTCTAAGTATCGATACAGTATCGCCCATCCCTAATGTAGTTAAATGTAATTTTTATACGACGTAGTTTATGTGAAATGTCACATTTCTAACCTCAAAATTGAATGTTCATTTGACGTATTTCAAGTTTTTGAAGCTTTTTAATGCTTGTATACAACAATTTTATCCATTTTACATCAAAATAGACGTTATATTGTGTATAAATAATTAATTATAACCTGAAAATGAAGAAATAGAAAACAACGTATTTTTTACAGTAGTTAATTCATTTTTGAAGACGTAGATAATTACAAAATCTACGCGTAATTTATACGTCTCATTATACGTCCCACCCTGATAACGGTGTTTATGAAGTTTGAAACTCGGCTGAAATAAAAATTATTTTATCTACTGTTACTGTAATCTGATTTATAGTCGATTTGATTATATGAACGAAATTGTCGTCGCTTTATAAATACATATCTGCAGGAAAACGAGAGCCTGCGTTTAATTTCTTTAGATTTGGAACACTTGAGCCTTTTGTTTTATTTGTTATCACATCACACTAAAATTTACAAAAATATCATACGTACAGTCGCGGACAAAAAAAGCTGACTCTTTTTAAGCCAATTTTATAATTTGAAGTTTTTGCTAGGTTGTTGTAATTATGAGCTGATACGGATGACAAACAATAAATATTACTGATTGTAATCCGTAAGTGTTAGCAGCGCGAATATTAAAAACTGAAAAAAATAAGTTGGTAGACCTGAAATGTGCGAGAAGGGAGTCGAAGTGAAGTTGACGTTTATGGCGTGTGTAGAAAAAAGCCCCGAAACTGTATTTGTTACAAAATGTTCTAATATAATTGTTTATTAATGTAAAACCTGACAAAATAAAGAAGTTAACAGTTCAGAAGCGGGATAAAGAACGGTAAAACAGTAGCGAGAAAGTGTAAACAGGTGAACATTGAGTGTTGAAACATGAGTGAAAAAGATAGTTTAGAAGGAGCATTTGCGAGTGACAATCAAGCTCATGGGGCTTCCGCATCGGATGATGGAGTTTATGATGGCAGAGAGTAGAAGAAATACAGAGATGATGTCAAGGATTGTAGAGAGAATGACGATGCCTGAAGTGAGTACATCAGCTGCATTTCATGTTATGCCGGATCTGTCGAAAGTGATCGGAACATATGAAGGTAACAGAGACAATACAGAGGCTGAAACATGGTTAGAGAATGTTCAGACTAGTGCAAAGTTGAACAGGTGGCCCAAAAGTTACACATTAGAAACGGCACGAGCACATTTAAAGGGAGCAGCTAAATTGTGGTATGATTGTAAGAGAGATCAAATAGAATCGTGGCAAGATTTCATAAAAGAATTCCGAAAAACATTTATATCGACTGTGACATCAACTGAAAAGTGGGAACAAATGAGAAAGCGAAGGCAAAACAGAGGTGAGTCAACAATGAATTACTTTCACGATAAGCTTAAACTATGCATGAAGCTCAAGTTAAGTAAAGAAGAGATTTTAGGAGGATTGTGGAATAGCGATATTGCTATAAGTTTAATTACTGGAGAATTCAGTGATTACGATGACTTATTACATGCCATCGAAAGGGTTGAAAGAGTAAAAATGGGAAAATATGAGTTGTCAAGAAAACATAGTGGGGAAAGAGAGGAAAGAAAAATGAAAAATGTATGCAAGCAATCGGGGACAGATTTAGAAATGGTAGGTGCACATTATCATTGCCGTCTTGAAGTAAAGGCCGTCAGGTTACCGGCTTTTGTTCCTGGTGACGTCACCGTAAGAGTCTCTCGTTGCTTTAATATCAAGTCTTTTCGTGTATTTTTTTTAGTTTTTTCGAGTGTTTTTATGTTAATTGTTGTTATTTTTATGTTTTTTTGATGTTTTCGTGTTGTGTTTGGTTAAAAAACTACGTGTTTGTGTTTTATTAGTTGTAGTGTTAGTTTTTTTTACAATTTTATAGGTTACAACATTTTTTTAAAATTCTTGTGTTGTGTTGCGTTTTTTGAGTTTCAGTTGAAATAAAAACATAAGTAATACAACATATCATTCTCTACACCTACTATATTAATCCCATTATGTTCCTGTTGTTTCTAGAAAATGCCTAACAAGTGCTGTGTGCCAAACTGCATGTCCAACACAAAAAGTGGCTTCTATATTCCTACTTTTTCCTTTCCGAAAGAAGAACCCATGCGCTCCTTATGGTTAAGGAAAATACCTCGTACTGACTTTGTTATTTCAAAGAATACTCACTTTCGGGAAGAGTTTGTAGTTAGAAGTCATGAAGTAACAAAGGATGATGGTTATTACTGTTTACACTTTTATTTTTACTCGATGATGAAACACGCATGTTATGGGGTCCAAATTAACCTTACCAAGACATCGACTAACCCTTAAAACTGATGCCTACCCTTCCATTTTCCCCAATCTGCCTGCATACCTCTCCGAAGTTCCTTCAGTGAAACGTGGAAATTCAAGTGATAGATAAAACATTGGCCTATTAGTTTTTAATCTAAAAAGATTAAATTTATTAAAAATATATATACAAAGTCACTTACTACGTGTAATTCGGAGAAATTATTCATTATTCATCGTCACTTCAATCGTGTAGTGGTCACATTTAAACCACAAAATCATTAAATAAAAATATTTCTGGCTATTCCTATAATATCAGTAGTGTCTTAGAGATATTCTTCTCGCAATTCCACACATAAAAAAGTAAAAAAACATAAAAGAAATAAAACATTTTCACAAATAAAAACATGCGCCTAAAGTAGGGTTATGTCACGGTGGCCTCTTACGGTGACGTCACGTTTCAACCTGATGGCCTGGACTTCAAGACGGCAGTGACATTATACTGTCGTACTGCAACAAAATGTTTTAAATGTGGTCAATATGGTCATCAAGCGAAAGCATGTACCAGCACAGAATTAAAATGTTTTAAATGTAAGAATTCTGGTCACAAAGCTAAAGATTGTGTACAGAATATCAAAACTTGTTTCCGGTGTGGTAAAGAAGGTCATCTTAAGATAAACAGTCCAGAAGAAAAAGTAATGCTGCTTGTTGAAACACAAGATAGTTTAAATAAAACTGTAATAACAAATCAGACGCATTTTGCTATTGGTTTATTGGACACAGGATCGTCTATTTGTACACTAAAAGAGAGTCTGGCAAGAAAATTCGAATTACGTGAATTCAAGGATGAGGAAAAAATGTGTGGGTTTTGAGGAAAAGAACTTTGGAGAAAAACGACTGCCGAACTAACCATAGATGGGGTTTCAGTTCCCGAAGTACATTGTGGATTGTTCCAGATACCGCACAACCAATGGACATGCTCGTTGGCAGAAGTTTTCTCATGAATTCTAACATTTCTTGTTTAATTGAAAATGGAAAGGTTACCTTAAAGAAAATTGAAAATCCCCTACAAGATATAACACTAAATTACTCCAATTATGAGAAGTTTGTAAATAATGTAGAAGAGGAAAATGAGTTTGTGACTATAAATGTTGTAGAAGATAATGAAAAGTTGACTAAAGAGGAATTAAACATTGGAGAAACAGTGAACGAAGAAGAGAAACGACAACTAATGACACTTGTAAATGAATACAGAGTTTGTTTTGCAAAAAAATTGAATGAACTTGGATGCACTACACTAATGGAGGTAGACATACAGGATACCAATATACCAGTACGAAGTAAGCCCTACAGAGTATCCAGAGAAGACAGACAATACATCAAAGACACAATAGAGGAATGGAAAAAGAAAGCAATAGTGAGAGACACAACGTCCAGTTATGCAAGTCCAGTTCTGCTAGTCCCCAAGGCAAATGATGAAAAACGTTCGGTAGTAGATTTCCGAAACCTAAACAAGCAAACAGTTAAAATGAATTACTCGATACCACTCATTGAAGAGCAATTTGAAGTATTAGCTGGTTGTAAATATTATAGTACGCTAGATTTAGCAAATGGATATCTACAAGTGCCGTTGAAGGAGGAAGCTAAAGAAAAAACTGCCTTTATTACCCCAGACGGTACAGGAGAATTCCAAAGATTGTGTTTTGGGTTAGCCAATGCTCCGTACGAATTCTGCAAACTAATGAATTTAGTACTTGGAGACTTAAAGGATAAATATGTGGTGAATTACCTCGATGACATTTTAGTGCCCGCAAAGGATTGGAATGACATGTTGCAGAGATTAAAATGGTTTTTGAGAAATTGAGAGCAGCGAATTTAACCTTGAAGCCTGCGAAATGTTATTTTGGGACGAACAAAATTGATTATCTGGGTTATGAGTTACATTCTGATTCAATAAAGCCAGGTAAGAAGTGAGAGCCGTATCAGAATTTCCACCGCCTACCGATGAACACGGAATAAGAAGATTTTTGGGTTTACTGGGCTATTTCCGAAGAAAATGCAGAGAAAGCGAGACCATTAAGCGATTTGACGAGAAAGAATATGAAGTTTGAATGGAAAGAAGAACAACAAACGGCCTTTGTGCAGTTAAAATCTGAATTAGAGCAAGAACCCGTTCTTAAGTTGTTTGATCCAGAAGCATACACTGAGTTACATACCGACGCTTCATCAGTTGGAATAGCAGGAATGCTTCTACAGTCTAACTCTGACAAGAAAATGCAACTAGTGCACTGTGTGTCGAAGAAGACAACAAACTCAGTGGCAAAGTATCACTCGAGCAGATTAGAGTTACTAGCAATTATTTGGAGTGTTGAAAGATTGAGATCCTATCTAATTGGAATACATTTCACAATTGTTACGGATTGTCAGGCTTTAGTTTACCTACATCAGAAGAAGTCGTTGAAACCACAAATAGCACGATGGTATAGTCTGCTTATGGAATACAATTTTGAGAACAAACATCGATCTGGAACAAAAATGTTGCACGTAGATGCAATGAGTCGAGCGCCAGTTGAGGGAGCTAACGACACTATAGCTGAAATATGTGAAAACAGATTGGAAATATTCCTAACCTTGGAAATAGAAGACCAAGTAACACTTATGCAAAGATCAGACCAAAAACTGTCAGAGATGATAGAATTACTACGAAGAAAAAATCTAACAGAATTAGAGAAGAGTAAAACAAATGGTTACGAGCTCACAAATGGCAGATTGATGCGGACAGTGATAGTAAATGGAGAAGAAAGAAAACTATTTGTGATACCTGACTCAATGAGAAAAAGCATGGCGGTGAAATAGCATGACATGAAAGGACATTTCTCGGTCGACAAAATGGTTCCAAGAATCGTAGAACACTTTTGGTTTAAAGGAATGAGACGATACCTAAGAAGCTTCTTGTTTTGAATGTCTTATGACAAAAGTTCCGAGCGGTAAGCAAGCAGATTATCTGAATCCAATACCTCCACCAGAAAGACCATTTGGAAGAGTACACGTAGATCACTTAGGACCTTTTATAAAGAGTGACCAAGGCAATTGTTATTTAATGGTAATGATAGACGCATTAACCAAATTTGTAAGATTGTATCCCGTCCAAGATGTACGAGCGAAAACGAGTGTCCATATTTTAGAAAATTTCGTGCTAGATTATGGCAGTCCAACAGTGTTGATAACAGACAGAGGCACAGCTTCACGTCAGAAGTTTTTGAGTCCTACTGCAGAAAAATGGGAATCCGTCATATCCTGAATTCAACAAAAAGAGCACAGGCAAATGGGCAATGTGAAAGAGTAAACCGAACTGTATTACCCCTGATAATTGCCGGTATGGAAAGAGAATCAACTTGGGATGAAAACATGAAGAAGGTAGAATTTGATCTAAATACAACTGAAAACAAAACCACAGGAAAGACAGCTTATGAAGCCTTATTTGGATATAATCCGCTAAACGAAAACAGCAAATTAGTGAGAATAGTGAAAGGACTGGAAAAATACAGAAAACCACGAGAAGTTCAAGACGATATTAGAGAACGAGTGGTAAAAGAACAAAAGAAATATAAGGAAAGGTACGACCACAAGAGATATCGAGGAGTAGTCTACGACGTAGGTGATATAGTGGTAATGAGAAGGGCTCCACAACAAACAGGAGAACCGACAAAAACGCAGTTGAAATATAAAGGACCTCTAGTTGTTACTGAAGTTCTATCGCATGACATATATCGAGTAGAAACGCTGAACTTAGAGGAAGGAGGAAGAGCCTACAGTACAACGGCTCATGTGTCCCAATTAAAAATTTATAAGAATCCTGAAGAAGAAGATGAACGAGAATATTGCACTGATTTCGAAGTGGAAGAAGATAAATTTGTTGCTGAAGATGAAGATTTAGTTGAGCCAGATGAAAAAAAAGATGTCGACCCACCAATTCGGGAAGATACGGAAGTGAAGAAGGGTAGAGAGAAACGAATGCCACTGCGATTCGCGGACTACGAGATTTACAAACATTAACTTAATCCTACGAGGACGCCCAATCGATCAGGATGACCGAGTGTTAGCAGCGCGAATATTAAAAACTGAAAGAAATAAGTTGGTAGACCTGAAATGTGCGATAAGGGAGTCGAAATGAAGTTGGCGTTTATGGCGTTTATGTAGAAAAAAGCCCCGAACTGTATTTGTTACAAAATGTTCTAATATAATTGTTTATTAATGTAAATCCTGACAAAATAAAGAAGTTAACATAAGTTTCATTTAATAATTACAACCACCAAGCAAAAGTTTTATATGTATTATAAAATTGACATTAAAAAATCCACTTTTTTGTCGGCGATTATATATTTTAAAAAAATAATTGTCAAAATCGCCTGCATTTTTTATTTTTATTTACCGTTCTACATTTATTTAATAAAAAATCATTATAAGATTTTGCTTTTTTTGTTTCTTTCCGTGGAAAAATTTTTAGTAAAATTTTCTTATTTCTCCGTCACAAACTATTTTTAAGAGTGTGTATAAATATATCGAGAGTCCCTCGTTATGTGAATTCCACAATTTTTATTTTTAAATCCATTAAGCAAAAAAATGAATTTTTCGACAAAATATCGAACATAGAGCGTTTCATTTAAAACATGTAGAGTGCCGCAATGGAAATAGAATCCAAACGGTCCCAATGCCCACCAAAAGTTTTTTAAATCTTAATTTGTTTTTGTTGTACAGTCGCCGCCAAAAAAGTGGACACTTTTTTTACATCAATTTTAGATACTAAAATTTTTGCTGTGTGGCAGCAAAAGTTTTAATATTTATTTTAATTTTATTTAGTGTCCGTTTTAAAGATTTTGTGATACAATTTTCATCGGACAAGAACCTGCTTTAATTATTGTATGATCATAGTTGCTTGAAATTACGCAATTAAAAAATATGTTATCACAAAACGTAAAATATGCGATTCTTAAACACCCAGTATATCTTGTATTAATCGTGTGACTGTAAGATCTTAATTAAAGTATGACCATATTAGCACAACTAAGGAAAAAGATTAATATTTACAGTTGGTTCTTGTCCGATGAAATTTGTATCACAAAATCTTTTAAGCGGACACTAAATCACGCACTATATACTTTGTTTCACCGTCGTTCGACAGCTTCGTCATATTTTCACTTCTGACGAAGCTGTCGAACGACGGTGAAACGTAAAGTATATAGTGCGCGATTTAGTGTCCGCTTAAAAGATTTTGTGAGAAAAAGATTAAGAAAGAGTGGATCCACCTAAGATTCGTACCACAACTCAGGCTGTTTTACACGATGCAATTTGTATTGCAGCAAGATGCAATTCCTATTGCACGCATGTGCACAAAGAAAGCGTGCTTTACACGGACGCAATGCAATGTAATGCATTGCACACAAAAAATACATTTGCTCGCGGCTTTATGTTCAAGCAATTTCTGAATAGTTACAATGAAAGGTACCAATTTCGGAATGTACATATTTATGGTGCCTTATATTCGAGTGGTCTTATTAATTAACAATTATTGTTCAGGCAGATTTGCCAGTGCGTATGCGCACGATAAAGATCGCGTCTTGCTGCAATATAAATTGCATCGCGTAAAGCCTGTTTTAATCAGTTTCTTTCATTGCATCTCTTGCATTCTGCTCTAGTTTTTATTGCAATGTAGAATGGAACCATCATTCCATTCCAACACATCAGCAAGCCTTAGGATCCTTGATTCTACCAATGTTCGTGTGGAAAATCTGCCGTACCAAATAAATTTTTGATAAAGGTAGATCATGGAGTGTAAAAATCTACAACATCAAGCAGTTTTTGAAGTTAGTGACATATCAAGCTGTAAGATATGGCCAATTAAACTTCAATTTTACTTAACTACTCAAGAACTGGACAATATTTTAATGTAAATAATGTAATAATTTATCTTCCATGGCCTACCTTTATCAGAAATTTACTTGGACATATGTTATTTATCTCGCAATAGTACTTCCAAAATATTTTTCTATTACCAGAAAAGCAATCAATTATTAAATTTCTTGTTAACTGGAGGGATTTGTATCAACTATCCCTTTTATTGCTCATTATAATAATATTGACTGTTCATTTTCGATTCGTTACAATTATGATTACACTATTTAGATAACCGCTCTGTTACCACACGTAATACGGTTACTATTCGATCGTGTTCTGGCAAAACCTTGTAACTGAATTTTTGACAATACATTTTTTATACGTATCTCAAAATCAGAAAAATTGCACTTACGAGGTTTTGCCGGAACGCGATCGTATTATTGTTTGCCAATAAAAAACGTTGGTTTATTTTAAAAATGGTAATCAATGTCATCTGAAGATTGGAATACAACCTTAATAAATCAACATATCGACGGTGTCAAGTTAAAACGACATAAGCGACAAAAATTCGAAAAATGAGATTTTCCTTGATTTGGAATAAGTGCCAACGGCCTGAACGATCCTCAAAATGTTATATTCGACAAAAATTTTCTCACTGAGTTATATCCACTTGAAGTTGCATAAGCGCCAATCAAATGACTTCACTTAAGTTGGTAGCCGTGTTAAGCGCCATTTTTAGAACGAAGTCAAGGTACTTATGTCTCTTTAGTTTCAGTGGTTTTGTTTATAATTAGTGGTAAGTATATGTATCACTATATTATGTAAAACATAACGTTATATCTTTTGTACGTAACTGCAATGTTTAATAATGTTATCCACCTTGATTATTGGTAATTAATGAATGACGAAAAGCTTATGTCAAACCGATATTTCGTTGAATGGTTTGGCATAAGCGCCAACACAATGCTAATGCATATCACACTTTTAAATTTCAAAACTTGCTTTCTGTTTAAAAAGGACGACATTAGCGACGAATCTATCACAAAGATGTTTTACTAAAATAGCACAAGCGCCAAAATATGAAACTTTTAGTTAATTTTACCTAATAAATTATAGATATTGCTTTACAACTTCGTAAAATTAAAGAGGAAGATAAGAGACGATTAACAGAATTGTGTAAAATCACTAACTTTTCCATAACGGTAAGTAATTTCAATAAATCGTTGTAACACAAAATCTTGTTTTTGGCACTTATGTCGTTTTAACTTGACACCGTCGATATTATTAGCACAGAAATATGTGTTTAAAAAATTATTTACTGTTGGCGTACAAAATAATTTTAATCTTTATTTGCAACACATGTTCATGTAATTTTTATAATTCTACTGCTGCCGTGTGCGTGCGCTATTTAGAATTCACCACACTCCAGTATTCTGGAACACTCTATGTTATTTCGAATTTCGTTGTTAGTTGGGGACGTATTATACAGGGTCTCCCAAATAGAGTGGGCCTATTAAAAGTTTTCGAGTTTTTGACACAAACACGTTGTTAATAAAACCTTTTAAGTAGCACAAAGGTAGAGCAGGTTATAACGTTACCAGTTCTAGTTACGTGTTACATGTCATTGTTTGTCACCATTATAGAAAAATAACACTGACAACATAACAGGTTAGAAAATAATAATCTCATCTCTACTTCAATGAATTAATTTAGCCACGAAATTAGTTTAAGCCACGATACTATTCACTTCAAACTTATTTCATAAGATGCAATAAATTTGTAAGTATTATTGATCTTACACTCTCTGACAAAATGAAGCAACTATACTGAATACAAAATTTATTCTTAAAAGCTACTTAATCACATACAAATTTATAATCTTACCTGACGTTTTAATATAACATGAACGTAAATTAGTTAACGATTTTAGGACATTCTATTTATTTAAAAATACATATTTTCTAATTTCAAAACACCATACTCCATCAAACGTTTTCTACAGCGTAAGAAATAACTGTGTACCTGTGCACAAGTTTTAATATATCAAAGAGAATCTTTACTTTTTTTTAATATAAAAAGTAAGTTACTAAATATTGCACTCGCAAGTTTTAACAAGATTAAAAGTCTTTTAGTAAAATAATACCAGCAGATTAACTTTATTTTTTTTTGATCATATAAGACAGTCATTTTCTTAATGATCTACAAATATAATTACAAAATATGAGAAACACAGTACACAAAATTAAGTGTTAGATTTATTCATAGGTATTTCATAACCGTAAGTTAGCAAATACAAAAAAAAATAATAATAATAATAAATGAACTACACATATACATCGTGATTCTCTACACAAATGATTATTTATACATAGCATAGGTACACAAAGATAATTTAGTTAATAATAACCTAGCTACTAACTTTAGTAACTCAATGGAGGGCGTCTCCCAGCAAGGTGATGGCGGTCCTTAACGTGCCGACTTATTCTCACCAAGTCAAGAAATGCCAACCGTGAGGTGTCAGTCCGCTGACTGCAATCGTAAGGTAAGTCAATTTACCTATGGAACTAATCTACGGCATAATGCAAGGCGGGACTAGGTACAGAGTGTGTTCAGTACAAAATCCAAGAAGCCAATATTTACATGGAACCCTAATGAACAAAAAGAAAACATACACTCCCAATCTCAGTAAATTGACTTTTAAGCTGTTTCCACTGCTCTGCCAGATCACTTCGCCAAATAAAACCAACTTTAAATTTTGAAGAACAAAACAAAAGTCAATGTAAGCATCTCCACCCAAAATAAATAAAGGTCGCGAAAGGTTTTGTATGACAGTCGAATAATTAAAATGTTTTTCTTTTTGCAGTAATTGGAGGTACTAACGAAACAGAATCTTGTAGAAACTTTAATCACTTTCTTTACTTCATTTAACCAGTAAGATATTTGTTACATTCTAATGTGCTTTACCTCTTATATAATTAAAGGAGCAAAAATGAAAGACAAACATTTCTAATTATACATTGTACTAATAAACAAATTCTCGATAATAGCAATAAAACTTTGGTTAAATTATGATTGTGAATTCATTTAGTCATTAAAAAGAAAGAGATTGAAAACAAGAGGTTGACACTGAGGTACCGTAACAAAATCAATTATTTTAGTTTACCTTTTATACGTGTAGCATCGCCAGAATTTTAAAAATTAAAAATTTCAGTTATTTATCGTAAAACAGTTAAGTGCTTTTAATAAAATAAAACAAAAACCAAGCACTGGCCAAAGAAACAATAATAAAATAAAATATCGAACACAGTTGCAATTGTAAACCAATTGCTCTGCTATCCATTGCACAGGATAATAGTTAATTTAAAAATATACATAAATTAATAGCAACAATCGTGCAAAACTTTTTTTTTACAATAATCTCTAACAACACACACATAGACCCAAAAAACAAATCAAAACTAACAACTAGCTCGATTGATTTTATACAAAATACTGCCCAACAATTATTGTAAAAAAATATACACACATCACGGATTTACTTTGTATAAAACCGCTGCGAAAAGAAAGCTGATCACAGGTCACCAATAAATATATAATTAAATCAAATAATTTATGAATGCTACACAAGTACTATTATTATAAAATATTTTATATTACCTAAGTAAACGTTAAGAGCAAAAACAAAATTATTTTGAATTATTGAATAAATACAGAGCGAAGCTATCTGACAGTTTCATCGGAACATAACTTCTTAGGCTTGATTCCAGTAAGAGTTTGGATACTGCTTGGCCCCTGTTTTGGCTTGATTCGACGCCTGAGAACGTTGTCCGCTTGTGTTACCGGAATCCTGTAAATATAACATCTATAAAAGCAAACTGTCACAAAACTAGAAAAATTTACATTTAAGTGACAATTAACGAGTAAATTTAAATTTACAAAATAATTTTCGACTTTTATATAACTTATTAAATAAAAATTCTTGAATCACAGCCAAAATATTTATTATTTTTTTGTTTCACAGAATTAACGTTTTCGACTTTAATTTATGTCGTCTTCAAATTCATTATGTTGTTCGGTCCCGAACGTGCTGCACTGGGTGACTAGCGCACGTAGTCTAGACTACGTGAACTCGAGACGACATAAATCAATGGTCGCGTTCAGGTAAAAAAAATTGTTTCAGCGTTGCAGCACAGCGTAAAGTTGTAGCGCTTTAAATTACCTGAACTTGACTTAGTTGTAGAGGTTATGAATTCCTTACGATGTAATGCAGCGCTGCAATGTAGCATATAAATACCCTGCTTGATAAATGGCGGCCGCTTGAAGAAAGCGCTATAAACAATGACGTCACATGCGCCTCGTTTAGGTTTACGCTTTATTAAAGCACTGCAGCGCTGCGGTTACCTGAACGCGGCCCATGTCGAAAACGTTAATTCTGTGAGTGAAACAATAAATACAGTATTTTTCTTTTGGTTTTCCCCTTTTGTCAAATGCGTTTCCGAATTTGTCAAATGACTTTCCAATCTGTTCAAAGTATAGTAGGCCTGCGGATTTGACAAATTCGGAAACATAATTAACAAAAGAGGAAAACCAAAAAAAAAAGACTGTAATAAATATTTTGGCTGTGATTCAAGAATTTTTATGGAATTAAATCGTCCAGCCAAGAAAAACCTTCAAGAATATATAACTTTTATAAAAAAAAATTGCCATTAAATGCAAAAGTATCGATTCTGCACTAAATTAAAAAAAATAAGCAAAACTGGATAAATAAGTTAGTTGCATCGCTTGCTTTATCTTTATAATGTTAGTGATTTGGTTACATGATTGCTGTAATGAAAGAAACGCAGTGCAGAATCAAGTACAAGAAAAATCTGTAAGATTAAAGCAAGAACTAAAGCATGAGGAACAAAGTTGCAAGAAGAGAAGAGTGAAAAAGACTTACCATGCGTCGGCCTTGGTGCCGCACATCCATCTACAAGCAAAACAAAACCTGGATAACCAAAGAAAGAAGAAACATGCTTTTCAGCAAAACAAAGTACAATTCGAGACTGATTTCTGTGTATCGTGTGTGACAAAACGCTGTTGTTAAAGTCATGCACTAAGTCTATCGCAAATGACATACATACAAGTGAAAAAAAATATTCATGCTTGGAATACATGCAAACAGAAAATTATTAAAATACAAAGTGGTCAAGAATCACTGTTTGAGTTGGCAATGCTGAATTTTATTTTTAAATGATACAACTGGAGTAACTTCCGGTTGACACTGACAGCCGTCACTTTACAAGCGTCATATGGCATTTCAAATTCAAATTTTAAACGCCAGTTTTTATTCACATAACCTACCATCTTGTCGCTGTTGATGTTACGTCAAATAAATCAACAAAACATATATTCGGTTGTAGTGTTGCAAATAGTGGAATAAAAAAATGCTCTTAATTGTATTGCCAACTCAAACAGTTATTCTTGACCACTTTGTACATTTTGTAACATTTTAGATCGAGATACAACACCAAAACCTCCCAACTGAATCCCGAATAATATGCACAATTAAAAAGACAAGAGATCATTTTAACATATTTATATTTGTCTATATACATCTGGACTGCTAGCAGCATATAACTTACAATGTAGCACTATAGGCGTTTTCGGAAAATCGCTCAGGTTAACCGGGTTATGTATTAGGTTACAGAATACTGTTCTTTTATTAAACCTGGTCGTAGTTCCGTGTTCGAAAAATAACAAAAAAGTAACCAGGTTAACTAACCCGGTTATCAAATACTAACCCTGGTCCGTGAGTAGGGTTGCAAAGAATTGAGGTTATAGGCGTTGTCGGAAATTAAACTTGGGTTTCTAACAGAGTTGGGCATTTTTAGGGATGGGCAAAATATATCGATGTTTTGAAAACATCGATGTTCAATCTCCAGCATCCATGTAAAAATATTGATATTTACAATTTTCGATGATCGTTAAAAAATCGATGTTTTTTCATAACACCTTCAAACTTTAATTTTTTATACGTAAGGTTGAAAATTATGTATATTAATTTTACCGGTAATGGTAATTTTAAAGTGGTAAAGTTTAATAGTGATATGCAAACGCAAGGAGTAAAGGGAATTTTACTCCAAGATGTTTGTCATCATTCTATAAAGTGCTAGGTGGTGGTAGTGTTGATTTTTTATTATTCTAGTTAGTGTGACCTGCAAATTCTTATTCGATTTCGCTTCACATCTTATTTTTTCATTCATTCATAATAACGTGCGTTCAATAAAAAAAAAACGGTCAAGTAGGCTGTAATTTTTGTAAAAAGTTTAATAAATTAGTAATAAACATTTATTTTTGCAATGTCTCTTTTGAGTTGGAGTGATGTTAGAAGAAGACATTCAAAAATAAACGTTTATTACTAATTTACAAAATATTTTACAAAAATTAAAGCGAGTTACTATATTTTAAATAATATTTTGAGAATTTTTTGTAATTATTATTTGAACATATTCAACCTGTATTTTTTTATTAAATATAATTTGTTAATTATTACATTCTACTTTTCATTTTAGTTAGACTGTCTTATAATAGCATAAAATCTAGTGATAAGGAGTACAAACTTACGTATATTAATAAAAGAAATAATTAAAATGACAATACCTAGTTTGTACTCCGACTCTCTAGATCCTAAGGTTACTAAAAAAATATTTAAAATAAAAAGCAACGGGAGCACAGTTTCAAATTACCCGCTATTCATTTTGATTGTGTTTCATGTTCATAGAGGACGCTGCAAACAGTGGTTGCATTTATTTTCTATTGCACGTCGCTTCTTCCTTGGGTTTGTTTTGTGCGTACGACGTATTCGTTGAAATTTAGTAACATTTTATTAGTAAAATTTTCTCCTAAGAAGTGTAAAGTTCTCTCGATGTCAAGAATTGGCGTCATGGTTAGAGACGCAGGTTTAATTTCCGAAAACGCCTTACGTCGCCAACATCAACCGCGCCACCTGGTTGCTTGACGAGCAACATCGAAACCACGGGGTTCCAACCATGGCCAGCTACATTAACATTCACTGACGTGTATGTATGGCCGTTTTAATTCGCTTAAAATTCGGTTCCGAGAAAGCATGCCGTGGAGTACTCCCCTCAGCGCTCTCTATTAAAGATACTACAGAACTACTGATAGTAACGTAATGACAACTGCAATTACTTAAAAACTCACAAGAGGCGCTGAGGGGAGTACCGTCAAACTTTTTAAAAGTCGAATTGAAACGGCCATACATACACGTCAGTGAATGTTAATGTAGCTGGCCATGTTCCGACTCAATAGGCAAAATGTGTATCACTTAGGCCCGGTTTTTTTACCTCCAGTTAACTTTATCTGACGGTTTATTCCCATAGTAACAATTGTGATTACAATCGTTACTATGGGAATTAATTGCCAGATAAAGTTAACTGGAGGTGAAAAAATCGGGCTTTAGAAGTATAGGTCAAGGGGGTTAAAGGCAAGGGGTAGGCATTAGGGTGGGTCGAAAAACCAAACTTTGAGATAATCTTACCTAATAGCAAAATTATGTTGTCTTTTAGTGATATTATGACACCTACGAAATATTTTTGAATTTAATCAATATTTAGAGGGTGCGCCTTATGTTTGAATTTTTGAAATTATACGAGAAAGTCCATATAGTATGCCATGAAAAGTTCATATTTGCAATAATAATAATAACAGAGTTATGATCAAAACTGTATACTAAAAGGGCAAGAGAAGGTGGATAAAATTAAAACTCGAATCTTGCAGCAACGCCTAAATTCGATAGCAAGAAAGATTTCAATATTGAATGATTTTCATTAATTTTTCTGTTGTATTATTTTTTTAATTATTAATAAATGATTATTTTATTCTAAAAACCCTATTTTGCTTGAGACATTTATGTTATATGACTACCAGAATATATTCAAATTATTCGTATTTCCAAGGCAAAGCGCAACCTGAAGATGAGGTGCTATTTACTTTAAATTTTAGCATTACACTGTTTTCATGTAAAGGCAATATAATTTTGCTATTAAAAATCAAAAGCGCAATATTCGTTTTTTTCCATACAAAAATGACCCACCCTAGTCATGGCCAACTCCATTAACATTCACTGACGTGTATGTATGGCCGTTTCAATTCGACTTTTAAAAATTTTGACGGTACTCCACTCAGCGCCTCTTGTGAGTTTTTAAGTAATTGCAGTTGCCATTAAGTTACTGTCAGTAGTTCTGTAGTATCTTTAATAGAGAGCGCTGAGGGGAGTACTCCACGGCATGCTTTCCGGAACAGATTTTTAGGCGAATTGACACGGCCATACATACACGTCAGTGAATGTTAATGTTGCTGGCCATGCCCTAGTAGGCATGCTTTTGTATATCCGATCATAGAGGTCGCTAAATAGTTAGTTATTTTACAGATTGCGTTTTCATGTTGTTTTAGTTAAAGTCCCTAGATTACTAAAGTATGGCAATACACAGTTTAGGACCAAATTTTAAAAACTAGCTCAAACATGGCGTCTGTGTCACGTGACACAAACAGACTTGTGTATTTGAGTTGAATAAACAAATATTTGTCATGGAGATATACTGATACACTGATACAAATGAATTCGTTGCGAATTGTTATTACATAAGAGAATGATGTTTTCTTCTTTATCATCAGTACACTCTTGTAATAATAATTATTAATCTTATTATATACTCGTATATCATAATATGTAAATACGTGCCATAACATTTTGCACACTATTTATGATAGAGTAGGTATGCTATAACAGTTACCTTTAACAATTTGTATAATTTATTCCATACAGTTAGATTAAGCGTCTGTATGTTTAACTCTTATCGTTCAAAAACGTGCTTGTAATATTATAACTCCACAGAGTAATTCGTAATAACTCAACATTAACTCGATTCTACTCTAATTCTACTTAGGGTAAACTTCCTGAACGCACTCCAGGTAAATTAAATAAAAACCAAGCACAAGAGACGTAGTAGAATCAGGTATGGCCGCCCGTGTGCAAATATGCCGCCCCATACAGAAAAAATGCGGATACATAACTTATATCAGGCGATCACATGAATTTTACTTCGCAGTTTGCCATGTCTCGAAAACGTATGTCTTGACAATACGAAATGTTAATTTGTCAATTATTAATCTGTGAACAGCACTAATCTCAGACACCAAGTTTTGTTGGCAAAGCCCACTACTAGAGGTAAAATTCAGTTGATCACCCGATATAAACATAGTGACACCTTGTGTCCTATTTTACATTTTTCAGAAGATACTTTTATTTGCTTTGTTTTGTTAAAAAATTTTGGTCACAGCTTTGGTTTTAACAGTTTTTTGAGAAATCTTCAATTTTGTATTCTGAAATGTTCTTCAAGTTTTCTTTTTTAATTATGCAAAAAATAATGATTAATTGTTTGGAATCATTGAGTCTCGGAGTGAATCTTTCTGCAAGAGCGGTTAGTCTTCGGAGTGACTCGGAATAACTCCGCTAAACGGATTCGAATCTTCTAGTCTCAACCACTCCCAAAGATTCAATCCTTGTAATGAATCCCACTCTTTTCGCGGAGTGGTTTCGTTCCGAGTCTGAGACGCCCGAGACCTGTTACGTTTTAATTCATCAAATATCAGATCATGTTTTTATTATTTACTAAAGACAGACTATATTACCTATATAGAATTGGTAGAGAAAAAGAGAAGAGATTTCTACAGCCAAGCAGTATTATTTGTTATCGTTAAAAAGTTCGATAATGAAGTAATAGGAAATTCTGAAAAAGTGAAATTTCTAGGTGTTTATTTGGATCCCAAATTACGGTGGGACAAACACACGGATTATCTAGCCACAAAAATTGCTTGGAATATACCTTTGTTACGTAATTTGGTCCGCGTTGTTTCAGAAAACATCTTGCTCGCTGTCTACTACGGATTAATTCATTCTAGATTTTCTTATGCGTTACTAATTTGGGGCCACGCGTCCTCAACTCAACGTATTTTTGTACTTCAAAGAAGGGCAGTTAGAATTAAGGCGAAACTTAACTACAGGGAAGATTGTAAATCAGACTTCATACGGTTAAGAATCTTAACTGTTCCATCGCTTTTTGTTTTGGAGTGCCTGTTATTTGTTAAGCAAAACTTATCCAATTATGTTACTCATGCATGAGGAAAAACATAAACACGATACTAGAAACAAATGTAACATATGTATTATTATTCAGCATAGAATTAACAAAACTTGTTGCGGAATGAAATATTATGGCCCAATGCTGTTTAATTTGTTTTCGGTAGGAATTAGACAATTGCCTCTTACGACTTTCAATAAAATTATTAAACAGTATCTAATAGAGAATGCGTTCTTTAGTATAAGCGAAGTTGTGAGCGACTGTTTTACACATATACAAATCTGTCAATTATTAAGTTTGTTACCCCATTGATTTGTGTATACACATTTTTTATGTCTGGACACCAATAAAATTACTATTATTATTACAAAATCAAAGTACATAACCACATGTTCTGTAGCTGGCAGTGAAAAATGTTTAACTCTGCAATAAATGCGCAAAAAAATTAAGAATGCCCAAATATTCAGTTCAATGCGCAAAATATTATCAACTGAATTTTCAATTCTTTTATTATAACGCAGCTTTAAATATTCTATTTAAAATATGTATAGCTTTTAGATTTCTTTCATTTTATGCGTAGTTTGGTATTGATTAATGCTTATGTTAAATGTTACTAAACAAGGCTCAAAGTATTTTTAATAATGTGCGTTTAAATCCTAGCGAAATTAAAGAGTTTCAAATGTAAGTCTACCCGAATCCGTTCGGACCGTAATTGGCTTCGGACTCGGAACGAAATCACTCCGCGAATTTCTGTACCTGGCAAACAACAACGTCAATGATCTGGTAAAGGGTAGATGAACAGTGTCTTAATGTTTGCTGCATTCTCGATTGATATCAGCATGTGAGTGAAATAGCGAATATCTATGAGTAATTTTCGCTCATGTATCCGACAAGGATGTCACTCGAAGCCTATGTCACATGACATAGGCAGGCGTATGACATGCTTATGGACGGCTTGAAAATGAAAGTTTAGTTATATTTATACGTTCCGAGATGGCTCTTGTATACATATATTTACGTATTACAACCGTATTACATGTTCGTATTTTCAAGCAGGCGTGGAAGCACAGTACAATACAGCTCAATCTGTCAAAATGTCATATTGCGCGATGTGAACAAATATAAATTTTGTACTTATTCATGTATCGTTCGAAAGTAGCGTTATTTTTAATTTTTGTCTGTTATGTGCATATTACATGTGTAGTAATGGTAAGTATAAAATAATTACTTGGAAATTATATTTTTAGGTTTGTTCGGATTCCCGTGAGGACAGGTCCATAACCGTCAGGAGCATGCGCATAACAAAAAAACCGCAAGTTTTTTGGTCGTGCGCATGCTCCTGGACGTTCTAGGACGGTTCTAGGATTGTCCTGGCGAGAACCCGAACAAGCCTTCTGTATCGTTCACGTACAATTTATCCTGTTTGCCACTTAACTATAATTTTTATTTATTTTTTTAATTGTTTTAAATAGTGAAATAGCTGGCTTGTTTCTTATTACCCCAAGTGGGGTAACAAGATACAGTCGCCTGGGGTAATAAGATATAAATGAATAACTGCTTTTCATTTTTACTTAGCAGGTGCATTATTTCTTTGTAGAAAGTTAATGATGATATATGTATACATTGTATTAAAAAATCAGCTTCATAAACTTAAAGGCAAACCCTGTGGGATTTTTGTATGTTTCTTATTACCCCACTTGCTTCTTATTACCCCGTTCTCCTCTAGTTTCAGTTCGTGCATCAATTAAACAAAAAAAAAAAACAACCACATATACTTCGATCATTTTTCGCGGAAAACTCGAAATTCTCAAAAACGAAAAATTGCATTAGTTCAAAAACTATCAAACATTTTCGTATAGAATTAATGCAATCTTCAAACAAAATTAAGTGTAAGAAGTAACCATACTTTGCTTGTAAATTAATTTGTTTTTTTGTAATTTGTAGGAATCAATATCTCGTTCAGCAGTGCATTACCGAAAATGTGCAGTGCCACATTGTTTTAACTGTTTTGGTATAAATCCTCATATTAAATATTTTCGTTTTCCAAGGAATGATGCTAAAATGCAAGAGTGGCTAGATATTATACAAAATCCCTTATTTGAAAATCTTAAATTAAACCAAGTGAGATCATCATATACAGTTTGCAATGAACATTTTCACAACAATCAGTTTCAAACACCTGAAAGACAAAAATTAAACAGAGGTGCCGTACCATTTATATCTACTCAAGTCAATGAGGAACAATTAGAGTTCACAACGGAGATGGATAGCAGAGACCAAAGAACACTTGGTGATTTGCAAATACCTGTTAGTCAAACTAAACCCCAACCTGTGCGCCAACCATCTACTTCATGTAAGCATAAGAGTAATTTTATTATACTTATAATTACTTAACAGTCATCTCAGAAAACTTATTAAGATTTTGAGGTTTAATAGATTAAAATAGTTAGATGCAAAATATTTTAAATATGAAATTGTACAAAAAGATTGTATTTTTAATTCTTGTTTGAGCTATTTCTAAATATGTTATAAAAAATTACAAATTCTTTATATGAAAATGTAACTGACCACGTTTTGTCAAGCATGTAATACCTGGTATGTACCTGTTACAGATCAGGAATCTCGACCACGAACACCTACAACTTCAATGTCATGTTTAAAACGAAGAAATCAATGGACACCAAGAGAACAGCAATTGAAAAAACAAAGAAATTATTACAAAAATGTGTGCTACAGATTAAAGAAAAGAATGAAGGCTAAGAAACAATTATTTTTAACTAAGAAGATAGGCAGTAATATTTTAAGTGATAAATATTTTAAAGCTCTCAACAATTTATCTCGACCTGCAGAAATATTTATTAGGTCACAATTGAAATATGCTGCCTCTACTAATAAACATACCTGGACAAAAGAAGAAAAAGCTGTAGCATTGGCACTATTTAAATCATCGCCAAAATGCTATCGCTTTTTACAAAAGGTATTTTGTATGCCATCAACAAGAACATTGCAACGAACACTAGCAAATGTCGATATTGTTACTGGCATCAATGAGAAGGTTTTTCGTTATTTATCTGAAATGTCATTAACTATGAAAGAAATGAATCGATACTGTATATTGATGTTTGATGAAGTTGCATTACAACCACACATTAATATCAATAGTTACTCAAGATCTACAGAGGGATTGGAAGATGTGGGAGAAGGTTTAACAAAATATATTGCTGATCATGCAATTGTGTTTATGCTAAGAGGAATTAATAGTCAATGGAAGCAACCAATCTGCTATTATTTTGTTAAATCTTGTACCAAAACATCTCATTTAAAGAGACTACTGAAGCAAATAATTACTTTAATTCATGAAAAAACTAAATTTATTGTTTTAGCTTCAGTATGTGACCAAGGGAGCTCTAATCTAGCTGCACTGTCTCAACTTAGCAAAGAAAGTGGATTTCGTGGTGAAGATTATATGTATATAGTAGGGAACAAAAAGCTTTTCCATTTATTTGATGTACCTCATTTAATTAAGGGTATTAGAAACCACTTTATGGATAAAGAAATTTATTTTGCCAATAAAGTAGCTAAATGGAAGGACCTGGAGACTTTGTATGCATTAGATGGTGCTAGTCCTGATGGTAAAGTTTGTGTGAAATTATCAGAAAGGCATCTTCATCCAGTGGGTTTTCAAAAAATGAAAGTAAAATATGCTGCACAAGTTTTCAGTCGATCCATTTATGCTGCTCTTTGCTTTGCTCAGAAATGTGGTGCAATTGATGCAGCAGGCACATCTGAATTTATCCTTTTTATGGATGAATTGTTCGATTCTCTTAATAGTGTTAGATGTTCTGCCAAACCTTTGAGAAGGCCATTAACAAATACGTCTCCTCACTGGCAGTTATGGGAAAAGGCAAAATTATTTCTTTCTTCTATGAAATTTAAAAAAGGTAATGATTTTATCAGATCTCCACCTTCTGTCAAAAATTTAATATCTACAATCCGCAATATACAGTCATTATGGACACTCATGAAAGGTCTTGGTTTCAAATATCTTTTAATAAGGACATTAAACCAGGACCCTTTAGAAAACTTCTTTGGGGTGATACGTGGTCTATGTGGACAAAATAATAGACCTACATGTTCACAATTTGTAGCTGCGTATAAAACATGTTTGATTAATAATTTAATTTCAAATTCAAATGCCACAAATTGTGAACATGACAATACATATTTTCTAATTAAATTTTTAGAACCTATTCAACAACGTCAATCTTGTTATTCTTCACTTGAAGTTTTATCCCCACATTTTCCCATGGCATGCCAAACGTCACTGCCCACAGTACCTAAAGTTATTTTAGATATGCGTTCCCAAACAAGTGCATATATTGCAGGATTTATATGTAAAAAATTTATTAATGTAAATGATTGTCATGTATGTAGAAAATACTTTTTATCTGAAAGTTATACAGACAGTCATGCATTAATAAAACTAAAGGACTTTGCAGGACTTTTTTATCCTTCTGAAAAATTTATACAAGAAATAGAGGATTTGAAAAGAATTGTTTCTCAATTTTTTTACATGTATCAATTCAGATGATGTATTTTCTGTTATTACAGGTAAATTACATTTTAATGAAAAATGCTCAAAACATTCATATGCTCCAATAATAAAATTATCAATTTTACATATTATGTGTAAATACATTTGCACAATAATTAACAGAAAACTTAGTGGTACAGATTATAGAGGGAATGAGATGATAGACCAATATTTAAAAATTTATGCTCCTGGACATATTGCGAAAAAAGTAAAATAGGTAGTACTAGTAATATAGCCCATCTAGAAAGTTTCCGGAATTTTGAAATTTCTATCGATATATTGCTTATTATATAAATATTGTATTATATTCTCGATATCTTAGGATCGTAATATTGTCAAAATCATATTTTTCGAAGAATCTAACAAAAAAAGTGACCACCTGATGTTGCATGTTAACAATTTTAAACAAATAGGACAATTTGAGTAATTGTGTCAAATTTAAGAAAAGAGAAAACTTATTGTTTCATTCAAATTCAAAAACTGGAAGTGTTATTTGCTTTTTTCCGGATGCTTTCTAGATAGACTATATTTTAAATAACATTTTGAGAATTCTTTGTAATTATTATTTGAACATAGTCAACCTGTATTTTTTTATTAAATATAATTTGTTAATTATTACATTCTACTTTTCATTTTAGTTAGACTGTCTTATAATAGCATAAAATCTAGTGATAAGGAGTACAAACTGACGTATATTAATAAAAGAAATATTTAAAATGACAATACCTAGTTTGTACTCCGACTCTCTAGATCCTAAGGTTACTAAAAAATGATTTAAAATAAAAGCAACGGGAGCACAGTTTCAAATTACCCGCTATTCATTTGATTATGTTACACGTTCATAGAGGACGCTGCAAACAGTGGTTGCATTTATTTTCTATTGCATGTCGCTTCTTCCTTGGGTTTGTTCTGTGGACATAGGATGAGCAATGCTTTTTAAACGGGTGTATTTACCATCTCACTCTTAAGTTAATATCAATTCCTCTTTCTCTACAGGGAATCTGGCTACTTGATAAATCTGTGAACAACGTCTCCGTCAGTGGACTCAAATTATTAAAAATAAACATAACCATCTCATCTAACGTCTATGTTTCATTGTGATACCAACAAAAATGTCACCCTAACTCGCCTACTGGGACGAGGAAAAAGAGTTAATAGATAATAGGGGTTTTAACATTATGTTGCTATGGTTACTACCCAATTTTCAATGCTGAATCATTTAAAAACTGCACATAGAAAGTATTAAGGAAGGTTTATTTCATTGCATTCATTCATGCATTTCTTTTATTCATTCTCTCAACGAAGCTCCATTTGAGAATAATGTGTACATTTCTACTTTTTCGGCGGTTGTATACATTATTTTATAATAAATCAAAAGAACAATTTAATTCAATGTGACAATTCGAAATCAGTAGTGTCATTACTAACAACGCACGGTAACCATGGCGAATGAAATAAATTTGGAAATAATAATGTAATAAAGCTTCCATTAATAATTACTATGTGCAGTCTTATAAGATTCTCAGCGTATGTATCGAGGAACATTAGTAGGTATCAGTTGTAAATTTACATTATTTTATATAAAGGTGTCAAGAATGGCTTACCGCTCTGAGTTTGAATATGCCACCTGAAAATGTACAGCGAAAGAAGAGAGTATGTGCCAAACATTTCACTCGTGCATCATTTCGAAACAGCCTCTGCAACTCACTCAACAGTAATGCTGTTCCGTCGCTTGTGGGTACAGAGAGTGTTATGGATCTTTTGGAACAACAAGATCATGCCCTCCCACTGCATCCTGCAATCCTTATTCACAAGTTTCTGCAACTACAGATCCTTGCACCTCCTCTGAAACCACCGTACATCTCAACTCATCATCATCCGCCCTTCTGTCTCGAAACCAAGGAGTTTACGATTATTATCTAAGGAGCAGAGTCAGCTGTTGACTGAGGTGCCTTTGTCACCAAAGAAGACAGTGCTGTACAATGCTCTGAAGATAAAGCATCGACATCTGAAACGATTAAAAGCTACAGTGAAGACTAAGCAACAGTACATTAAAGAATTATGCAGTATGGATACAAGTCCCTTAGTGCATAATATCTTTAAAGGATGCAGGACGCCTAGTGCAACTGTGTTTTTATTGAGTCAGATTCGTCAAGCAAATCGTAAACCCAAGGCTCGACGATGGACATTAGATGAAAAAATCCTAGCGCTGTCCTTACATAAACGTAGCCTGAAAGCCTATTTCCTGCTAAGTTCCTTTACAGCTCTTCTATCTCGATCCACCTTATTGTCCCTTTTAGCAAAGGTGCCTCTTTCTGCTGGTATTAATGAAAACGTTTTACAACACCTACAAGATTATGTTAAACAGATACCAGAACAGGACTGTATATGTGTGCTGATGTTTGACGAATTGTCAATTAGGCAACATGTTCAGTATGATCCAGCCATGGATTTAAAACAATGGATGGCTAACTATAGGTATAGGAAGTGAAGCAAGTTGTACGCGCAGTTCGATATTTGCGACCTAGGCAACGCAATCAGCTCCTTATTTAAATTACATAAAGCGTTTTTTCTTGACGAATAATATTCGTTCAGATTTTCAAAAAATATTCGTACAACTGTCAGAAATTCATAACACAAGAAAATGGAAATATTCAAAATCTGAAATGTCATTTTTCACCTGCTGTCATTAAGCCATTGTACATTTAAGTTTGGAAAATGAATCGAGAAAGGTTTGTTTTTTTTTCCTTTATGTTCCACAATAAACAAATAGAGCATTTTTTAGAGTACCTACATATTAGTATTAGTCTTAGAAAAGGATGCCATTATAGAATAACAAAAAATAATCCTCCAGCGATTCTTTAAAGTTTAATAGGACACTGATGACGCAATTACACAGTTACTCTTGTTGAAATAGCTCCAAGTGCAGCCACACATCAGAGTTAACAATTATTATGAATATTGGCTAGCAAGATATAATGATCAAGAATTCTTCAGTTTGTTCAGAGTGACGAAAACAACATTTATACATCTCTTACTTCGACTGGACTGTGTTGATAAAGATTATAAACTACTTTTGACAATCTGTATCCCCTCCAACAAATATTTGGCAGATACTTTCAAAAACTCAATAAAAATATTTGAAAATTTTTATTGTGACATTGCAAAATTTGACACGAAAACGCAAATTTTTGAATATTAAACGAATATTTCAGAAATATTTGTCGCGAAAAAATGACGATAGTAGTGTCACTAATATAAACTGTCTTTTTAAGGGTTTACAGTGTAATTAGCGGCACCCGAAGTGGATATTTATGTAATTTAAACTTCGATTTACATAAAGATGACAGTTTGCTGCAGCGCGTACGGCTGCAAAAAAAGATACAGCGCAGACAATCCTCGACAGTTTTTTGAGTAGGTGTTACATATTATCAGTTACATATTATCAATTTAATCTTTTTTCTAGGGTGTTGAAATTTGGTATATCTCCCTAATTTGAAATGAGAATCATTTTATCTTACTAAATTTTTCTCCTAAATTCAAAACGAAGACCACTTTACCTACACAGATTTTACTTCTTCTGTTAATTCCGCCATCTTTCGGCGTCAAATTTGGCACAAATTCATTTCACGCCAAGCAGGCCTGAACTGCAGAACATGAAATCTTAATTCAAAAATTTTTGGTCCATTATACATACGTATTGTAAACTCAATCCGGGGACATACTGTATAACCATAATGCTGTTGTCGACTTGTTGTACTATTGTGAAGTGAGTGTATTCTCATCTCGTTTTAGCTTTAGTGTACGAAATTAGAGCTGCTTTCTTTTTACGTCAAGGAACGGCTTTTTACGTCAAGGAACGGCTCCGAGCAACACCGAAGCGCTCTGCGCAATACAGTGCATCCATAAGTGCATCGTTCTTTTTACTAAGGGTTTGAAGTTCTAAAGCACCTTCCCCTTGCCTCTCACGTACTACCAATCGGTGCTACCAATGAACTGGTGCACGGAACCCTAATCTGAATTTGACAGTTTGGAGAAATCTTGTCTTATTAATTATTATTAATAATTATTATTAATAAGTAATTATCAACAATTATCAGATAAAATTGATGATAAGTATTAAAAATAGCTTGTGAGGTCTTCTTCTATAATAAGTTATTATGTATGTGCATACATTATTTATTGAATTAATAAAATATTAACTGAACTGTAAGACTTTTTTGAATCGTATAAATTTAAAATAAAATATTTCGGTCCAAAACGAAATTTCATTATTGCAAATACGTACATATTGTAGACATTTGTATAATAAAACGTTTATGAAAAAAAAAAAAAAATTTTTAATTTCTTGTATTTCCAGTAAAAAAAAATAAAAATTTCGTTTCTCTACAGGAAGTAAATGCATTCCCGCGCTTTTTTGCCTAGGCCACACATGGCGGCCGATTGTCAGCGCTTGATTCACTTGTGTATCCGGGTAATGTATAGCAGTTGTCAGTCCATTAAACGTCCTTGGATCCAGCATCTGATTGCATATCTGGTTATGAATATTTTGGAAAGAAAATATGTAATAGCTATGCTAATACAGCTTTAGTTTTCATGCTTCAAGGTTTGAGGCAAAGTTGGAAGCAATCTATTGCCTTCTACTTTGTAACAGTAAAATAAATTCATTAAAATTAGTAGACTGTATAACTCAAGTGGTTGACGTTGCGTGCTCCACAGGATTGGTTGTGCTTGCAACTCTCTGTGATATGTGAAATGTCAAAGCTTTGCACTTATTAGGAGCCTCCTTTGAAAATCCTTCTTTCCAACACAAATTCCAACAAATCTTCATTGTATATGATCCTCCTCATCTCGTCAAATGAACAAGAAATCTATTGTTACGTCTGTTTTGGCTATTTCATTTTCAATGCAAGTGTCATTGCTGATTCCTTTGAAGGTAATTTTTGTGGTCGTAGATAAAGTATAGTACAAAACTCGAGTTGTAAAGCAATTACGCACTTGTGGAATTACTTGCATTCGCCGCTACGCGGCTCATGCGCAACTTTTCCACTGTGCGTAATTTGCTATTTACAACTCTCGTTATGTAATATATTATTCCCGTGCACTGAAAAAATGGACATTATATGTTGATAAAAAAAATATATCAGAGATGTCAGCCACCACCAATACGTTTTAAAAATATCACCATAGAATGTTTCAAAACAGAATGAATGCGGTTCAAAACATTCGTCATTTGACGTCACCGTTTCAACGCGAAAATGTAAATGTTTTAAAACAGTTGAAACTGCTTCAAACCGCTGCATCGCAAAATTATGGCTTTAGAGTTCAGAATCTACAGTCTACAAGTTCAGAATCTACAGTCATACAATCTTTATAATTTCATACCCACAAATTTTAATAGAATGATCTGTTCTTCTGGCTGATACTTTCAGTAGAGTCGACTGATTCAATGTATAAAATGTAACTAATTGATATGTCTCAGAACTGACAACAGATGTGTTATAAATTTTCCTAATAACATTTTTTTGTGTGCTTCAGGTACATTGGGTAATAATGCCCTTGGTACTGCGACATTTGTACAAGATATAGACATGCTCTTCGACAGTTTTTATGGCAGTTCGTTGTATCCGACCCATGGCAAACACTTACGTACTGCTGCGTTCACTTCTTCCAGTCATTTGCAGTTTTAGGAAACCATGAAACATAAAATTAGTAAGTTGTAACTATTAATTTCCGACATGTATTATTGCTTTAATTAATTTCACTTTTTAAATATCACTCATATTAAATTTAATTTTTTTTTAGAAAGTTATAAGAGTCGTTTTAAACTCGTTTTAATAGCGGTAGATTTACAATAGCTAATAACATCATTTTTAATAGGCTGACCCATTTTTAAGAAAACATTCGTACTGCATGTGTTACTCTCAAATGTAATGTAAATATACTTTTTTTTTCCACAGATCAGTGGCGTTTTGTTGGCTACGCCAGTAGAACCATGCCGCCCACACAAAAAGGCTGGATAGCAAATTTCACGGCAATGACTGGAATCTGGGGGCTGAACTAGGCCCTACAGTAGAGAAGGCCGGTAGGCGCTCCCTACCCCTGATTGATACGTCACGGTAGGTGGTAAACTCGAGTGACAAGTGCATTCTAAAATATTGTGCAAATTAGCAAATTATACATTAGATTTGCGTAAGTCACGTTTAGTTAGAGTAAGTAGAGTTTGTTTTTTAATTTTACAATGCCTAAAAGTTGTTGCGTGCCCTGGAAGTGTAACAGTAATTACAAATTAAAAGATAATCATATATCCGTATTTAAATTTCCAAAACAACACGAACTTCGACAGAAATGGTTGAGAGCCATTCACCATGATGATTATAAAATTACAAATAATTCAGTTGTATGTGTCAAGCATTTTGAGAAAAGATTTTATAAATCTTTTATAACAGACGATAGAATAACCAGAGACGATGGTACGATACTAGTTGTTCCCAGAAAAAGGCTAAAACTATTTGCATTACAGCCATCATATATGACTAAACGTTTGTCACCAGAAAGAATAAATCCACTTGAAAGAGAAGCAAGAATATTGAAAAACGCATTAAAACAAACTCAACAAAATGAATTTAAAAAACAGTTTTTAAAACTTTAATGAGTGCGCTGAAAAATTGAGTGACATTTATAAAGAGAATAGTAATTTTACGTTAATAAATATGTGAAAATTATATTACTCTCTTAAAAATTAATTGTGATTTAAATGTTCCTAAAATATTATTTTCTGTTAAAATAATGAGTGGATTGAAGGGTGAAATTAGTTTTAAAAATTTTATTTTACATGATGCTAAAGTTATTAATATTTTAGGACAAAATTTGTTGTGTGACAAAGCAAGTAAATTTAATGAACTAATTCAGTATTTAAACAGTTTGTTAATAGATACATTAGATGAAACAAATAAGTTTATTTCTTCAGTAAAGCAAGCTGCAAAACTTTTGGAGGAATCAGAAGATAGCGATAAGGATATTAAAACCATTTCATTGCAAAGAATAGTCAATAAATATTTGTACTGAATATATTTTGAGGAAGTTTTATTTCTGCGATAACAATAAGTTTCTTTGCAAATAAAAAATATTTAGAATAAACGAAATACAATTAAATATAGACCGATAAACGTTGTTCTTCCATAAAAGCCTGTACTGTACGTGTCGCATCATCCACCACCTAGTGTGACGTCACGTTCCGTGTCTACCGGCCTTCTCTACTGTACGGCCTAGGGCTGAACCATCTACGGACACGCAGCGTAAACCAGGTTGCATTGGAGTGCAGTTGTATGTTTGGCGGGCTTAAGTCGTACTGTGGCGACAATAGCTTTAAATGTTACTAGCCTGTTAATACTTTACAGAATATCTCCCTTGATTTGTTGCGCTATTATAACAATCGATTTTAACTTGTATTTTACATTTTATTGAGTAAAGTTATTAAACTGTATGCTTTTGTTTATTTTGGGAAGTACTATACTACACTAGACACATTAACAATTCAGAAAATGTACTTGTATTTTGAAACACTTTCCGGCAAATTATGAGCTAAATACATAGTTTGTAATTTGTATTTCACTTTGTGTTTTCGAATACAAGTACGTTTGCTGAATTTTAGTATTTATCAAAATTCTAAAAATTAAATACAAGAATTCAAATGTCCCGCCCATAATTATATAAAGTCCCTAGATAGTATAAAGTACGGCAATAGAGAAGCCATTTTCTGGCTTATTATGCGCGGGAATTTTAAAATGCAAATTTTGGTTGATTTTCATGACAACGGAAAATAAACGTAAATGTCAATTTTTTAGAGCTTTTACTGCGCATATCTGAGCACGTAAACTGTACTGTTTGTCGACTAGTAAATTTCTCCCATAATAAACTATAATAACGTCCTTCCAACCCTTTAACACGATTAACCATTGTAAATCGATAAAAATAGACAAAATCCAATAACCGTCACAAACCACAAATGAACAAACCAGGAGCACCACGGGACACGGACGATCACCTTCGAGTTTCGAAGAAGCACAAATATTTTACACATAACGCAAAACTGCAATATTTCCGTTACCTGCAAAAACTACTCCATTTTTTTCTATCAAAACTCAAAATTTTAAGCAAAAGGGTTTTAATAATCATATCTTCAACGTCTTTAGATTAATATGGCTTATTTATTATGGTGTTTTTAATATGATTTATTTGGTATTTCTAATTCCTTTTGGGAGCTGATATTTATCAACTGCCAAAAAATCTAAAACTTCTTCGTTTCCATGACAAATATTTGTTTATTCAACTCAAATACACAAGTCTGTTTGTGTCACATGACACAGACGCCATATTTTGGCTAGTTTTTAAAATTTGGTCCTAAAGTGTGTATTGCCGTACTTTAGTAATCTAGGGACTTTATAACTATATTTTTTGAAGCGCCATCTAGTGTTCTTAATTTTGCTTCTGTTTCGTTTCATTTTCTACTAAAGTCCCTAGATAGTAGCTGCTTTCGTTCATACCTATGATTACTAATCATAAATACTGGATTCACTTCATGCACACTTATTCGTAACTTTCTTCCGTTTATTTTATGAAATATGAGTTTCATTCCTTCGTTTCTTTATAGAATCAATACATAAAAGTTACGAATAAATGTGCACGAAGTGAATCCAGTATTTATGATTAGTAATCATAGGTATGAACGAAAGCAGCTAGTATAAAGTACGGCAATAGGGAAGCCATTTTCTGGTTTATTATGCGCGGGAATTTTAAAATGAAAATTTTGGTTGATTTTCTTGACAACGGAAAATAAACGTAAATGTCAATATTTTGGATCTTTTACTGCGCAAATCTGAGCATGTAAACTGTACTGTTTGTCGACTAGTAAATTTCTCCCATAATAAACTATAATAACGTCCTTCCAACCCTTTAACATGATTAACCATTGTAAATCGATAAAAATAAACAAAATCCAATAATCGTCACAAATCACAAATGAACAAACCAGGAGCACCACGGGGCACGGACGATCACCTTCGAGTATCGAGCAAGCACAAATATTTTACTCATAACGCAAAACTGCAATATTTCCGTTACCTGCAAAAACTACTCCATTTTTTTCTATCAAAACTCAAAATTTTAAGCAAAAGGGTTTTAATAATCATATCTTCAACGTCTTTAGATTAATATGGCTTATTTATTATGGTGTGTTTAATATGATTTATTTCGTATTTCTAATTCCTTTTGGGAGCTGACATTTATCAACTGCTAAAAAATCTAAAACTTCTTCGTTTCCATGACAAATATTTGTTTATTCAACTCAAATACACAAGTTTGTTTGTGTCACGTGACACAGACGCCATATTTTGGCTAGTTTTTAAAATTTTGTCCTAAACTGTGTATTGCCCTACTTTAGTAATCTAGGGACTTTAATTTTCTACATTTAATATTGGTGGTGTCATCTATGATCGGATATACAGAAGCTCCTTTTTTGTGGTGGGGAAAGTATACACAAATAATAGCACTGACATAACGTGACGTAACCATCTCTTGTTGATGTGATCGAAAGTAATACTTACACGTAAAACGATTCTTTTTCATCGGGTCTTGTTTTATTTTAAGCAATTGAATTAGAATTCGAAGCAAAGTATTTTGCTGCGTAACGTCTCCGAACCGTTCCATTAAATGGCACAACACTCCAAGTCCAACTTATAAAAAGCAACAAATCTGACGAAATACAGACGTTATAATTAAACAACTATGAAGTAAGACGCCATCGGTCTATTCTGACAACCAGTGTCAAAATTCCAAACTTTCAAGTTGCAATTTATCTATATAAATTGTACTATTTCAGGGAAACAAAACGTAACCGAAACCGTTCCACAGTTCCAGCAGTACTCAACGCGTAACAGAACCGGCTCAAAGAACCGAATTTACAATAATTTTGCATCCCTGATGTAGTTTCTAAAGTCGCCCCCTGGCAACTTCATGTCGCTCATGTTGGAAACACATTTTCAAAATCGCTAGCAGTTCAGACGTATACCGGATAGTTTGGTATTCGCACCCCTGTAACTTTTTTATATCTATTTTTAGGAAAATGACATTTAGCGTAAATAATATAGGCGTACCAATAGTTTATTTGACACCATGAAACAATATGTACCACTTCCGGTTTAAGCGGAAATGGTTTTAAGTAAAAAAATTTAAATAGGATACCTACATATTTTTGCATTTTTGGAATTTACAGGTAATTCTAGATCGAAATGATGTAAAGAGCGTGACTGAAATTCGAAGTAAGCATGGGAATCTGACTTATAATAAGAGATAGAAAATTAGTTAAATGGAGGTAAAGTTGCCAAATTCATGCTGATTAATAATCTGTTAAAAAGTTTGAAATATTTCGAACAGTTTCTTCGCAATCGGAGGAAAACTAAAAATTGCGACTTTCGAAAATCGAACATAACGTCTCTATTTACGACTTTTTTCAAAATCTATGAAAACATTCCAATCAGCATGAAATTTGGCAACTTTGACTCCATTTAACCAATTCTCTATCTCTTATAATAAGCGAGATCCCCATGCTTTTCTCAAATTTTAATCACCCTGTATATGGAATATTTTACATCACTTCGGTCTAGAATTACCTGTACATTCCAAAAATGCAAAAATATACAGGGTGTCCTATTTACGTTTTTTTTTACTTCAAGCCATTTCCGCTTAAAACGGAAGTGGTACATATTGTTTCATGCTGTCAAATAAACAATTAGTAGGCCTATTTTATTTACACCAAATGTCATTTTCCTAAAAATAGAAGTAAAAAAGTTATAGGAGTGCGAATACCAAACTGAATCACCCGGTATAGTCAAAGATTTATATAATAATTTAAATCCAGGGAGAATGAGATTCGTTCCGGAAAAAAAAACGAGTAAAGGCCGTTTTACACTACCCTAGAAATTGCGCAAGAAGTTGAACAATTTCTCGGTCAAGAAATATTGTCTAGTTAAGTTGGCACATAAAATTTACACTGCACTAGATATTTTCACAAACTACTAAATTACTATAGACGTTTAAGGCCCAGTTTCATAAAACGTAGTTGACGCCTCGATCAAGTTAATCGTGTGATTAAGCAATATCATTGGAAGAAAGTTTAAATTTCCACCAATGATATTGCTTAATCACATGATTAACTTGATCGAAGCGTTAACTACGTTTTATGAAACTGGGCCTTTAAGGCGCAAACACATTATTATCACGTCACGTGAATTCACGTGATATCATGTCACACGTGAATCGCATAATATTAACAATAGAATCACACTGTTGTCACGTCACGTGAATTCTCGTAATTTCATTATTTATAAACATTTATTTTTACCTATGCAATTAAAAATCAGAGTAAAAAGTATCTGCTAAAGAAAAAATAAACAATAATTGTTCATCCTCCTCTTCAGAATTTGAAGATTTTGAAAAAGCCTGTGCTTTGCTTTTAATGTCGAAAAATAAAACTAGGAAATGAAATTAATTTAAACAGAAAAGAGCAGGGCGAGTTTCAAAATTTGTTCCAAGAGCTATTACAAGGTAATCGTTTTAGTAGGTACTTACATGATGTATGAAAAAAGATAAATTTGAATTTCTTCGTAATCTTATTAAATATAATTTGATGACCTGGTATTGTATTACAATACATTCTGTTCTCACACTATTTCAACTAAAAGTTTATCTATTTTTTAAAATTCTATACCTTTTCAATTTCAAATTGGGACTAAACAAATTCAAATTGGGAATAAACAAATTCAAAATGAGAATAATCAAATTCAAATTGGAAATAAACAATTTCAAATTGGGCCTAAACAATTTCAAACTGGGACTAAACAATTTCAAATTGGGACTAAACAAATTCAATTGAGGATGTTTTTAAAGAGGACGAATTGACCAATAATCATTTGCTGAGACTTTCTCCATACAGCCCAATGTTGAACTCGCGTAGTCTTGTTTAAAAGCAATCCAAATGCCACAAATTTTAGCAGGTGAGGCCAGGCCAAACATTGCGCAGACGGAATATCGTTTACAAAAATTAGAAAATACAGTGCGACAAAATATTACTAATAAAATTACCGTACTTAACTCTATAAGATTCGTTACAAACATCCAAAGTTCATACCTGATGGGTTAAATATGGTTGACGTAAAATTATGATTTAATGCAAGTAATTATTAGTTAGGTAATTACATTTCGTTTTGTTATTATTACCTACGAGCTTGTATTTTTTCTGAATTAAAATATTTTGTTCCAATTTGAATTTGTTTAAACCCAATTTGAATTTGTTTATTCCCATTTTGAATTTGTTTCGTCCCAATTTAAATTTGTTTATTCCCATTTTGAATTTGTTTCGTCCCAATTTAAATTTATTTAGTCCCAATTTGAATTTGTTTAGTCCCAATTTGAAGTTGAAAAGGTGTAGATACTTCACGCCATCACGTGTCTCGAAATTGATGCGAAAATCAGATCGTGTGCCGGCACGTAAAAGCACGTAAATGCGTGAAGTGATAATAGTGTGTCTCCTACACTGAGAAAACAAGATGTGTTAATCCAACCAAAAAACTGTTTGTCCAACAAAAGATTTCGTTTCAATACGTTCAAACAATTTTTTTTTATAATTTAACATTTATATAAATGTCATTAATTTTATTTTGTACTAATCAGATTACCATGTCAAAACAAATAAATCAAATAGCTTACTGTTATGTTACACAAATACTTTGTTTACAATAAACCAAATATTTAGTTGTAAATTTCTGTAATAATAAATTTTATTTAAAGTAACCACACAAAATTAAAATGATATTTTTGTTACAGTAACATGTGTATGTATACCTATTTAACAAAAATTTTAGTGTAATCAACATTTTTATTCACAACAAAAAGAAAACTGTTATATCAATGCATTTTGTTTTCTCAGTGTATAAATGCATGTTTATGGAAAAGCAGGTCTCATCAAATTTACGATTCACGTGTCTTCACGTGAAATCATGTGAATTCACATGACGTGATAATAATGTGTTTTCGCCTTTAGTTAAATTATAGACTCACGGATTACGAAATTATTACGCACCCAAACACGAGATGTCAGTGAGATAGTTCTTGTCACAATTCACAATTCATGTAAAGTTGTTAGTATTATAACCAACGTTAGGTGGATGAGATTCCGCTTGTAACAGTCCGCCTGGGTCGCCGCTTATACTGTGCATGTTTATGTACGATCATTGCGCTGGCTCATTTCTCCATAAACGTCGGACGAAATTTTAATTTCATCGCGTAAGAAATTGTCAAATTTAAACAAAATTTCATATTTTCGAATTAAAAATTAAATAAATTAAATTAAACACTAAACGTTCTTTGCTACTGCAAATTATGCATGCGATTATTTGCTATTCTCGTATCGAGTGCACTTAGATGTGACGCTCTTGCCAGCGCGAGCGGAATCCGATCCACCTAACCGTGATTATAACCAATCTTGTTTTATTCGGTTTCCATGAAAAATTTAGAATAAAATCATGATCACAGATCATATACAGTGAGAATTTTTTCGCGTAGAACATACGCATTCTTAAGGTACTGTTTCCTAGGACATTCGGCCGGCCGAAACGGACCGCAACCGACATTCGCTCTGACCTAATGCGCAAAATTAAATAAGGATGGTTTCCTAGACTTCGCTTATTTCTATAGCGAAAAATATCTTGATTTGTGTCAGTTTTCGTCGTCGGTTTAGTTTCAGCCAGGTTTCAGCTACGGTTTCCTAGGAAATCATGTGATCGAAACCCACCGCGACCTAGAATACACTTGTTTCTATAGCGAAAAATTTCATAATTTGTGTCAGTTTTCGTTGTCAGTTTCAATCAGGGGGGGTCCACTTATATGGAGCAATTTTATCGTATAACTTGATAATTTCGCTCCTCAAACTAGATGGCAGCACTCATCAACTTCCATTTAGGGAATTCTTGCTTAAGAAGTTTTCAAAAAACATGTTGGTACAACGCTCATATTGAAACTTCAAATTCAGTGGAAAAACATAACTGATTGAATTTTTACGAGATTTGTTTCGTTTTTATCACAGCGTATTTCGGAAATGGTGTATTTATGCTGTTAGTGTGACCACGGATCGTAGAAATTAAAAATTGTAGAACGGTGTATGCTAGGTAAGTAGGTACAAAAAATTAAGTTACGTGTTTGCCGCTTTCGATTATACGCATTTGAGCATTCCAGGCTTTTCCTAGTGTGTTTTTTTTATAGATTTTCATTGTCTGAGTAGTCTGGAATTACTTTAGTATATCCCAACATGCATAAGCGAACGTAGTTACAATTTAAAATAGGTTTCAGGTTTGATCCTGGTTCTACAACCTACGTAAAGATGCAAAGAGTTCATGTTAAATGTGCAGTTTTGAACCGCCAATCTGACAAATTGGAAAAAAAGGTTTTTCGTTTTCCAAATCCCAAAAAACGTGACGGTATTCAACAGAGTGGGTTAAAAGCACAGGCAATATTGAATTCCAAACTTTGTCGCAGATGGATGTGTACAAATGATTTAAAATATGCCAAAACCGTTCTCAAAGACAAGACGTTTTACAAAGTAAATTGAAATTTAATGCTATACCAAGTATTAATTTGGCAGGTTAGCAAATAGGGTTTAAAATAATATAAAAAGTAATAAATTTTTAAATTTTGGTAAAGATTTGCCAGAAGGTCACAAAGAAACTTTAGCACTTACTTAAATTTTAGTAAAGTGGCCACGTGCTAAAGTTTCGACAAATTGAGTGCATTATTTTATTTTTAGAATCCTTGCAGTAAAGCAAAAGAAGGAGGCTAAAGGTGGATGGTTAGCTTCAAGAACGGGAAAAGAGTATGCAAGGTATAAAGAACTAAGGAACGAGGGTATGATGGCGTTGGGAGTCAAATGTATTAGTCCGATTAGCAATAAACCTGTTCGAAATTGAACCTTATTGATATGTTCGTTGAGACTACTCTGCCATTTTGGTATGTGAATACATTTGGCTCCCGTTGTATAAGATTACTAAAAGAAAAAGAAAACGAAGTGGATTGAAAATATAATGGACGCACTTGAAAAGGGTAATAATAAGGATAGAGACCTTGAGCTTTGAACTGGAGAAATACTTAGGGTTAATAATATTATTAAAAAGAACATAGGAACTTAGAAATACAACAAAGAATACAAGCCGGCCATAAAGCTCCTGCAAATATAAAGCATTATTGAAGAACAAAAGAATTAGCACAAGTACAAAGATAAGAATATATAACGTGTATACAAAGACTAGTACAACAAAAGGAGAAGAAGAGAGACTGAGAACTTTCGAGATAGTGAGGAAAATATTTGGACCCAAGAGAACCCGGGAAAACGAATACCAAATACTAATAACATACTAATAACTATTGAAAGAAGAAGTTATCATAAGATCTATAAAAACCTCAAGACTGCATTGGTATGGACATATAAAAAAACAAGGGAAGATAATAACGAACTGAAAAAGATAACTCAGTGGAAACCAAGAGATAGCAGACCAAAAGGAAGACCAAAGAGCCAATGGGAAGATGAAGTGGAGAGAGGTATAACGAATTTGGGAATTCTTCAGTGAAAGCTGCAATACAAGATAGGAAGAAAATTACTGAAGAGGCAAAAACAAACCTTTTGCTATAAGGAACTGGAATGTGGAGTTACTCACCACAACGAAGTGAGTCAGTAAAGCTCTAATTAGAGCAGCTATTATTATAATTTAACATTTCAATTAATTGATTAATGTTTAATTGCAATTAAATTTAATCACAATTAACATCAATTGCACTTTACAATTAAATTTAATGGCAACAACTTTAATTGTTAATTATAATTACATATTTTTAATAAAATATCTTATAACGTCATCATTGCTCCATTTCAATGTGATTACTAATCAAACAGAAATTACATTTAGGAAATGATTCATAATCAAACAGAAACTACATTTAAGAAATTAACTAACAATTAATTAATTGTAGATTAATTAATTGTAATTAATCGTAGAAAATTACAATTAATGATTCATTAATTGTAATTGTAAGAACCAAACAATTACAATTGATTAATTATAATAAATAAATAAATAATAAACAATTATGTATTACAATTGATTAATTGTAATGTCTCGACAATTACAATAATTAATTAACTGTTAGTTGCCAAAATAATTTAATAATTGTGCCCAACACTGATCTACAGATATAAATTATTGAGACCATTTTTTTTTAACATAACGTTAATCAAGATTGATTGGCGTTGCTGATATGCTCGGATAAAATTATAAAGTAATTAAAATTTGATTAAAACACTTGTTATTATTTTACGATTACTTTAATTCACTCAATGTACATTTCACCTTAAGGCATCATCAGGTGTACTAGCAGTACTCAGTACATCATGTTTTACAAAAAGAGTTGACAGAGTATTCTATTGATTATAACATATGTCCAAATTAATTTCTGATAAAGGTAGGTCATGAAGTGTAAAAATCTACAACACCAAGCAGTTTTTGAAATTGGTGACATATCAAGCTGTAAAAGATGGCCAATTAAACTTCAATTTTACTTAACTACTCAAGAACTGGACAATATTTTAATGTAAATAATGTAATAATTTATCTTCCATGGCCTACCTTTATCAGAAATTGATTTGGACAAATGTTATAAAGCATCGTTTCTCAACTTGGGGGTCGCGGTGATATTAAAGGGGGGTCGCGAGTGTAGTCTAAACAATAATGAAAATCATTTTATGACGTCATTCATGTATGTTCATACCCGTCGCTATAAACGCAGCGACATAAAATTATAGGAGGGGGGTCGCGAAATATTAATTTTATTTATATTTACTATTTGGGGGGTCGCGGAGCTAAAAAGGTTGAGAATTGCTGATATAAAGTAATTCCTCAAGTTCTAAATGTACAAGTTGTATGTAAATTAAAGGAAAATTTCAGGTCCAAAGCTAACTTACTGATGAACTCTTCAGTTAACATATAAAAGCGTATTCTTTCGAGCTGAATGAACTGAATGTAATAAATTTTACTTGTTCTATGCACAAGGTTCATTACGTTCAATTAGTTCACTTAAATCAGTTCGGAAAAATACGTTTTAATAATGGTATATCGTTCATGTAATTCTAACACCTCGTAACCCCGAAAAGCAAACTTTACAGGAGAGACTAAAAACTGCCTGATTTGATTTATTAACTCAATAATTAAATAATTTAATTAAATAGCTTAATTACTGCATGATTTGATTTGTTAAACCAATAATTAAATAGTTTAATTATTGGGTTAACAAATCAAATCAGGCAGTTTTTAGTCACTCCTGTAAAGTTTGCTTTTCGGGGTTACGAGGTGTTAGAATTACAAGAACGATATGTGACAAGAACTGATGAAACACGCGCTGACACACACCGATGACGAAATGCCTTTTCGTTGCGCCGTTTGCGATTTCAAATCCGGACGGCCTGCTCTATCAACATTTTGAATTTCGCGCCATTTTTTTTTATATAAATAGTTGCGCTCCTCAAACTAGATGGTAGCCTTAAAATTTATGTAGCGTATATAGAAATGAGCGTTCTATAGCTTGTTGTGTTCTATGATTCCAATCAATCGATGGTAGCTTTGAACGGAGCGAACGATACAAAATGAATAAACATATTAAGTATTAATTAATTTAGTGAAACAGCATCCTGCCTTGTATAAATGTAAACTAAAGTTACAAAGACATGGTAGTGAATACAAATATTTGGAAAAAAATCGCAGAAAGACTTGGCAAAACAGGTAGTTAAAAAAAAATTCGGGTGTGTATTGCCAACAGCGTGCATCATTGGTATGGATTTCTTCAAAAGCTCTAAATCAAAGCATTCGCAATATATAGCTATTCAATTGGATGAAAGAGCTGAAATGTGGAAGTGTTTTATTCATAATTAACGATCACTGTGCATAATTAATTATAAATATCTAATAGAATATGTAATCTCTTCGTGCACTGTAAAAATGTCATGGTAAATTTACATGAATGATCATTGGTTATTTGTGGCCACTGTTAATCATGGTAAAAATATTGTAAAAATACATGTAAATTTACCATTTCATAGTAAAAATAATGTAAATTTACCATTTCATGGTAAACCTACATGTATTTTTACAGTATTTTTACCATGATTAACAGTGGCCACAAATAACCAATGATTATTCATATAAATTTACCATGAAATTTTTATCAGTGTGTAATAGTAACATTTTTCATGTGCATTTAGGTACACAGAAACAATTGAAACTTAAGTTAAATTTTCTCAAAAAATTTAAATGGGACGCCCTGTACATTTTGACACATTTGAATAGCTCATCAAATTCTATTTTTAATACTACGTAAAATGTATTGGTCTAAAGCTCATGCTTTTCGAGATACTGCACTTACAGTTACAACTTTACAACTTCTAATAAGAACCATATTTCAAGAAATAAACAAAAACAAAAGGATACCATTACATTTATCTTATCTTATATTAAATCTAAACGAAATATTGACATCTGAATTGGTGTCTTGGGTACTGTTGAATATCTGCTGAATATCTGTTTTCTAGCTGATTTTTGTAAATGCTTGTCTCATTTTATTTTTTTAATATTAAGTTGTATTGGGTTGAATTTTAAATAAAAAAATAAGTAATGCTAAAGGTTAGTGACAACACCAAGTACATTGATTCATTATCATCGATATGCGAATCAATACCTTCTTTCCTTCGATTTAAAAAGAGTTGACTAGTTTTTCGTCTTTTTGTAGATTTTATTAAATTCAACAAATCTTCCTCTTCCTCTTCTTCTAATAAGAAAAGCACACACATTTTCTTTTTTATGTCCGTCTCAGATGACAATTCAGTACGAAAATGTTTAATTTTTTAAAGCGTATTCTAGGAAACAACTTTCGCCACCGAATAGTTCGCGACAGATTCTGTTTTCGTTTCGCTTTCGGTTTTGTTCAGCTCAGCGGACAATCCTAGGAAACCGCAGCTTTACTGTGATAGTCAAGGTGAGTTTTTTAAAATCGAACATAGGCTGTAGCATGTAAGAGGGCTTCGTTACTATGGATACCATTCATTCCTGTTAGTTTAGCATTGAAGATATTTTCTCGAAAAAGCTAAAAATAATTAGTCAGTTTTCTGGAAGTTTGAGATTTTAAGTTTTTAGAATACGATGCTTAATAAATAGGTAAATTTGCACAAGAAAAATTTATTTACAATTACACAAAATTACAAATATTATGAAAACAAAGTTTAATAATTACAATAAATTTTCGAAAATTCCTCCGTTTAGAATGAGAACGTAACCCAAACGGTCGTAAAAACTGTTAATTGCGTTTTGAATTTGAATTGGTGTTAATCCTTCAGAAGCGACTCTAATTCGATTTTTAAGGTCGTTTACATCTGCAATTCGTATTCCTGAGTACACTTTAGATTTAATGTAACCCCAATAGAAATAATTTAGATGGGTCAAATCAGGTGATCGTGCTGGACTTCGAATGGGACCGTTGTTTCCTATCCAGCGTTGAGGAAAATACTGATTTAAGAATTCCATTACAATACGGGAGTTATGCGCTGGAGCTCCATCGAGCTGATACCACAGATCAGGCAACCCTAACTTATTAAGAGTGGAACGATAGTTTCTCGAAGTAGCTCCAAATAAATGTGACTTGTCCGATTACCTTCGACGAAGAAAGGCCCAATAATTCGGTCGCCAATCAATCCAACTAAAGTATTAACTTTTTGAGGTCTTTGAGTTCTAGTTTCATTGAAAAGATGAAGATTTTCTTGGGACCAATATCTACAATTTTGTGAGTTCACTTCCCCGTGAAGGATAAATGTAGCCTCATCCGTAAAAAATATTTTGTTCAAAAAGTCACGATTTTCATTTAATTTTTCAAACATTATCTCACAAAATTGGATGCGCCTTTCTGGATCGCCTATATGAAGTTCCTGATGATTTTGCATTTTATATGATCGAATTTTTTTTTTATTAAGTACTTTAAGTACAGAAGTTTGAGACACATCATGTTCGGCAGCTAATTGCCGAGAAGATATTCTTCGATTAGTTATCACATTTGAAATAATATCAATTTGCTTTTCTTCTGTAATTTTGTATGGATTCTTGTTGCAAACAACCCGTTTGATGGAATTTTTGGACAAGTTTCGATATTGTCGAGATACTTGGAATTGGGCGTTCAGGAAATTCTACACTAAAAAACGCCGACACTTGCCTTAAACTGGACCCGGCTCGATACCAGTTATAATGAGCGTCTAAATAAAAACCTGGTCAAGTAGGTTGTGATCGAGAATTTATCCATTGCATTTACATAGCAGAATTACTAAATGTAGCCAACTTGACCAGGTTTTTATTTAGACACTTGATAGATTTGTATCCTCTCATTTGTTGAATACATGTCAAATTGCATTGTCAAATGTGTGAAAGAAAAATAATGACAAATAAAGCTAGTCATATCCATAGTTACGACGTATTTTACAGCCTACGTTCGATTTAAAAAAACTCAAAAGCACTTATTAACATACATGTACGTTCGACGTTAAAAAATTCTCACTGTATACCTCTCTACTATTTATTCAATCAATCTTTACCATTACGTCATCAATTTTATACGTCCGAATCGACAAATGTTTTCATTCTCATTTGCTTTTATCCTGTTCTATTAAACAGAGATGGGTTGAAGAATATATGCATTTTGTTCTAACATGCATTGATGACGTGATAGTAAAGATCCATTGGATAAATAGTAGATGAATAAGTATTCTCTGCCTCAAAATTTAAAAAACCACCATCTGTTGAATAATGTTGCCAAAAAACAAAATTCCCAGATATATTTTAGTTGATACTCCACCTGTCACAATAATTTACTCGCGTCAGTAATTTGTCGTCAACATTTAAAATGTTATGTTAACATTTCATTTGCCTAAAACCTTACGACGCTGCAAAAACGCACAAATCTTTTAAATTGTGCAGTTAAAATTTTCTCGCCCCTAACTTTGTCACTGGCAGCATTGCCAGTTGTATGTACGAGGTAAATTGCGAAATTGGTAGTTTTTTAATTTTGAGACAGACAATAGCAGCTGAGTTCGGCAATGCGCTCGGTGATTTGAGCAGAGCTGGTGAGATTTTAATCAGCTGATCATAGAGTGTTCCACATGAGCAAACTTAATGACGAACGATTTCGAGCAATGGAGTGTAGATTCTGACAGTTAAGCCAAATCCTAGATTAAAGAGTATACATAAATGTACCATGATTTCAAACGTATACAATTCCTCCCAGGCCGATAGATAACACTATACACTGTGAACGTTTAGAGTGGAATAATCCATGTAAATGAGTGCCAGATCATCTGCGACCAAAATCCTCGGACAGGTAAACCTATTTTCTTTAGCGCGAATATTTTTTTGAAGTCATCTTTTCTTTGCACCCCCACCCCTTTCCGCAATGACGTCATCGTCATTTTTTTTTAATGGCACGCCCCCAATTTTCTAGCAGTTTTGGATAGATTTGAGAATTCTGATTTCATCAATATGCATATTTTGACATTCGCACTGACAGTACCCGAGATATTAATTACGAAAGATAAAAATAAAAAATGGAAATTGCAAGGAAGAACAATAATCAAGAACTGTCAAATTTACTTGATGAAACTTTTTATCATTTATTTCAACCACGACCTACTAGATTTCATGGCTCAGTGTGTCTTTATCCGGCCTGCGCAGTTTACTAGTTCAAGTGTTTCTCCGCTGGCGCCACTTACCCAAAAAATCGGAAGCAGATTATATCCGGAACGTCATTTTTAAGTAATGTCAAGTTCACGCGGTTTATATCAAGTACAGTTGCAGTTTCTTTCTCAAATAGTTTCCTTTTGATTTTCTCTTTCGTTACTTATGGTAATTCTTGTTTTGGTAACTAGCGCCTATTATTTGTCGGTTCGTGCATTAGTTGACAGTTATTCATTTGTCTCACATAAATCGCAGAAAATTTTCCGTTTTTTGTTTTTATCTTTCGTAATTAATATCTCGGGTACTGCCAGTGCGAATGTCAAAATATGCATATTGATGAAATCAGAATTCTCAAATCTATCCAAAACTGCTAGAAAATTGGGGGCGTGCCATTAAAAAAAAAATGACGATGACGTCATTGCGGAAAGGGGTGGGGGTGCAAAAAAAAGATGACTTCAAAAAAATATTCGCGCTAAAGAAAATAGGTTTACCTGTCCGAGGATTTTGGTCGCAGATGATCTGGCACTCATTTACATGGATTATTCCACTCTAAACGTTCACAGTGTATTTAGAAACAAAGTAATTTGTAATGTTTGCACATACTGTTACCATGGTTACCTTTTTATTTAAATTTTGATTTAAAGCGCCTGCCTGTCAGAAGTGAAAGTTAATTCAGTTTCTCCTTTAATTTATTATTAGTTGATTTATTGCGGATTTCTGTTCACGTATTCTATTTATTTTTTATTTATTTATAAGTTCGGTTTAAAGTTTGTGTTGATTTGTGAATTTTAGAGTTGGTGATTTTGTGTTTTTAAAGAACTTTTTAGTTTTTCTGTTTACAGTGTTTTATTTTTTTGGATGACCAGGTAAGATTTCTATGTAAAAATATAGTCCGCTTAAAAGATTTCCGGAATTTTGAAGTTTCTGTCAAGATATTGCTTATTCTATATTTTATATTCTGGATATCTTAGGAGAGCGTTATTTTTGTCAAAATCATATTGTCAAAATAAGATTGTAAGCCTAATTGTAAGTTTCAGTTGAGATGATGACAAGTGCCTCCACAACTTATGTTGTTTTAATTGACAGAAATGTTTCTTAAATGTGTATACTTTTTTCTGAATCTTGTAATAATATGTCTTGTATATGTAAATAATTAAATAAAGATAATTTTAACCATGTCTTTGATTTTTATTGCTGAAGATATTAAATTATTTTATTTCTGATTATATAAAAATGTTTACATGTAAAATATATGTACTTATTTCAGGGAACTAACTAGGTTAGTATCTTGGGCACATAAGAATGTTGCTGAACGTATTAAATTCTTTAGTTTCGTGGACAAAACCATTCAGTTTACGTTCAAATAGTTTTAAATTGCACGCCTTCTTTTATTTTAATTCCTCCCAGGCCGTCTGAGGGCGCTGTTTATTGCTCTGCGTATACAACGTTGGCTTTGACATCTAATTATTCTTTCATCTAAGAGCCAAATTACTTAACAAAAATCTAATGTTTGGTAATAATAGAAAAAAATGTTGCTTAAATTGATTTGAACTGTGCCTGGGAACTGCCTCTGTTGCAAAACAATTCACTTTTAGAAATTGGTTGTATTCCTTATCATCAAATATTATTTCTTGAAATGATTTATACCTACTCATTATAATGTTGGGATTCGTCTTAATTTCGTTATTTTACACAGTACAACACTAATGTAGCGTTCACAATCACTTAACGTAACGTAAATTAATAATTTGAATGCACTGTTTGTTAATGTAAACGGAGTAATTCTAAATTTAAATGATTTACTGTTCATAATTAAACACATTAAGAGGCCTTTTACAAAGCGCTAATTTTTAAAGCAGTAACCATTGTAAATTACAAGCTCAAATTTTCAGTACGCATTCATGAGACAATTATGTAGGTCTCACGTTGACATTTAAAAAAAATTTTTTTTTTTGAAAAAACCAAATCGATATCTCAAAAACTATAAAAATTTTGAGAAAAACGAAAGCGTGAGACCTAGATATGATGTTCTACAGCATTTAAAAAAAAATCAGTTCTGTGAATTTAATAATAGCTGAGAAAAACAGTTTCAAATTTTTCGGGAAATATCGTCGTTGTAACACAGCGCCTCTAACGAAGAGCTGTCTAAACTACAAATTTCGTAGCTAATGTGCCCCGAATACGGAAATCTCGTCGTTGTAATACATCGCCTCTAACGGAGAGCTGTCTAAACTACAAATTTCGTAGCTAATGTGCCCCGAATACGAACACATTGCCTAGGCGAAATGGGGACATTTCATCTTTGTTTATTAGAATCTATCCTCTTTCATCAATAGTTCCTTCCCCTGTCGCTAGAGAGCACAGAGAGAGTTGTCACATTCAGTGAATCAAGTCACCTATGGTTCAAATTCAAACTGACAGATCGAGAAAATGCGTTTGTCAGTGTCAAATTAAATCATTAATATGGTAAAGCATGGTCTTCTGAATGAAAAGCGAGTTCTAACTGGTTTGGGCGTCTTGGAAAATTTACATTGAAGTTTTGTGTTCGAGAAAATGCAAAACGTTCACTACAGTAATTTAGGAATGTTTATAACAACTGTTCAAAGTGGCATCCATGCCACCAAATGTTCTTGCATTGATTTCGAAATGTGTTTCCATAAATCCGCTGTGCTTCTTCAGTATTTCCTCGAGCTTCGCCGTAGATGAATTCTGTTCGTGAATTGCGGCATTTTAATAAGTAATACTAGGCACAAAAAATAGTAATCGTATTTAGCTTTAACTCGTTCAACCACTTTTCACAAACTAAACTGTTGATCCCAAAGGATACGGAGCAATAAATTGTGTGTCAATCATAAAAAAATGAAGCAAATTCCTTGGCTACGATACGATTTACTGCGACGTGAAAAAAAAATGCTTTTTTTTCCTACACTAGTAGAAAATTCAATTTTATCGGCTCATCAGAGAGGAGAAAGCAAACGTTTCCACGGCTAGCCCGGCAAAATGAACATAAATGCCTAGCCGAGAAAATAATTTACGAGGCTTTACCACTAGGTGGCGCGACAATAATTTCTGGAATGCATTCTCATCGACATCAAAAAATTAACAAACATACGTGTTCGGTACACCGAAAATTTTAATATTATTAGTAGTCGTCTTTCAAGGACTTGTGTTTACCATAGTTTTCAAAAAATAAAAAAAAAAACAAGTGTGTCATAAAATTCTTCACTTCAATTTTGAATATTTACTAACAGTCTACTGCAGATTAAAATATAAATAAATCTTCGAAAAGATTAACAGTACGTTTTTTTAATTTAATTCCACTGGTATTTGGTTTTAAAAAGGATTAAAATTATCAAGAAAAAAAAACAACTCGGCAGCGGTGGGATTCGAACCCATGCCTCCGAAGAGACTGGTGTATTAAACCACCGTCTTGACCGCTCGGCCACGCTAATACATAGAACACCGTGTTTTAAAACATCTATAATAATTTTAATAGTAACTCAATTTTAACATTTTTACTTCGAGAAAAAGAACGTTTGTGTGATATTAACAAAATTAATTATAATGTTGTGTAGGAAAAAAAATAATGTGTAAACCATGGCGGTAAAGCAGTTTTCGAGGTCTCGAGAAGTGTGGCCAGGCTCGGCTTTGCCTTGCCTGTCCATATCTTCTCTCGACCTGGAAAACAAGCACTTTACCGCCTCGGACTACAATATTATTGGCCGCTCGACTTCGGCAAAAGTCACTGCTAGATTGCAATTCTGTTTTTTGTTCCAACAGATGTTTTCTGTGGTCACAATAAATTTTTTTTTTCTTGACCTACCTCAAAGACATAGACGTGCGATTAATTCTTGCCCGATTTTCAACTGCGATTTTCTCGAAATGTGTAAAACTTTTGTTAAGGACATATTGGTTCAATCGTTGCCATTTATAGTGATGTATTACAGGCTTAAATATTTGCATACAGTAAAAGAACAGGCTGTACATGTTGTTGTAACTTACTACAGAAATTCTGAAAAGCTATGGGTAAGCTTTCATACACTAATCAAGGATTAATGTATTAAAACATAATTACAATTTAGAACATATAACCATAATGCTGTTGTCGACTTGTTGTACTTTTGTGAACTGAGTGTATTCTCTAGTGATGCGACGAGTCGCTGTTTTTAAGAATCGAGTCGACTCGAATACTTTTATAAAAGAATCGAGTCCAGATCAAAAGACTCGAGTACTTGACTCGAATCGAGAGACTCGAGTACTTGACTCGAATCGAGAGACTCGAGTACTTGACTCGAATCGAGAGACTCGAGTCCAGATCAAAAGACTCGAGTACCTGATTAAACTCGAATTGAACTCGGGAGTCGCCGTTTTAAAGAATCGAGCAAACTTGAGTATTTTTATAAAAAAAGCGAGTTGATACTCATTTTGCTAGATTTTCAATCCTCACTTGTTTTCTTTATTAATACATATAATCTGACGGTTCAGATAAATCTAAAACATTTGTATGTAATATTATTTGATATGTCTAATATCTAATAAAGTGTGAAGGCAGCGTGCAAAATATAAACAAAAACTTATTTACTATGTAACTGCATGTAACTGACAGCGTGTCTACCCGACTCGTTGCAGCGCTATTTAATTCTAAAGTCGGTACTCGAGTACTCGAATCGAACTCGAGTTTCATTGACTCGGGTTCACTGCAATAGTTACTCGAGTAGAACCATGGCATGTTTACTCAATTAAAAATGAGAAGAATTATTATGGTGGGGGCAATTAATTTCAACTACACTCGCGTGGCAGTGTTGTCGTCGCATTTAGTTAATTTGATTTGGTTATGTTGGTGATACAATTTGTTACCTTGCAATTGGTAATGCTGATTTGTCAAGTTCATGGGATTTACGGCTTGTTTGCGGCACGTGGCACTGATTCAACTCTTTCTCCTCTTTGTATTATTTGGTTAACTTGTATTTTTATGTCGTATTTTATATTTTGTAGGGTTGTGAGTGAGTGTATGTCTTTCGGACAACTGTCAAAAATGACAATTGTCTGGACAGGACAAATACTATTTGTCATAAAAGTGTCATGGATACTGTCCGTGACATGTGAATCCGCTAAAAATGTTTTACCTTTTCCCGCTAATTCTGTAACAACACAAATGTGACAAGGTGTTGGCAAATTATACTTACAATTTGTGTGCAATAATATTTTTATAATATTTGTTTTTCGAATTTACGAAAGTACAATATAGGAGCGGCATATTTTTGAAAAAGTTCTTTATTTGCATTAAAAAAATTCGAAGTTGATTTTCATTATGAAATTTTAAATGTCATTAAGTGTCAGGACAGTGTCTGACATTTAAATTCGTGTCCTGTCCAAAAGATTAAACGTCCGGACATTTTACAACCGTAATATTTTGTTAAGTTATAGTTAGTTGAAAAGGTAGTTAAAACATGGTGTTTACATGTTGTGTACCAAATTGTAACAAGACAAGTAAACAAATTAAAGTGCATCGTTTTCCGTGTCTGGATGAACAGGTAATGCTTAAAGATATTTAAAATAATTTTCGCAACAGAATAGATTTAGCAATAACTTGATGACAATTTTATTGTTGTTTACTAGATTCTGATATTCGTTTCCCAAATATCCTCCCAGTTTGTCCTATATAATATACTTTTGGGAATATTCAATAAATTGATTTCAAAGTGAAAAAAATGGTTTTTTATTTGTACCCATAGCTTTGTTGCTTAATAATAAAATTCCAAAGTCGATGTACAGTGTTATCGTTATGGTTTTCCTCTTTTTTCAATTAAGTTTCACGATTTGTTAAATATGTTTTCAATTTCGCAAACATCAAATTCGTTTATCAGAGAGAATAGTCATTTCACAAATTGTGAAACATAATCGATAAAAGAAAACCAAAAGAAAAAAAATTAATATACATAATTTCATCATGCATTCAAATTTACCGCCAATTTGATAACAGCGCCACTGCGAGTGTAGTAAGCGAAACATCAGTCTCGCCGATAAGGTAGAGTTGAATATCTATATAATAATAGTAATCTATAATCTATGAGTAGAACGAATACCTTTGAGACTCGAGTCTGATAGCGAGTCTGCTCCACTCGTCGCACCACTACTTAATTCTAAAGTCGATACTCGAGTACTTGAATCGAACTCGAGTCGACTCGAGTATCGCTGACTCGGGTTCACAGAATTAGATACTCGAGTACAATGAGTACTTCTGGGAATCGAGTCTGATAGCGAGTCTACTCGACTCGTCGCATCACTAGTATTCTCATCTCGTTTTAGCTTTAGTAATAGTACGAAATTAGAGCCGCTTTCTTTTTACGTCAAGGAACGGCTCCGAGCAACACCGAAGCACTCTGCGCAATACCATGGGTTTGAACATCGAACACTTCGTCGGTTTGAAGTTCTAAAGCACCTTCCCCTTGCCTCTCACGTACTATCAATGGTGCTACCAATGAACTAGGTGCACGGAACCCTAATCTTGACAGTTTGGAGAAATCTTGTCTTATTAAGTAATTATTATTAAGAAGTAATTATCAACAATTATCAGACAAAATTGATGATAAGTATTAAAAATAGCTTGTGAGGTCTTCTTCTATAATAAGTTATTATGTATGTGCGTACATTATTTATTGAATTAATAAAATATTAACTGAACTGAGATTTTTTTGAATCGTATACACCGTGATTCAAAAGGACCGCACCATCACTTAGGTGGTTTTTAGACCCACTTATTTGTTCTCAAAAGTGTAAATAAAAATTTTCTAGATGATTTTTTACGAAGATATAGGCTTTCAAAGTTACGAAACTGATGTTGATTTTATAGTAATTAGATAATATAACTTTATGTTTTTATTAATGAAAGGTGTAGATAAACGCCTGTAAAATTATCCTTGCTAATAAAACATAATATTTATTAAGTAATAAAGCAGGAAAAGTCTTTGGAAATGCTAACATTATTTTAGAAGTAAAGCCGGCAACGGTGCACCGAAAATTCGGTTTTACTATGGTTACCAATAGTGTGACCTGACAAATAAAATTTATCAATGATGTTCACATTTTGAAAATCAGATTTTTTGATTGATTTGAAGAATTTATTCAAATTCAAAATGTTTACTTTAAATGAATACTGCGATATGTATCTTCTTCTGGGAAAGAGTGGAGGAAACTTTCGCTGCAGCAGCTTATGCTGAACGATACGGTGAACATAGACATCCAGACAAAAAAGTTTTTCAACGGCTTGATCAGCGTGTGAGGGAAACAGGTCAATGGGATGTAATCCATGAAGTGATAGGTAGGCCACGCTCCGCCAGAACTCTCCAAGTCGAGGAAGCTGTTCTACAAGTCGTTGAAGACAATCCTAACGTCAGCATTCGAGATATTGGACGAAATTTAAACGTAAATTACAGTGTTGTTCAACGTGTATTAAAAACAGAAGGTTACCATTCTTTCCACTATACAAAAGTGCAAGCTCTGTGTGAAGCTGATTTTCCTCTTCGTATTAACTTTTGCCATTGGATGCTGAATCAAATCAATTTGAATCCAAATTTTCAAAATCTGATTTTGTGGACGGATGAATGTACCTTCACTCGTGACGGTGTGTTTAACATGCACAATCATCATTATTGGGCAATAGAAAACCCTCATGTAATACATCGACGAGCATTTCAACAACGTTTTTCCGTCAATGTCTGGGCTGGCATTATCAACGACACATTGATGGGCCCGTACTTTTTACCAAATCGCCTCAATGGGCATAATTTTTTGAATTTCTTGAGAGGCGATTTTCAAGAACTGCTAGAAAATATTCCCTTGGCGGTTTTAGTCAACCTAATATGGTTGCAATTAGACGGTACACCTGCGCATTTTGCTAGACATGTAAGGCAGTGGTTAAATGTGGAAGGTGGATCGGATGCGGAAGTAATATCGCTTGGCCTCCGCGGTCTTGTGATATTACTCCGCTAGATTTTTTTTTTATGGGGACATATTAAACAAATTGTTTATCGCACTGTCCCCAACACTGAGCAAGAACTTCGTCAGAGAATTCTAGATGCGTCACATACAATAACGCCTCAAATGTTAAGAAATGTTCAAGAGAGCATCAGTAGAAGGTTAGAAAAATGTATGGAGGCAAATGGGCAAAATTTCGAACATTTATTGTAGCTATTTAGTTTTTAGTTTAGAATTTAGATTGTTTTTGTTTGATCTTCAGTTAGTTTTACATAATATGTATTTAAATAATTTATTAAAACGTTACATTTTGAAGTGAACCTTATTGTCCTTGCTCTTGCAGTTTGGATGTTTGCTTCTTTTAATTTCTGATTTTTCTAAATTCTAAGTTTAGCGTGTTTTTTCTTTTTGAAAGCACGCCTCAACCAACTCTTTCATTATTTTTTTTTACTTAAGAATAGCTGAAGAAAGTAGGATATTAAGAACCACATTAAGAATTGACATTTATTATTATGTCAAATTTTATTTCCAAAGGTTTTGACAAACCAGCAACAAAAAAGAGGGTACCTATGATCTATGATTTCAAATTTGTAAGTGCATCTACAAGGTGCAGCGTTGCCTATTTGCGTTATTTTTAAACATTCGTATCTTAAGAACTATTCATGGCAAAAAAATTCTAAAAACATATTTGTGCTCCTGTTAATGGTCTGTATTTACACCAAAGCGATGGTGCGGCCCTTTTGAATCACGCTGTATATTTAAAATAAAATATTTCGGTCCAAAACGAAATTTCATTATTGCAAATACGTACATATTGTAGACATTTGTACAATAAAACGTTTATGAAACAAAAAATTGAAAAGTCTTGATTTTCAGTAAAAAAAAATAAAAATTTCGTTTCTCTACAGGAAGTAAATGCGTTCCAGCGCTTTTTTGCCTAGGTCACAAATGGCGGCCGATTATCAGCGCTTGCTTCACTTGTGTCTACGGGTAATGTATAGCAGTTGTCAGTCCATTAAACGTCCTTGAATCCAGCATCTGATTGCATATCTGGTTATGAAGATTTTGGAAAGAAAAGATGTAATAGCTATGCTTTCAGCTGTGACGTCACAGTAAAGGGGTAACTGTCAAGCACATAAATTTATTTCACTTAAAAATTTCAAGCTTATTTAATAAAAATGTAAGTTTTCTTTAATTTATATTACTTTTCTTAACACTACGCGTCTGTAGTTTACACATATCCTTGTGTTAATGTTAAGAAAATGTGTTTATATGAGTTTTAAAAATAAGGTTAAGCATCAAAAATTTCCGTGGAAAATCATTACAGATCTGTGTGATACTTTGTGTTGGTATTAATTTGTCCAAATGTAACCATTTCTCATTATTTTCACGGGACCATTCCCTCTTCTTAATGCTTGGATTCAACTACTTAAACCAACGAGCTTTACATTGTTTTGCTGATTTGCGCTTTAAAAGGTTTCAATAATAACTTTAGTAATGTTTTCTAACATAATTTGAACAATATGAGACCGCATAAGATTTTAAAATTCAAATACCAATTTTGGTAGTTATTTTATATACGGTTAATTATTAATCTTTTACGACTTCGTTCTGTGTAAATAATTATTAAATGGACTTACCCCATTCCTTACGGGACAATTTTGTTTACTTTTTCTTTACAAACACTAATAAAAATGATAAAATAACGCATTTTGAGAAACGTCAAACCCCTTTAGCGTGACGTCACCATTCCTGCCTAAAGGCCTGGAGTAAATGTCAAGATGGTAATGGAACAGGGAATAAGCAATCCTGTAGGTTGAACTAGTGACGTCACTCCAACTCTCTCAGAGCAAGCTTCGCTTTATTAATTTTTATTCAGTGCACTCAAAAAAATGTTCTTTGAATTTCAGTATACATACATGCATATTTTTCAAGTTATTGAAAAAAATTATTTAAAAATGTTGATAAAATGACAACAAAATTTAAATTTGTAAACGGTTTCTGTGAATTTTAGATAGTTTTTTTAAATTGTTTTATAAAATATAACTACTTTTTATAAAATAAATCAAAATATGAGCAGAATAGCATAAAATATAAGAAATCGGATTACCTCTTCCCCGTTCTGCTTTTAGGTTTCCTTGACATCCTGAACAAGCTATAAACATTCAGGGAAAAGTCTAACATTTGAAACAATTTTAAAAGCTGTCCCACGAATATAATTTATCACTATCAACACAAATCGTTCGTTATACTTTACGATGCGCTTTTGTTTTTTTTTTTGCAATAACTCTAAAAGATAATACGCATAAGATCCTACAGCTTTTGCATTTAAAGTTTTTCTCTAACCCCTAAAATAAAATGTCTAGGTGGAATGCAAAATAAAAAAATAACTCCTTACATCTAACGTTTGCTCATAAATTTAAATATAGTTAAATTAAATGATAACACTCCCAGAATTTTGAAATGGCAAAGGTAACAAACTTAAAAGCTTGGCGACGGAACGCACCCAGTTTTACGATAACAACGTTGCCAAACTTATATGACATGAATTAGTCTTTCTTCAACCTTAAGATGGCAGCACATTATACATATTGCAAATCTTTATATTTCGTATTTTTCATTTTGCACATTTAGGAATGATCATTTCATACTTTTTTTTTGTTAAACAAATGTTATCAGTTTTTTACCTAGAATGTGGGAAAGTTATTTTCCGTGACGAGTTTTAAAATTTTATAATTTTTTTTTGTTAATATAAAACATTTTCCATAATTATTGACTTTCTCACATTTATAATATTACTGACTGATGTGTTCTTACAATTTTTAAATTGAACGCGTTTTAAAAGCAGCATTTGAAAAATAAATTTTTGCTAATATGGCGGACCTCCATAGTCCTCTTAATATGTCAAGTATATTATATTTTTGTAAAAGTAATTTTATGCTCTTTCTAAAAATGCAATGTTTTATATGAAAATTCAGAAGTTTTGCTTACATCTCGAAAACTATGCGCTTCAAAAACATTTTAATTAAGAGCAATGAATTCTACACCAAAAAGTGCCTTAAGAAAGTTTTACAGAAATCAGAAATTTTCACAAACAAAAGAGCTACGATGGTTTTTAGAAATTGCAGAATTTGTAGCTCTAAAACGCCACAAGATATCAATATGTGGTCATCACCATTAATTTTCTAATAAAAATCGAGCTTCAGGCACCGAGGTCAGTTTTTATCTAAATCCTCTATGAATAGGTGTTTTCCTTTAAAAGTGTTAAATTTGGCTCACCTTGTACATTATTATCGCTTGAAAATTAATCATTAAAGTCGTCAGCTTCATTTATTTGCCGTTTTCCACAGCCAACTAATAATAGGTCTGTTCCTACAGCATTTTGGACTAGTTTGAAACTGTCAAATATATTCGCCCATCGAATTAATCACCACTTTCAAGAGCTGCAGTAAATGTGAAACTTGGATCGGTGCGTGCTTCTGACAGTTTCGGACTAGTCAGAAGCCGCTGTATGAACAAAGCTATTAACTCGTTTTAAAAGTAATAATTTAAATAGATCTAAAAATCTCAAAAAATATTACAGTCAAGGCTCGTTTTCACCATGTGCAATCATCAAAAAGATGAATGAAACAAGATGAATCGCTATCGCAATAACACTATCAACGTATCAACTATCTAGTTAGACGAGATAGTATGAATGTTGTGTCGCGATAGAGTGCAAGCGACTCTTAAGTTATTTACATGATCGTTTCTGTGACAGTTGCTTTCATGATGGCAACTCTTGTATAAGAAGTAAGGTTTCACATGTGCCGGGTGAGTAGAACCGGGGCGCGGCGCCGCACAAAGGCGGAATTTCATAAAATCCTGGCCAAAACCCCAAAAAATAAAGTCGCTTAAAACAGTGCCCGCTATTTTTTTCCTAAATGTTGACATTCCGTTCTAACCAATGACATGATTACTTTTGATCACATAACCATCATGAATCACTTACAACAGAACAAAGTGTATGTTTAAACGAGGCGAAGCGTTTATTCTTATTTACCTAATATTACTGCTCTTACGAAAACGTAAAGGTTTATTTTGTCGTGTATTCATTATTATTTTCGAAGTGAATTCAAAAACTGAATGTATCTATTTATTTTTGATATAAGTAGTTTTGTTTCTTTTTAATAGGGTCGTTTTGGAAGGTCGTATATTCAAGTCTCAAAATTATATGTTTTTGTTACAAATTATGTTTCGTCATGCTTAAAAGTTCAGGATTCATCCCAATCAGACGGCTTTATGAATTTTTTTATAAAGGTATAAGTATAAACTAAATATTGGAAAAGGTTAGAGTTGCTAATATGTGCTAATGTACAGAGTGAGGCTTTAATAGTAAAACTATATACAGTGACCGGCAGAAAGTTGGCCACATAAGGAAAAATTCTTTATTATTATTTCTCAAAAAAATGTATTCTTTATGAAAGTTCCTGCATCTTCTCAAACTCAAGATGCATGCATCAAAGGTTGAATACCTCTTATAGTATACCGAGGGAATGAAAATATTTGAAATTGACATAAGAGTAAAGTACCTTTATTTTCCATAGTAGGTACGCGCAAATTTTATTTGTAAAAGTTATTCAGAATTATTATGAGATCTCAAATATGAAATCATGGCTGTCTACGATGAAAAAAAATTTCACATATGTATTTTTCAATTTTTCTCACACCAGCGTGTGTATCGTAGAACTTTGAATGTGTAGAGCTGGACGTTTCTTGAAGTGTGACATGTGTATGCTTTATAAAGAATGATACCTTTTCTAAGACATCCTGTATATGATTAACATTTATGGAAAAAAAGCTTAGAACATAGCAATTCGAAATTATTCCTATTATTATTTCGCTATTAAGATGCGGCTTAGGTATTATAGACACTATAAAATTTCTATGCAAAAGTACGTAGAAAAATATCTTTTTCTGGAAAAGTAAAAAGGTTTCCATCTAAAAAATTAAAGAAATTATATTTAAAACTTTAAACGGACACTGTTAAAAATGGTAGAAACGCTCAACGTTTCACTATCGGTTCACTATAGTTCCTGACAAAGCTATCAACCGATAGTGAAACGTTGAGTATTCTTTCTAATTTTGAGTGACTGTTTAAAGTTTAAAAGCTATTTTCTTATAATTTTCATCGGACAGGAGTCAACTTCAGTTAAAAAATTAAAATTATTTTTGTACCCCAACGGTAAGCCAATGTACAAATAAATGAACCACTCCAAAATATGGTAAATTTATACTAAAAATGGACATGCCCGAACGTTTTTACATAAAAGAAAATGTTTTAGAAAATATTTAAAGTGCTGCAGACTTTTTATCCACACTGTATAATAAATATGTAAAGTTGTTAAAAATTAATTATTAATTACATCTAAAATCGCAATAATAAGGTTTCTTTTTACTTCCTGAAGTGTTGTCAATCGTTTTACTCAATTATTAGGTTTTGGCCAGGATTTTATGAAATTCCGCCTGTGTGCGCCGGCCCGGTCGGTGTCTGTCAACCATTTATTCACACGGTACCCGGTTTCGAAACGGTTTAAGCCCTGCCGGTCATTTTTCCGATGTCTTTCGATATGGATCGTGAACGCATCATTGCGAAGTGGTTTTTAAACTAACGGCATCGTCAATGCCAAAAAAGGAAGTGAAGATTTTATTGGGTGTTTACCTTCCGAGCAAGCCACCGCTCGAATGCCGGCCGGCATGTGTGAATGCTTCCATAGCACTCTATACCCTACTACACATAAGTTGCCGGATACAAGCGGCTAGCCACAGCATTGCAACTAATGAACTCTCCAATCAAAAACCAAGGATAGTTTGAAGTTACCCGCGAAACGTGTGATATGTTTGATCACCTTTCACAGTTTATTTTCAACAAGTTTAACTTACCTAACCAGTTTAATGGAACTTGGATCAAAGTTAAGTGCGTTTGAATTATAAATGCGTTTATTTTATTTTACTTAAGAGGCTCCTTTTATTCACGTGTTCCCCCAGGTTAATGAGGGTCAATTCCCTGGGCGTTCAGGATATTAATATGTCCCCTATAGTACTACGAAAGAATTCGTGCCTTGCTTTCCCAGCTCTTTAATGAGTTTGAACAAACTAAATCAACAAGTAATAGTATATTGATTTACAAGTTTAGAAAATTGACAGTTTTCCAGTGAGTGTAAATGTTTGAATTCACGAGCGAGCGTTAGCTCACGAGTGGATCAAATTTACACGAACATTCACTTTTCTAACGTGTAGATCATGCTATTTTATCGTGTAGTTGACGAAAATAACGCTAAAATTGTGAGAGTGTCGACGAATAATAATAATACATCAAGTTTGAATTGGCTTCCGGTTGGAACCGCGTCACGTTGACTTCTTCTACTGCCGACGTTTCGTTCTCCATTGCAGAAGAACTTCCTCAGGGCTCATCACATACATCAAGGTATGTCAAGCATTTGGTGACATAGTGAAGAAAAGTGTTGCTAACAAGACAAGTTCCACTTTTCTTCACGACTTATGATTAAACATTGTGTCACTTTTCTGTCCACTACATGAAAAATTTTTTAACTAAACGGATGTCAAGACGCCTGATTCAATCCTCCCAAGTAAGTGAGAGTACCACCAGAATCCATCCCATGAATATCGGCAAGTTACTGACCTTATGTTGTAGGAGTCAAGTAAGTTATCGGCTAAAAAGATTACTGCATTTTTTCCTGCACACCCGATTTCAAATCGAGAAATAATCAGAATTAATGTAGATTGATCTTTCATAGTAAATTGATGACATTTTGGGAAACTGTCAAATGGAGTTACTCTGATTCTCGGGGGTTACTTTGATCGCAAACACAGTCTCAACTTTTCGCACATTAAAAATTTCAAGTTTGTCGAACGTGTCGCGATAATTTTGTGCATGACATCGTGCCCAAAAATTATCGCGAAATGTTCAACAATTTTAAATTTTTAATGAGCGAAAAGCTGCAATCAAAGTAACTCCGAGGATCAAAGTAACCTGAACTGACGAAATTTTCTGGCCAAAGTCCTCAAAGCAAGAAGACTCAACAGAAGAGTCCCCGACTTAGAAGGCCAAGATTCATATATTCTGACCCAATCAGTGATACTTTGAAGGCATGGCGTTCCCAAAAAAGGTTTGGTTATATGTATTATGCTTCAGCTAAAGTTGAAATTTACAAGTTCCCAGACGTACACTATGGCTACACCTCAATAATATGTAATCTTAAAACAGCTTGCCATCTTCTAATGGCAGTCAAAAGTTCCCAATCTTATGTGTTGATTCAGCAACCGTATGATTTATAAATCTGTACTAACTCAGTTATTAAAATATGGAATTTTTAAGTTCTGTGGAAGGTATGATTTTCCTTAGGTCCCTAGGTTATTCGTAAGTCACTGTGGTATTATCTTATAGACTTACAATGAAACGTATCATATTGAGACCTTCAGAATTCCATCTTTTAATAATGGACTTACGGGCTTACAGATCTTACGGTTGCTACAGATATGAGCAGAATCGCTCCATTAATTTTCTTAATTTAGTCTAGTCAATGAATGCCCAAATGGGAGTTGTAGAGGACATGGAGGGGGGGAGAATTTTTCTCTTCAGGAATGTGTTGGGGGTAGTTAGGAGGTAAACATAGTAAAAGTCCCCACCCCTACCCCTGCCGCTTCAGGGGTGGAGGGGGAGGAGAAGCTCCCTTTTTTCGGTTTTTCGCTTATAACTCGGAAACTGTGCGTCGTACGAAAAAAGTATTCACTACAAAATTAAAGATAATTAAATTTCCTACAAAAATGTCTGTTCATTTTCTTCCTATATGTTATGGTTTCCGAGATATTCGCCAGCGAAAATCGCTAATTTTCAAAAAACTTAATGCTCTACAACTTTCTTTTTGACCACTAAACTGTAAAACAAAAGGCTGAGGAATTAGAAGGACAAGATTGACGAAAAACGTGAGGCCAAAAAAAAGCTGTTTGAAAATTATCAATTTTCGCTGGCGAATATCTCGGAAACTATAACACGTAGGAAGAAAATGAATATTGACAAACGGCCTTTTGTTTTACAGATTAGGCTGAGGAATTAGGACAAGATTGACGAAAAACGGGAGGTAAAAAAAAGTTTTTCAAAAATTATCGATTTTCGGTGGCGAATATCTCGGAAACTATAACACATAGGAAGAAAATGAATATAGACATTTTTGTAGGAAATTTAATCTTCTTTAATTCGTTTTTCGTCAATCTTGTCCTTCTAATTCTTCAGCCTTTTGTTTTACAGATTAGTCGTCAAAAAGAAAGTTGTAGAGCATTAAGTTTTTCGAAAATTATCGATTTTCGCTGGCGGATATCTCGGAAACCATAATACATAGGAAGAAAATGAATAGACGGTTTTGTAGGAAATTTAATTATCTTTAATTTTGTAATGAATACTTTTTTCGTATGACGCACAGTTTCCGAGTTATAAGCGAAAAACCGAAAAAAGGGAGCTTCTCCCCTACACCCCTGAAGCGGCAGGGGTAGGGGTGGGGACTTTTAGTACGTTTACCTCCTAACTACCCCCAACACATTCCTGAAGAGAAAAATTCTCCCCCCCTCCATATCCCCTACAACCCCTTCGTTGACTGGACTATTGTGGATTTCAGAATTTTGCACTAGAACATAAGATCAGCACCCAGGAATAAAAGTGATCTGCTGCTACTTTTGCAGGAGCAAGACACTGATGTTGTATGCTTCAGTGAAACCAGGATCCAATTGGATTAATTGGAATTTTAGTGGTTACAATAAGGTGAAAGCTGATCGACCAGATGGAAAAGTCATCTTAGTGAAGAATATAAATCAAAATTCATATCTGTTAAAAATGTTGAGCTTTTTTAAAGTCTATTGATAGAAAGAAAAACAAAAATCTGTGACAACAAAGTAGTGAGGCTATTATGATATTCTGTTTTACACTACCAGACTTGTAACAAAAAGCTTTTACTTAAAATAACAATAATTAATTATTTTTCGTTAAACAAAACACTATTTTATCGGCTTCCTCAACTGTAGGTTTTATTTTATGTAAATTTTTTCTTTTTATCCTTCAAAGGATGTTAAAAAATTTTCTTTGAGGACTAATTTTTGTGTTGTGAGGATCCTTTGCCGGTTCTGTTTTACATGACTTTGCAAATCACCAGTATGGCTGCGAATTGCTGCTAACATAGCATCTACGGGATTCATAATTTGCTTTACAGCATAAATTTCTTCATCCGTTTGAATGCTAGCTAGGATATATTCGAAATTAGGTCTTAATTTTGCCTTTTTTTCTTCTAATGTATCATTTGTATATTTCTCTAAAATTACAACAAAATTAATGTTACTACCCACGTAAATTAGTACAATTCGATACATAGTTACTGTTTAAACTAACAGCTTTATTGAAAATTAATTCAGTTTCAGAAGTAGGTAGTTCGCTGATCATCTTGTAAGACACAAATAATATGCACATTAAGTTTTTAATTTTAAATCTGTTGTGAGTTTTTGAAGTTATTTTATGTTTAAATTATTAAGAAATGCATTTAAGGCCAATTTGTACAATCATAGCTTAACTTTAAGCTTCATTTTATTCTTAAAGAAACCAAAGACAATGTTAGTAATAATTGTCTCTACACAAAAAAAGTAATAAATTCAAAATACCAGATTTAGGCCAAATATTACTTTTTAATTTACAGTTGGTTCTTGTCCGATGAAATTTGTATCACAAAATCTTCTAAGCGGACACTAAATCGCGCAAATATACACTTTACGTTTCGCAGTCGTTCGACTGCTTCGTCAGAAGTGAAAATAATTTTCACTTCTGACGAAGCAGTCGAACGACTGCGAAACGTAAAGTGTATATTTGCGCGATTTAGTGTCCGCTTAGAAGATTTTGTGATACAAATTACTTTTTAAGTAAGTAAACTAAAGATATATATAATTACCTGAGGAAAAATCAGGTCTTTGTTCTTCATTTTGTAATTTATGGCATAAATAGTGTAGGGGAGGGTGGGTCACAGTGAGACAAAGAGAATAAATTCGAACTTTACAGGCTTTTTGCAGCTTAGTTCATACATAAAGTTGAGCCCCATCGAGGATTAATTGCCGCCAAAGTTACAGCGTTATTGTAAATTTCTGCCGTCTTTCATGTAAAAAGTGTGATATTCGGGTATGTAATCTTTTTTGCTATGCAGAATTTAATGTGCCATATATGGAATTCCATCAATGTTGTTTTATTTAGTGGTTGATACACCTTTAACCATTACTATTACGTGTTAGGTTATGAACATACTGGGATGTATTTAAAACTTGCAACTTAAATCATCCCAAGATGTTCAGGGCCACAATGAGACATATGAAAATTCCTGATGAGGCTTCAGTAACCTTGTCAGACATTTAAAAAAAATTCTTCCCAGCCCACAACCAGTGGGGACTGAACTGCCAGAACAATTTAACAAATTTTTCCAATAGGTTTGATAATATATATGTTCGTTTGCGACTGAATTTAAAGAAAGTGCCTTGTTTTTCTTTTTGTTCTTATGCACTAGAATTGCATTGTGCTTATGACATTCTTTTAAAGATTTTACTTTACATTCGTCTTTTAATAAATTCACTACATTAATGTCATCTTTTAATACTGTCTCATGCTACCCCATAACATGGGCCACAATGAGAAAAAAACAGTTCTATATATTTTTTTAATTTTAACTGCCTTTCTCGTCACAATTTTATTAACGCAGTATGTTGCTAAAAGTTTAAATTATTTACCTATGCTATCATTTTGATCAAAAGTATAAAATTCAAATTTTTATTCCAAAAATTGTATTTTTTGTCTCATTGTGGCCCACCCTTCCCTACATGTTTGTACATATTAAATTTTATGGCTGAATTTGTGCAAGAACAGAAATACTTATGTATGGAGGTCATACATTCTTGACAAATTAACAAGCAATCACATAAAAACATCTAAGTCAGGTTTTACAGTTTTTGGTAAGTATAATACATACCTACTTTACAATTTTAATCAAAAGACAAAATAGGTAAGTACAGTTGTGTTCAAAAAGGTGTTGTACAGCTACGTTTTAAATATTCTTGATTTTGAGTAGTAGTTGGTTTTCCTATTTTTGTGTTCAATGATATTATTATTGTCAGAAACCGTATATGTAACAAAACAATTTGTGCAACAATTTTTTGACTTCATGAATGCACATACAAGTTTACACAATACACATTCTGTACAACACTTTTGAACACGACTGTACATCGATTAGTATTGAAAGGACCTACAGCATATACGTAATAGGTAACATTACTGATTCTAAACCGAAAAGCTGCATAAAAAACAACTAAAAAATAATTCCCGCTATTGCCTTCAATATAACCAAACCAAAAATTCTCATATAGTACTTCCAGTGATAAAAAGATTTTAAATTTCGCGCCGATCTAGGAAAGTCAATATTACTAACATACACAGTCCAAATTGTCAATCATTGCTGCTTTTAAGTCGGCTATTCGGAAAGCAACTCGCGCCTTGTATTCCTACGCCGTGAAACACATGCAGATATGCAATGTTTAGGCGCATTGAAATTTACAATCTGTTTTTCTATCGCTGAAAATACTATAGAAATTAATTTGGGCTCTTTCAAAACTAAACAGCAAAAATTTACAAGTTTCAGTTCGTTGCCAAAAATTTTCCTTTATTTTTCTCTATCAATAAAACCATTAAAAAGTCTTAAAATGAAGTAGTTTGTTAATTACTATAAATTTTCAGAATACTCCTTGGTTGAACTTATTCATAATTACCTACATACGAAATCGCCTAATTCATAATTACCTACATTAGGCGATTTCGTTAATTCACTCTTTGGTTACTCTATTTTCTCAATCTTACATGCACTAAATCTCTAAACGTTCTCTCATATTTCTACTCCGGTTATATTCCGAGCGAATTTTCCGAAAACGCCAATTGATTTATTAATGTTCATTGTTTCTGAATAAACTAAAACTTTATAGTCACTTTAGCGATTATAAATCCCATCTTGTATATTAACAGGTTAAGCGCCAGAGGTGTTTCATCAAAGTCTTGCTCTGGGACCAAAACTGTTTTTTAGATGTTGAAAAACCTTGACAATTATTTTTTGTATTTCATGGCACAGATTAAAAAAAAAATCAAAGGAGACACCGGTGACCGCCATGGCCTGACCAAATTTGCCAGCGGTCACCGGTGTCCGCCGAGGCCAGACCAAACTAACTTTTTTTCATCATGTCATAATACGGAATTATACGAATGCATTTTCAAATGTTATCATTAGGCAGCGGACAGCCGTTGGGCAGGCGAGAGTGAGAGACGTGTCGAACGGGCGAAAAATACATCACTAATTAGTAGAGGCAATGTATTTTTCGTCCATTAGACACGAGCCCACTCTCGCCTGCCCAACGGCCGTCTGCTGCCTAGATCATGCATGTTTCTGTAGGTGTTGATTGTTTTGACGTTTGATTTGTTGTTAATAATCATTGTATTTTATGTTTTCATATTACAATGAATAAAAGAGTTTATGAGAAACATTTTTTTTGATTATTCAAACTCAAAATTATTTGACGTAAAACCTGTACTCAGCAAAGAGACCAGGGCCACAGCGGACACATAATAACACTAAACTGTATATAATCATGACCGCTTGGCCGAGCAAGGACGACGAAAACTGAGAAGTCAAGCAGACACCGGTGACCGCTTCGGCCCAGAGAACCAGTGCTGGCGGAGACACCGGTGTCCGCCCTGGCGCTCAACCTGTTAAACGATTTTAAAATTAAAAATTTCAATACAAGACTTTCATAGAAGAATAAAATCTATGTCAAAGATCTCATAGACATTTTCCCGGGTAATTTCAAATGATCTTAGAGCAGTGATTGGAGGGTTCATTAGTTGCAATGCTGGGTTGTGTTCATAAGTTGTCTTTTATTTCCCACGGAGATCAGTTCACTTTTACCCAGGATCACATTTTCATTAGGTTTATCTATTTTATTTGTCGAAGTGATCTAATCCAAAGTGACCCAGATCACTTCCTCCCTTACCGATCCTGCACCTACCGGATATAAAGATCAGTTGGTTCAGTTTAGGAGGGGATACGTTATTGCACGTTATTATACACGTACTTAATTCTTTTTGTGAAATACTTGTTAAAATAACCTCATCATTTGAATGAAAATATAATAATAATAATATTGACGACTAGTGACTTTGAAATGTTTTATTTGTAACTAAAGCGGATCAGTTAGATCAGTTCACTTCGAGTTAAACCAAAGCTACAAATAAAAGACAACTATAAATTACACTCTAGGGCATATTAGGTTCTCAAACTAATTTCGTCTACCGCCCACTTTGAAAATCAATTATTTTCTAGCGCCCCCTAAAATTTTAAAATCATTACTTTAATAACTTTAGTTAAATTATAGCCTGCCATATATGAGTCATATCTTGTTTTCCCCAATTTTCTCTGCGCCCTTTACCGCCTCCCTGTAGGCCTTCAGCGCCCACAAGGGGGTGTTATCGCCCACTTTGAAATACTGCTCTAGGGTCACTCTCGGGTAATATTGGCGTCTCTTGTCGCATAAATGAGTTTATATATTTTGTTTCTCACACAAGAATCATAAAGAACTAAATCAGGCGTACGTTTCCATAGCAACAAACACATTTTCTACACACCACTTAAAAGTGGGATGTGAAAAGTTCGCTCGTTGTCATGGAAATCATGTAAACACTAGACTTTTTAAAACTGATGAGCGAGACGCAAAATAAGTGAAAAATGGTGAGTGGTTCATATTTTATGAACACAACCTTGTGGCTAGTCGCTTGTGTCGCCGGGTAGCCGGCACCCGCGGCCGGGCACTCGTTGAGCGTACCCGGCAACAACATGGTATCGGTTCGGCCACCTGGCGCCGCACAGTGGTCAATGAGCGGAAAAAATGCGTTTTTCGAAGTATCTGAAACAAGTGTAATTTCTGCCAGATGTAATGGTCCGTTTTCACGCTCAAGCAATTTGCGCAATTGGATTTGTTCAAGCATTGGCGCATACAAATTTGCTTGCGCAAATGCATATGCAAATACATTCAGTTTACCAAACTTTCTAGCTTGTGCAAACAAAAAAATTACGTTCACATGCAACGACTTCCTTGTGCAAATTTGTGTGCACAAGCACATTTGCGCAAATTGCATGAGCGTGAAAACGGACCTTAAGAGTTAAAACATTGAGGATACTTATGTAACAAAAATAATCGTATACAGGGTGTCTCAAAACCTATGTCTTTAATTAAAACTGTAAGTTCCTCATTATAAAAGAGATTGATTCCCCAAATATGAATGGTATTGCTCAAAAATGAAAAACTGACCTACCACAAACGCGTGCAGTTCCTTTGTTTTGAAACTTCTGCTTAGTTTATGACTTGTTGAGGCAAGTCCGCTTTTAATAAAAAGCAATAAACTGCAATACATTTTTTATTTACGTTTGCAAGAACTAGGTCAAGGTTTCAGACGCAGCGCTCGTCATTGGCAGTTTTTTTTATACCCGTGTTTCACCGACAATTATTGGAATAACGAAATGCGTTTTTCGAAATAAAATGCATTTATGCGAAATAAAAAAAAATGTACAGTACAGCACAAAATGCATATCGAACGTGTTGTCATAGATACCTGTACATTCATTATAACTTTAGAATTTTACTAAAGTTCACTTCTTGTTCTTGGCGCTGATATTTTTAATTACAATAAATGTTCAAAATGTTGTCCTGCGGTATTAACACATAATTCGCCATAACAGAGCACTATATGTCTATCAATTCCTCATTAGAATACACATGAGCCATATTTATTACTTATTTACACTTAAATTAAGTTATGTACACAGATATTAAACTAACACAAAACAAACTACACATTACGTAAATTTGGTAAATTCTTTCATTCTAACCCCCTCCCTAATGTAAGCATCTGTGAAGTTATGACAGCATGGTAATAATAAAAACAAACAATAAAAGAACGAAAGAACGAAACTGAGCCAGCTCAATTTTATTTCATGACAGTGCAATTGTAACCAATAAATCACCAAGACGAATGTAGGTAAACGTTTCTGAAAATTCAGAATTATTTTAAACCAAAATCAAATTTTCATCACGAAAACTAATTAAGCCACTCGTTTCTTGGATTTAATTAATATTTATCAACATTTTTAGTAGACATTTATTTTCGTCCTATTACTGAACATAAACATAACATTGTGTCGTAGCCAAAATTATTTTTAACGAATGAGTTAGCTTGTAATTTAAAATGCTCAATAAATATCTGTATATCAGGAGACGTTTGTTTATGTTTTGACGATAAACCTAGCCGAGGGAACATAAAATATTAAGAGGAGAGGAATGACAGTCTTCTCGTGAATGCAGAGTGAGAACAGTCGGTAAAGGGCGTTACGAATTGGCCAGGTGTTACGCGTTGAGTTGACGGGATGTGTGACCTAGAGGGGGGCTGCAGAATATTGCCCTGAGGAGGCAATGTTCTGGCAGAAGTAGTATCGCGGTACACCCTGTTTATTTTATTGGCAATGCGGGATGAGAATCATGCAATAAGGTGGAGTTATTCTGATATAGCGAATATCGTCCTGATGGCGATGATCCGGGGTATTGCAGGAGGTGATACTGTGCACCAGTATACGACATCGTGTGTGACTTGTCGCAGTGGTCAGCACCGCTGATGAAGTGCACGATGTCGGCAAGACAATCAGCTGGGATTCCTATTCATTCTGAATGGGAATTCAGTTGGTTGTGTTCCTGACCTGGTGGAAGCATTGTGCTCCAGAAAGGTCTAACATGACATGATGTGCACTGGATCGGAAACGGAGTGTGCTGACACTTACGCGGTCAGTGACATCAAGTGATCCTAAAAACGTAAGCTTAGGAGGCAAGGTATGCTAATATACATCGGGAGGCGATAACTATTGATGAAGTCCTTGTCCGAGAATGGATCAGTCGGTATGGCACGTCCATGGAGCTGCATTCAGATCAAGGAAGGAACTTTGAATCGGCTTTATTCAAGAACGTGTGTACTCTGCTCGGCGTCCGGAAAACTAGAACCACTGCACTTCACCCGCAGTCGGACGGAATGGTGGACAGATTCAACAGAAGCATCAACCGACATTTGTCCAAGATAGTGTCCGATCATCAGAGAGACTGGGACACATACATTCTCCTTTTTTTACTGGCATATCGTTCGTCCGTTCATAAGACCACAGGAGAAACACCAGCAAAAGTGGTATTTGGGCGAGAGCCAAGACTGCCCTGCGACCTGAAATTCGGCGTGAAGCCTGGCGAGGTCCCTGCCGACGAAGTGAACTTCGAAACCTTTATGTCTCATCACGCCACAGGGAGTAAGGCACGATTCGGAGTGACCATAGAAAGGCAGCAAGACCTTTTTCAAGTACCACCCGAGTACAGTCTGACCTATTGTGTTGCAGAAGACCTAAGAATGTCCAAGGCGATAGCCCAGGTCTTCCGAAAGAAATTTGGTCAGGTCGAGGAACTCCGAAGACAGCACACCACAGTGGGCAAGAGCCTGCAGATCATCGACACAGAGGGGGATCAAAGACGACACAAGTGCTACTTAGTCACCAAGAAGACATCAAGCGGTAAGCCTGACTATCGCAGTATTTGGAGAGCTTTATGGAGCCTGAAGAGACAGTTGGTGGAAGGCAAGGAGACGAAATTAGCCATTCCCAATATAGGCTGCGGACTAGATGGGCTGGCCTGCAGGGTCGTTCGCAGCATGATAGAAGTTATCTTCAACGGAACGGGAATTGAAGTTCTAGTCTGCAGTCACCACCCACAGGCAGCTGTCGTCAGTAAGAAAACCGTAGACTGCTATTTCTTCCAGACCAGATGTTGTAAAGAGGGGCCAGCATGCCGATTTCGACATCCTCCTTCAAGGCTATCAGGAGGAACGTTCCGAGACGAAACTTTTTTAAGAAAGGGGCAGTGTGACGATTCCGGTGCCAGACCGTCTCATGCGTTACCGCCGATGCGCTTTAGACGAGAAACCTCGGGCACTTCGAGATCACGCCAGCGGTGGAATCAATTCGAGACTCTCCGTCGCCTTCCAGGGGATTCTCGAAAAAAGTGCCCGGCTTATATAAAAGCGGCAGCCGGTGAATAGGGGACAATTCGGCATTGGACAGTTTCGCATTAAAGTTCGCGTTAGACTTTCCCTCGGCTGTTAAAATAAATTAGATTTAAGTTTGTAAATAAATGTTAGTGTTATAGTGTAAGGGGGTCATTCTAATCGAAGTTGCAAGTTACAACGTTGTATCATGTTACTACCGTGCACTCTGCTCTGGTAGTAACACCTACTTATTTTTGCATTCTAATTCAGGGTGGTAGTTCAGTGGCAAAATTACATATGCAGCTAATTTCAGTGTCGTATTGTACGCTTGCGAACGCACGTTTCCCGTCTTGCGGCGCTTTTTACTCTGAAAATCATATACAATAAAGAAACAGAAAATCTGGTCCTTGTCCAACATTATTTTTTCAAAAGTGTACTTACTTATATTGTGGTAATACGTTATGCGCAATGAATGTTATGTGTAGTAGCAATACACAGAAGCCTCACAGTGGAAAACTAGTTTATTTAATTCATTTACTTACAGTTTGTTTTGTCAAAAAAGTTTTAAATTATTAATAAATTGTAAGTATATAATTATCAAGGATGTGTAAGACTGAGGTATGTATTAAAATGAGAGTGATTCTAGCCTACAAAAAAGAAGTAAATTTTTTTAAAAGGTTCTTTCGCTGTCATTGCTGTTTTAATTGACCCCATAAGCTACTGCGTAACCTGACATTTCAATTAAAATTTTTATTAAAACGTTAATTCTTACATACTCATGCGCACACTGACGAGAGCAAGTTTACCACTGCTTTAAAATGGTTGCAATTTTAGATGCACTTTGCGACTGTTGTGTCACAATTAGAATACCAAAACAACAGGGTTGCAACTAGTTACCACGTTACTAAGGAGGTACCACCGTCGTCAGGTTGCAAGCATGAATTAGAATGACCCCCTAAGTTTATAAATAAATTAGTTTGCTTTTAAATAAATTAGTTTATTAACTATATCGTGTTTCGTTTTAAAATAAAAATTAATAGAACTCTTAAAATCGTTACAATATATAGAAGTTAAGAAAGGCGACTGTGCCTGCATTAATGACGAAAAAAGATTTTGGAATGATAGAATAATAGCTGAATCAGATAGTCCAGCGAAGGCATTCTGGAGCGAAATTAAAAAGGAGTATCAATAAAAAAAGAGAGGTCGAAATATACAGAATGGCTGCGTTCCGCCAAAGACAGCGTTTACATTTCACTATTATTACGTAGCAGAGCGCTGATTTGTGGCGTATTAGCTAATTGAGATAATTGAAATTTATCTCCGCCCACAATAATTTTATATCCGTAGACACGTACTTCGGCAGCTAAGATGCTATTTAATAAGATTAGCACTAAGATTTGTAAAATTGGTGCAGATTTTTCTTTTCTTAAAGCATGTAAATCAAAAAACGTTTTTCCCAAATTTATTAATTTAAAATTTAATAGTAAATCCAAATTTCAAAATGCAATTATGGAAAGCGCAAAATTGAAGTGGCTCAATTTGGAAATCAATCGTTATGCGTACTTTCTAAATATGTAAAAATATACTGGGTGTTCCATTAAAAAAAATATAACTTTGGTATGGCTCTCAGTTACTGAACACTCTGTATAGCCAAAAATAATTTTATGAAGTAGAGCTGACTGAGTTACATCTTAGCTCATTTGAATTTTTTTTCTATCTTATATACTATAGACGGTAGAGAAGACCGCGGCACTCGGTGGACACTCTGTATACATAACAAATATCAAAAATAAAATGTTTTAGGTATTACTTTTAGTAATAAACAAAAAAACGAAGGAACAAATTCTCAGGTCAGGAATAAAGACTAAGAAAACAAAAACAAAAATCGCCGTGTTTACTATTTATTGTCATTAAAACATTTTGTCATTTTTAATATTTTATTCAAATGCAATATTATTGCAAACCAACGATTTATACTTTATCTAGGTACGAAAAAATTTTGTATATTTTCTTTTTTCTGAAATTTTAAATTTAGATTGTTTTTAGTTTTATTTTTTGATAACGTGTCCTTCGAAATGTTTGGTTCGCTTTCGCTTAATTATATTGATAAGAAAGTAAAGCCTGGCATAAACCTCGCTGCGTTTTTTTACGATGCATTTTAATACAACGAAATAATCGGCTTGTGGAACCTGCACTTTGCAATTTTTCACATCTCTTTCTCTCCCATTTTGTTTGATCGAAAGTAGGTAGGTGCTCTCTCTCTGTCAAAGAAATTCTTCGTAGTTTACGAGGAAAAAACGTCTACTTTAGCATAAATCGTTTTTTGGGGTGATGTAATTATTTCGTTTCATGTTAAAACCACAGTCATTAGATCAAAACGTTTTGAGTAAAAACGTTTTGACTGCATGCTTTAAACTGCTTTTTGTTTTGATGTATCAGTGTGAGCCTGATCCTATTTAAATCATTGAAAAAAAGCTTTCCAACAAAATTAATCAAAAACGTTCGTGCTTCATCAGTGTGAGCGCAGCCTAAGTGAGAGCGAGAAACCTAGCGGCCGCCATATTTTAAATCACGTTTTAAAGAAGCTACGTTGCTAGCGCTAGCTGTAGCGTTGTTGTTTTAGGTTATGTCTGAGCATATGTTTGCTAGTTGATGGTGCTGCAGTAAGTATTGAAATAAATTTTTCTATTAATTAATTCTATCTTTGTAATACAGTTAGTTATTTGTACTAGGATTGTAATTTGTACAGATTAAAAGCGACATTAAATTTAATTTTTCATTAGTTCATTTATGAAACCGAACAATCGAGAATTAATCATTAGAACCCTAGGGCAAATAACATACAGAGCTCGCCAAAAAGTCGGCATCAAATGGGAAAAATTTTTATTTCTGATTTTTCGAGTTACATCTAAAAATTACTATTTTCTTAATAACTCCTTCGAGTTAACAGCTAAATGCGAAACGTGTAAGACGTGTTTGCTGTGTTCCGACAATCTCAGTATTTGTGTCTTGTTTTTTGGCCGAATCACTGCTTCTTTGTGGTTTTATCAATGTCTTCAAGTTACAAAGTAAGGAAACAGATAATATGAGTTATACAGTGAAAAAAATGGTAAAGGAGTTACTATCTGACCAGGATTTTGTTGATGTGATAGCTTCTAACGTAACTACCGCAGTAATGATCAAACTTGATGAAAAATTGGATAATATGAAAAATGACATCGCTCAAATACATAATTCTTTATTGCAAGAGAAGGCTGAGAGGGCGAATGTGGAATCTGAAACTATGAATAACATCAAAAAACTGGAAACCGAGATAGCAGAGCTGAAAGAAACTGATATGGCAAATCGCAAAATAATGGATCAATTAGAACAGTATTCACGTCGGAACTGTTTACGTCTCTTCGGTCTACATGAAGAACCTAACGAAAATTGTTTAGAAGTGGTCCTGAATTTTATAAATAACAAACTGAATTTAAAAATAGCGTAGGATGTAATTGATCGATGCCATTGTACTGGCAAATTCACTAATAAAAATGGACCGATCATAATTAAATTTGTGAGTTACAAAGATCGTAATGTAATATTTAGTGCCAAAAGAGTATTGAAAGGTTCTGGTTTAAATCTACGGGAGGATTTGACAAGAATGCGCGCTAATCTGATGAGAGAAGCTGCCTCGAAACTCGGCTTCAGAAGTGTATGGTCCCGCGATGGAGATATTTACGCCAAAATTAATAATTCCGTTAAAAAAATTACTTGTAATGCAGATCTAAATACCGCAAGATAAAATTGTATTGTTGTATTTCGTATGTCGGAGCAACAGCAAAATATGTTTTTTTAAGAATTCGGTTGCTTTATAAAATCTTTTTTCTTACATTTGAGAAAATTAAAATTGTTTTTTGTGTCTCTATTACTAAAAATTATTAATAATATTATTAAGTCACTTATTTATTTATGTCAAAATACTTACTAAATATTGCGCATTTAAATGTCCGTTCTTTGTTATCCAGTTTTGCTAATTTCAAAGATATGATCTACAGTATGAATTGGGATGTGTTGTGTGTTACAGAAACATGATTCAAGAGTACAGTTGCACCTGATTTTGTGAGTATTGACGGCTTTGATTTTATTCGACGTGGTCGTACTGATCGTGGAGGCGGGGTGGGTATTTATATAAAAAAGAATTTGAACTTTTCAATTGTTCAATCGAATGATGACATTGAACAATTGTGGATCACTTTACAGCTAAGCACAAATAAGATTTGTATTGGTGCAGTGTATAAATCTCCGAATGTAAGTAAACGTTGCAAATTTTGTTAATTCCTTCGAAATGCATTGACTTACGTTATACCAACTCATGATTTTGTTATTTATCTGGGTGATTTTAATATTGATTTTTTAAATATTAATTCTCTAACCTATTGCATAATTTAATTGATGGAGTTGGATTAAAACAAATTATTGATGTACCTACCAGGACTACCCTAACTTCGACAACGTTAATCGATTTAATTTTTACTTCAGACTTAAATATTATAAATACCTTTGGAGTTACTGATATGTCAGATATATCAGATCAAGAATTAGTTTATTGTACAGTAAATTTATCAATTTAAGTAGCGACATCTTGCAATCGCTTTTTGACCTAAATTTATCAACTCCTCATGTTCCGCATATTTTCAAATCATTTCGGGATTTTAGAAATTTTAATATAACTCATTTTCTCGATAAGCTTAAATCAATTCCTTGGAACAACATATATGATCTTCACTGTATAAATGATACAAGTCTCGTTTTTTAACGATAATTTGTTAACACTCTTTAATAGACATGCCCTCTTAAATACAGTAAGAATTACTAAACATTTTCGCCCTTGGATTACTGATAATATTAAGCTAACGATTTCACAAAGAAAAACTGCATTAACACGTTATAAGCAAACGAGAGATTCTGATCATTGGCAATATTATAAGGCACTGAGAAATTTCACGACAGCTGCTGTCCGAAGAGAAAAAAGCATATTTCCAGCATAAATGTATTTCTCATGGTGCCAAGGGTATGTGGAATGCATTAAGAAATTTAGATATTTTAAGAAAAAAAAAAATAATGAACTGCCGCAACACATGCAAGATGTTGAAGAAATAAATGAGAATAATATGAGAAGTTTGTGTAGGTTTTTCTGTATATTTTAAAATTATATTTATTTCCAATTTTTGATATTGGGTGGTATGCATAAAACGTAGTACATGCTAATACTTCAAGTATCTACTTCGAAAGTAAAGTATTTAGTATATTAGCGTAATATTTACTATTCGCATCTAGTACATAGAAGTACATAGAGTACATGGAAGTTTCTACTTCACCATAGAAGCACCTACTATAAGTACATACTTCGAAGAATATACTAATTTGAGAAGTATTAGCATCTACTTCGTTTTATGCATACCACCCATTGTGAGATCCAAAAAATTAAGCGAATTATTATTTTCTAATTCAAGCGTGAAATTAATATCTATATGCAAAGTATTGATATAATGTAAGAATTTAGTTAATTCATCTTTAGTACTAGTCCAACAAATAATAATGTCATCAACATAACGATACCAATATAAAACATGGCTTATCAGGTTATTAGTAGACTCGAAAACCAAATTTTCTAAGTAATCCATAAAAATATCTGCAAGTAATGGGGCTAGAGGATTACCCATACCTAAACCTTTTTTCTGACTATAAATTTTATTGTTAAACAAAAAGAAATTTTGTTCAAGGCAAATCTTTAGTAAATTAAAAATTGTTTCACAGATGATATTGCTAAGTTGAGAATTCATTAACAATTTTTTGATAATTTGAAGAGTTATAGGAACAGAAACATTAGTAAATAAATTAGAAACATCAAAAGAAGCAAATATGGAATTTTCTGGTAAAATAATGTCTTTAATTTTAGAAATTAAATTATTGGAATTGGTTAGAGAATATTTAGGTTGAAAGTTCAAATTTTCTTTCAAAAAACTATTAAGAAATTTGGTAACAAAATAACAAGGAGAATTAATAAATGAAACAACTGGTCTAATGGGATGACCTGGTTTATGAATTTTAGGCATCCCGTATAATCTGGGTACAAGAAAATTCATAGGCAATTTTAACGATTCATTGAGAATAGGCGAAGATTCTTTTATAACTAGTTTGATTTGTTTTTTGTAATTATCAAGTGTAAAACGCCTCAACGGTCCAGTGGTAAGGGGGCCGGCCTTGCAATCGTATGGTCGTCGGTTCGAACCGCACTCGGGATTTTTCTCGGGGGTGGTCGGTATCGACTTTAGGCACCCTTTAGTGTTGTGGATAAAATTCGACACTGCTTCCCCTTAAACGGCGAGAAGGTTGGAAGTAACAAAGCCATGGAACACTTTACACACATTCAAATACACTCCCGCTCCTGAGGTCCTGACAAGTCTCTGACTTAGGACCCCGTTGGGCAACCACCACAGATAAAAAAAAATTACTTTTTAATTCTACAAATATATCAGTATGATGACTTAAGAAATCTTCAACTTTTTCCAGATAATCAGTACGATAAAGTATCACTAAAGCAGAGAATACACGATCCCACATGTCTTAACACATGTACGCACGTACATGTTCGCCGAACATCAACGTGCGTGTGTTGGCCCGAAAAACGCTTCGAACATGTACGCACATACAAAAAGTCCGTCGAACTTGTTTTCTGGTTTTCCTGAAAACAAGTGCGTGCGTTGATGTTTGCACGTACATGTTCGACCGTGTGGTTGCCAAACGCACATGTTCGCCACGGACTTATTCAATGCAGTACGTCGGCGTCGTGCATAAGCTTTTCCACAGCACCTCAAAACTGCCAATTTCTGATTTTTAATAAATAACTTTCCGGCAACGTGTGGTGGCAGATCCTGCAATTGGAACTATTAAACTGGGGATTTACTACAGCTTTATCACTTTCCGATAGCTGACGGCTATTATTAGGTGCACGCCACTGCCACCAAACATAACTCTACGGACATCATCTTGGTTGATAACTGGACTATGATGTCTTAAGACATGTTCGATCGTGTGTAGTATGGTACTATTTGACGTTGATGTTCGGCGAACATGTACGTGCGTACATGTGTTAAGACATGTTGGATCGTGTATTCCCTACTTAAAGCAGAGAATACACGATCCCACATGTCTTAACACATGTACGCACGTACATGTTCGCCGAACATCAACGTGCGTGTGTTGGCCCGAAAAACGCTTCGAACATGTACGCACATACAAAAAGTCCGTCGAACTTGTTTTCTGGTTTTCCTGAAAACAAGTGCGTGCGTTGATGTTTGCGCGTACATGTTCGACCGTGTGGTTGGCAAACGCACATGTTCGCCACGGACTTATTCAATGCAGTGCGTCAGCATCGTGCATACTCTTTTCCACAGCACCTCGAAACAGCCAATTTATGATTTTTAATAAATAACTTTCCGGCAATGTGTGGTGGCAGATCCCGCAATTGGAACTATTAAACTGGGGACTTACCACAGCTTTATTTATTATTATTTTTTGTATTTTTGTTTTACTATAATAGCGCACGCCACTGCCACCAAACATAACTCTTCGGACATCGTCTTGGTTGATAACTGGACTATGATGTCTTAAGACAAGTTCGATCGTGTGTAGTATGGTACTATGTGACGTTGATGTTCGGCGAACGTGTATGCGCGTACATATCTTAAGACATGTTGGATCGTGTATTCCCTACTTTAAGCATTACCTTTATCCGCCTTACTAATTGTTAAATCATTTTGTTCAATTTTTAACTTTATAGTCGAAATTGAATCTAAATGAATAGGATTATGTTGATAATAACTATGGTTATCTTTTTCCAAAATGTTGAATATCTTACTTCTAATTAAATCTTGATTAAATAATTTTAAGTTATGTAAACTGTCTTCTACATCAACTAATGTTTGTTCAATAATTTGTTGTTTCTTGCAAATTTGTGGAGAAAATTTAAGGCCTTTTTCCAGAAAAGCTAGTTCGGAATCCGTAAAAGTAACATCAGTTTTATTAATAATTCGTGAATGGAAATCTGTATTTTTAATACAATTAGGGGAGCTATTTTTTGAAATATTAGCAGTCATACAGGAAGACTTGTTGTTCTTAATAATGGGCTTAGAAAAACTGGTCGGAGTATTAAAGAAATTATTTTCGACGCGCTTATCACCTTCCAATCTGTTTACAGCTGAAGTACGAGTTTTAAAATTATTAAACGATTGACTTAAATTTGTGTAATTTATTCTTGAGGGAACAAAATCTGTCGTGAGCGAATTTTTCTACAGTAATATTAACAAAGTTTTGTGCAAATCGGTTTCGATTACAGCGGATTCCCCGAGCAGGCTCTGTACAGCTGTTTCAGGCCTAGTTGGGCCTTCGTAATATTAACGTTCTCAATCATTAAATCAAATTGTATGTTATGCAATTTTGTTGTGAGAACATCATAAATAATTTTCAATTGAAGTTTTAACCGATCTCTATTAAACTATCAGAAAGATATTTCGTTTTTAACTAACTTACGTTCACATACTCTAATAGTTTCTAAACATTTCAAATTTCTTGTCTTGTATTTTATTCTTGCATAATTCGGTATGATGTTCCGTTGAGACATGTAGAATTGAACCAGATGTGTGAAGCTGCCTTTATACGTTTCTTCTCGAAGTTTTCAAATAATCGGATTAAATATGCCGGACTGGCGTTCATCATTCTCTGACGAAAATCCATTAGAGTGTAGAATTGATTTAATAAAAGAAGGAAAATGTTAGAGTCCTTTTATTTCTACACAACAAATGCTGGTCAAAATAATTTTCAAAACCCAACTACATAGTTTCGACCTTAAGGTCATCATCAGGGGTACTGTAATGAAATTGCGCAACTAGAATTAAATTAAAATTAAAATAGCTAGTTACTTACAGTGCGAAAACGTATAAAGGGGGACAAACACAAACACATTAAAATTATCACAGATGCATTATTAGACAAGGTTCGAACTGAAGCGCTCGAAATAAAATGGGGAAATCATGCGTGGATTTTAAGTTTAAAGTTTAAAAGTTTAATTTCATAAGTTTATAATGAAGTTTTAATATTTGTAAATGATGAATAATAAAATATGTATTACGAAATATTGATCAATAGAAAGAAGCCTTTTTACACGATATGAGAAATAAAATAAATTTTATATTGAGGAAAAGTATATAACATAACTTACTTAACATTTGACGAGCTTGATTACACAGAGAAAAATATGTAGTGAAAAGTAATACATTTGTAGGTGAAATGAAGCCAGTGACAAATTGTATGAAATATTGACACAATTGCTTCATATGATAATACGAGTATTCTTGTTTGTAATTTTACTACATCTGTGTTAATATCTTATATAATTTGTCACTGGCTTCATTTCAGCTACAATTGTGTTACTTTTCACTGCCTATGTTTCTCCGTGTAGCCGCTTTGTCAAAGTGAATAACCAGTTGTAAAAATTTCGCAAATTTAATTTTTATATTTTTTTTATTTATTGTTTTATTTTATATTGTATTATTAAATGAAGTTGATACAGACTTGCCTAGAAACGGTATCAGTTTGGTAAATTCTAATAGCACGCCATTGCAAATTTTTGTTGCATGTCGGCTGGATTGCAATGAGACTCTCGAGCATCCTCTGTATTTCCGCCCTAATTGGGGCTTCATCAGCAGAAGAGTAGCTCGAGAAACTTCATCACAATCTCATCGGCCAACAAGACTTACACAGAGAAAAAAGAATAGTAAAAAGTAACACAATTGCAGCTCAAATAGCTCCAGTAGCAAATTGTGTGAAATATTCACACAATTAATAATAATCAATTTAATATCACAAAATCTTTTAAGCGGACACTAAATCGCGCACTATACACTTTACGTTTCACCGTCGTTCGACAGCTTCGTCAGAAGTGAAAAATATGTTGTCAAAATAAACAAGGTTGTCAACGGAAACTGAAAAAGTAACTTGATTTCTTTTTTAATTTTTAATTTTTAATCTAAAAATAATTTGAACATTATAAATGTTAAAAAATTGATAGATCTATATTCTATTTAAGAAATCGAGAAAACTACAAAATGTATCGTTTAAATTTGCAAAATCAGTACGTTTATTAATAGAATTCGACGACATTTTTATTTTACACATTTCTATAAAACGTCTTTTGAAAATATTAGACTCGTAATATAAAATATTTGTATTGTCAAAATCAAAATTATGGTCATTTTCTAATGAATGTTCTACAAGCATTGAATGATTTTGATTATTTTTTTTTTATATGATATTTATGTTGGTCTAGACGTTTTTTTAAATTTTGGCTTGTTTCTCCAATATAACATGAATTACAATTTAAACATTTAATTTCATAAACTACGTTAGGTTGTTTTAGTTTTGGTGTTTTGGTTTTTAAATTTGAGAAAATACTATTTAAATTATTTACAGATTTGCTAGCTAAAATTAAATTGTGTTTTTTGAATATGTGTTTAAATGTGTCATATAGTGGTTCAATGTAAGGTAATATGTATTTTTTGTTTGAAGTTTGTTTATTGTTATTGTGGATTTTTGAATTTTGTAAATATTTAATACGATTTTTTATTACTGATTCTATAAGATTTATTGGATAAGAATTTTGAACAAGAATCTTTTTTATTAAATTTAAATTATCGTAAATGAAAAGTTTATCAGAAAGTAAAACAGCTCGATCTGTTAAAGAAATAATTGTTGCAATTTTATAGTTTTTAGAAGTATACGAATGAAAATTAATATATCTACCTGACCACGTAGGTTTATGAAACCAATTTGTTATTAATTTGTTATTACGTCTGATGATATTTACATCTAGAAAACTTAGTGAATTGTTAATTTCTTTTTCTACTGTAAATTATAATCTATTATGAAAAGAGTTAAATCTACTTAAAACAAAGTCTACTTTATCTGAAGGCAAAATCAATAAAATATCATCGACGTAACGAAAATATAAAGTTAAATTGAAAGGTAATGAGTTAATGACACTTTTTTCTAGTTCCTGCATGACAATTTCAGCTAAAGCAGGCGATAAAGTAGAACCCATTGCTGTACCGAAAATCTGTTTATAAAATTTATCACTGAAAGCGAAATAAGATGTTTCAAAACATAAAGTAACAATTTCTAAAAAATTTTCTTTGGAAATGTCTGTAAAATCTTTAATTTCTATCCACCTATCATTAATGCCTTTTAAAGCTAAATCTTTTGGAATGTTAGTAAACAAAGAAACAACATCTAAGGAAATTGTAATACAGTTATTTGGTATACCTATGTTTTTCAATTTATCTACAAGTTCATAAGAATTTTTTATAAAGTATTCTGATTTACTTACCTGAGTAAGAATTTTTGAAACAAATTTTGCCCAATAACCGCCCAATAATGGCAATTTTGCTTATTGACGGTACAGTTTAAGCAAAATGTTGCCTCATCTGAGAAGAGAATATTTCTAATGAATGCAGGATTTGCGTTAGAGAGTTCCATCATTGTCTCGCAAAATTGCGCTCGTCGATCAAAATCATCATCGGATAGCTCTTGTACCAAGTGCACTTTGTAGGGATGAAATTTTTCCTTATGAAGAAGTCTGTAAACTGCATTTTTTGATGTATTAAGATGTGAAGCGATTCCCACAAGGGTTGAATGTGGATTTTCCTGCACCATTAATATGGCATCCAATTGTCTGTCTTCATCTAAAGCCTTTGGACGTCCGGCTTTAGGTTTATCTCGTACATGTCCAAGATCGCAAATTTTCAATTCGACTTAGAGTTGATTGCGATATTGGAGGACGGTTTGGGTGAGTCTCACTGAACAAAATACGAACTTCTTCATGCGTCCGAATTCTATCTCCAAACCCAATCATAATTAAAATTTCGATTCTTTCGGTTTCAGTAAGTTTCATTTTTGCTATCTAATCGTTAAACACACTACGTAATGTCAATAAATTTTATTTGACATTTAACTACAAAGAAATTGCAACTGTTTTTACCACTTATTGCTAGAGCCGTATCAACGCCTGCTCGAATATCGGTACTTTTATTTCAATACATTTTTGTTGAATATCTCAGTTATTTATCAACCGATTTTGAAAAACTTTCTTTTATTGTATTCAGCATAAAAAATGCTATTAAATGAGGTATCACAAGGACTATTATGCTATTTGAATTTTTAAAGTTGGGGTTGCTGGCGCTTAAGGGTTGAAGGGTGAGGGGCTGAAAATTACATCTTTCAATAATGGGTTAAAAATAAAAATCAACCTGTCCGAGCATTTTTTTGAAACATTTTTTCTCAACCATTTTATGGAATTTATCCGTTACTTTCGGGAAACACTGTATAATATTGTAATGATCCATCGACACCCGCCGGCGTCGGATGGTCTCCTGCGTCACAATCGTCAGTCGACGCACTTTAGGCGACAGTCGAGAAGGAGCTGCCGGCAGAATAAACTAGAATAGAGAGTCCGGCTTGTTCCAGGCGATTCCCGAAGAAAGAGCCGGTTTATAAAATGTACGCGGCCGGGGGGTGGAGTCAGTTCGATTAGAATGCAACGTGAGACAGTTCGAAATTAAAAGTGGCCTGTTAAACTTTCGCTCGGCTGTTGAAATAAATTACGTATAAGTCTGTAAATAAATTATTGTTAAATGTTAGTGTTAAATTAGTTTACTTGTAAATAAATTAGTTATTAACTATTTCGTGTTTTGTTTTAAAATAAAAATTAATGAACCTTTAAAAACATTACATTGGTGCCAGGTGTGCGGTTAGTGAAAATAAATAAACAATTAAAATTAAATTGAATTTAAACAAATTATTAAACAAAGTGCAGTGTCGAAAAAGAAAAAATGGCTCCAAAGAAAGTGCCGTTAAAAGACTTAAAAGTGAACGACTTAAAAACCGAATTAGAAGAGCGCGAATTGGAAATTTCCGGAAAGAAATCGATTTTGCAACAAAGACTCCACCAAGCGCTACTAGAAGCAGGAGAGGACCCGGAAAACTTTCTTTTTGAAATCTCGAGCGGACCTGCAGATTTAACTAAAATATTAGACGAGAAATTTCGAGAACAATCTGGAAATTTGGAAACTAAATTAATGGAACAATCTGGAAATTTAGAAGCTAAATTAAAGGAACAATCCAGAAGTTTCAAAGAGGAATTGCAAAATAAATTGTTGGAACAATCCGGAAATTTGAAAGACGATCTGGATAAATTAATGGAATACTCTAGAAACACGGTAAAAAATGTGAAAATTTTAGAAAATAAATTGATACAACAGTCGAAAAATCTGGAAACTAAATTACAAGAACAGTCTGATAATTTGAAGGATGAATTTCTAGAGCAATCAAAGGGGCTCGAAGATAAACTAGTTGTAAAAATATCAGAAGAGACAAGGAATCTGCAAGAAAATATTGAAGAAATACTATTCCAGCAGGATAACAAAATTAAGAATCTCGAGCAAATCATGGAAGGGTTGCGAATGTTCGGGGATCCGTCACCAGCAGAAATACCAGAAAATAATGAGGCCCAAACTGTGGTAGGACCAGCGGGAATTTCTAAATTGAAAATAAAACCATCGACGTTCGATGGGAAGTCTTCTTGGCCTAACTACTTCAAACAGTTTGAAGCTGCAGCAAAAGCGAATGGATGGACGGCCAGGGAAAAGGCCACTTCGTTAATTGCGGCCTTGAGGGGGGACGCTATCGATGTGCTACAAGTGATGCCGCTAGAGGAACAAGAAGACTTCAACAAGCTGGTGAACCGGCTGGAGATGCGTTACGGCCAGGCGCATCTGACCGACGTGTACCATGCGCAGCTGAGAAACCGTTACCAGAAATCCGGAGAGAGTCTTCAGGAATTCGAGGCTGATGTAGCGCGCCTAGCCCGGTTGGCATATCCTGCAGCTCCTGATGTTTTCCTGCAATGTTTGACGCTGCAGACCTTCGTGGATGGAATCCGTGATCAGGACAATCAGCAGGCATTGAGAATGTCCCACCCTAAGACATCCAAGAACGCATTGGCCTACGCCTTGGAATACGAGGCGACGAAGCGAGTTTCAAGAGGACACGTCAAGGTACGAGCTGCCATGGACTCCCAAGAAGAAGAACCCGCCAGCGTCCAGGTGCGATCTGCTGCAGAGGAGCGGCCCAAGGATTATACCACCACGGAGGATGTTCGCCGCATTTTGGAACAAGCCTTGAGGCAGAATAATCCTCTGGTGTGCTGGAATTGTCAGGAAGAGGGACACGTTCGTAGGCGGTGTCCCAAGGCCAGGCAGGAGCCTTCACGAAGGAAGCCACAGGGAAACTAAGCCGGGTCGGTGCAGAGGGGCAAACGTCGACCCGTATTCAAAGGCCCCCAAAGACAAAAATCACGAAAGTGATAGACCTGCGGCAATTAACCAGCAGTATCTTCGTGGATGCCGCCATTGATGACATCCCTCACACCATGTTACTGGATACGGGTGCGACGAAGACTATCTTAAGACCCGACGTTATCACATCATCAAAACGCACCGAGCCGACTAAGTGGAGACTGAGGACAGCAACCGGAACATCAGCCACTGTCCATGGTGAAGTTGAGGTGACTATTACAATTGGATCGACCCCCATCAAGCACCGTGCGCTGGTAGCGGAAATAGAGGACGAGCAGAACCGAGGTTATAGTCGACGGAAACCTGAATGGCGCTTTCCAAGATGGGCAAGTCATTATGGTCGAATCTAATACTGACGATCAGAAGATTGGAAGAGAAGTTCTCGTTGGGAAAACGTTGTTGACAGCAAAGAAGGAAATACCAGTCCGCCTAATGAATGTGAAATGTTTCCCTGTCAACGTCAAGAGAGGAACGATCTTGGGAAGCTGCGCCATGGTGTCCTCCATTTCCCGCTAAATAGAAGTAAACGTACAAGAGACGAAAGTCCCGAAGAAGTTGTTGGAAATGGTCATGTTGACGACCCAGGAATTGACTCCAGAGCAAAAGTCAAAAGCAAAGAATCTGATCTGTCGTTATCAAGATGTGTTCGAGGTAGAAAATGGACCTAAGAGAAGAACCGACATCGTCAAACACAAGATAGAGACAGAAGAAGAGAGACCCATCCGTCAAGCTCCAAGGAGGTTACCATTGGCGAAGCGTGAAGAAGCAGAACGCATTATTCGCGAGATGGAAAAAGACAATGTGATTGAGCCATCAAGCAGTCCATGGGCGTCACCGGTGGTGCTTGTGAAGAAGAAGGATGGATCCACACGGTTCTGCGTAGACTATCGATTGCTCAACAACGTCACCAAAAAGGATAACTATCCTCTGCCACGGATTGATGACACCCTGGCTGGTTCAAAGATCTTCTCGACCTTGGATCTAAAGAGTGGTTATTGACAAGTGGAACTAGCGCCCGAAGATCGAGAAAAAACGGCGCTTTCCTTTGGTATGGGTCTATGGCAATTCACGGTGATGCCGTTCGGCTTATGTAATGCCCCAGCGACATTCGAGAGGCTGATGGAGACGGTTCTGAAGGGTCTGTCCTGGGCAACGTGCATGGTATACCTGGACGACATAATTGTGGTGGGGAAAACTTTCGACGACCATCTGAAGAATCTGGAAGGAGTGTTCCAGCGGCTCGCGGAGCTGGACTGAAGCTTGGTCTCAAGAAGTGCCACCTGTTCCAGAAGGAAGTTAATTATCCAGGCTATATTGTTAATGGGAAAGGCATCGCCGTGGACCCAGTAAAGATTCAAGTCGTGAAAGACTGGCCAACTCCCAAGAATAAACACCAGATAAGGAGTTTCCTAGGCCTATGCACTTACTATCGTCGCTATGTTCCCGGATTTGCGGATATCGCTAAACCGCTGACAAAACTCACCGAAGAAGGACGTCCGTTTGAATGGGACCAACACTGCCAAATTAGTCTTGAACAACTAAAACAGTACTTGATAAGTGCTCTTATTCTGAGCTACCCTCTCCCAGAAGGCAAGTTCGTCGTAGACACAGATGCTAGCAACGTTGGTATCGGTGGCGTACTCTCCCAGATACAAGATGGGCAAGAGAAGGTGATCGGTTATTTCAGTAAAGTCCTGTCAAAGCCGGAACGAAATTATTGCGTCACTAGAAGGGAATTGCTAGCCGTGGTAAAGACGGTAGAACACTTCTACAAGTACTAGTACGGCAGGCACTTTCTCTTGAGGACGGACCATGCCGCTTTAAAATGGCTCCTCCGATTCAAGAATCCTGAAGGACAAGTCGCACGATGGATCGAACGACTTCAGGAATACGATTTTGAAATCCAGCATCGGGCCGGAACTAGTCATAGAAATGCCGATGCTCTGTCGAGAAGACCTTGTGCCGAAGACTGTAAGCACTGTAGTCGTCTGGAGGAGAAAGTAGCCACGACTGCGAGGACGGCCGTCGTAGACGACAAATGGCAAGGTCAAGAATTGCGACGAGACCAGGAGAACGATCAGGATTTGAAATTGGTGCTGGAATGGAAAAGTAGGGAGGCAAGGCCTACTTGGGAAGAGATAGCACCGTGTGCACCATCCGTAAAATCGTACTGGGCGCAGTGGGACTCTATAGTGCTGGATCATGGTCTTCTGAAACGAGCCATCGAGAACCAGGAGGGCACGGAACAGAAGACACAGTTACTGATCCCCAAGAATAGGGTGCCCGAAGTTCTGAGGGAACTTCACGATGGTACTTCGGGAGGGCATCTGGGAATCAAGAAGACTATGGAAAAGGTGCGCGAGCGATTCTACTGGGTGAACTGCAAGGAAGACGGAAAGGACTGGTGTAGGAAGTGCGTAGTCTGCTCAGCCAGTAATGGCCCCCACCGACGAGGCAAGGCTCCCATGAAACAGTATAACGAAAGAATTGCCATAGATGTAGCCGGCCCATTTCCACAAACGAATAGTGGAAATAAGTACATCGTCGTGGTGATGGACTACTTTAGCAAGTGGGTTGAAGCATACGCCCTACCAAACTAAGAGGCGATGACTATTGCTGAAGCCCTTGTCCGTGAATGGATCAGTCGATATGGCGCGCCCATGGAGCTCCATTCAAATCAAGGAAGGAACTTCGAATCGGTTTTGTTCAAGAACGTGTGTACTCTGCTCGGCATCCGGAAAACTAGAACCACTGCACTTCACCCGCAGTCGGACGGAATGGTGGAAAGATTCAACAGAACCATCAACCGACATTTGTCCAAAGTAGTCTCCGATCATCAGAGAGACTGGGACACGTACATTCCCCTTTTTCTACTGGCATACCGTTCGTCCGTTCATGAGACAACAGGAGAGACACCAGCGAAAGTGGTATTTGGGAGAGATCCAAGGCTGCCCTGTGACCTGAAGTTCGGCGTGAAGCCCGGTGAAGTTCCTGCCGACGAAGACTATGTTAGCGGCCTACGCAGGAAAATGGACGACATTCACACTCAAGTGCGTCACAATATACAGACGGCCAGCGATCGAATGAAGGAGCATTATGACATCAACGCTCAGAATGGGGGATACCAACCTGGAGCACTGGTCTGGCTTTACAATCCTCAAAGACGTCGAGGTCTATCCCCAAAATTGCAGACATCTTGGGAAGGTCCTTACAAAGTGATGAAACGGATCAACGATGTCATCTATCGCATCAGGAAGATTCTACATGGCAAACCCAAAGTTATCCACTTCAACCGAATGGCTCCTTACAACGGAGAAAAAAATGAAGGGACAGTACAACGGATGCAAGGTTCCGAAGTGAACTTCGAAACCTTCATGTTTCATCACGCCACAGGAAGTAAGGCGCGATTCGGAGTGACCACAGAGAGACAGCAAGACCTTTTTCAAGTGTCACCAGAGTACAGTCTGGCCCACTGTGTGGCAGAAGACCTAAGAATGTCCAAGGGGATAGCCCAAGTCTTTCGGAAGAAATTTGGTCAGGTCGAGGAACTCCTAAGACAGCACCCCATGGTGGGCAAGAGCCTGCAGATCATCCACACGGAGGCGGAACGAAGACGACACGTGTACTACTTAGTCACCAAGAAGATATCAAGCGATAAGCCTGACTATCGCAGTATTTGGGAAGCTTTATGGAGCCTGAGGAGACAGCTGGTAGAAGGCAAGGAAACGAAATTAGCCATTCCTAAATTGGGCTGCGGACTAGACGGACTGGACTGGAGGGTCATTCGAAGCATGATAGAAGTTATCTTCAACGGAACGGGAATTGAAGTCCTAGTCCGCAGTCACCACCCACAGGCAGCTGTCGGCCGTAAGAAAACCGTGGACTGCTATTTCTTCCAGATCGGAAGTTGTAAAAAGGGTCCAGCATGCCGCTTTCGACATCCTCCTTCAAGGCTGTCACAAGGAACGTTGCGAGACGAAACGTTTTTAAGAAGGGGGCAGTGTAATGATCCGTCGACACCCGCCGGCGTCGGATGGTCTCCTGCGTCACAATCGTCAGTCGACGCACTTTAGGCGACAGTCGAGAAGGAGCTGCCGGCAGAATAAACTAGAATAGAGAGTCCGGCTTGTTCCAGGCGATTCCCGAAGAAAGAGCCGGTTTATAAAATGTACGCGGCCGGGGGGTGGAGTCAGTTCGATTAGAATGCAACGTGAGACAGTTCGAAATTAAAAGTGGCCTGTTAAACTTTCGCTCGGCTATTGAAATAAATTACGTATAAGTCTGTAAATAAATTTGTTAAATGTTAGTGTTAAATTAGTTTACTTGTAAATAAATTAGTTATTAACTATTTCGTGTTTTGTTTTAAAATAAAAATTAATGAACCTTTAACAGTGTATAGGGCGAAGTTCAGCAGAAGCTGTTCTTAACACTTAACCCCAGTGAAATCTATTGAAAATTAGATACATAACTATAAGGCGGATACAATATATATTAATCACTTTCAAGAAAGAATCTTTTGATATTTTTGAAGCATTTCAGGGACATACATTTCAATGCATTTGGTGTAGAATTATATAATTTAATTGCATTATAAGAAAAAGATCTCTGGTAGATAGCAGTGGAATGTGCAGGAATAACTAATAACTCGGAAAATCTAGTAGAACGTGAATGTATTTGACAAGATTTTTGCAACTTATTAAAAAGATATGGTGGAGTCTCAGTAAGCAAAATTTTATGGATAAGTGTAATCATATGATATTGCCACATTTGTTTAATAGAAAGTCATCCAGACTAACGAATCCAACCAGTAACATGATCCCATTTCCGTAAATTATAGATAAAACGAATACAATTATTTTGAATTTTTTGCAGCCGATATAAATCCTCATTAGTTAAAGCCGGTCCATAAACTACATCACAATAAGATATTCTAGAAAGAATTAAAGAATCCGAAAGTATAAGTTTTATTTATTCATATAAAGATGCTTTAAAGCATTATAAGAAAATTGAATCAGTGAACTAACATGTTTTTTAAATTTTAGTTCAGAGTCAATAATTAACCCAAGATTTCTACATTCGTCAACAACTTGAAGTTTATGATTATTAATTGTAATATTGACTAAAGTTTTAGCAAGACTTTTTTGCTTCTCTCTGCCAAAAATTATTAATGATGATTTTAACGACTTTAAGTGAAGACCATGAAAATTTGATAATTCAATCACTTTGAGCAAGTCATTATTTATGGAGTCATTGAATTTATCTAATTCAGAAAATGGAAAAGAACAGTAAAGTTGGGTATCATCAGCATATTGATGCAAGTTACAAACAGTAAGAAGTTCATGAAAGTCACTAGTATATATTGATATGTCACATAATTTGTTACTGGAGCTCAATTGTGTTACTTTTTACTATTCTTTTTTCTCTATGTACGCTTTAGATATTTGTTATATGTTTGCAAATATGAGTTATTTTTGCATAAGTCTTGTTGGTCGGCGGAATTGCAATGGAGTTTCGCGAGCTATTCTTCTGTTGATGAGGCCCCAATTAGGGCCGAAATAGCCCTATGCAGAGGATGCTCAGGGGATCCATTGCAATCCAGCCGACTTGCAACAAAAACTTGCAGTTTTGTGATGACACCTTAAATGTCCGCCATCTTGTGGGCAATAGCTTATGAGCACGGTTAGGCAGATCGGATTCCGCTCGCGCTGGCAAGAGCGTCACATCTAAGTGCACTCGAGACGAGAATAGCAATAATTGCATGCATAATTTGCAATAGCAAAGAACATTTAGTGTTTAATTTAATTTATTTAATTTTTAATTTAATTCGAAAATACGAAATTTTGTTTAAATTTAACAATTTCTTATGCGATGAAATTAAAATTTCGTCCGACGTTTATGGAGAAATGAGCCAGCGCAGTGATCGGACATAAACATGCACAGTATAAGCGGCAACCCAGGCGGACTGTTGTAAGAGGAATCTTACCCTCCTAACGCTGCTTATGAGACAGCAGCTTTCGTTGTTATTTGCTATTTTCGCACAGCTTCAGGTCAGGAATCAGTCGTTAAAATTAAAAATGAAATTTGCGAAATTTTTAATTTTTTTAATATAATTCCGAAAGTATGAGTTAGTTTCTAAAATTTGATGGAGCGGCTTTGACCAAATCTGTATCTTTTATAACAGAGATCTCCATGCTGGGAATATTATCTCAAATACACTGTATTTTCTGTATTTGTTTTTAATTCATGATATTTAGTATTTCATTTAGTATTAATAATTACTGATAATATTTTATGCACACATTCTCTTTACGTTAATTTCAAAATTAGTAGCTAAATCACGTAATTATTGATTTTGTCAAAGCAACTAATCAAGCTCGAGAAACATCAAGTACTGTAATACATATTTAATTGATTTAAAACTTGTTTTATTTTCACACGAGCAAGAGCCTCCCTAAAATTAATTACACACATATTTTATACATTTACACCAGCAGTAATGGTAGCAACTCAAACTTGTTAAGGTGAATATTAGAAGTATCACTAAAAAGAATAAAAAGCGAGGTTATAACAACTTCTTATTCTTGTTGTGAAGCAAACTTTATATTCGCCATGATGGTTGGCACAGCTGATATATTTTTGAAGTTATTCACATATTTTAATGAGGTACTTGCGTATATTGCAATAAACAATTTTATTTTTTCTTTCTCTAAAAGTCAACATTGAATTATTATTTCGAAAAAAGTATCAGTCGGAAAATATTATCAAGGAGCAGAGAAACGGACTCCTCACAATTTTCTGCTAAAAATATTGTTCGGAAAGAACCTACAAATTACATCTTCTCACTTACAAATATTTACTAATGTGTTACTAAATTCTGCCCAAAAGAAAACTTAAGAGACCCTTCATAGGGAGGTGCTCAAAAAGTTAGCCCCTGAGAAATTAATTTTTAAAAATGGTATTTAAAGATAAATTACAAATTACTACTTCATGATTACAAAAACTTACAAATAGCTTACTAATTGATAACAAAGAAATAAATTATTTCGAATAGTTAGGGGCGCCCGAGAAGTTAACTCCAAAATAATTACATTCGTTTTTTTTCTGAACAACGATCTTACAAATTATTAACTTACGATCATAAGTAATTACAAATTTATTACTAATTGCTACATAAATGTAAGTTAATGAACTGATAATGTGGTGGCCAAATTCACAGCCTAGGGCATCGACTGAAAAAAAAAATCGGTTGCGTTATCTTTAGCGGTTTAGAAATTACGAATTTTTGAACTTAACCTTGCATCTGGGAATTTTTCAGAAAAAATTGACGCACATCAAACAATATGACAGATATGTGAAAATGACTCAAGTGAATTTAACGTAGAACTTAGTTTAGAAATCAAAAATGAAATCAAAATGGGGGGTTCTATTTAAAAAAAAATAACCTTGATGTTTTTATAAAATTTGGATACCCTGTATATAAACGAAAATATTTTTAAAATATGCAAGAGAAGCGCACCTATTATATAAAAAAATATTAAGTCGATACTTGGAATAGCAAAAAAGTTATGGAACTTTTACGGAGTAGGGATTGTAATACCGGTAAACCGCAAAAAATGCCTTTCTATCTTTACCGGTAATTTGCCAATTTTTTACCGGTAATTCGATAAATTACGTATGCGTTTTCTACTTGCGCTTAGTTTTTTCAAGTTAAAATAATGCATAGTTTCCAAGCAAAAGCTATTCTTAGAAAATGCAAGTACTCCTTTCGACAATTTTTTTCACTAAGAAAAATTAGATTAATAGTAATTGTAAAACAATAGTCGTTTGATGTAACTTCCTTTCTACAACATATAGTTTTTTGACAATTTATAATAATTCCTGTAGAAGTAAAATTAATTTAAAAATTCACTTCTGAGGTGGTTTAAAGCAGTACATTGACAATACGTCCGGGACGTCATTGCGTCCAGGATGTCATGCGTTCGTATAAACTCGTCAGAAGGTAGGCGGAGTTTTTAAAAATTTCATTATTTCGCATGCGCTTAGTACGATTTGGTTAAATTCTCTCTGCAAAAAACCTGCTGTTCGACCCGATGAGTTGATACACCGCACCGGTGAGAATCAAAGGTTTTTATTATGTATTTATTACTTCATCCACAAAGTCGAGCAAAAAGGCCAAGTTCGGCGGCGGCGCGGCGCGGCATCATAAAATCTCGTAAACAGTTCTTTCTTGCGTGCTAATTGGAGAATTGTGTTTTTTTATACTGTCGGCATTTTTTAATGAATTTTATTTAATTTTAATTGCACTTTATCTTGCAGGTTCGTTTTTCGTAAATATACATTGCGTTTACCCAACGCCCACTTCACATAGGCCGAAATTAGATAGTGGGGAACATCGAGATTTCGGGGGACTCCAAGATTTTCGGGGGACTCGGTCAGTACGCGTCTCGCCGTTGAACTGTTAGCGCGTACGTAAATGGGCTTACTGATTAATTTAAAGTGGTCACTTCATGTTCAGTACGGCAGTGTGAAAGTAACTCATCTGTTTTAATTATGTATTATTATCACATCTCGTATTTAATTATTAAGAGAACTTATTTTTTAACATTATTAAAAATTTCCTTTTTTTAAGAATCATAGTAGTTCTCGCTGCGACTCCTAGACAATAGTAGTTAGAACTATTATGTATTATGTACGCTAACTCTGCTATATCATTCATATTTCCAATTGTTTCAAATGATTTATTTCTTTTTTTAATTTAAAGATATTGGAAACAACAAAAATAATTAAGTACATTATTTTTAAACTCGTGCTCGTGAGTTTACATAATTATATTCCACACACCTGCATTGTATATATTTTAACATGTTGGAATTAGTTTTATGAATATATTTAATTTTACAATAATAAATTTATGGTCAACTCTGACTCCGCATTACACATTCGGCATTAGATAAATAATATGTCGGGTAACGGCGCGGCGCGCGCGGCATTGTCTCAAGTTCTCGGGGTATTCTCCCACTGCTTTGAGCAGGCCTATTATTCAGTGGGCGTTGGTTTACCACATACCTTTTCGGTCGCATTGAAGGCTGAAGAATGCCTGCGCAAGAGAGCACTGTATTTACGGACATTTTTGAGTATTTTTGAACTACTGATTTTTTCCGTTTGCATGCCGTACACGGAAAAAAAATATCAAAGCTCGAAAATTATCAACAAATTTAAAATATTGTGTTTTATTTATTTTACCGTAAATAAATGAAAGATACTTTTTTTGGTGTGTCAAGTAAACTTATAAATGGCTGAGAGTCGTACAAAACATAGTAAACACTTTATTAGCTGCTTTCTTTCGTTTGATCCAAACGCAACATAACGCGTTTGGATTCAAAGATGGGTGCTTTCTTGCAAATGGATCTTCGTGAAATTTCAATCTCGATCGGTAATTCCATTCCCCGTTTCAATCTTCCAATTTTACGATTCCTTTGGATTGAAATGCGTTCAGATCGAGAGCGGGTAACGAAAAATTGTTCGAATTACGATTCAAACTTTTCAGCGAAAGAAAGCGGCTATTAAAAACAATGAAAACAATACAATTTATACATATAAGTGCGAGTTATTTTATTATGCCTGACGCGTATACAGAAATCGCCATGAAAACTTTTCCTGCGTTACAAATTTGAAGAATTAATAAAAGAGGTTTCCGACGGCAGAATAAATTCGACTCTAGGCGTCTTAAGACTGATATATCGCATAAAAGAACGACGAACGTGTTATTCTGATGTTTTACAATATCTTTCTGATGATCAAGACAGAACAAATTCGAGTGACGAAGACTACAGAATTTTCAACAAAACCAACAAAGCTATGATAATTACAAAGATCATCGTTGAATTAATTGAACGCTTACATAATAAAAATGAAACGGAAATAGTAAGCAATTCTGATATTTCTGATTCCGTAAGTTCAATTCCTTCGACGAATACATTATTATCAATGAAAGAGACACGTCATTTCCTAATAAAGGCGAAAACCGCATACCATGAAGAATCAACTCTCATCGAAAAGGCTACTAAAAATCTAAATCAAATAATCAAAAAAGAAATGACATATTTTCAGGGAGAAAAAATAAGGGGAAAATATATACAAATGGCATATGATTTTTTACTAACTACTCGATCAACAAGTGTTGAATCCGAAAGAGCTTTTTCCACGGCTAGATTATTTTCTAAAAAAAAATGAGGTCGCAATTAGGAGATAAAAGCTCAGATAAATTATGTTTTTTGCGTTCTTACTTTTTAAAAAGAGTTTAAATTAAATATTGTCAACTGTTTGATAATACACAGGGTGCTTCATTGGGATGGATTTCTTCAATAGCTCTTTAACTATTGATTACAAAAGAAAGTATCTTGTATAAAAGTTATCGATTGTACATTAGTAAATTATTTTGGAATACACAGCATGTTCCATAAGTGAGTTATCCACCAAACTTATACTTTTTTAAACGGAATGTATATATTTTTATTTTACATCTCGATAGATCTGTTAAAACTAAGCATTTTTTATTAAAAAACTATGGCTCTAAATCAAAGCAATCACAATCTACAGCCATTCAATTGCATGAAAAGGCTGAAATGTAGAAGTTTTTTATTCATAATTAGCGGTCAAAAAAATTATTTCTACTGTGCAATTTAGTGATGAGCAAAGTAGCGATTTTTTAATAACGCCGCTATCCGTGATCGCTATTTTGAAATAGCGGCGATTTTAAACTGCTATTGCGATCGCAGGTTGAAAGCTTAACGTCTATACGAATAACAAGTAAATACGAGCATGTGCGATGGATGTTGATGGATGGCGGGAATAACGACCAACTCTGACTTGAATCAATTAACTGTGTTTGGATCTAGATCCAGGTCCTGTTCAAAAAAAACTACCAAGAAAACAGTAAATAAAAAACTAACTACGCTTAAAATCCAGTTAAAAATCATTGCGGTAAGATATTTCGCTGAACGTAAAGAAATCGATCAGGCGATATTTACTAGCAGTGTTCCGATCCGCTTCAAATCGCGGTTTTGTAATCGCCGTTATTTCAATACCAGTGCAACTGGCGTTATCAGCGATTTGGTAATAGCGGCGATTAAATAACCAGTAGCGAAATATTACTCATCGTCATCACTATTGTGCATGACTAATTACAAATAAAATATATTTAAATGGAACGCCCTGTAAATTTAGACATATTTGAATAGCTCGTCAAGTTGTATTTCTAACGTATGTAAAATGTATTGGTCTAAAGACTCTAAAGCTTATGGATTTCGAGATATCTGCACTCGAAGTTACAATTTCTAAGAAAATAAACAAAACAAAAAGGGCAAAATCATAATTATCTATTAAATCTAAACGAAATAATAGCTTTTATAAGTAATCTGAGTATATAAAACAAAGTAATTGCTAAAATACAAACAAAATCCTACAAAATGTAATTTTAACACTACAAAGATACTTTCTCATATTTAACACCAAAGGATTATCCATGATACTAGTAGGTATTTAAATTTTGAAAAAAATTTTCTCGAAAAGAAGCCTCGAGTCACTATAAATTGTAGGTTAAATTCCCAGATCTGTTTATTAATTAATCATCACAGTAACAAAGTTGACTAAAGTTGATTAGTTGACATGTTTCGGAACAAATTCCATTATCATTATCCAGTTTAGAAATGGCTACGTTTGCGGATTCGACTTAAATAGTTTTGATAATGGAATTTGTTCCGAAACATGTCAACTAGTCAACTTTAGTCACTCCTGATTTTAATTAAAATGTTAAAATGTAAAAATTATGAAATATCTCCTGAGCCGTCAGAAATTGGTATAGGGAAGTGTATAGCTAATTGAAAGATAATTTTATGGAGCATCTAACGACGATATAAAAATAACACCGTTCCATTTAAAAAACAAAAGTTATTGCCCTTCAATTGTTGTCAAAATGGAAATAGTTTTACTAGATCCCCTGTTTAATGAAAAGTAAATTTTGTTATTGCGATAGATACCTTCCACTTAGCTTCTAACAGCACCACAATATCTGCTTTCTAACTACCTTCTTTGATGAGATATTAATTGTAAAAGTTATATCCGTATTTTCCACAAACCAAAAACAAAGCTTAATATCTTAAAAACCATAGGACTTACGTATAGAGAACCCTTATCAAACTTACCCTAAAATAACCTGATAAGCTCAAATTCGTTACAAAATATAGGGTGTTCCATTTAAAATAACGAAGTAACACATCGTACAGCCAAACTGGGACATCCTGTATATTCGAAAATAATTTTAAATTATGCGGAGCTTGAAAGGATGAAACTTTAGTATAAAACATTTTTCCATATTTTCAACAGGAACGGCGTTAATGAAGAAACCCGGTTAAATGCCACAGACTGTATATTTTTATACTTATTAGGTCCACACTGAGCACCGACATCATTCAAACGACCCGAGGTCGTACGTCGCGCATCCCGAGGCCATGCTCTCCGTATGCAGCTTAACACGTTTATTATGGAAGATCAAATTTTACAAGCTTTAGTCTGAGTAAATAAAACGCTTATGACATATAAGGCGTTTTTATCTAAGCATACTACATTTTTGGGTAAATTTATAATTAATTAACATTTATAATTAATTATATAATTACAAACGAATTTACACAGAATTTTTTGTAAATTTTTCTGTAATCTGATCGCGATTTGATCAAAAATTGTAAACATAATATCGACGCGACGTTTAAAACAGCTTATTTAATAAAGTTCTTTGTCTCCGTGCAGCATCGATAGGCGCAAATGCAATCAGTTGCCCGATTATCAGATTGGTTAAATACTAATTATATCAATACATGGATCGGAATTATTTACACCATTATTATCGAATTTATTACTCTTTAGTTCTTATTTCATACGCAATTCCAATTATTTTAGAAATTACTAATAATTATAAGGCTTAAAGAAATATAATTCAGACTTCTGTTCCCAGCTGCTAAACGTGGAATAAAACGAAATTGAGATGAGTCAAGGTCGTACTGTGTGCAGACAAGAAGTCAATAAAATAATAATTATAAAATTTATAGGCCTATTATACTGCTGTGTTTATAAAACATGGCGTCGTATTTCCTACGCAGTGCCGCAGCTTGGTTTTGGGGTAAATTTTTAATTAATTATAAACTGTTCAAAATAATTTTTTTAACATTTTTCCCATACGCTCGGATATCGCTTCTTATCGTGGTTTCATTTTGTCGGGTTAATTAACAATCACCCTGTATAATTATTACAAAAATTTTGTTGCATGTCGGTTTTGATTGTACTGGATTCCTCGAGTATCCACTATATAGTTGTTTCGGCCCTATTTGCGGCCTCCTCAGCAAAAGCGTAGCTTGAGAACTTCACTGCAATCAAACCGACCCGTTCTAGATGAATAGTTTAGGTTACGACATCCTGCGCCTTAAGTGGGATGACTTATTAAGCAGCAAACTTGTTGCAATTTGTCAAATATTACACGATGTTAGGACTAAAGGCGGCCACACATTACATGGCAAACTAGGCGAATGTCGAACGTTGGTGATGTGTACAGTTTTCCAAACGTTTGTCAAATAATGTGTACGCATTTAAGTGTCTCATTTATCGACTTCTGTCGGAACGTATACGAATGCAAATGTTGGAAGGAGTTTGACAAATGCTCTACCATACACACTATTCAGCGAACCTTCACACATCACAAACGTTTGGCTAGTTTGCCATGTAATGTATGGCCGTCTTAAAAGCGGTCGCAGGATCTCGCGACCTAAACTGTTTATTACTAATAATTATTATTAGACTTCGGAAACAATTATTTCTCATCATTTGCATCATAAACCGTTTTCAACGAAACGGAACAAACAGAAATATCTCCTTTTTAATTCCTGCGAAAAGGTGTTTTCATTCCCCCCACAATGTCTTAAAAACGAATCATACAAGTGTATTTAGATAAAAATTACATACCTGATGTAATGGTTGATGCATCAGTGGAGTAGAATGATGCTGTTGGTGCGGAGCCATCGTTGGAATATAGACTTGCGGACCATACCCCGTACCGCTGGGTGCTAAACCTGCGTTTTGGCTGCCGTGTAATGCCCCAGAAAATGGTGGTGGTGTCCCAGAATGAAATCCTTGTTTATCGTAAGACTAAAACCACGAATAAATTATACCAAGGGAATTAGCACGGGAACGTAGAAACTTACGCTGACTTTTCCAATGGCCGCGTGAGACTTTCCATACATGGCCGACAGATCGTTGCCGGTCGAACCTGTCGATGATGTATTAGCACCCGTGCTTTTATTCTGACCTTGTGCATTACCGTAGGCTCCTTTGTAATCCTGTGATTGACTTAATGCATCATAACCGGAGCCGTACCCCGAACCATATGTTCCAGGCTTTGGATACTGAGTACTGTTGCTTGATCCATGCGCATTTGTTGCTGCGGGAAGTTGCTACAAAAAAGGACGTATTTTGTGATCATGTTTTAACCGTGAAGCCTCAGAATACTAATCAAATCAAGAGGAATAAAACAAGCAAATTTACATTTTGAAATAAAAGTATGAGAAATTTGTGAAAAAAAAGAAATAACAAAAATTTGTGTTACTTACAGAATATACGGCACCAAACTGATAGCTCTGCATAGGATTATATGGGGCTGCAAAAAAGTAAGGGCCAGCAGTTTGTGCAAGCATGGGCTGCGCTTGATGGCCCTGCGTCAACGTGCTGGTTTGCTGTGATAGCGTTGAAGGTACTGGTGATGCATTGTTGTCACCACGTGTAAACCGACCGTCTGACATAGAATAGGTGGCTAAAGTACCATCTCGTACAGCAGCCAGCGTTGTCGGTGTCTGGTAACTCATTTCGTAGAAGGGAGTTGTCTAAGCACATTTAATTAAGAATATCTGAAACTAAAATAAAATCTCAAGCCATACCATATGGGGTATCCTCTGTTGTAACAATTGCACATCCTCATAGGAATAAATCGGGGGCTGAAAATACGGGATGCCTTGCCCCATGATGTACGGTGTACTCATTACAGGTGTTACGCCAGGTGGAATATTCGAAACAACGCTGCTCGAATTCTTGGCTGCATAAAAAATTTTCCTTTTTTATTTATAACAATTTCCAAACACATAGATAAAGAGAGACTTTTTCTTATTTTTGAAACAAATGGTTACAATTTGAGATAAACTATAAAAAGCTTTTAAAAAATGATTTTTGTTTCATTACCTAAAGTTGTGGCAGCCTTGGTGCCTGTTGCCGTAGTCTGCGTAAGAGAGAGGCCAGAAGCTGCAGTACTAACACTTGTAGTAGACGTCGGTGTACTATTAACTGAAGTAGTACTATCGTAAGTGCTATCCTTGACGAGTTTATGATTACCACTTGAATTGTAACTGTTGTACTGCGGCGTAGCTGCTGATGCGTTTCCAAAGTTCGAACTATTATTCAATCCTAACAAACATTAAAAAATGCAGGTTTCACGAATTGTCAGCTTGGTTTAGGCAATTTCTACGAATGGAAGGAAATAAACGATTCGTGTTTAACAGAGAGAATTTATCCTCGTTTATTATTTCAAGCATATCGGCCTAATACCGTTATAGATATACTATAACTCTGTTTATCTCCCTTTATTGCTGCGTGTTCGGGCGAGGCTAGAAAACGTACTTTAATTCGAGTGTACACCTGTTGACGTCACAAGCCACATACAAGTATCCGTGAACGAAGCCCGATATATCTATTTGATATTTAAGCGTCGAATCTATTGATAATTGTAACAACTTGAATGCGTTACATATCCCTGGCGATATGTACTCTATATTACTGATATGCGACGACAAAATCTGACGATTATTCCCTCTATGCGGAAAGCATAACTTTGTTGACAACCTTGTTTATTTTGACAACATAAATAATTTTCACTTCTGACGAAGCAGTCGAACGACTGCGAAACGTAAAGTGTGTAATTGCGCGATTTAGTGTCCGCTTAGAAGATTTTGTGATTTAAATTTTGTCGTAGGAAACATTTAAAAACACCTATATTAGAGTGTCCCTTATACAAGGAAAAAAATTTTTTTTTTTTACAAAATCCGATACGCATACTCGTTAATGAAATTACGGATAACGGTAATCCGTGTCGAATTGAAGTCAAAGTCGTAATACTGAGTGTAAGTGTTAAGGTAAAGTTTCAAATTTCGTGCAGTTTCAGGAAAACAAAATCAAAATTTATTTAACACGTTAATCGCCACGTGAACCGAGGTTTTTGTCTCAAATTCAAGTTGGGTTCTCGCCCTGAGACCCGCGGTATGGGCTTCAAATCTTAATTCCATTGTAGAGCCTGTGAACGCTCGTCGGGTTCACGCAATGCATTGTAGCTTATGGAACATTAATAAGTGAGGCTCGGCCGTCTCTAAAATGTTCGGACCCCGAACTTTTTTTCATATGTTGGGAAATAATGCAAATTAATCATGAATAATATAAAATTGGGTTTATTATTCTATCGGGTGTACATTTTGTAATAATGGAGTTAAATGCATAAATTTTATTTTTATTCATCGGAAAGAAATTAATTCCATAACTTATTTAGACTTTTTGTTCTTCTTCGTAATTACCACTTATTTTACTACTTATTCTGGATACAACTGATTTATGCTCAATACAGAAACGCACTGGCACTGATGCCACTAATACGCGTTGTAATCATGCATGTACAAGAGAAGTTAAAACTTGTAAAGTGCGAGAATTGTCTTGTGAGTCTCATGACCTATACTGTGGAGACGCTCTGAGACCCACACGCCGAGTCTCATTTTGAAAATTTTTTTTTAAGGTAAACCTTACTGAAATGCTCTTACACAACTACCTACTCTTTTTTGAACATAGATTGTATGAAATATAAGAAAAACTTAAAGGGGCCAGGGGTTCATATATTTTTAGTACATTTGGGCGATTAACGTGTTAAATAGTGAATTAACAAACATTTTACATTAAACAAAGTAATTACTGGAGATGGGGATATTTTCGTTTCATATTTCGTGTCTTTTTTACAATCGGGGTATATCTCTCTGTGTTCTTGTACGCAACGAAGTATAAGCAGAAATTTAGTAATGCCCACTAAAAATATATCTTTTATGGAACTTCGTAATTTCGTGGACATGATGCTTGTTACGAACTACAATACTTGTTGCGTTCGAAAATTATACGTCGGATGTATCTGGAACATATGATCTCATCTTTCTCACTCACAATTTTTAACCAATTTTGTATCTCGCTCATCCGTTTAAAAAATCTTGAGTTTACAATGTTTCCATGACAACAGGCGATCTTTTCATACCCTACTTAAATGTGGGATGTGAAAAGATCGCTAGTTGTCATGGAAATAATATAAACATAAAATTTTTTAAACTGATGAGCGAGATACAAAATGGGTTAAAAATTGTGAGTGAGAAAGATGAGATCATATTTCAGATGCATCCGACGTATAATCTTCGAACGCAACAACTGATTGAACGCGATATTATCACGATATGACTGGGAATAGTAGGGTCTCTATCAATCGTGAACCAACAGGGACATTGTGCAAGTCTTAACATATTTCGATGCGATTCGGCAGGCATTAATGCAATCCAAATAATAAGAAACTCCATTTGTGAGTGTTTTAACATAAAATGACAAAAATGAGAAGGTATGCGTTACAAAAAAGTCGAAAAATAAGGGACATCCTAACCTATATACATAACTTTTTATGCTGAAAACGAATATACACGTTTCCACTTACATGCCTCCCGTGATATGTACCGCATAGTAGTATTTTATTACTGTTGTGCGTTATACGTTGGCGATATGTAGGGACATATTTGGATTTGAAGTTATATGCGCAAGTTATAACCTCAGTTGTTAGTGGTACGCAATATTACAGCGTAATCTTCGACAATGACATCCACAGCAAACAAATTTTATAGAATTGGCGCGAGTAAAGTTACCGGACGCTGATAATGTGACTATTTCGTCTTGCAGTCTTTCCAATTTGCCTCAAAATACTACGTCTTTTGTGAAAATTTCGTAGCAAATTCCTACTGAACAACGTGACGGCCAGGAGGAGACTACAACCCTCGATGCGCAGGAAACTGTGCCTGATTTAGATCCTTTTGATAGTGATGATTCCGTAGCCGATCGTACTTTTGAACCGTCGACATGTGAACATGTATCTTCGACAGAAGAGGAATCGTCTACTGACATTGAAAGCAAATCTAACAGCAGTACTGAAATTGATAAAGAAGATATGAGACTGCAAATGGTAAGCAAAATAAAAATATTGTTACAACAACAAAACATGGGGTGATGTCAGGAGCATGCCATGTCCATTTCAATGTTCCCTGAAAATTGCAATCTCGGTTCAATTATGTCGCAAATATAAAGTGTCCTGCTGACATTTTTTATTATTTTTTAAATGATGAGATTTTGGAGCTCATAGTTAGTGAAACTAATCGTTACGCTATTGAACAAATAAGCAAAGGTCACGCTAACAAATCAAGAGTAAAGATCTGGAACGACACAAACAAAAATGAAATTCGTAAATTTTTTGCTGTTTTGCTTGCCATGGGATTCACCAAGGTACCATTCATAAACTTGTACTGATCTAAAGATAAAATGTTCCATAATGAATTTATATCTTCAACAATGCCTCGTGATAGGTTTTGTTGTTATTAAAATGTATTCATTTCTCTAATAATGAGGAAACAACTTGGTGAAAGACTAAACAAAATACGTATCACAAAATCTTTTAAGCGGACACTAAATCGCGCACTATAACACTTTACGTTTCACCGTCGTTCGACAGCTTCGTCAGAAGTGAAAAATATGTTGTCAACATATGTTGTCAAAATATGTTGTCAACATATTTTTCACTTCTGACGAAGCTGTCGAACGACGGTGAAACGTAAAGTGTTATAGTGCGCGATTTAGTGTCCGCTTAAAAGATTTTGTGATACAAATTTCATCGGACAAGAACCAACTGTAAATAAACAAAATACAAAAATTAACGTCCATTTTGGTGTAAAACTACAATAATATTCTATGTCCTGGCAGAGTTTTAACAATTGATGAAACAATGGTACCTTTTAGAGGGAGACTGCAATTTAAGCAGTACATCCCCAATAAAACTCATAAATATGGCATAAAACTATACAGGGTGAATCATAATTAGGAGTAAACATTTTAACCAAAGCTTATTTAGGCTAAAACAAAGCAATTTAACTTAATACATCTTAGTACCAAAATGCTCCCTTAAAAAGATACGGGCTATTAAAAAAAATATTTCCGTTTACATTCGTGACTATACTTGGAAGGTGACTATTCGATTATTTTGAAAATACATTATATTAAACACAAAGGGTACTAGATTTTAAAAATTCAAATGTTTACTTTCCGAATGATAAAGAAACATGTTTTCATTAATACCCTGTATCTTTTTAAGAGAGCATTTTGGTGCTAAGATATATTACGTTAATTGCTTCGTTTTGACCTAAAGAAACTCTGATAACAATTTTTACACCTAATTATGACTCATGCTTTATTAACTGTATTCGCCTAATGGATACACGTTCAACACAAAAGTTTATTCTGGTAAAGGTGATACAACACCTGGTCATTCACATGCAATCGTAGTAAAACTTCTGGACGTGATTGAATCTAAAGCAGGAAGAATTCTCTTTGGGGACAATTTCTATTCGAGTATACCTTTGGTGGAAGCATTGTTCAAGGAAAAAATGATTTATTGTGGAACACTGAGGAACAACAGGAAAGGAATACCAAAGGAAATGAATAAAAAGTTGAAAAAGCGAGAAGTAATTGGGAAGGAGTGCAATGGAATTAAAATCATGAAATGGTTTGATAAGCGGCCTGTGCTGATGATATCTAGTGATCCCAGTCAAGGAACAACACTAGTAAATACTGCTAATAATTTATTACATATAACGCGTATTTTATATCGTATTTCACAAGTTTGCATTTTAGAAAAAACCAACAGAAATGGTGTTGAGATTCGTAAACCAAAACGTGTCATCGATTATAACAGGGCAAAAAAGGGGGTAGATTACAGTGATCCAATGTCTAATAATAATAAATATGTAACTTTTATATTTTGAAATAAAAAGCATGTTGTTAGCAATGCGTACCCATGTTTCATTGCTTCGTTGCGATACAAGTCGTTGGTGATATGTGTTGAGTTACGAACGCGAGAGGATGTAGATTACTTCTTTATTAATACGATTCTTAATACAAAGTGACTTAGAAATACACCTTTTCAATCACAGAGAGAGGAATTTCGAAACTAACGTACATATCCCCGAGGATATGTAACGCTTCTTGAAGAAGTATGCTTACATATCTTCGGCGATATGTAACGCAATGAAAGACGAGGTATTATTTTTTAGCGCCGCAGTTAATGCCTAGTTTACACGAGCCTAGTACTTGTCCATTAGTGTTTGTCATTAGTACTAAGCTGACTCAGTGACAAGTGGCAAGTATTCGTTTACACGGTAGTGAAAGTAAAAACAATTAGTAGTAAGAATTCCGTTCAGAATGGAGCGTCGCCGCCGCGTTTTTTTTGAGAAATTTGTTGATACACTATTCAAACATTATTTTATCATCGATGATAGAAATACTTGAAGAAGAATCTATACGATGCCATAATGCCTTATATTAAAACGGAAGAATAACTTAATAAATACCTGAATTAATATTAAGTTAAATATTATATTATTTAATATTAAAAACATACTGTTTAAAAGAAAGAAAAACAAACAATCAATGAATTGCACGTGCTCACTCGTCACCAAGCACCTGTTGTGGCTGTTTACACGACGCAACAAGCGACAACTGCGTAGTAGAATCGTGGTGGGGGGAGATACTTGTCACTTAGTAAATAGGAAGGCATCCTATTCACTTGCACTTGCACAGTGAGATGACAAGCACTAATGACAAGTACTAAGCTCGTATAAAGTAGGCATAAGATGTTAAGAACTTTTATATAACTTTCTCCTTTTAGCTGTCGTGGAAGAGTTGTTCCTCTCTCAGTCGGTCACGTTGTGTTCTTAACTCATGAGTTAAGAATCTGTAGATTGCTCAGATCGGCGTAAAAATATGACGTTTACTACTTAGAATTACAGGGTGATTGAAATTCGAGGGTCAGCATGGGGATTTCGTTTGTTATAAGAGATAGAGAATCAGTTAAATGGCAACAAAGTTTCCAAATTTCATGCTAATTAATAATCTGTTAAGAAATTTGAAACAACTCCAACGGTTTCTTCACAATCGGAGAAAAATTAAGAATTGCAATTTTCAAAAATCGAACATAACTTCGTTATTTATAATTTTTTTTTTTTTCAAAATCTGTGAAAACATTTCTGAAGCAACTTTGTACGTTTGATTGAATGCTGAGCGTATTTTATTTCAGGAGCAATTCGTTTTTGTTTTTCCACAGCCAACTTTACTTTTTCTTATGGGCCCGATTTTTGTTGTTTAGACAGGTAGATCGCACATTTCCTTCTGAATTCATTGGTATGCCATACTTGCTATTTTCTTTCCATTTTCATTGGGAAATTTTGAAAAAACCGAAATTAAATTATGTGCACACATTAAGTTAGCTTAGGCCCAGTTGTACAATTCGAGTTTAATTTTAAACGAAACTTAAACCCATAGCAACGTCCATTACAACCATGTTATTGTGAAGGGTTTAAGTTTTGATTTAACGTTAAACTCGAATTGTACAACTGGGCCTAAGGTTCACACATTAAGAGCCGATATTTCAATCACAAGTTAACTTTAACTGTCAGTTTATTCCCATGGTAACAATTATGGAAACAATTATTCCTATGGCAATAAACTGAAGGTTAAAGTTAACTTGTGATTGAAATATCCGCCCTTAGTTAGCTTAAGTTCAGTTGTATGCTGCCTAGCCAAGGAAACGTATACCTTCGTTTAATTGATCTTTAAATACAGAATGGCGTATCCAAATGAAAAAAAAAAAAAAAACCTAATATGTTGCGCATTTTTCATTGTCACAATGAAATTCACTAGCGTAACTAACGCGTGATCAATATCTTTTCTAATCAAGTGACCTATGAAAAAAAATTATGTCTTTGTTTGGTTCATTATTTCAAATGCCATTTGAATTATTTTTATTGCAATCCTATCGTTTTGTATAGGAATGCAATATAAATATGTAATTCAAGTGGCATTTGAAATAATTAACTAATAAAAGACATATGATTTTATTTCCATAGGTCACTTGATTAGAAAAGATATTGATCACTTGTTATAATACGCTACGTCCCTCCGCAACTGAACTTGTTGCGCCTAGAATGATCTCGAATCACTATTTTCTTCCTCGTCGCGGGGCGTTATTTACGCTAGTGATGAAATTCCATTACAAGTGCTCAGCGGCTTTTAGAAACTTATCCAGAAATAACTCAACCAAGTATTAAATATTAGATAAAGTTGGATAACAACAATTTGATTCAAAATGATACAACATATGCGGTAACGTATTGCGAAAAATGGAAATGACTTCGAACAAATGCTCTGATTTTCTTTCTGTATTCTATTTCTGTACATTCTCTTCGAGTTTCAAATGTTCCATCGATCTCATCCATCTCATTCGATTCCAAAGAAATAAATATTCTCTGTGATTAGTAATACTAACAGCTAATTCAGTTGCAATTGCTCGAATGCTGATTCCGTCTTGCAATCGCGGTTGAATTATTGCCTTCTGAATTGCATTTAATTCGGGTATTTTTATTTGTTTATGTCAAAATGAACATTAATACCAAAGTGTCAAAAGTTCATTCTGAAGCACGCTTCAATTAACTAAAATTAGGGTCCTTTAAATTTAAAGTGACTTTAACCTATAAAAACACATTAGTTTTCCTATGCTTAAAGTGACTTTAAATTAAAGTCTCTTTTAGCACTATTATGAAAACGGCCCTTAGAATGTATGAATTATTAAATTATCTCCGGATAGGTTTCTAAATATCATTGAGCATTTTTAATGGAATTTTGTGACAAATAAAATATGCCCAACATATCAAGTTTTTCTTCACTTGAATACGCCATTCTGCATTTAATGACAGACCAATTACACAAAGGTATATGTTTCCTTGGCTACGCAATATACATGGCTATACAAATGAACCTAAGCTAACTTAATGAGTGCACATGAATTTATTTTCAGTTCTTTTTCAAAATTTCTCAATGAAAATTAAAACAAAATAGCAAGTGTTGCCACGCCAACGAATTCATAAGGAAATGTGCTATCTATCTGTCTAAACAACACAAATTGGGCCCATAAGAAAAAATGAAGTTGGCTCTGAAAAAACAAGAATAAATCGCTCCAGAAATAAAGTACATTCGACATTTAATCAAGTGCAAAAAGTTGATTTAGGAATGTCTTTCACAGATTTTGAAAAAGGTAAACAAAGAAGTTATGTTAGATTTTCGAAAATCGCAATTTCTAGTTTTTCTCCGATTGTGAAGAAACCGTTCGAGATATTTCAAATTTCTCAACAGATTATATTAATTAGTATGAAATTTAGCAACTCTGCTTCCATTTAACCGATTCTCTATCTCTTATAATAAGCGAAATCCCCATGCGGGCCCCCGAATTTCAATCAGCCTGTTTAGTCGAAATAATTTTTCAAGTACAGCACATCAGCTTTTAAATATTTACATACATGTTCCAAATTAATATATCGATGTGGTGCTTTGTCCCCCAGTACACAAGTACAAGTAAAAAAATTTATTAAAAATTAATTAAAGGTTTTCCGTCATGAAAATTGTATCACAAACTTTTTTAAACGGACACTAAATGGCGCACAAATACTTAACGTTTCGCAGTCGTTCGACAGCTTCGTCAGAACGACTGCGAAACGTTAAGTGTTATAGTGCGCCATTTAGTGTCCGTTTAAAAGAGTTTGTGATATAAAAAAATACCTAAATACCAACCGACTATTAAGAAAGTACCAATGTGGATGTGTTTACCTGTTTTTTACATACTAGATCAAAATGTGCCTACATGTATCGGGCTTGTGACGTCACAACGCGTCTTACGATTCAAATCACACTCAAATATAATTCGGAACTTTGAGAACCGACTTTAAAGAAACTAAAACGCGTTTCAAAAAATTCTTTCACTCAAATGAATTTTAGATGCTTTTTCTTTTCTACAATTTTTACATAAAAATACACATATTTATTTTTTTGTCCTCCCTATTTGGACGATATTTGGTATGAGGATCAACAAGAAGGTAAGTTCACATTTTGAGATGGTTTGAGTAATTTACATTAGATCTGGTGTGAGAAACATATGCTGGGTTCAGTAATTGCTCCGCGCTCACTCTATTCACTCCTCGAGCACTTTTGTCTCACTTTTACGTATATCAAAACAGCCACGTTCTCACTCTACTTTTCACTCCGAGCTTGCACCGAGTGAATTTCCGAACTCAACAATAGTTGCCACTATACACGTCTTGCAATAACTTTTCAGGTAAGGAAGGTAATATTAATTACCTAATTAATTTTTAGAAGTAGCGTTCACTCGGAATTTTTTTTTTGCCTTTGTAATTTTTGATATTGATTTAGTCATAAAATAGAGAAGAATTTAAGAGGTTGCAACGTCTCTTATTGAAAACAGGTAGGCTGTATAGAAAAACAAATACCGGCTATATACAGTCTGTTTGATTATAAAGACCCCAAGCTGTAACTCATTTATTTTTATTCAAATACCCAATAAAGTATGTATATTCTTAAATATTGTTCTCTTGAGGATGAAGTATAAAAATATTTTTTTGTCTACATTGTATACGAGTGATGACGTCATCGAGAATTTTTTTAAATGGCACGATAATATTTTTTTTTGCGAAATATAATAGAAAATTCTTTTCTCCTTTCAACCATATCAAACTTTTATATCCTTACATCAGAAAATTTTCGAGAAAGCTTAAAAACACACTGGTTTAACTTTTCAAATATGCTAATATTTAAAGTAAGCCATGGATAGAAAACAGAACATCAAAATAATTTTACTGAAATTTACATAAAATACCGGTAATGTCAATATGTCTTCGTAAGAAATGAATACAATTAATGAAGAAGCCGATATGATAGAGGTTTACTACGAATCATAGTGGTTCGTTTGGGTATACTAGCTGGACAAAATTATTTTCGAGTAATTTTGTATCAAACGTGGGAACTTATTAATTAAATTAAGTTTTTTTTTAATTTAAAAATAAACTTCTCGACTTTTATATTTTGTTAAAATGAAGTTTTAATAGTATTTAGCGCTTTCTTGACCATTTCAGAAAAATAAAATAACTAAAGTAAGTACACAAACAAAACTTAAACAACAAAAGCAATTAATTCTTAACGGGGAACATTTATAATTTCTTTAAAGTAACAAAACAAAATGCTTACGATATCATTAATCAAAATTTTCCTCGATATCAGTCTCACCACTACTTTCGCTTACAGTTATAGTATTTTCATGTATTCTAATTTTAGGAGGGAGAGGCAACTGTAAAAGTTCCGAAGGAAATGCTTCAAACCTTTTTCGGGGTATTTCCCTAAAACTATTAATTACAGGATCAGACGTAATACACAACATAGTTACTAAATCCTTATTCGTGGCATTACGAGATAGTTTTCTGGTGTTATTTTCTTGAAATCTTCGGCAATCTTTATTGCGCGCTTCCTATGCTTCCTCAGAAAGCTGAACTATAGGAAGAAGCGATTGCTTAATAATTTCTACACTATGAATTAAAATTTTGTGCAGGCATGTAATATCACGAATAGTGATTTAATTATATTTTTCTAGTTTCACTTTCAGTTTTTGAAATTCTGTTAAATTTATGTCATAACCTGAAGATAGAGCTCTTAACAAAGTATTGAAATTTTGTATTAATGTTACGTCTAATCCTGTAATTTTAGCACTTAACTCGGGGTTTTTAAAAAACCTACGAGCAGTATTTCCGTCATTTGTAGATCCGCATCCTGGTTTTGGTTTATCTACAATGAGCCCCATTTCATTTTTAAAAGTAATTTGAATTTTTATTTTACGTTCTTTCACAATAGCTTCTTCTTGTTCATCTCTTACTTCCCATTTATTCACACCAAGACGATAGCTAATATGCAATAAATTCGAAGCAACGAATCCTGGCGTGCAATGTAGATAAACCAAAACCAAAATTATTTTCAATGCTAACGAATCTATACAATATATTTTTTTATATAATTGTAACCAGAAAAATTAACAGATATTTTAAAAATAACTGTCTGTCCGAATATTTAGTTGTTAGGGCTTGTATATAGAAACAGAGAATTTATTTTAAATCTTTACCATTTAACCAATCTGCGTACTTTTTCAGAAAGCTTTCCTTTGATTTTCCGCAAGCAGTCGCATCTATCTGCGAATTTTGTTGACAAACTTGCCAACTTCATTTTAATATTCCGTAAAGATTTATCAAATAGATTAATAAGGTCAAATTTTTCTAAAATAAATTCAAATAAACGGATATTTCTTTCAACTTTTGCGTGTTTTTGCCATTCTTCAAAAAACTCAGTTTTTGTAATGGAGTACATGCAATCTAAAAAAATTTTAAAAAAATAGTTCTACTACGATATTGCGGTTGAATTTTATATTTGAATAGAGAGTGTTAATGAAGCTAATATATGTATAAAATATAGCCTGGATACATCTGGATACATTTAGTTACATTCTAGCAAAGTTTGTCTTTTGACAAGACAGTACAATTACAGGGATTTGTTGTTTATTTAATATAATAAATGCTCCGTAGGTGCATGTTTACTGTTATACAAATTAAAAGGGAACTTACTCCTTAGGGTACAATTCATCATAACAAAGTTAAAACAATATTAGGATAACAAGAAATATTTTCAGAATTATTATGAAATTATAACTGGCTGAGTATTTTTCTTATTTATTCATGTTTTGCGAATTACTAGGCATTACTGAATAATGTTTGACAGTAATAATTATTAATAGCGAAACATGGCCGATGTTGTTAACGAATTTCAGATATTATTTTCAGGTAATTTGATTATCAATTTTGTCCAGCTAATATGCCCAACCGAATCACTGTGCGAATATAGAAAAAATAATGCAGCAGCTTTACGGTTATTTGTTATTAACATATCATCGGGTTATTGCAAAAAGTCATTAAGGCTATAGTCTGTTTATTCAAGAAATATAGTAATAAACACTCCCACAGTAACCCGCGCGACTTAAATAACGAATTGGTATTGGTGATAGTTATCCAATATTGAAGGTAGAACTTGAAATTGTGTGTTACTTTGTAAAACCACCTTCTGGGCTATAAGATGCTGCGATAAAACTCCTCCTAATCGATTTTATTGCTACTATATCTGTTGAATAAACAGACTATAGGTGTATATTGAGACGCGTGTGGCGCATATGACGCGTCCTGACTAAGGGGGTCATTCTAATCGAAGTTGCAAGTTACAACGTTGTATCATGTTACTACCGTGCACTCTGCTCTGGTAGTACCACCTACTTATTTTTGCATTCTAAGGGGGTCATTCTAATTCATGCTTGCAACCTGACGACGGTGGTACCTCCTTAGTAACGTGGTAACTACTTGCAACCCTGTTGTTTTGGTATTCTAATTGTGACACAGCAGTCGCAAAGTGCATCTAAAATTGCAACCATTTTAAAGCAGTGGTAAACTTGCTCTCGTCAGTGTGCGCATGAGTATCTAAGAATTAACGTTTTAATAAAAATTTTAATTGAAATGTCGGGTGTGTGTCAGGTTACGCAGTAGCTTATGAGTTCAATTAAAACAGCAATGACAGCGAGAGAACCTTTTAAAAAAATTTACTTCTTTTTTGTAGGCTAGAATCACTCTCATTTTAATACATACCTCAGTCTTACACATCCTTGATAATTATATACTTACAATTTATTAATAATTTAAAACTTTTTGGACAAAACAAACTGCAAGTAAATAAATAAATTAAATAAACTAGTTTTCCACTGTGAGGCTTCTGTGTATTGCTACTACACAAATCATTCATTGCGCATAACGTATTACCACAATATAAGTAAATACACTTTTGAAAAAATAATGTTGGACAAGGACCAGATTTTCTGTTTCTTTATTGTATATGATTTTCAGAGTAAAAAGCGCGGCAAGACGGGGAACGTGCGTTCGCAAGCGTACAATACGTCACTGAAGTTAGCTGCATATGTAATTTTGCCACTGAACTACCACCCTGAATTAGAATGCAAAAATAAGTAAGTGGTACTACCAGAGCAGAGTGCACGATAGTAACATGATACAACGTTGTAACTTACAACTTCGATTAGAATGACCCCCTAATTCAGGGTGGTAGTTCAGTGGCAAAATTACATATGCAGCTAACTTCAGTGTCGTATTGTACGCTTGCGAACGCACGTCTCCCGTCTTGCCGCGCTTTTTACTCTGAAAATCATATACAATAAAGAAACAGAAAATCTGGTCCTTGTCCCAAGGTTACTAAAGAGGCAAGGTTGCCTGGTAACTTTCAACGTCACCACAACGTCACTCAGTAGGCCCATTTAATGCATTTACACAAATGATGGCCTACTGGATGACGCGTCACTCCATGAGTTACCAGACAACCTTCTCTCTTTAGTAACCTTGTCCTTGTCCAACATTATTTTTTCAAAAGTGTATTTACTTATATTGTGGTAATACGTTATGCGCAATGAATGATTTGTGTAGTAGCAATACACAGAAGCCTCACAGTGGAAAACTAGTTTATTTAATTTATTTATTTACTTACAGTTTGTTTTGTTAAAAAACTTTTAAATTATTAATAAATTGTAAGTATATAATTATCAAGGATGTGTAAGACTGAGGTATGTATTAAAATGAGTGATTCTAGCCTACAAAAAAGAAGTAAACTTTTTTAAAAGGTTCTTTCGCTGTCATTACTGTTTTAATTGAATTCATAAGCTACTGCGTAACCTGACATTTCAATTAAAATTTTTATTAAAACGTTAATTCTTACATACTCATGCGCACACTGACGAGAGCAACTTTACCACTGCTTTAAAATGGTTGCAATTTTAGATGCACTTTGCGACTGCTGTATCACAATTAGAATACCAAAACAACAGGGTTGCAACTAGTTACCACGTTACTAAGGAGGTACCACCGTCGTCAGGTTGCAAGCATGAATTAGAATGACCCCCTAAGGTACTAAATCAACATACTTCGTATAGAGGTAACGCATTTAGGGTGGGTTTACAGAAAAGAAATCAAATATTTAATTACGATTAACTATTTGATTGAGCTTAAAATTCCTGTTGCCATAGAAATCAAATTGTTAAACTAAGGCAACGCTAATTTTAATCTCAATCAAATAGTTAATCGTAATTAAATATTTGATTTCCTTTCTGTAAACCCACCCTTAGTGATTTTTTTATATCTATTCTTGTCACACTCTCCTCTCATCTAGGGATAAAAAACAGTTGGAAATATGATTTAAAGTGACGTTTATCAAAGTTACTGTCAGTGGTTAAGAAAATTGAGTTTAAATATCGCATCCCAAACTTTTATTGCATGACATTTAATGATTCCGCCTTATTCGCAAAAGAAACATTCTGCACTTCTCAAAATAACAACTTTTTGATTGGTAAATAACTAACTAGACATAACCTAATACACTTTTAAATTGAAACCAGTGACATTGCGGTAAACAGAATTCCCTAAAACTGTTGTCTTCCTTATTGCACTTGCGACAATTATATTTGTTACCTTTGTTTCTCAATCCTCTCACGAGAGGAATGGGATTGCGTTACCTGTACGGAGTGTTGATTTAGTACCTTAGACCTGACCCGTGCGGCATGACGCGAGCGCGCCCCACGCGTAGTCTGATGATACGCAAATTGAGACAGTTTCAGCGTGGTCCTCGCGCAGTATTATGTGTGAAATGAACTTTTCGCAAAGAAAACTCGTATAACTCAGGATGTTTTCTTACCGCCTCTATCAATTTCTCTTCCGACAACATCATAAATACAGAAATCCCAATATCAACAGAAACAAAAACAAAACACGCGACACGTGTGGCGCGAAATCTGTATCTCTGCCACTGCGTCACGCGTCTCGCAGCCGACGTGATTAGCGTTGCGTAGCGTCGCGTCTCCAATTTGCGCTATCCCATTTAATTCCGTGTGTTAAACCACGTACACACGGTGACACTTTTGTGTCTAGATCGAGTGTATACAGCGAGTGTCGGCGTGTGTACAGCGTCTGAGATCTGTGTCGCTAGAGCGAATTGCAGTATCGCGAGTGTCGTTGCAATTCACGTGTGGACTATTTAAAACGAGTGTCGAAAAGAGGTCTAGCATATTTCAAATCTTTCGGAAATTTTTAATCAGTGTCGCAACGATGTCGAAGTTCGAGTGGACCAAGGAAAAAGCAAAGAATTTGATATCCCTTTTGGAAGGGCTCCCGGTCCAAGCGGACAGCTTCAATAAATTGAAGAACTGCCTCAAAAATTTAATACAATTTTAGGAGAAATATTTTTAAATATCTGACCTGTTGCCAGAAATTTTAGTGATAACGCTAAGTAGTGAAAATCTGTAACTGACGTACGAAGAAAATTCTTGTACAATTTTTCGTCACCAGATTTTAATTCACGAATAACGTGTTATAGCAACCGAAAATTTATTTGTTTTTCACCCTCTCCTTTATCCACAACTTCCTTTTTCGTCTTCTACGATTTTTTTATTTTTATTGCAGTACAAGTATCTACCACAGCAGAAAAGATTTGTTCATCAATTGTTTGATTCAGGGAAATTGCACGGTAAAACACTACCCGCGAAATTCGTAATCTAGCGAAATCGTAGAGAGGTGTAGACAAACGCGACACTTGAATCCGAAACTAGTGTACTACACTACTCTATCTTGAAAAATTGCAGTACGTGTGGCAGTAAAAACGCGCGCTGCGCTGTCACGCTGCAAGCGCCAGACGCGTTTCAATATGCGCCTAGCCTAAGTTACAATATCCAAACTTTTGGATATTCAAATTTTAAATTTGCAGTTCCGCAATAAAATATATTGAAGGATATTTTCGATTGATTTTAGGGCTTTTTACATTTACTATTATTATGTTTTTAGTCACTTAAGCAGTTTTTTCACTGGTGCTTATGATTAAAATGAACACTTACGCACTTTAAGCTGAAAATTGCAAAAATGTACTTAATGACTTTTAGCAATAACCCGACGATATTCATAAAAAATGAAACAATTGACGAGCTTCTTGGAAAAACCTCATTTGTCCAAAAACTATTTTTTTGGAAAAACTAAAAAATGTACCTGTAGACTTAACATATTGTTATAGGAGTGTCTGCGCTGCAGAAAATGTTACTCAATGTTCACAGAATAAGACTTAAATTCTAGATTGCTATTAATGTCAATTGTTTTTGAAAAAAAATTAAAAAATCACTGGACATGTGAGGTTTTTACTTGAAACATTATAAAATCACCCTTATTTTTTTTCTTAAATATATTATTACTGTGCCTATTGTAAGAATTCAGCTCATAACTTATCAGTGTGAAAATAGTTAACCACCAATATTATCACATTATAATATCACATAAAACTTAAACATAACCTCTCAAAAAGTTTCTAGAAAAAATCTTTAAATTTCATTATAAAAGTGGCCCTAAATCAAAGCATTCGCAATCTATAGCTGTTCAATTGGATGAAAGAGCTGATATGTAGAAGTGTTTTATTCATAATTAGTGGTCACAAAAATTACTTTTAATTTTAGAAACAAAATTGTAAACAATGATGGTTTGAAGACTTCCACTGCAGTAGTCTATGCCTCACTTTTTCGGGCTGGAACCGCGTCTTCATTTTTCAGACTTGTAAGGGACTTCTTCAGGATTTCTCTGCAGCTGGTCCTATCGCTGCTTCTTATAAGAGAAACCCTGAGGAAGTCCCTTGCAACAGTAGACAAAACGTCGGCAAGTCCGAAAAAGGAAGACGCGGCTCCACCCCGGAGAACGAAGTGAAACCTGTAAACAAATAGCCTATTAGATTTCATTTGAGAAGTAACAACGGTATATTTAAGTATCTATATTTTGCAGTTTAGTAACAAAACCTGTGGCAAATTTGATACCAATGAAATGAAGACATACATAGAATTCTATAGAAATATGAAAAAATATAAAGGCTGTTCCATTGAAAATAATAAAGTTGGTATCATTCAATTTTGTGGAGTGATGAGGCGAGATTTGAGGTTTGTGTTGGTGATAGTGGAAGCCGAGTCCTAAGAACCAAACAGGAAGTTTATCACAATGACTGCCTTAAAAAGAAAGTAAAGTTTCCTGGTGCAATAATGGAATAATCAACGTCCTGCAAAATAACTTGAAACCGCAAATAGAAGAAATGTTGAATATATTTTTCAAAAAGATGATACTGGTTGTCATACGACTAAAAAGTAAAAAATTGGATGTCCGAAAACAATATTTACTCTTAAAAAGCCCATCTAACGTCCAGGATCTTTCATCAATTCCGTGCCAGATCTTTCACCAATTGAAACCCAGTGCCATATTATGAAGAGAAAACTGCGCTCGCAGCCACCAAGAACCATTCCAGAGTTACGTGCTCGGCTTCAACAAATTTGGAACAATTTCCCATCTAATGAATGCCAGACTTTAGTTAACACGATATGCAAATGTATCGAAGCGGTAATAAGTCGAAAATGCGACGCAACGCAATGGTAGCCTTATCCTTAGCTATCGTCGAGTTTTCATTTTGCGATAATATTAGATGTACATTCGTGTTCCCATGTTTTATTAGTTAGAATTTAGTTTTATATGTTAAACGTTAATAAACAATTCCCATATCGTTACAAAATTGTAGTGATTTTCATACATTTTCTTTCTACAAGAAAAATTTTCTTAAAAGAATACTTCACTGAGGCAGGGCTCCTAGTATGTAGATTTTGTATAAATTTCGAAAGAACAATTCATTTTAATAACGTATTACTTCGGAAATAAATTGCGAAATTATCAAATCAAATTATTATCAACTGAAGAAAGTTGAAAGTAATATTAATGCATCGTTATTGTTTATTATTTTAAAAAATTTTTGGTAATATTCTGTTGATTTTCTGATTTATTTTGTGGCGATTAAAAAAGTTTACATGTATCATAAATAAAATGATGTCAAAGCATTCGGTTAAGGTGCGTATACATATGCGAGCCGAACGCGAGCCGAACCGTTCGCGAACCATAAATTCGCAAGATTGGGACGTGATTTGGAGCGCTGAACGAACGGTTCGCAAACCAATCGTGGCGATCCATCTCCTGTCGGTTTTTCTGACGAACACAAAGGAATTCACTGCTCAGATTGGGACGCGTTCGTATCTAGTTCGTTATTTTCTTATCAGCTCCAGTCTCCCTGGTTTATTTTATTTTTGTAGGTTATTCTTTTTTAATTATTTGCAAACACATTATTACTCGGGCATCGCATTAAATTCATAAATAAATTCCCTAAATATATTAATTTGCGTTACACGCATCATCCCTGCCGATTTTCCGATATTTCCGGCCTTTCAACACCCTTTCCTCAATTAAAAATACTGCCAACAGCTACATACAGTTTTTATGTAGCCCTTGGTGTGGAAAGTATTCAGTATTCAGAAGTCATTATTGTAGCAAGTACACGCACATATCACTTTCAAGACTCTAAATAGTTCGCGGTTGGTTCGTTCCTTTCCCTTGGATCGCTGAAAGTTCGTTGTGAAAATAATTTCAACGAACTGTTCGCGAACGGTTCGGCTCGCATATGTATACGCACATTTAAGTGGGAATTAATATTTTTATTCGACTACTATTTTCATTTGAATACTATTTTCATTCGCCTACTATTTTATTCGACTACTACATATTTTCATAATGTTTATAATAATTGTCTTTTTTTTTTCTTTTCTTTCACCTACTTTTACCCCGAGTGAATTAGATAAAGCAACAATTCTTGGTATAGGAGAAAATCTGCAAATTGGCCGACCTCTTGCGGCCACTTTCATAACTGAATTCGTAACATTTCGTAATTCGTACTGAAATAGGGAAAACATTAGAATCGCCGTTGGACTAAGTACAACAATTTGAGTTGCAAATAGTATGAAATAGTATTTAATTGATGAAAATAAATAACTAAACATGACTAGTACATTTCTGTGCAACAAAATTAATCATATTGAAATATTAAAGTTTAAATTGGACATAAAGAACAAATACAGGGTGAGTCAATAGTGTGTATTCGGAAGATAACGTCTTTATTGTTGCAAAATTTTAAAATCTCTTTTTGCTATTACCATTTAATTTAAACCTAACATAGAACGCCAACGCAATGCTTAAAACTGGCAGCTAGAAATTGGAGGTTTACGCGATTAACTGATGCATTATTTAGTAAGATAATTAGCAAGGATAATTTGCAAAGGTGTAGAGTCTCTTTATTACTATACCTACATCTATCCTACAACCAGATTACTTACTAAATAATGCATCAGTTAATCGCGTAAACCTCCAATTTCTGGTTGCCAGTTTTAAGCATTGCGTTGCCGTTCTATGTTAGGTTTAAATTCAATGCTATTACTTACGTATGGTACCGGTGCATGATATTGTCACGATGTCATTATCTGAAAAAGTAAGTAAATTTAAATTCGTTTCGTAATTATTGCAATTATGTGCATTTGAAAATTATGCGGAATCAGCACCCATTGAAGTTTAATAGAATAAAGCCGCGTTACACATACTCGCATTTTACTACGCATAAATGCAAGCTATGCGGAATGTAGATGTGTTGTTTACATGTGCCAATTAAGATCGAGGCAATTAGAACGTTTTAAGAAAACAAATTTGGCAAGGGTCAATTGATACTGATATCTTTTAGAACTTTGTACTTTTGACCGAACCCCCAACCACCAGAGCGAAGGAACCAATTGTGACGTAGATTTAGGAAATGTATAAAAAATCGACCCGCAGGTAGACAGGGATTATTATTAAGAGAATTAATTATTGAGTAGTAGTCATGTAGGTAGATAGTCAGGTATTAAGAGATTATTATTATTATTAATTATTATTAGTCGTGTGAAACCAAGTGCGCGAAGCCAAGCGAGTGGACTCTACTCGCTTAACATGAAAGTAAAGTAAAGCTAAGATTAAGGTTAGAGTAAATAAGTTTATAAAGTTTAAGTAAAGTGGTTAACGTTAAGGATAAATTAAAATATAAATTAAAAGGTCTTAGAATAATTATGTTAAAATAAACTGGTTTAAGTAAACGACATGGCTAAACATCCGCCGGCGGAAGCATGCAGTGTATTTCGAAATTCCGCCGTTCGACGGATTTAAATACTCTTAGCCCACAATTCCGCCGAAAATTCAACTGATTTGCGCAAGAACGGCGGAACATTACTCTAAAAACTAATAATACCGCCGAACGGCGGACTTTATTGAAGAAAATGCTTAATCCGCCGTTCTGATGATGTGATGTTAAAGTAATTCACTACATATTTTAACAGTTTTATTTACAAATTTCGAAGTTAACATGCATCATGTTAAAAGTGAGTGATACCTTCAATTGTTTTAAGTAGCAAGTGTTTGAAATTGTATAGCGATGGAAAATGAGTTGGCCTCTTGTATAAAAGAGAAGCAATGGACTCATTTGCCATTTTTGTTTTATATCAAATTTTCAAACTTTATCATGTATTTAATGACCCTGTTGCTGCCGCTAAAAGTAAAACATTAAGATCTTTAAAGGCAGATCTGAAATATTTTCAATTAAAGACGATAAAGAATTTAAAACAAATTCGAAGGGAAAAAGAAATTGCAAGTACAGTCGCGAGCATAGAAGACGGGCCATATCTTGAAGCTAAAATGCCCAAAAAGTAGTTGTGTAATCATACTTTTCGATTTCAAAAAAAAATGTAATCATCCTTGAAATAACATTATGTTATTAAGTACTTGGATCAAATAAGAGCAGACAAACAAACGCACCTACTTTATAGGATTTTATAGGAAAATAGCCGTACTACTGCCTAGCACTAAAACGCTGTACTTAATACACTTCACTCTGTGAATGCTAAGAATAAGTGAAGGCGCGGTGCCGCCGCGCCGATGCTTTGTGTTACAATTATAAATATTTAATGAAAACACGTCTAGAAAATATTTTTTTGTAAATACATCTGAAAAAAGGGGAACTGTTTTCGAAAGGATTTATAAAATATGCTAGTATGTAAAAAGTGAGCAAAAAAAAAATCAGATTAGAGTAGGTGGTGCAAAGATAAATTTTGTTGCAAATCGATTTTGATTGCAGTGGATTCCTCGAACATCCTCTGTACCGCTGTTTCGGCCCTATTTGGGGCCTCATCAGCAGAAGCGTATCTGGAGAATTTTACTGCAAACCAAACCGACCTGTCCTAGGTTATTCGCTACTGCCATGTAATAATAATGAAAAGTTTAAATCGTGACATTCTGTCAACGGTTTGTGATTCTAATGCAATGTTAGGTCAAAAGGGATCACAGGCTGTTCCGTGAGGAATCCCCGATATTTGGAGAATGTTAATTTTATTTTTATTGGACATTATTTGTCATTCTGACTGTACATACACAGCAACTCAAACAAGTAAAAAGTAGGTATGTGTGTACAGTCGCGATCACAGAAAATGAGACACTTTTTAATAGTATCCAGCTTTAAACGTCACTTCTAAATGTTATACAGTCACGACCATGTAAATCGAGACCGACTAAGAATTTTGTGACCGTTGCTGTCAGCGTCAACAAGAACAGATTGCCATTTCTGGGGTCTCGATTTACATCATCGCGACTATACTACATCTTACAGATTAGATTATAGTGTCTTAATAAATAACATAATCATGACATTTCAAGGATGATTACATTTTTTTTAAATCGAAAAGTATGATCACACAGCTAGTTTTTGGGCATTTTAGCTTCAAGATACGATCCGCTTTTTATACTCGCGATTGAACTTACAATTTTTTTTCTTTCCCTTTCAATTTGTGTTAAATTCTTTACCGCCTTTGATACACATGCATCTTAATTGAAAATATTTCAGATCTGCCTTTGAAGATCTTGTTTTATTTTCAGCGGTAACAATAGGGTCGTTAGACGTCCAGGGCCTCGTTTCACGAAAGTTACACGTCACAAAGTAACAATTTCCCAATTACAGGCACCTGTAATAACAAGTATACAAATACAAGCGTTTCATGAAAATTTTATGACACTCGTGAATATAATTAGAGAAGTGAATAAATACTTACAAGTACGTGTATGCTTTTCATGTAAAACGTTACGTCGTAACGATACGATTATTATAAACATAACTTAATTTTTTATATCCATTTAATTACGAATTTCTGCAAAGTGGACGATAAAACGTAATTAATGAAATAAAACATTAATCCATTTTGTTACAAATAACGGGTGTTTTTTTTTTAATTTTGGCGTCGAAGTTGGCCGTGACAAGGTGCTTATTGTGAACGCACCACAATTTTGATTATTTATTGTAAATCTTACTTTCTTATTGCCTGTCTTAATCTATTACAACAGATCTTATCCTTATTCTATTTTTTTGGTTTATTACAATAGATCACATTCTTGTGTTGTCCTCTCATGCTGTTGAGCCCAAAACCTCGAAAGCAAAGTTAGGAATGCAAGTTCAAATGTCAAATGAACAACTGTCATGATCAGTGAGAGGACTCGGGAAGTTTTTCCGGTTCCATCCAGTTTGATACAGCGGCAGTCCTGGGGAACTTACGTTACGTTGCATACTTGCGCTCATATGCGAGCGTTAATCAGAGCACCGGATGCGAGCGTTAATCAGAGCACCGGGCAGTCTAATATAGCCAGAATACGAACACAATTTTATTGTAAATTCTAGAAGATAATAATTGCTTTTTCTTAAATTTAAAAACGATAACTTTAATTAAACACTTATTTTTTCTAGTATGGTAATGAAAAGAACTTCCTAATTATTAATTTGTGTAATCTAGCTCTCGGTTTCGAAAAGTAACATTATCTTTATTAGGCAACTAACGTCTAGAAATTGAATAAAATTTTGAAAACACCATCGTTGGAAGGAAGAAAAAAGAATACTATATTTCACTTAATTATTATTATAAATTTTGGGATTAAATATAAAGTTAACAGTACTTTATTAATATATCAATTATTGCTATACAAACATATGTATATCATACATATATTACTTACAATAAAACAACAATCTCAATATTTTTAATGAATCCGTATTTAAACTTTCATGTAACCGCTACTGACTTGCCGATAACAATCGGCGAGTCAAAGTCATGAACACATTATTGCAAGTCGCGCAACGCCGGCAAATATGCTGGGTCGTGTGGACATTCTAACTCGTGTCTAAATAAAAACCTGTTCAAGTAGGCTACATTTAGTAATTCTGCTATGTAAATGCAATGGAAAAAGTCTCGATCACAACTCACTTGACCAGGTTTTTATTTAGACGCTCGTTATTTACAACTAGAGGTGGGCGATACGGGAAATTGTGTATTGAATTTCGATACGATTTCTGTATCGATACGTATCGATATATCGAATATCGATACATATCGAGTATCGGGTACCGATACGTATCGATATTCAATATATCGATACGTATCGAGTATCGACTACCGATACGTATCGATATGTATCGAAATATCGGATCGATATGTATCGATATATCGATACGTTTCGAAATATAAGTTTGAAATATTGAACAGAAGCTTAAAAAATACGAAAAATAGAGCTGGAATAAATTTAAATAATAACGCCGAATATTCGACCATATAAATATAAATAAATAAATAAAATGTTTAGATAGTCTGTAATTCGATATTTCAATATGTGTCGGTATATCGATATTCGATATTTCGGTATGTATCGACATCCGATATTTCGATACGTATCGATATTTCGATATGTATCGGTATTCGATATCCGATATTTCGATACGTATCGATATTCGATACGTCGATACAGCTGAAAATGTGTATCGATACAGCTGGCGTATCGATACGTATCGATACATCGACCCAGCCCTATTTACAACATCTCACCGCTTCGTTGCAATAGTAAACCGTAAAAATTCCGCCCGTCCTCTGACTCACAATTAAACTTTCAGGGTCAACTTCGACCTCAGATTTAAAAAAAAAAACATTCTGCATACCTAGAAGTAACCTAGAAGATGTAAACAAAGCCTTTGACAGTTGACGCTGTTGACAGCTCGCAGATATTCAAGGTTGCAACATACGCACTAAGCTACGACGTGCCGTTTTAAAATAAGAGCAAGTTCAGAAATTTCTCGATAACGAATTTTTTTGAACGCATTCACTGAGAAAAATGAAATAGTTAAGTCAACAACTTTTTGAATGTCAACTTTTTGTGCGTTGACTTAAATAAAATGTACTTGTTTCAACGGTAATATTCTTAAGTGAACATCTTGGAAATTGTTGAAGTAACACTAAGAAAATGTTAAACTATTACGTTTGACTAAACGATGTAAATGTTTTGTCTTAAAATAAAAGTGTTTAATATGTTAAATCAAAAAGTTGAAATTTCAAAATGATCGTAAAGTGCTTTTATGTCTGTTTTGATTTTTTATTTAACGGAATAAATGTTAATTCAAGTAAAAGCGAGGGTTAATTCACATATTACTAAGCTATCGAGTTCGAGATGGCGCCCGCTAAAACTTCACGTATATTTACTGCCTGTCCCAGCATAACCTTGTTGTTCGACATCGTTTCTTAAACGGATAAGTTATTCTTATTTCGAATGCGTCCGACATTATAAAATTCGTTGAGAGGTTTATTCAGCTCCTCTTGTCACCTCAACAAAGGTTGAAGGGTTATCTTAGTTTGGCAGTATCGCAAAGAGTTGAACATTTAATTGACGTTTCCCGAAACGATAGTCTAGATTGAATTGACTCTACGCTTTTATTAGCCGTATTGAAAAATTACTTTAAATATATCAAAAATATAATTTTAATTCCCTAACAGCGTTCAGACTAATAAAATATTTAGCAATTTTAACAATCTAAAGTTCTTGTATCAATCTTCTTGTGCATTAAAGCAACAAAAACGATGTCTTCATTGTACGCTTGTCTCAAACAAAATATTGAGTTGATTCAATCTAAAATATTTAACATTTTTTGACTGTTGGTTCAATGACCACGCGTGATTGCTAATAGGTAAACGAAAAATATTGTTAACTGAACAGTTTATTTTTCTCAGTGTACTAACTTTTTTACATCACCATATTGCTGACAAGAAGAACTATCAAAATCTGCATAAAAAGTTAGGATTGCCATTTAAAAAAATTAATGATGACGTCAGAGCGGAAAAACAAATGCCGACGAGAAAAGATTATTGCGCTAAAAGGTGTCTCTTTAAAATTAAAAAATTACCTGTTTCAGGATTTTGCGAAAAAACATTAAATAAACAAATTATGAGCTTGTTGCGGGATTTTATCACCACCCTATATATTAGTATACACTGAATCCCTGGATGGACCTAACTACAGTACACCCGTCGAGAGTTTCCCTTGTTTAGCGCATATACGATCGTACTTTCGGCAACCGTCTTAATTCAGAAGCGACGTTACTGGTATAAGCGAGTTGTGCATTTGAGAAATTTGAATTCAAACGAATGCGCATCCGACTTTGAGGCAAACTCCGGGCGTGAGTACTGTGTACTTGTAAACATCCTTATTTCGTATTTTAGGAAGAACAGTCATTCTTCATAAAAGTTTTGCTTCTTCTAGCAAGTCCTTAGTCACTACCAAAATTTCTAAATAACATACAGGATGGTCAGAAAACGAGACAACGTGAAATTTGGTTAAGAGTAAAGTACCTTTTATTTGAAAGGAAAGTAAAAGTATTACTGGAAAAAGATGTTTGTAATGTCAATGGAAGCTCTAATATCTAACCTAAACGTTGTATCTTGACGTGGATTTTTTTTTGTCTTCATTAATTATTACACAAACATTGACTAACAATTTGTTGACATGAAATCAATCATATGAGTTAAATTTCAGTTGCATTTGTTGTCATAGATAATTGCGTTATCTAAATAATCACGTTGGCTAAATTTATGCCTATTACTTATTAATCATAATAAAGCCAAAAAATGAACTATAAGATACAACACTTCTGACGAAGATGTTAAACGATAGCGAAACGTTAAGTGGTGGTGCGCATTTTCAGTGTCCGTTTTAAAGAATTTGTGATCCAATTTTTATCGGACAAGAATCTACTTTAATTAAGGTACAACGTTCAGTTTAGATATTTAAGCCTCTATTGACATTACAAACATCTTTTTCCAGTAATACATACTATTTTTCCTTGCAAATAATAAAAGGTAGGAGGATTTTACTGTTAACAAAATTTCACGTTCTTTCGTTTTCTATCTACCCTGTATGTTATTTCGAAATTTTCGGAGTGACTGAGAACTTGGTAGAAGAAGCACAACTTTTTATGAAGAATGACTGTTCTTCCTAAAATGCGAAATAAGGAAGTTTACAAGTAAAGTTAGGTCCATCCGGGGGCACACTGATCCGAATGTCTTTGAAAAATACGTAGGCAAAGCGCAGTAACACCGCCTTGCGACGGGTGTATTAGTAAATTACTTCTGCATAATTCTTTCAATTTTATTTTCTTAAATTATTAAATACTAAAACTGTTTAAAGTAAAATAAATATAATTCCAAAAAACATAGTTAATTAAGCGTAAACAGCATGATGTAAAATACTTATAAATAAGTTAATATTAACTGTAAAAAATGGAAATTTGCATTTTCGATTGTCTTTTGTAACTAATTAGAATGAAATAAATTGCAAATAATCATTTCTACAAAAAATGTATTAAAAAAGATTACATCAAACACTTATACAAAGTGGTCAAGAATAACTGTTTAAGTTGGCAATACAATTAAGAGCAATTTTTTATTCGGTTATTTGCAACACTGCAACCGGATATATGTTTTGTTGATTTATTTGACATAACCTGAATAGCGACTAGATTGTAGGTTATGTGAATAGAAACTAGCGTTTTAATTTGAGCTTGAGATGTCAAATGATGCTTTTAAAGTGATGGCTAACAGTGTCAAGTCGTCAACAACCGGAAGTTACTCCAGTTGTACCATTTAAAAATAAAATTCAGCACTGCCAACTCAAACAGTGATTCTTGACCACTTTGTACCTACATATTTGTGCAGTACTCACAAATATGTATTTGTAAATATTTCAGAAAAATATAAAGAATTGCGGTTTTCGAAATCGAAACGCAGGTTGATGTACTTGAATACCTATTTCTGGTGGTCACCTTTAGTATTTGGTAAACTTTCTGTCAGCGTAGCTTTTGTAATTTGTGTCGATCTTCTGCGTTGTACTACGTGGATATCTATTGCAGTTATTAAAATGTTTGACATACTCCTTTATTTTGTAACTCATAACGACATCGTTATTATAACGATAATCGTTAAGTGACATATTTTACCAATCAGTACTTAGATACAACGCATTTCTATGTACTGATTGGTCAAAAATATGTTACTTACCGATTTTATCGTTAAGTAACGATGCCGTTATGAGTTACAAAATAATGTGTCGATTCTGCTCGTATCTGTAGCAACCGTAAGATCTGTAAACCTGTAACTCAGTTACATGGAATTTCGAAGTTCTGTGGAAAGTATGATTTCTCCTAGGTCCCTAGGATTACTCGTAAGTCTCTGTGGTATTATTTTATAGACTAACAAGAAATCGTATCATACTCAGAACTTCAAAATTCCACCTTTTAATAATACAGGCTTACAGAGCTTACGGTTGCTACAGATATGAGCAGAATCGCTCCATAAAGGGGTTAAACTGGATAAGCTTTCTGTAATTTTTTAATATCTTTGTTTCAAAGATCCTGGCGTCCAATGTTTGAAAGCTAAATATGTATTACATAACTAGAAAAATTTACGTTTTCAAAAATTTATTTGGATTGAAAAAACCACACACTTACATTTTACATCTTTCTTATTTGAAAACCTATGTACTGAGCCTTTTTTCAATGGGCAACGGTAAACAATAGTAGAACGGAACGGAAATATTTGAAACGAACTACAATAACCACTCGTATTAGGTGGGGTTTCTGGAACGTTTCATTAAGTTAATGGTCCGATTCTTTAATCTTTAAACGCTGCTATGGCTATACATGTTAGAACTATAGGGTCGGGTTTCTAGAACGTTTCATTAAGTTAACTTAATGAATATTTATTTTAATCGGACTTTTAACTTAATGATACGTTCCAGAAACTCGACCTTAAAGCGCGATCTTTCCACCTCCTGATAAATTTATTTATTATACGAATCACCATGGAAAACCATTCACAAAAATCAAGTTATTTGCCAAATAACGTTATCGGGAACTTTATTAGGTGGAAAGATCGGGCATAAATATGACAAACAGAAGCCTTTAAGAAGTTATGCAAATGTAACTTTTTGACGATAAAATATTTTCACCGATTCTGACAATTTAAAAACAAGCATCGCTTGGCAAGGAACAGCTAAAGTCCCTATAGTCTGTTTTTTAATTCGGAGGAGTGAATTGGAAATTTTCTTCGCACAAAACGAAACTTCAAGCTGATGAAGCAATATGACTGATATGCTGCGAATTGCGATTGACTGTGATTTTGCTAATGTGATTGTTATCGGTCAACTACCAATGACAAGCTCGTCTTTAGCGCCACAAAATTTCAAAGCACTCAACCGAATTAAAAAACGGACTATACAGGATGTTCTGAAACTTCATGCAAGAAAATTAATGGCGTATTTGGTAACAGATATTCTCACGAATACACCAAAATTAAAACAAAAGAAAAAAAAATTCATACCAACATCCGGCAATTCCTTGTGAAATGTTTAGAACCGCTAGACGCAATGGACGGTGACCTTCACTCACAATAACTGTTCGAAATTTCCTCCCTGCGCGAGACGTAAACATAGGTCGGCCTCGACGAAACAGTGATTCACATGAGTTACGGAATTCGTTCTGTTGTCGGATATTTTCCACTGCTGCGTTAATGCGTGCGTTGAATTCATCGATTGTATTTACTTCTTCGGCGTACACTAGATTTTTTAAATGTCCCCACAGATAAAAATCTAATGGATTAAGGTCAAGCGAACGTCCTGGCCACCTCGTTGGCCCATTGCGGCCAATCCATCTTCGCGGGAAAACTTCGTCTAGATGTGTCCGTACGCGTCGAAGAAAATGTGGTGGAGCGCGGTCACGCATGAACCACATACTTCTTCTAATACTTAAATTTACATTCTCTAGGAGTTCCGGCAAATTAGTTTGCAAGAAACGTAAATACACCATTCCGTCCAAGCGATTAGGTAAAACGAATGGACCAATAATTAAAGTCCCGTTTAACATACCTGCCCACAGATTGATTGAAAAGCGTTGTTGAAAACTGCGGCGCCGCATTGCATGAGTTTTCTTCTGCCCACACATGCATGTTATGAAAATTAAACTTACCATCCCTTGTAAACATTGATTCGTCGGTAAAAAGAATGTTATTAACAAAGTTCGGATTGTCCGTTTGTTTCCGGAGAAACCACCGACAAAATCGCATGCGTTGGGTGTAATCGGTGGGCATCAGAGCTTGCACCCTTTGAAAATGGAACCGATATAAATTGTTGTTCATGAATGATTCGCCAAACAACTGAGTGTGACAATTGTCTGGCAATATTCCGCACACTTATCGAGCGATTTTCTTCTACAAGTTCTAAAATCTCTTCTACCGCGTTCATAATACGATGCGGGCGTTGTCGTCCACCACCGCGTCCGCGACCTGCACTTAAATTTCCCGTATCCCTTGCTCGTTGTATTGATATGCAAAATGGAGACCGAAAACGAAGATTTTGACGTAGAGTAACAATATTTCTTCTTCGTAATCCATTTAGTTACTGAGCTTGTGGTGTGGTTCGTTGGTGGTCGATATAAATTTCAAGTAACGACTAATGGTGGTTCGCGAGTGATCGATACCGCCGACAACTAGTTGCACACAATAACCACAAGAAATCGCAGCAAAGTGGTTACGCTGTGGTCCGTGTGAGTTAGGCCTTACTGCGCAAATCTGAGCATGTAAACTGTACTGTTTGTCGACTAGTAAAATTCTCCCATAGTTTCCTTTTTTCACTGTTTCCTGGTTGGGTTAGAAAAACGAAAACTCTATAATGCAACTGGGCATAAAGTTGAATCCAAATTAATTATCAAAATCAGCAGAAAAAATAATAATAAAAAAAAAAAAAAACTAAAGTAGATTCTTGTCCGATGAAAATTGAATCACAAATTCTTTAAACGGACATTGAAAATGTGCTAAGTGATTTAAAGAATTTGTGATAAAAAAAAACTGTAATAACGTCCTTACAACCTTTTAACACGATTAACCATTGTAAATCGATAAAAATAAACAAAATCCAATAACCGTCTCAAACCAGGAACACCACGGGGCATGGACGAGCACCTTCGAGTTTCGAGCAAGCACAAATATTTTACACATCGGCTGTAAAGACCAATTTATAAACGTACCGTTCCCGTTCCCATTCGTCTATACCGCTACCGTTGCTACTTGCCATTTTATAAATTTGCTGAAGCAGAACGGTGAGACATGCGCAATGTAATATTTGAAGAGTTTTGCCAATTCGTGGGAATTCTCCCGATTCGTGGGAATCTTTTGCCTTAAAATTGAAAAAAGGAAAATTTCTTGAGAAAAAGAGAAGACAAAATTAAATTTTGAGGGAAATCTTGACAGAAATGCATAAAAGTAGCTTAAAATGGCAATTTGAGGGGGGAAACAAGCATAAAAGGGAATTTTTATATTTCTTATGTTTTAGATCGTATAAAAATCATAATTTTGAACCAGTTCAATTAATGATATTCCTAACACATTATTATTAGTTGAAGCTGCAACAGAAATATTTTTCTTAGTTATTCAATTACATTTTTAAGGAAGAACTCACCTGTATATTCTGTATCAGTTTCTGTATTTTCCGTTTTAACTTATTTTTTCTTTCAGTGACAACTTTTTAACTTCAACACTCACAAATGCAATGTTCTTGTTATGATTAACCTAAAAGGCAGCTGTCACGCTGATAATAGGCGTTTTCGTTTCATAAGTGATCCGCAACTGATCTGAATTTGAAGTCATCCTGAACTGATCTATTTTCATTTGATTCCATGGTGATACGAAAAGAACGCTTTTTGTACGGATCAGGGGCCTATTCCACCAACAACTTTGAAACCTTGCACTTTGCACTTTTCACTTTGTAAAAACTGAAAAGCATTGTTTATTTTGGTTCTACCAACATTTTAGCAGATTATTGAATTAATTTACAATTTATGCATATTTGCATATTAATTTGCAAAGCCATAAAATTCAATAACATGATATAATAAAAGCAGTGTCGAAAAGACAAGAAAACGCTAAGTGCAAAGTTGTTGGTTGAAACGAAAATGGCTAATACAACCCATGTGTGAGTAAAAGACGTTGATTGGCCAATGCTTAAGCGGCAACGGCAAAAGTTAAAAATTGATTATTTTGAACGGACGGAAACGACACACTGCAACGGTAACGACGCGACATTTTATAAATGCCTAAAAGCAACTTTCTTAAATTTGAACGCCAGCGGCAACAGTAAGCGGGAACGATAACGGTAAAATTTTTAAATCTGCAGTAAGAGTGTCATAACTCAAAACTGCAATATTTTCGTTACCTGCAAAAACTACTCCATTTTTTCTATCAAAATACAAAATTTTAAGCAAAATTGTTTTAATAGTCATATCTTCAACATCTTTAGATTAAATATGGACTTAATTATTATGGTGTTTTTAATATGATTTTTCGCATTTCATGTAGTAACGTATCATATTAATATACTCAAAATCGTACAGTAATACTACATAGCAACCATTACTGTATAGCAACGTACTAAATATTATTATTTATGTACGACCACTACTGTAAATGACGAATTACATACAACACATAAATTAAGTAAGCGGGTGTTTACAAACGTCGCGTCGTGCGTAAAGTAAGAAAAACGCACAACGCACCTACTTTACGCACATTTGCAGTTAGATCTACGTAGCCGCATCACATTAAACTGACAGTCGTCGAAATTGTAAGTGTCATTGCTGATTATTTTGAACTTGAATAATAAAGTAATTTTTGTGGTCGTAGATAAAGTATAGTACAAAACTCGAGTTGTAAAGCAATTACGCACTTGTGGAATTACTTGCATTCGCCGCTGCGCAGCTCATGCGCAACTTTTCCACCGTGCGTAATATGCTATTTACAACTCTCGTTGTGTAATATACTATTTCCATCCATCAATTGTGACAGTTATTAATGTGACAGTGATTCATGTCACTTACATTAAACATTAATAAAATATTTACAGTTGGTTCTTGTCCGATGAAATTTGTATCACAAAATCTTTTAAGCGGACACTAAATCGCGCACTATTCACTTAACGTTTCGCAGTCGTTCGACAGCTTCGTCAGAAGTGAAAAATATAAACATGTTGTCAAAATAAACAAGGTTGTCAACGGAAACTGAAAAAGTAACTTGATTTTTTTTTTAATCTAAAAATAATTTGAACACTATAAATGTTAAAAAATTGACAGATCTATATTCTATTTAAGGAATCGAGAAAACTACAAAATGTATCGTTTAAATTTGCAAAATCAGTACGTTTATTAATAGAATTCGACGACATTTTTATTTTACACATTTCTATAAAACGTCTTTTGAAAATATTAGACTCGTAATATAAAATATTAGTATTTTCAAAATCAAAATTATGGTCATTTTCTAATGAATGTTCTACAAGCATTGAATGAAAAGAAAAATAATAATCAAAATCAAACGAAATCAAAACGAAACGTTAAGTGTATAGTGCGCGATTTAGTGTCCGCTCAAAAGATTTTGTGATATTAATAAAATACGTTACTGTATGAAATGCGAAAAAATAGTATACGCAACTCGTTAGAAAAGTGTTTTTTTGAACTCATCGCCCTCTAGTTACTGTTTTACGCACGAAATAGTCAACCGGGAAACACTGTTTTCCGGTCGAGTAGACCAGGAAACAACGTCAAAAACACTGGTCCTTTGGATCAATGGTCGCGTTCAGGTAGAAAATTAGTTGCAGCGTTGCAGAACAGCGTAAAGTTGTAGCGCTTTACCTGAACTAGTTTTTAGTTGTAGAGGTTATAAACTCATTACGCTGCAATGCAGCGCTGAAACGTAGCGTATACAGATTGCGCTTGATTAATGGCGGCCGCTTGAAGAAAGCGCTGCAAACAATGACGTCACATGCACCTCCTTCAGGTTTACGCTTTAATAAAGCACTGCAGCGGACTATGGGACGAAAACGCGCTGACCAGCGACGGCCGGTGCGTATGAATTTGGGAGTGCTGCCGATGTGCGCTGCGCATTGTTTGCTCTCTGTTCGTCTGTGTTAGACAGAGCTAGCGCTGAGCAAGTATGTCTGCAGCACTCCCAATTTCACTGCACCAGCCGCCGCTGGCGCTGACCGTCTCATAAATCTGTAGTTTTGTAATTGTTGGTGACAAAATTATGAAATTTTGCACATACATTCTTAAATATATAGCTTTATTCTATGATGTACAAGGTGAATCAATTTCGATGTCTCTTATGGGCATCTCTGTAACTATAAGAGATAGAAAAAAACTAGTGGCCAAGTCTCGATCTCTTTTTTAGGGATAAAGTCAATAGACTAAACAAAAATTGGCTATCTTCTTTTGTTTTCGAGTTATAAGCAAAAATTGACATTTTTGATTTTTCGTCAATCGCGCATATCTCGCTTATTTTTACAAATATTAAAAAACTGTTTTGACATTATTAGGACACTTTTTTGAATGCAATTCAGTGGTGTAGTTGGTTTCTTGATACTTAATAAAATTTTCGAGTTATAAAGTTATTTTTTTTAATGGAAATCATAGTAGGCAACGTTATCATTAAATATAGATTTTCTTTCTGTTTTCAAAAATATATACTTTGTTGGGTTTATTTCTTATAATTAATAAAATAAAACGCCTTTTTATTATTCTTGGGCTCATTCTATTCTCTTCTTCTATTCTTCTATTCTAATGGCCGTGTTTTAAAATTACTCGAACAAGCGTTCGAGCGTTTGATTAATATGCAATTTCTTACCTAACTGAGCACTTGATTAAGGTAAGAAATCGCATGTCAAATAAATGCTCGAACAGCTGTTCGAGTAATTTTAAAACACGGCCATTTTTAAGAGCAAGTACAAGTTATTTTTTTAATATGCCGATCGTATAAAATATAATGAAAAGTTTAGATCACGACATCCTGTGATCACTTTCCGATCTAACATTGCAGTAGGATTGACAAATTGAAGCCAGTTTGTTGTTACATAATAAGTCATCCCATGCAAGGCGGCCATGCGTGCTTGTTAAAAAAATATACGACGAAATGACGTTACGTGACAAAAGCAACGGGTTGTTTCACGAAAGTTAGAAAGTGATAGCTACATAAAAATTATTTGACTTATCTATCGATCGATCGATCGGCATTTAGACAAAAGATGAATTGTACTTGGATTTTTAAAATTCCCGCTCAAATGTACCATCAAAAACATGGCGAAGGTCACCAGTTGTTCTCATGAAACATCAAAGGCACCGACAAGGAGTGTTGTTTCTGCATATTCTGTGGCCGTACTTTATATTGGGAAATAAACTGACCACAGCACGTGTGAGGAAGTCACCGTAGACAAATAATGCGTTTTGTTTAAGTTTGATTGATTTGTGATAAAATGTTAGTTAAACAACATTTAAGTGTACTTTTTGTAAAAAGAATTATTGTTATTGTTTTGCAAATTATTGCGAGTTCATTAGTAAGTAATATTCGGATTGATTGTTTCTGCAGACCACGGTGCTTCAGACTGTAACATGTATACTTTATTATCAATAGATTTAGGGGTTCTGCTTTTTGTATTTAACTTTTTGGAAAGTTATATTTTCCAAAAGCAGTAATAATTATTTGGTAAGTGCCAACCATAATATTCTACACTTATATCACAAAATCTTTTAAGCGGACACTAAATCGCGCACTATACACTTAACGTTTCGCAGTCGTTCGACAGCTACGTCAGAAGTGTCGGACGACTGCGAAACGTTAAGTGTATAGTGCGCGATTTAGTGTCCGCTTAAAAGATTTTGTGATACAAATTTCATCGGACAAGAACCAACTGTAAATTCTACACTTAGTTAAGCAAAGTATAACAAATTTGTAGGTTAGTGCGAGAACCTGCATTTTTCGTCGAAAACAATAAATAAGAATGCAATGCAATCGTTATTCTTTCTAGAATGGCAATTAAAAACACAACAGTTTGTGTTATGCACTGTTTTAGGAGGCACTTTTAAATAAAATTAACAGAAAGTGTAACACATACGGCGTATTAGTTTTAACGTGTTTTACCACGGTCCGTAAACTATAGCGGTTACCTCATGTCGGCAGTTTGTGACGTCAGCTATAGACCAGTCCAAGCCTGCTTATTCAAGTTAAATGCAGTTTTGATCAGTTGTCAAAAGGAAAATGACACTAAAAATCATATCTGTTGAAGCATTTGAATGGTCAGTTGCACCAAACTCTTAAGCTGAGCTTAAATTTGAGATTACCCAACATTGTGTAAGTCATATTTTAAGTCTAAAGTGACGCATAAAGTTAAGTTGAGCATAAATGTTTGATGCAACTAGTCATAATTGACGATATTTTATCGTTATCTTTACTGTTTACGTTCTCAGTCCCGGGCAATAGTAGACTAGTATTTACTCTCATTAATAAAAAATAAATAGTAATATGGTTTAAAAATTCGTTGTAATACAAATCTTCCGACAGTTAGAGAAAATTCCTGGAATCCGGTGTGCAATCTGAACTTGTACTAATAGTAAACACAAAAAGATTTTCATCGTACATCGTTAATATTGATGTGACAATAATGCAAAAATCAGTCTAACATCGATTATTCGTATAAAAAAGGGCCGTGAATAGATTTAAATTGCCCATCTGATCGTGAGTGACATTTTACCGTATTTATTACACTGTCCAACAGTCAAAAAAACCCGTCAGGTTTCTCGACTGTTTTTAATGTTTTTGGGGTCGCTGAATACGAATCTGCAAACCGTTTTTTCGGATCACCTCAGGTTCTCGTTCTAGGCACCAGTAAAGAAGTCAATGAAGCAGTATACTAAAGATAAAAAAAAAAGAAAAACCCATCGGGTTTCTCAACTATTTTTAATATTTTTGGGGTCGCTGAATACGAATCTATGAACAGTTTTTTCGGGTCACCTCAGGTTCTCGCTCTAGAGACCAATAAAGAAGTCGAAGAAGTAGTATACTGAAGACAAACGAGTTCTTTGTCTTCTAGAGCGAGAACCGAAGGTGTACCAAAAAAAACTGTTTGCAGATTCGTATTCAGCGATTCCAAAAACATAAAAAACAGTTGAGAAACCCGACAGGTTTTTCTTTTTTTTGTCTTCTATATACTGCTTCATTGACTTCTTTACTGATGTCTACAACGAGAACCTGAGGTGACCCGAGAAAACTGTTTGCAGATTCGTATTCAGCGACTCCAAAAATGTTAAAAACAGTTGAGAAACCTGACGGGTTTTTATTTTTTTTAGTTTTTGTTGTACCGTGTTATTATCACTGACTGAAATTTATCAGGCAACTTATAACTTTAACTTTAGTAACCATGGAAATGACGAGGAAGGTCTATCGGTGACGTTGTGTTGCTGTTGGTTACAGGACGGATGAGGCAACCGTTATAGTTTACAGACCGTGGTGTTTTACCTGATCTGATCACTAGAACTGCTCGTAATGAACCTTGCGTATTCTGCACGTTATATTCTTTGCGTTCAGTTTGGTCAGATAGGTCAGATAAAACGAATTCAGCTGTAATCTAACGTAAATAAATAAAAAACATTGACCATTACTTGTCTGTGGCAGTTACAGTTATGACCACCAGAGAGATACGAGTTTACAGGAATCACGAATATCTAGGGACTTTAAGCGAATATTGATTTCAGCGCTCTCTGCCGACTAGTGTAACGTATTAAATTTAAAAACCGGGACTGCATATACGTTGAAGATCGCACCCCTGTCTATAAGGGCATCAAACAGTATGGCCGCTTTTTTGACATTGATATTTAAGCGACCGTACTGGGTAATTACTTATACCGTGATACTTCAGCATTGCTGACAATACTGGCAATTCAACTTAAAGTACTTCCAATTTTAGCAATTACTGTACGTCTTTTCCTCCGCTCTTCGTTCGTACCATACTAAGTAGCTGCTGTCCGAGCGTTTTTTTTAAATGTCAAGAGTAAAGAAATTATGAATTTTATTCCAGAATTTTGAGGCTCACTGTATATTAAAAACTAGATTCTTGTTCGTTGAAAACTTGTTTAACAAATTCCATAAAATTACTTCTTGCAAACGCCCTCGAAATCGCAGACATAATAACAATGTAATTATATAAAAACTATATAAAACATAAGAAGTGATCAAATGAAAAGCTAATTAGAGTTGGCGATGCAACCGAACACGCTTGTGTGCATTTAGTTCATCGGACGTTTCTTCAGTCCATTTTGACGTTTCTATTTGAACTTAAGGTTCGTCCGACCCTGTTTGCATTTTTTAATCTACACCGAATATGTGTTCAACCAGAAATACATACATATGTATCATTGCGAGATAAATATTTGGTACGGCGGATTTTCCACACGAACATTGGTAGAATGAATGAGCCTAAGGTTTGCTGATGTGTTGGAACGGAATGGTGGTTCCATAAAACAATAACTTTTTTCATGTTGTTTTAATTCTACCATTTAAGAGCATTTCAATATGCAAAAATTTTGAAAATGCAGATTACTTTACAAAGCAACCGTACCAATTATTTATCTCGCAATGGTACATATCAGCAATGAATAGTATAAGTAAAAAAAGTTATTATTATAAATTAATCAAAATTGAAATTAATTTTAATATTTCTTACTACTGCATTGTTTTTGGTGTAGTATAAATAGATGTAGGGTAAACTTGCTTAAATTATACCAGCGCCTAAATCGTACCTCCACAATTTCTTGTAAGCCGTAATGGTGATAAACGCTTATAGACGATTGATTTTAAGATCGCAGCGCTACCACGGATAAATCCGAACCTCTGTAAGCTGCGCGGAATTTTTGTAATGCACGTGTTTAAGTGCGTACCAATCCAAATACACAAATTGATTTAATTTGAATGTCACATATAACACAATCCTGATAGTTACATCATACACTTAGTATCGACGCCAGATCACGATATGTTACGCAGCATGCATGGGTTTGTTTACTTGTTTGTTTACCAGATGGCGAACGCTTAGCTGCAAACTCCCAGAGCAGCGATGGGCGCGAGCTCGCCAAAAGCTCGACCCTCACCCTCAATTATTTGCGACGATCCCGATGTTTCAGACAAACAAGCGCCGGCATGTAACTGACTCAGTCGTATCAACGAAATTAAAAACAGAGAGAGTTGAACGAGTTAGTTCATGTTGGTTTATTAGTGTTTAACAGTGTAGTACAAGTTCGAGACCATTTAAAATTGAAAAACAAGCCCTTCTAAACAATATTTATAATAATTTTCGACTTAATTCGATATGAATAGCATCAAAACGATTAGGCCGTCTACAATTTCATATTTTGTGGAACGAAGCTGACTCCGCCGACTACCCCGCCGATACCCTGGTCGCCTATTGCTTAGCGTAGTGGGGGATCATTTCCCCTCTCATGCTCATCGCTGTCCCAGAGTAACGGAAACTGTGAATAACAGTGAACTGCATGGTATAACCTAGCCATGTTATTGTGGTAGGCACTCTATGGAAAATTATTGAAAAAATAAGTTTTTGAAATAGTTTTCATTAAGACTTTTACGTCACTCATAATGATTTTGCATCAATTCTGGTTAAGATAAAGAATTAAGTAAGTTTTTGTGCAAAAATACACGTATCTACAATATCATTTTTCTTTCTGTTTCCGCAGGCCAGTTATTAAAATTTAAACTTACGGTGACGTTAGCGCCTACTTCTTACCAATAGCTCACAATTATTCTTTATCAATTCGCGCTGAAGTAGAAAACATATGTATCTTCGAGGTTTCAAATGTTTACATGTTTAAATAAACTATCCCAGAGAATTATGGACACCCAAATTCAAACAGAAAATTCATACAAAAACAGTTTGAAGAAGAGTTGACTGCAGTAAGGCAGAAAAGCACACCGAAGAACTTAACAGCAAATGAGACTCTCAAAAGGAAAAACAGCGTTAAAAAAAGACAGCCAATAAAGACAACAAAATAAACGGAACAAAATAAATCATACTTTTTCGTATTTTTAAAAAACTTTTGTTTCTTAAGAATTCTTAATTTTTCATTTTTGTTTGCTTATGAAATTATTGATTTTGTTAAAAAAAAGTTTCCTATTGCTATTGCGGATTATTTTTCTTCAAATTTCGTGAAGTTATAGGCATTTGTTCTTAAGGGATACGAATTAGGCAAGTTTCCCCTAGTTTCTTGGTCTGATAATAATTGTTAGATTGTTAAAAATGAAGTTTAAATAAATTTTTCCACTATTAGTACTATAGCCTGTCATTTTGACATGTGTTAGGTTGCTGTGAAAAACAATTTCTCGACCTGAGGTAAATAATTTTATTATTTACCGGTAAATAATGAACATCAATGTTTCAGGTACAAATCTTTTGATTTTTCAGGCAATAGATTGTTTGTCACTTGTCCGGCAATTTCCCGCATTTCAGGCGGCGTACAATTTAAATCGCCGTACATCGTTTACCGTACTTACTTTATTTAATTGACGATTTGGCAAAAAGATCGATGTAATGTTTGTGACAAATTAAAAAATTTAAATCAACAGTCATATCGGTAATACAGAAAACTGTAAACCTTTCGTAATTTGTAATAAATATTTGTTCAAATTAAAATTATCATTTGCACTAGTAGTGGAAAAAATAGTATATACACCACGGTAGAGAAGTCTTATAACCCTCGGTCCTTTACATCCCTCGGCCCTAAGGGCCTCGGGATGTAATCATACCCTCGGGTTATAACACTAGACTTCTCTACCTAGATGTATAATATACTATATTTTTTGTTTAAATTAATATGAGCTTAGCGCCCTCTAAGATCGCATTCTTTATTACTGTGAAAAATTTGATTTTATTTGCTGTTCATTTAGACATCGAAAATAGGAAAAAGAAATTAAAAAGCACAAAAAATACCAACCTGAATTAGCACCATAAACAGACTGACTAGTGTTCTGAGGATATGCTGGGTTGTTACTGGGATACGAATTAGCTGTCGCTGGAAATCCTCCCGTATTCGCACTGGATTGATAGGAGCTCGTTGAGGATGAGTATGCATTCTGATAGGAATTCGTCACACTTGGGGTGTTATAAGATCCGGTGTTACTATTCACATAGTTATTAGCTTGATTCGATACATACGAACTTGTAGTCTGTAAGCAGAAATACCCCATGAAATTTTTTTATTAGCGCTTAAAAAATCAGTTAAATGCAGTGAAATAAATCATCAGATTGCCTTTGTCATCCAGGTGAGTGATTGCTGCTGTAATCCGCAAGTACCAACAAAAAACTTGTTAGGAAACATCGGGGTCTAGCATGCATCAAACCTCAGTCTCGTCATCAGCTTCATCATTTGCAAATTTACAATAAGAAAATCTGAATTTGTAAAGCGAGTAGTACAAACCTGTGCAGCGTTGTAATTTCCTGAACTGTAATTCTGCGTCTGATAGGAGCTTGACTTGGGTTGATATGAATTGTAATTTGACGACTGCGAATACGAATGCGAATCAGTTTGTTTATTAATGTCAATGGCAGACGGAGTTGCACTCTGAGCACTACTTCCTGTCATGGAACTTCTGGGTGGGGCAGTGTATCCTGTCGTGAGATGTTCACTTGTCTGTGGAATGGATTCTGAATTAGAACGCTGAAACAGACAGGGCTCAATAAAAGCATGGGTTTCATTTTGAAATATCATCCGCTAAATACAGAACACTCACACTCTGAGACAGGGCTGAGCTAATACTGTTTTGCGTGTTGGCTTTCTGTTGGGCCGAGTACGCATCCAGAGAGACGTTTTGACTTCCTGCATTCAGATCTAAATTTGAGCTAGGCGTTGAAGGGTTATCCAGACCTGAATTACTTGCACAATTGAACTTTGGATCGGGAACTCCGTCGAATGATGTATTGTCTGAAATGAGATCCATCGCACCAAACTGAACGTCGAGATAACCAATGCTGCTTAAATCTCCCGGCATTTCCACTGCACTTGCAGGAATCTACAAACAGATTAAAAAAACACACACTTGTAAATGAAATTAACACGAAACAAAAATACTTAAGTATACCTATTAGTTTCAGTAACTAATCTCTCTTTTTTTAAATTTCAGATTGAAACAGATCTTGGTAAAAGTGCACTTTAGGTTCTTAAATTTGCGCATACTCAGAGCTCCCAGGTGTCTTGTAATAAGGTACAGTCGTGTTCAAAAAAGTGTTGTACAGAATTTTTACTATGTAACCTTGTATGTGCATTCAAGTAAGTTCAAAAAATTGTTGTACAAGTTTTGTTGCATGAATAACATTGTCGAACACAAAGATAGAAAAGCCAATTGCCGCTCAAAAGCAAAGATATTTAAAACGTAGCTGTACAACACCTTTTTGAACACAACTGTACTTGCACAAATGTTTTATCTTTCTATGTGCTAGAAGAAATGTATTCACGTCAGAGATTAAAATGCGCGTGTTACATTTTTTTTAAATAAATTCTTTTTTTAACATAAGAGAAAAATATTGAAAGTTTCGTATAATCAAATTCGTGCCAAAATACCCAAGTAATTGTAACATAGATAATTTGTAAGCCGTCTTTCATTTACAGCCTACTTGAATACGAATCGATTCAAATTCTCTTAAAAATCGCTGATTGCATTCCATTTACAGCTAATCAATTGGCGATCAGTGATGAGGAAGTGATTGAGTTTCCCCTCCTACACCCCGTACCGATCAAGCTGGTTTTCTAAATCAGTTATCAGTTTCATCTGATTTCAGACGTATTTTGAGGTTATGTTAATTTTAGTTCCAAAACATCATTCCTTTAAGCCACGCGCAAATCAGAGCGGTAGCGAACGCGGTGGCGGTGCGGTCACATGGCGAACAAACACATCCGCACACCAACACGTTCAATTATCGCAGCTAAATTTAAATTAGGTCTAAATTTTTCAACGATGGACGTAGAGGAAGCAGCTTTGCTTCACGCCCTGTTAATATTCAAATGTCGTTGTGTAGTGCAAAGTTCAAATGTCGTAAAAAATTGCATTTATGTAGGTACTAGCAATTTTCTTGATCCGACTTCTTAAATGAAAAGAACCATTATAAAATATGTAATTACTTTTGTACGAACGCTGTCAAACACACAACGAAATGTCTGTGCAAAAATAATAATTGCATATTTTATAATAATTTTCATCGGACAAGAAAATAGCGAACGCAGTGGCCGAGGCGGTGGCAAAGCGATCAAACGCTGTGAATGTAATAAAACGAGAGAGCGCAAATCTACGTGACCTATCGCGTACCGTCTAGCGGCCTGCGGTAGAACGCTGCATGCACCATTTGCCCGCCTACTTCGCGCGATCTCCCTCAAAAGAAAATGTGTGACACAGAAAAACTGATTGAAAAAGTGCGTGGGCAACCAATTTTATATGACTTGTCTCACACTGAATATAAAAATATAAAAAAGAAAGACATCGAGCATCCTCTGTAGAGCTCTTTCGGTCCTATTTGGGGCCTCTTCAGCAGAAGCTGAATTAGAAATAATTTAATTTAGCGATGATTGAACGCGTTGGTGTGCGGATTTGTTTGTTCGCCATGTGACCGCACTGCCACCGTGTTCGCCACCGCGTTCGTTACCACTCTAGTTTGCGCGTGGCTTTTTTCCATGGGAGATCGTTTTACCGCAGGCAGCTAAGAGGTACGCGGTCGTTCGCTGCAAAGAGGGCGAACGCTTTTTGTCAGATCGCGCAGATTTGCGTCCTTTCATTTTAAAAGGGTGCGGTTCAGTTGCGCGTTCACATGTTTTGAGCGCTTTGACTATACAGGGTGCTTCAGTGAAGATGCACCAAACTTGAGGGACACGTTTCTGACATTATTTCAAACAAAATAAATACCTTAATAAAAAATTTTAATAGGAGCAACTTGAAATTTGCATAATTTGGAGCCGATGTTTTTATAAATACCATAGCGATTTAAAGTTCTGCCGCTGTGAAACAAGACGAGCGATTTAAATTGTTTTATGAATGGTACGCGGTTGCAAGAAGACAATAAATATCTATCGTAAACGAAAAAATTTATGAGAGGCTTTTAAGTTTGCCCTTGACCGCAAGTCGTGTTAAAGGTGAACACTTTGAAATAATGTGCATTTAGCGTGCGTTTAACGTCGCACTAACATTTATGCAAACCGTAATTACATCAAATTTGTCCCTTACTCCTTGTTCAGGTAAAAAAGAGCCTGTGTCGCCTAGTCGCTGAGCTACCCTGACAAACGTTTGATAATGCAGATGTCGTTCACGATTAGGAAACCGTTATGCGTACAGATGTGATGCCAATCGCGCGTTTCCCCTACATTCCCCGTATAACAAATGCATATCTGCGTACTCTTGAAACGTAAAATCACCCATCGCAAACGCAACATCACATACACAAACACACTAATAAACTTAAAAAAATGAAAAGTATAAAGTACACCGATTAATAACCTACTCTTCATAATTGAAATTTATCTCCGCCCACAATAATTTATATCCGTAGATACGTATTTCGGCAGCTAAGGTGCCATCTTCAGTACAGTAATTTTATATAAAGGGGTGTTAGAGACAGTTAAGCGCATTTGCACTGAATATGTGATAAGGCGAGGATTCTCCGAGATAAATATCGTGAAGTGCTCTTAACTTGTGGTGTGTGGGTGTGAGCTGCTCTAATCTGTAGGTTGCTTTTTTGGCGATTTGTGCATATATATATATATATTTTATGTATGTGTGTAAAAGTGTGTTTGAGTCAGGAATCGACCGCCAGATGTCGTTCTTGTTAGGTCAAAAGTCAGCCGCAAGAGGTCGCGACCTAAATTTTATATAAAGGAGTGTTAGAGACAGTTAAGCGCATTTGCACTGGATATGTGATAAGGAGAGGATTCTCCGAGATAAATATCGTAAAATGCTCTTAACTTGTAGTGTGTGGGTGTGATCTGCTCTTATCTGTAGGTTGCTTTTTGGCGATTTGTGCATATATATATGTCGTAGCCGCTTGCCGTAAATTAGCACTTCGTGTAAAGTCTAGACAATTCACGAAATGCAGACAGATAGCGTAATGCCCACCTTTAAACGATTTTTTACAGCAACTGTCTAAAATATTTACCCTCTTCATGAACTGCTACCAGCCATTAGGTTTATGCTGTAACGCCGAACAATTACGCTACCGGTCTAATAATTTTAGACGCTTCATGAAGTGACTAAAGCTATTTACGCCACTGCTGAAAAAGCTGCAGATTGGTATTGTACTGAAGAAAATAGTACTCCTATTTATTCATATTATACCGAGAGATAAATAAACTGAACACTGAATAAGACAAATTAATGAAGAATAAAAATATAAATACATTATGCATTTATTTATTTATTAACACAAGGAAAACTTGTATTGCAGAAATTATTACGTACTGGGCGTTTCCGAAGGAAGTGCAGAACTTAAGAATATCATTGGTCAAAATATATTTTGAACATTACAATGAATATTTTGTTAAATGTTTAGGAGGCGACTCCGTATTTTTTCATTAAAATCAAAGTGTACTTACAATTTATTTTTGGCTAATTTGGTTTTTGCAAGTAATATCGATCAAGTTTCTCATAAAAATCAGTTTTCTGCGTATAACCATGTTCTTGATCAATTCCAGACATTTTGTTAAATATCTTTCACAAAATAAGTAATGGAAAATAATAGAAGAAGATTAAATTAGCAAATAAATTTACTTTATCTACGACCACTACTGTAAATGACGAATTACGTACAACACGTAAATTAAGTAAGCGGGTGTTTACAAACGTCGTGCGTAAAGTAAGAAAAACACACAGCGAGGGCATTTGCACCTACTTTACGCACGCTTGTAGTTAGATCTACGTAGCCGCATCACATTAGATTGACAGTCGTCGAAATTGCAAGTGTCATTGCTGATTATTTTAAACTTGAATAATAAGGTAATTTTTGTGGTCGTAGATAAAGTATAGTACAAAATTCGAGTTGTGGAATTACTTGCATTCGCCGCTGCGCGGCTCAAGCGCAACTTTTCCACCGTGCGTAATATGCTATTTACAACTCTCGTTATGTAATATACTATTACACACTACCAACGAGGAAAAGCAGAGAGAGCCAGGAGAAATACGTTTCTACAAGTTCGTGCACGATCCACTCACTTTTCAATTACGCTATCCGCATATACAACTGTAGCCACTTCATGAAGCATCTAAAATTATTAGACCGATAGCGTAATTGTTCGGCGTTACAGCATAAACCTAATGGCTGATAGCAGTTCATGAAGAGGCTAAATATTTTAGACAGTTGCTGTAAAAAATCGTTTAAAGGTGGGTATTACGCTATCTGTCTGCATTTCGTGAAGTGTCTAGACTTTACACGAAGTGCTAATTTACGGCAAGCGGCTACGACATATATACAGGATCTCCCAAATAGAGTGGCCTATTAAAAGTTTTCGAGGAAGGGAATATACAAAAATTCTGAAAATTAGTACACTGTCCTAAGGGAAAGCGATCTTTCAGATTAAAATATTTTCACTTTTATATCACTTCCGGTTATACCGGAAGTCGCCGTTAACTTTTTTATTTTAAATGGAATGCTATACTTCTTATTACAAATTCTGATTCTACACATTAATTTAAATAAAAAAAGTTAAGGTTTCCCTATACCTAAATGTAACCGATTTTGAGATATCTTCAAATTTATTTAAAAAATTGTTTTGGTGACCTTTCATTTAAGAGAATGTATTTACGGCGATTTCAAATTTAAAGATTGAAGTGACATGTCGTTTAAAAGTATAATGTTCAGACTTTCAAATCATATCCTAATTATCGATGAAAAATTCATAGGGTGGTCACAATATGGTGTCAAATGTCATTATGTTTAAATGCCCAAAACTCAATTTTCGTAAATGGAACATCCTGTATATTTTCATATCATGAGATACAGAATCAAATTTTACATCGATTGGTATTAGCATTCCTTATACCTATATCTTTTAGTTTTCTTGTTATCAATGATTGTATATTTTATTCTGTTAATTAATAGAATGAATGCAGTTATTCGCAGCAAGCTTTGAAAAAAAGAAGCAGATATTGAACTGTTACTTTTTAAGAAATAAATAACTGCTAACCATAACATTATTTTGACGTACAGGGTGGATCAATTTCGATGTCTCTTATGGACATCTCTGTAACTATAATGGTTCAGCCACACTAACGGCAAATGTGCTGCCTAACGTCATTTTTAACGTCTAATTTGCCATTAATCAGTCGCTACACATACAATTATTGTCAAGTTAGACGTGAAAAATCACGTTAGGCAGCACATTAGACGCAGCGTGGCTCCGACAACGATAGTGTAGCGACGGATTATTGGCATATACGGCACTAATTTTGTAACGGCATTGAGAATGGCATTGCGCGCTAGACGATAGCTCGGCTGGCGGTTTTTGATACACACGAATTGCCGGCGAACGTATCGCATAGTTGTTGCCATAGATAAAGAAAGATATATGTGAGGAAGACAGAACATACATTTTTTGCACGAAAACAGCGACATCTCGTGTTTTTAGTCACGTACTATCTTAGTTTTGATTGCAGGTTTCTTTCATTATTTCAAGTACTAATTTAAAATATAATTTTTGAATGTTAGGAAATGGAAAATGCTAAAATATTTGAATAGAACTCCTGTGATATTTGACATTTAAGATAAAGTTGCCAATATTCAAGTAAAATACCAATGCTGCAGCCGCTTCGGAGCGAAATGTGGGACAAATAATGACCTTAACCACCAATGTAAAATTTAGCGCATTAATTTTCTCGCGTTAATTGTCGGGTTCTTGTCCGTTAGAATGCCGTTAGACGTTAACGCAGATGTGCCCGAAGCATAAGAGATAGAAGAAAACTAATGGCCAAGTCTCGATCTCTTTTTTATAGATAAAGTCAATAGTGTAAACAAAAATTGGCTATCTTCTTTTGTTTTCGAGTTATAAGCCAAAATTGAGATTTTCGACTTTTCGTCAAACAGTCATATCTCGTTTATTTTTGCAGATATTGAAAAACTGTTTTGACATTATTAGGACATTTTTTGGAATACAATTCGATGGTGTAGTTGGTTTTTTGATATTTAATTAAATTTTCGAGTTATAGAATAAAGTTATATTTTTTAAATGGAAATCATAGTAGGCAATATCATCATTAAATAGAGATTTTTTTCTGTTTTCAAAAATATATACTTCGTTGGGTTTATTTCTTACAGTTAATAGTATAAAATGCCTTTTTTTATTATTTGTGGTGCATTTTCTTAGTAGGCTAGTTTCAACAAAAGCCGACAATTCTTTTTTTGTTTCTATTAAATATTAACAAAGATTTGATGATTGGGTAGCACAAGAGTGAGAGGTATTGCGATGAACATAAGAGATAGAAAGCTAGCGCCGATAGAGCTGGGTTGGGTTACAACATAAGTTGGCTGCGTATTTTAGCGCGGCAGAGTTTAAATTGTGATTTTATTTTGATATTATTTTCTGTGTTTTAAGTTATTTATTGTGATATATCAAGAGTTGTGTTTATTATCTACTTACATTTCAATATTCTTTAACTTTTTCTGCAATAATATCTTATTTTTAAGATGTTTTTAATTTATACATATAATTTAGTTCATTATCCTATGAAATGCATATTTGATCGAAAAAAATGCGTTTTAAACTTACATATTAAATGAAGTTACATAATTTAGAATTTGACCCAAACCATATGGTATCGGTATTGTTGTAATCTTTGTGACTCTTAGAGGATGCTCCTTCTATCATTCTTTCTCTTTACGTGGCTGCAACTGTCAAAATATTTGAACAAGAGTTGATATTTAACAAAAACATTGTCGGCCTTTGTTGAAACCAGCCTACTAAGAATAGAATGCACCCAAGAATAATAAAAAAGGCCTTTTTTTTCTATTAATTGTAAGAAATAAACGCAACAAAGTATACAGGGTGAGTTATTAAGCGCCCCTTCTTCCATAGCTCATTTATAGAACGAGATAGAATTTTTTTCTTTTACAAGGACATTCTACCTATTGAGCACTATAACCTAAAATTATTTTGATACATACAGAGTGTTACATAAAATAATGGCAGCATGCAGCGGGAGTTTTTTTTAATGGAACACACTGTGTATTTTCCTATAGAAAGATATAACACTCGATCCTCTAAACAGCAGCACATAAAATATTTATATTTATTTAACCAATTAAGAGTAAATTAATATTTTATCGAAAACGGTCTGATTTTCAACTTCTCTTAAAATACTAACTGTAAACGTATCGTTTGTCGTACGGGAATAAAAATAGGTAGTGTTATAAATTAAAGTATAGGGAATAACCCAGATATAAATTCATTTAGTTTCATTTGTTTTTTCAAGTGTTCAAACCTGTGTAATTGTCAGATTTTCGAATTGCCGTTATTCAATTTTTTTAAATGCAACTCCCCTTATCTCTTTTCACGATTAGAGAGTGTTCATGTTCCTCTTCAATTCTGTTATAGGTTTTCTGCATATAATTCTTACAGTTTTTTTGCTATAATAAACTTTTTACATTTTTACTCTAAAATCAATATTAAAAAGTTATTTAACGTACCGTATTTTAATCTTTTTAAGACAGCGCCCTCTATTTCATAAAACAGATGGATAATATCAAGTTTACAATTGGTTACAGACTCTTATTACATTAAAATCATCGTATTTTTATTGTAATGGTTGCATTTAAAAAAATTGAATAACGGAAATTTGAAAATCTGACAATTACACAGGCTTGAACACTTGAAAAAACAAATGAAACTAAATCAGTTTATATCTGGGTTATTCCCTATACTTTGCTTTATAACACTACCTATTTTTATTTCCGTACGACATTGATTAAAAATTTAGTTGATTAATGTTTAATTGTGATTAAATTTAATTACAATTAATATCAATTGCAATTTACAATTAAATTAATTGCAATTAATTGGTTTAATTGCAGATCACAATTAAATTTAATTGCAATTAAATTCAATTAATTGCAATTAAATTAATTGCAATTAAATTAATTGTTATTTGCAATTAATTAATTGTAATTGCAATTAACCATGGCTTACTAAATTAATAACGACTTCTAATCAAATAACAGGCGCTGTCATTACTGTCAAACCAGGTGAATTTATGCAAAATAAATTAATATTATAATTATTAATGTAATACAGTAGAATTTATATGATATAAATGTTACTTATACATTCAGACAGAAATATTAATTGTTAATTGTCAATGAAGCCCATTCCAAAAAAACTAACAATTAATTAATTGTAATCGTAGAAACTCGCAATTAACAATTGATTAATTGTAATCGTAGAAACACACAATTAACAATTAATTAATTGTAATTGCGGATTCTTTAAAATTACAATTAATTAATTGTAATTGTGGATTCTTTAAAATTACAATTAATTAATTGTAATTGTGTGTTTCTACGATTACAATTAATCAATTGTTAATTGCGAGTTTCTACAATTACAATTAATTAATTGTTAATTGTTAATTGCAAATATAATTTAATTGTGCCCAACACTGATCGTATGTAATGTGATTGGATTACCCCAAAATAAAAGCCCGTAGTTAGCAACGGCATCGAAATACGCAAAATAAATATTACGTAAAGTTTTTGTGCTGCAGAGTCGTCTCGTACATCGAAGCGCGAATATAGATTTACACAGTTTCTTACTTAACATATCAGTTTGCTCATTCCAAGTTAGTTCTCCGTCTAATTTTAATCCCAGTAACAAACACGACTCTACGGCTTGAATTGTTATGCCTTCCCAGTAAATTGCTAAATTAGTTGTAATTTTAGTGCAAGGAAAAAAGATTATATTCGTTTTCTCTACGTTAATTTTTAATCGGTTACAATAAAACCAGTCTGTCAGTTGATGAAGTGTAGTTTCCACTTTTTCAACTAACTGGTATTCATTCACCGCGTGTATGCAGGCACTGGTATCATCAGTATAAAGAGTCAACGGCACACTAACATTAGCTTGAATGTCATTCATGTAAATGACAAATAATAATGGGCCTAATAGCGACCCCTGAGGCACTCCACAATTTAAGCTTGCTACTTGTGAGTGTACGCGCTGCCGCGTTTCATGGTCAATGATTTCTGTGATCTGCTGACGATTTGTGAGATAGCTACGTATCAAATTCAATGCATTACCTCTCACACCGTAGTAATACAGTTTCTCTAATAGTATGTCATGATCCACAAGATCAAACGCCTTAGAGAGATCACAGTTTATACTTGCAACTAGTGACGAAGAATTGAGGTCATTATAAACGTGTGAAAGTAAGCGTTCAATTGCCGTAACTGTTGATCTATGCTCTCGGAAACCATGTTGACTGTCAGAAAATAGATTATTTACTTGAAAAAAATTTGTGAGCCTAATCTTTAAACAATATTCAAAAACTTTTGAGATAGCAGGCAAAATTGATATAGGTCGATATCTGGTTATATCTTGTTTGTCGGTTTTTTTATGAAAGGGTGTAATTTTGGCTGTTTTAAAAACAGTAGGAAAAACACCATAAAGAAAAGAGGAGTTGATTATATTTGCAAGGACATCTGCCAAATGGTCAATACCATACTTAAGTACTTTGATTGGTATATCGTCTGTTCCAGTGGCTGCAGTATTATTTATTGTCATAACCGTTATCTTTATTTCATTTGGATCAACAGGCATTAGAAATAAAGTATTTTGGGAGTCAATTTTATAGTTATTCAAAAGGGACATACTATTATTATTATTAGTACTTGGCCATACGGAAGGCAGTGATGTGCATTTTGAAACAGAGGCAAAATATTTATTAAAATGATTACTGATGTCATAAGGGCATATACTACTTTTTGACCATTGACGAGGAAACTGATAGGTGACGTTTTATTTACTTTATTTAACTCGTTCTTAATGACGCGCCATGTGGTTTTAACTATATTTTCAGATTGTGAGATTATCGAATCCATATATTTCTTTTTTGCCGCAATAGTTATTTTCTTAAGAATAGAAGAATAGCGTTTATAATAACGTCTTAGAACAAGATTGGGAAAACGTTTTAATGTAATAAACAATGAACGCTTAGTTCGGGCGGAAATAATTATTCCTTGGGTTATCCATTTTTTCCTATTCAAAGGTCGTCGTTTACGCAAGGGGAAACTGATATTAAAAGCATCGTAGAATTTTTTATAGAAAAGAGAAATTTTTTCGTCAACATCGCCACAGTGTAATGCATCACTCCATTCAATTTTCTCTAAGTTAGTCTTAAAGATACACAAATTAGCGTCAGAGAAAATTCGACATAATTCTCCGGTACATTTTATTTTATTACACAAATTCTTAAAGTGTATCAATACCGCATTATGATCGGAGAAATCAACCATAACATTTTTGATTTTAAATAAACTTGTATCATGAAAATTTATAATTATGTTATCGATACACGTAGATGAGTGATTTGTTATGCGGGTGGCACTTCCAACAGTAAACTTAAAATTAAAGGATTCCAGTAAAGTTTCAAATGACTTCTAATGTCCGGTTTTAAAATATTTAGGTTGAAATCGCCGCAGATCAAGGCCCTGATCCCCATTTTCTTTACAATATGCTCCAATAATGATTCTAAAACAGTTAAAAAAAGTTGAATGTCATATTGGGGAGTTCTATAAATCTCAATAATTATGCAGTTTCCGATTTTAATTCCGCAACATTCAAATGTAGAAAGGACAGAGAAACTACTAACATCAAATACCACATAATCTAAACAATCTTTAACACATATTGCGGATCCCCCATGGCGCATCTCATCTCGACAGTAAGAGGTAGCTAACTTGTATCCATCAATTTTAAGAGTTTTAATTTCAAAATCGCGCTGCCAATGTTCATTCAAACAGATGACGTCCACATTCCGACCGTTTAAAAATAATTCCATTGTAAGACATTTTTCACGTAAACCTTGTATATTACAATGCATTACACAGAAATCAAAGTCATCAGGGGGAGCATACACTAGGTCGTGGTTTTTGTTTAAAAAACCTGATTGTTTTCAGTCACAGTATCATCAAAAACAGAAATGTATGAATCATCGCTTTCACTACTAATAGACATTTTGCCAATTACCATGTTCGATTCACTTTTCAGACTTACAAAGTGTTTGTCTATCATTGGAAGTTTTTGTGTCACAGCAGCTAAATCGCATGCTACAGTGGCTACTTGCTCTTCTTGATTTCTCGCAGTTTCGTATTGGTTCTGCTTAATTTGACAGATTTTTTGAGTTTTCTGAATAACAGGAGTCGGCTTCTTTCTTGTTACGTATTTCTTTTTTTGACGAACATCAATTGCTTCTTCTGGTGGATAAAGCTGAACGAGCACTGGTCCGGGTCGCTTTTTTTCCATCTGTTCATTACTTTTATGATCATAATCTTCGAGATAGTACGGTACAATTAATTCCGCCAGTTTTTTATGAAGAATGCGTTTTCCTGAAGAGTTTAGATGTATTCCTTTCCCTAGATGATTCTCGTTTAGGAACAAATTAGTCTCGAAATAATAAGCATGCGTAGCATTCATTTTCACGGCATTAAATAATAATTTAACATTTGTTTCATATATGAATTTATTCAAAACAATACGTTGACGTTGGAAAGGAACCGAAATAATTATGACATTAGTATTGTAACGATTTTTAAAGGTTCATTAATTTTTATTTTAAAACAAAACACGAAATAGTTAATAACTAATTTATTTACAAGCAAACTAATTTAACACTAACATTTAACAATAATTTATTTACAACCTTAAATCTAATTTATTTATAACAGCCGAGCGAAAGTTTATTACGCGGACTTTTGTGTCGAACCCTGACGCTGAATTCTAATCGAACTGTGTCACTCTCGGCCGCGTGCATTTTTATATATCGGAGTTGTTTTTCGGGAACATTCTAGACGGACAGTCTCGCTTGTCTGCCGAACTTTCTCGTGTAAGACGCGTCGGCGATGACGCACGCGATAGGCTGGCACCGCAATCGCCACAGTATGTTGTAATCGTTCAATTATATCAGTTACGTAGATAATGTTAGGTGATCTACCATTAAGGGCATTATTAATTCCAGCCATAATAATGATGAAATCACTTTTGTTATACTCTTTCGCTAAGGCATCTATTCCCTCGGTGACGTTTTCATACAGTGCATTGGGTTTATAGAAGTTTGTTATTTCAAATTTACCGTGCAGTGCAGTATCTGTTAGATATTGATATCCATCTCTGCCATTACTATCTGCAACAAATAATAATTTTGGGTGTTTATGTTTCTGCAAATCTTCGATGTCTCTTAAAGTTTTATTATTAGTTTCATTATTAGGTTCAAATGAATTAAAAATATTGCTGCACTCCGGTTTTGGTATTTTGCATTCAGTCTTTGGTAACTTTACTGTTTTGCAGTCGTAGCTGGTTTGTGTCATTCGCTTATCTTTTTTATTGGCACCCTTACTTTCTTCGTCAGCGAGCGAATGCAACTTATTTTGAAAATAATGCCTCATTTTAGTGTTAGCTACTTGCATGTTTCTCATCGTTGTCTCCAGTTGCTTTATTTTATTTAGCAGGAGGAACGTTGTTTTACGATGATTCGTTGATCGGTTTCCAAATTTGCAATTTTTACGTACCGTTGTGTTTTTAGTATTCTTATTGTCATTCTCATCCTCTAGTAAGACGTTAGAATTCGAGACAGTTTTTAGTCGTTCAATAAGTTCAAATTTGTTTCCCCGCACCGACATGTTATACTTTTTTAATTGTACGCATAACTCCGCTTTTTTTTAGCGAACTAATTTCTACAAATGTACTCATTTTAATTAACGAAGTTTAAGAGTTTATTCACTTTAAGTTTTAGACTTGTATAAATACAACAGAACTGTTCTTGTTTCGGTACAAGACCGGTCTTTCGGATGAGGCGATAAACAATTTCAGCACTAATGTGGGTATTAAATTTAAATTTAAATTATTCAATCCAATTTCTATGTTACGCATCAACTATTTATTACACACTTGTAACCATCTCGAGCACTTAATTTTGCACTACATTTTGATATATAATTCTTAACTTTAGCTACTTTTATACCACATAAAATTCAGTTTATTCAAGAGTACTAGATATTCGTGTCAACCGCGTGCACTATCAATCATATCATTCTTTCCTTCGACAATCTTTCCCTTCAAGAAATTGAAACGAAACAAATCCTGTTCTAACCCACTAATACAAACTGAATCTTGGAAATAGTGGAGGTATAAACAAGACTACACGAAATTAAGTATTTATCGTGTCGGTCAAGAACATTGGAATATCCCTAATATGATTCCAGAAGGAAGTAAGTAAGAATGTTGGCTAGTCATCTCATACTTCACTAACACACGTTCTTTCCATCACAACTGCACTTTCCGTCGGGGTTGAACACTCGTGTATGCTTAGCTAATAGGTAGCCATACACCAGCATTCAATCATGTCATTCTTTTCTTCGACAATCTTTCCCTTCAAGAAATTGAAACGAAACTAATCCTGTTCTAACCCACTAATAACTCGTGTCTAAATAAAAACCTGATCAGGTAGGCTACATTTAGTAATTCTGCTATGTAAATGCAATGGAAATTCTCGATCACAACCCACTTGACCAGGTTTTTATTTAGACGCTTGTTACAAACTGAATCTTGGAAATAGTGGAGGTATAAACAAGTCTACGCGAAATTAAGTATTTATCGTGTCGGTCAAGAACATTGGAACATCCCTAATATGATTCCCGCAGGAAATAAGAATGTTGGCTAGTCATCTCGTACTTCACTAACACACGTTCTTTCCTTCACGATTGCACTTTCCTGCGGGATTGAACGCTCGTGTATGCTTAGCTAATGACGCAACGGTCTTCTCTTGTGAATAATACTTTATGCTGCTAGCAGTCCAGATGTATTATAGTCAAAGTTTGAGCGCATGTCAAACCATTCCGTTTGAATTTGCAATCGCTCACAAAGCACCAGCTGACGACATGGTAACGTCATTATGACGTCATAGTCTTCGCTCACAATCGCTTATTCAGTCGAGGTAGGGCAGCAAAAGCGTAAGTGCTTATGTTCCAAACGGAACGTATGAGATGCGTACGAGATCAACTGATCATACACGGTTCGTCTGATTACAACTTTACTTTGAAAAAAAATTCCATATTTAATTTATGTTTTTATCAACTTTTAACAGTTTTCTTTATTAAAAAACATTAACCTTTAAATCTTTGTAGACGAGTTTTTTTTTTTTTAATTAAGGCCCGATCTTTCCATCTCCTGATAAACTTATTCGACGAATAACTTTACGAATCACCATGGAAACCATTCATGAAAACCAAGTTATTTGCCAAATGACGTTATCGGGAATTTTATTAGGAGGTGGAAAGATCGAGCTTTAGAGTTATTTCAGAAATACTTAACTTTTCTATGTACCTATTTCACAAATTGTATATATGTATACAAAACAAAAGAAATTCAAAAGCAAACAACAATCATTTTGTATTTGTATGCAAACTATACATTTCAGCTTACAAATGAATGCTGTTGTAGAATCTAACGGAGTTCACAAATTTTGATGGAAAATCAGAAAAGTTTTTGTTACTTCATACCTCTCCCACACTTTTCTAAAATCTGCGTCACATATCAATCGAAATGACAGTATATATTTGCACCCCCATATTCAATAAGGAACCAAACGCCAGCTGTAGTTTTGCGTAATAATTTTCGAAAGAAATGTGTATTTATAAAAATTATGACTAGTGCAGATAATAAATAAAATTAATTTTTTTAATGGTTTATTGTCTATACAGGCTGTTACAAATTCGAGGCTCACTATTGGGATCTCGGAAACGGAAAGAGATACGAAGTCGGTTAAATTGGGGCAAAGTTGCGTATTTTGGTGCTGAATAATAATCCATTCTGAAAAATCTTCTACGTTTTGTAGTTTTTGAAATATTTCAAAAAAACAAGAAAACGTAATTTTCTTTTTTATTTTTTCCTGAAATTATCGCAGGGATCATAACAAAATTAATACATTCTACAGGCACTTTTTTAAGCTCTTTATGATGATATCATTAGATTTTACTTAAAACGTTTCGTCTCGTTCTGACCATCATCAACTTCATTTTTTCTTATGGGCGCTACATTGGGTTTTAATAACATTGAATAGATCTATTTTTTCTGATGCTTTTCCATGTATCACACATCCCTATTTAATAATTTGAAACAGCTGGAAATGCAAGAAATTGTTGAAAATAACACTGCAAAGAAAAACATGGTATGCAGTGAAAACAAAAACCAAAAAAGTTTGATATACCTTCGGAGTTTTATTTCGTGTATCACAAGAGCTGATTTTAGTAAAATTTTTAGATCTAAAAATGAATGTTTTTGAACCCAAGAATGACGTAAATTTAAAAATTTATAGTGGCCTTAACAACAATTTAGTAATAACGAGCGAAATTTCCTTCCAACAATATCCAGAAAGACAACTACAAAACAATAGTTGATTAGATTTGTAATTAAATTATACATTATTATTATTATTAAAGCAAGAAAATATCAAATTAAATTATGTATGTCTTTAGAAAACTCAGCTTAAGCTCTTAAAAGATATTACTGTTCGAGGAAACATTATTTCTTGTAGTCTCATAATTTTATATATTTTATAAGTAACTATTTAACTACCTCTACTAATAAAATTCTTCATTCTCATCATCATTAAGGCGATCTCGATACGTCCTTCGAGCTTCATGAAAATATCCATAAAGTGCAATGTTTCTATCTAACTTAATAACATTGTTCTGTGTGGATGGCATCTTTCTGAGTATTATTGGAAGTAAATTTCTCTTGCTATTACTAAATTTTTGTTAGCACAATACCTTTTTAAATTTACAAGAATGAGAGATTTTTAAGGACATAATTTCTTGTGATACTTTCTTGCTTTAATCATAAAAATGTATAATTTAATTACGAAACTAATTAAATACATCGTCATCGTCATTGTTGGAAGTAAATTTCTTTTGCTATTACTAAATTGTTGTTGTTAGCACAATACGTTTTAAAAATGTACGTCTTTCTTGGATTCACATCATTCATTTTTATATCTAAAAATTTTTCAAAAATCTGCCTTTATGATAGACGAAATAAAACTCCGAAGGTATATCAAACTTTTCTGGTTTTTGTTTCCACTGCATACCATGTTTTTCTTTGCAGTGTTATTTTTCTACAATTTCTTGCATTTCCAGCTGTTTCAAATTAATAAATAGGGATGTGTGATATATGGAAAAGCATCAGAAAAAATAGATCTATTCATTGGTATTAAAACCCAATGTAGCGCCCATAAGAAAAAATGAAGTTGATGATGGTCAGGACGAGACGAAACGTTTTAAGTAAAATCTAATGATATCATCGTAAAGAGCTTAAAAAAGTGTCTGTAGAATGTATTAATTTTGTTATGATCCCTGCAACAATAACTTCATGAAAAAATAAAAAATAAAATTACGTTTTCTAGTTTTTTTGAAATGTTTCAAAAACTACAAAACGTAGAAGATTTTTCAGAACGGATTATTGTTCAGCACCAAAATACGCAACTTTGCCCCAATTTAACCGACTTCGTATCTCCTACCGTTTCCGAGATCCCAATGGTGAGCCTCGAATTTGTAACAGCCTGTATAATGACGTTATCCAAGTACACAAAATAAATATACTTTATCGTATGAAATTCAAAATTTTTTTAAAATTTTCCACAAATCTTTTGGCGCTTTCCTTGACCTTTCACCTTCAAGATGCCTCGTCATCGAGATCCAACATTTTTAAAAACTGTCCTTAATTTTTTTCCAATTTTTTGCATTGACCTCGACCTTTGATCTTTACCGCCCTCGTTCCTTGAAGTAGTAATTGCTTGGACAATTTTTCCCCATTTTTATTATTATTATTATTAATACTTTTTTGTTCCGACTTGACATTGGAGTATTTGTAGTATTTGTAAACGTTTTTAAAAAAATTTTCAGATTTTTTGCTTGCTGCGGCATTACATTTTCTTGAATTATTATTCCCGATTAAAAAAAAAAAAAACAATTACAAAAAAAATTATAAACAACAACAAATTACGAACGCACACATTTATTTGAACAGTAACATTACTGTCGGCCCGTTTTTACAACGGAGCTTCAGGTTTAAATTTACCTTAAACCATCGTTTCTCAACCTGGGGGTTGCGATGATATTAACGGGGGTCGCGAAAATAGCCTAAACAATCATGAAATCATTTTATGACGTCACACATGTATGTTCATATCCATCGCTATAAACGCAGCGACATAAAATTATAGGAGGGGGTCGCGAAATATTAATTTTATTTATATTTACTATTTGGGAGTCGCGGAGCTAAGAAGTACAATATTTCTAAAAACATCGAGTCCAAATTATGCAAATTTCAACTTGCTTCGATTAAAAATTTTTATTAAGATATTTTGTTTGAAATAATGTCAGAAACGTGTCCCTCAAGTTTGATGCATCTTCAATGAAACACCCTGTATAATTAATGGATTTTTATTAGCAAAGAAATTATATGCATATTAAATATTATTAAGCAAAGTATTTATAATTAGCAATATGATTAGGAAATAATAAATAATCGATGTCTTTAGGTATAACGACAGTAATAATTATTAAATATGGAATAAAATTATGAAAACTTTTTGACACATAGAAATGGACTTTTCATAAGTTAGAAACTATAGACAGTCTAAAAAGCATCCGGAATTTTGAAATTTCTATCAAATTGCATATTGTATCAAACTCTTTTAAACGGACACTAAATGGCGCACAAACACTTAACGTTTCGCAGTCGTTCGACAGCTTCGTCAGTAGTGAAAAATATAAATATTGTATATATTATATTCTATTCTTGATATTTTATGAGCGCAGTATTTTTGTCAAAATCATATTTTTTAAATAATCTATAAAAAATTGACCGCAAGTATTAATTAAAAATATTTGATCTATTAAAATTGTAAATTTTGATGAATTAAATAAAAATGTTTCAAAACTGAAAAATTGTTAAAGTTCGATACAGGGAAAGGTAATACAGTTCGAGGCAGCATTTAATTCCACTTACGATGGTGAATTAAAATATTAGTCATTCCATTTGAAAAAGAGTATTTTTCTGTGTATGAATATCTTCGAACAGAGTGGTATATTTTAGACATCCTGTAGCTTAATAGATTATGCTTATAGAATTGTTAAGATCTTTAAAGCCTCAACTACAATATTAGCTATTACAAATAAAATTGCTTCAATAATAGCTGTGATCTTAGATATACAGGGTGTTTGTAAAAAAAAGTGCAAAAATTTTAACCACATTACCGTGAGAGCACATAGAACACGGAAAAATAAAAAAAAATTCATAACAGGGAGGAAAATTATTTTATCCGCCCCTTATACGACGGTCATGAAACAACAAAAAACTACGGAACCTGCTTCGCTGATCGTAGGCAATAACGATCGCAGGCGTGACTAATATGCAAAGGCGCACTCGCTCACCGAATAATATCTGTGTGGAAGAACACATTTAAACGTTCACTACAGTAATTTACGAATGTTTATAACAACTGTTCAAAGGCATTCATCATTAGCGACACACACACGAAACGTTACATAATCGCCTAAATGCTGTAAATGTTCTTTGCATGGATTTGGAAATGTGTTTCCATAAATCCGCTGTGCTTCTTCAGTATTTCCTGGAGTTTCGCCGTAAATGAAGAGCATCTGTTCTCTCGCCGTTCGTAAATTGCGGCATTTTAATAAGTAATACTAAGAACAAAAAATAGTAATCGTATTTAGCTTTAACTCGTTCAACTACTTTTCACAAACTAAACTGTCGATCCCAAAGAATACGACTTACTGCGACGTGAAAAAAATGCTTTTATTAGCTGCCCGAACTCGGCAAAGGTCACTGAGTCACTGCTCGATTGCAATTCTGTTTCTTGTTCTAACAGATGCTTTCTGCGGTCGAATAAAATTTCCTTTTCTTGACCTACCTCAAAGACATAGACGTGCGATTAATTCTTGCCCGATTTTCAACTGTGATTTTCTCGAAATGTGTAAAACATTTGTTAAGGACATATGAGTTCAATCGTTGCCATTTATGGTGATGTATTACAGGTTTAAATATTTGCATACAGTAAAAGAACACCCGGTATTTTGAAAGTCAGATTACAGAATCCAGATCCAACTCAAAATATCTCAAAAATTATGCAATTTAGAGATAGGGAAATGTATTACAATTTGACATATTTTTACATGTACAATTCAAGAACGTGACAAAAAATGTAGCAAGCCATTTAAAATAAGCGAGTTTGGATTCATTTGTGCTGGGTGAGTCGGGTTTGCTTTGCTTGGGTTGGACTTAATGAATCTTTAAATGTTTTTTTCATCGTAACCTTTTTTCAATTTTGTTTAAAACAACAACAAAAATAATAATAAATAGATACCAACAAATTTCGTTAGCAGAACTTCATTCCAACAAATTACGTTACAGCATGCGAAAAAAATATGTGACACATTTATACCTTTTCAACTTCCATTTCGGAAAAGTAACATTAATTTCAGAAAATATTATTTTAATTTCAGAAAAAGCAAATTTAATTTCGGAAATAGTAAGTTGAATTTCGGAAAAGGTAATTTCAATTTCGGAAAAAGTAAATTTAATTTCGGAAAAAGTAAACTCAATTTCGGAAACAACAGATTCTCCATTTTATGGGATTTTATATAGATATTTCCATCCTAGTGTTCATGTTTGAATGTTATCTAAACACAGAATGGCCCACCGAAAATTTCCAATGCAACGAAATGACTAAGATTTTATTAAATTTTTTTTAAAATTATTATTAAGTGTTCAAAATGTTGCGCAGTGTACTTTTGAAACTACCAATGCTCATAAACTAATAGGGACAAAACAGTGAATATTTTTTATTCGATGGAGTTTCGATGTACTTTTACAGTAAAATTAAAAAAGTGGTACCTTTAAGGGTTTTTTTTTTTTTCGAGATATGAGCGAAAACTAACGAAAAAAGTTGCATTTTTGTTCATTTTTTGACAAACTTTTTTAATCAAAATAAATTGTTCGCGAAGATGTATTATCCTTAAGTCAAAAAGGTAATACTTAGCTTTCCAAAACTGTTTTGTTGATTTAAATTGATCGAATATTTATGAATTATGTGCCAATTTAGAATAAGCAACTTTTTCTTTGGGAATAAAATTCCAAAAAAAACTAAGCTTTTCCGACCCTGACAATATAGGTTTTTTATCGATGAAATTTCGTTACCATTTTCGTTTGAACACTTTTTTTGGGACATGTTGTATATAATTTTCTTTGAAATTAATGAAGATATCACCTGGAAATCCAATATAATCCGTTTTCATAATAGAACTTTAAATTTAAAGTGACTTTAACCTATAAAAACACATTAGTTTTCCTATGCTTAAAGTGACTTTAAATTAAACTCTCTATTATGAAAACGGCCCTAAAGGACTAAAAACTGCCTTGAAAATTTTCGTTGGGCCACTTTGTATTTAAATAACATTCAAACATGAACATTGGGGTGGAAATACCCACATATATAGAAACCCATAAAATGGAGAATTTGTTATTTCCGAAATTGAATTTACTTTTTCCGAAATTAAAAATACCTTTCAGAAATTCAACTTACTATTTCCGAAATTAAATTTACTTTTTCTGAAATAAAATTATATTTTCTGAAATTAATGTTACTTTTTCCAAAATTGAAGTTGAAAAAAGTATAGTAACTAACAACTGACGTAGGCGAAGCAACATCTTTTTCTCGATTTGAAACAATAACCGAAAAAAGTAATTAAATAAACAAATAAAACAAAATCATATTTAATCGAACGAACAATTTACATCACACATTTTCGAATGAAAACGATATTGATTTGTTAAACAAAAAAAAAAAAAAACTACTCGCCAGCGGCGACACATTTGTTAATATCGTGATACACATCAAACAATAATTAATTATTATCGTACAAACTTAACCTCGTTCGAACGTCACGCCGCTCGTCAGTTTCCACTTTTTTGTCGAATCTGAGCGCGACAAATTTCGCTATGCGATGGGCATCTCCATATCGAAATCACCGTCCGATGCCCCGGAAGTGCTTTTCGATTTTAAAAATTTGCCGTTTCGTTATTTACGGTGTGATCGAAAAAGAGCGACCTCTTCAAAAATTCACATCTCAAAATTTTTCGTCGCCCTCAACCTTTGACTTTTCCAACCTCTTACTACGAAACTGGAATTTTTAAAAATTTTCCCCATTTTTTCCGATTTTTTTTGCTTGACCTTTTGATCTTTACCGTCCTCGTCCCTCGAAATAGTAATCGCTTGGATAATTTTTTCTCATTTTTATTATTTAGAGGTAGGCAGGTAAAATATTTTACCTGTCTGTGACGAAGCCTACTTCGACCTATAATTCTGAAGTGACATTAATGGACTTTAATTAATATTATTGTTTAGTAATAAAGTTAATATTATTATTTAGTAAGTGATGACCAATTAATTGTTTACAGTTGATTATTTTTCGGTATTTTTGCTGTTGAAATCTTTTTATCTTGGATCAATTAGTATGATTTTTAATTGCTATTAAGAAATTTGTAAAAAGCGTTGCCTGCATCGTGGCCTGCATTATCGTCGAATTCAATTAAATGTCAAATTAATTTGTCATTCAAATCAACTCAAAAAGTAACGACATTTCTGCGCTCGCGTCGCAGCTTTTGGTGTTATCGAAACGCCAGCGTCGTCTATTATAAGGTAAATGAAATACGTATTTCAAAAACTTACGAAGTTATAAACATAGATATAAACCTGCAAGTTTTGAACACTTAAAAATAAATGACTGAGTAAGTGTGGTAGTCAAAAAAATGTACGCACCACGGCGGCAAAGTGTCTTTGTCGAACTCGTTTGCCGGCTTCGCCTTGGCTCACGGTCTTCGCGGGATGCATATTTCGTAAATTATATCGATTTTTTCCAATAATATGTGAGAAAAATACTACGTTTGCGTTAACACCATGTTAACACAATGAAAACTGAAAGTCCATGTCGAATCGTTCGTTGTCATGACAACGGATTCAGTTGCGTTCAAAAATTTTAGCGGAGTAGACCGTACGAATTTTAAGCCCTTCAAAAATCATTAATTAAAAGTGCGCGAACCGTTGCCGTTAGGAAGTCGAAATGAAATTTAAATTTTTCGGTATGCGAAAAATATTCCCGAAGTAGTTTTCTTTGTCACGGCAAACTTCGTTTATCTTTTAATCACATTATCCTCCGTCATAATTAAAATAAATCGAACACCCTTTCTAATTAAATCTTACTTTCGTGAAACATAAAAACGAAAGATTTTTCCGCATATTTTTTAAATTTCTACGTGTTTTTTCGTAATTATTTTAAATAATAAATAAAATAAAATTATTTACGTTTCGTCCTTTTTGACAGGTTGAAAGTAAACGAAATGTTTCTGCACAGGATTGTCAGCCTCTAAAAAACGCGCAGTCAATAATCTTTAAAACAGAAAAAATTGTAAGCTGCACGTATTTTACGTAAGAATGTAAATTGTCTAGTCTAAATTAAAAATCTAACTGAAGTATTTTACATTCATAAATTTCATAGTTGCGTTAATAAAATTTAAATTATTTAGCCTATTGAAATTGTAATTATCTATTTATGAATGAAATGAAATACTTTGTTTTAGATTTTTCCACTTCATTACTAATTTTTTTTAACTTTTTTTTAAACAATTTTTTTCCTAACGCACATACCGTATCTCATGTATAATAATAATTGTATAGAAATATCTGCAACCGTCGTTAGCAGAAATTCATTCTAACAATTTACGTTACATCAAGCGAAAAAATATGTGACACGTTTACTAACAACGGACGTAGGCGAAACGACATATTTTTCTCGATTTGAAACAATAACCGAAAAATGTAAATAAAGAAATTAAATAAAATCATATTTATGCGCCTTAATAAGTGAAATATTATTTCTTTAACATTACCTTTCACGTCTCGCAAGTTTGCCTCATGTTTTTTTTGTATTTAAAGAGTACAGAAGTGGACTCGGAAGCGGCCCGTACGTAATTTTAACGTTCATCGTCGCATATAACGACGTCCTATTGTTATATCGCGATCTTGAATTTTTTTAAGACGATTTAATTTTTGTAACGGTCCTAAACTTATTGTCGGGGGAACGTTTTATTAGGGATTTGGAAATTACTTTGCAAAGCCTGCACTTCAAAGGACAGCGTTCAAATTCAAATATTGTTTTCATTCGGTACCTATTACGAAGAAAGACCTATTATACAAAATTTCCTTAAAAATTTCAGCGTCGCTAAGACAATCGAGTCTTTCATTTGATATGCGACATGACGTTTATCACTCGCGCGGCGATTTTCGATCGCGGCGTCGCCATCTTTGATTCCGAGATGGCGTCGCGACCTTTCATTTGATACGCAACATGAGGTGTTTATCTCTCGCGCGGCGATTTTCGATCGCGGCGTCGCCATTTTCGATTTCGAGACGGCGCCGCCGCCGTCGCGACCGTCGAACTCTCGTCGCAGGGTCTCCTTTAATTCGTCGCGCGACGATACGCGTTCATTTCCGCGAACGCCGCGGAAAACTTCGTCGCCCGGAAGCGGCTCGTCTGTACCCGTCTTTTTATCGAATCTGAGTCCGACGAATTCGCTATGCGTTACGAACGAATCTCGCGAAGAAAACCCCCGTCCGACGCCCCCGACTTAAAAAATTCGCCGTTCCCTTATTTACCGCACGATAGCATCTAGACCGGCGTCCTCGCGAAGGTAGAAGAGGCGGCCGTCCTCCCGTCGAAACGCCCGAACCGTATTTCTTCGGATTTCGGAGGAAAAAAATTTCGAGAAAAGAAAGTGCGAAATTTTAAAAAATTCGCGTCTCAAAATTTCCCGTTTTTCCGGGGTGCGGGTCTCGTCGGTCGGGTACCCGGGGTGGTCCTCCGGTGAACAAGAAAGTTTAAAGAATTTCCGAGTTCACGTTTTCGAGCAATTTTCGATAAAGTGCGAAAAATTTCTCGCCTCCGGTGAAGAAGGCCGGTAAACTTCGACGCGCCGCGGCGCCCGAACGGCACGTCCCAGGACGATTTCGATCGAATTTTTGAGTCGGAGTTATAACAATCGTTATAACTAACTCCTGGTCGACGGTCGCCGTCTGAGGCGCGTTCGAACCGCCCTTTTCGCGTCGCTTCGCCCTTTTCCGGGAGAACGGTCACGTAGCGGCGCTCCAAGAGGTCCGATCTTCGAATGCTAGGCGGCATCGCATTCCTCATCATTTTCTGCTATACGATGACATGCGACTCCGTTCAATTCGGGCACTCCTAGGTACCGTAAAAAATTCTCGAAAAAAAGCTTACAAATTTCATAAATTTTCAAAAAATCATATCTCCCCGTCCGTTCAGCGAGGCCGGACCTGACCCGGGGGGCTACGTGCGCGGAGGGCCGAAGTTGCCCGTGAGAGAGTTTAAAAAAATTCTGGCTACGATTTTTTGAAAAAAATGCGACTACCTGTGAAAACGCGAAAAAACCGCGAAATAAGACGTCATTCGTGGGGCGTTCCGAAAGGGGACGAAATCGAAAAATCCGTCCAGCAGGAAACGTCCCCGCCAAAAAACGCGAGGCTTCTGCCGCGGTCGTTTTTCGATAAATTCGCTGACGGCAGCGGAAAAATTCGAAACGTGGGTTTTAGGCTTACGACTTTCTTCATGTTTAAAAAATAAAATAAATGTTTAATAAAAAAAATAATAATAAAAAAAATTATAAAAGTTTAAAACTCATTACGGAAAATGACTTTCCCACATTCTAGGTAAAAAAAACTGATCATATTTGTTTAATAAAAAATACGAAATTATCATTCCTAAAAGTGCAAAATGAAAAATACGTAATATAAAAATTTGCTAAGTAATGTGCTGCCATCTTAAGGTTGAAGGAAGACTAACTCATGTCAAATAAATTTGGCAACGTTGTTATCGTAGAACTGGGTGCATTCCGACTTGTCGCTACGCTGTTAAACTTGTTACCTTTACCGTTCCAAAATTCTGAGAGTGTTTAATTTAACTATATTTGAATTTATGAGCAAACGCTGGATATTCAGGGTTGTTTTTTTATATTTTGCACCCCAGCTAGAGATTTTATTTTAGGAGATACCGAAAAACTGTAAATGCAAAAGTTGTAGGATTTTATGTATTTTATCTTTCAGAGTTATTGCAAAAAAACAAAAGCGCATCGCAAAATATAATATTTTACGAACGATTTACGAACGTTTTAAAAACATAAATTTAACACGTTTCAAAATTTTAGTTAAAACCTTTCTACGAGAAAGAAATTTTTATCATATAAATGACTCAAAGTGTGACAATTAATGCTCTCATAAAAATTAACAAGTAAAAATTATTAACCCCCCCCCCCCACGGACTCATTACGATCAATTTTGAAATCACTTCGACCAATGGCCATCGTTGCTTCCAATCTCAAACTACGCCTATTCCAGATGCCCGCATGTATCAAGAGTCACCCCATTAGCTTAACAGGAACACTCGATGTTGTCTGTCGCAAATGAAGCAACCATAACTTTACAAGTGCCCAAGCTGACATTTTTAAAGTAACTGCTGCCTGCTTGAAATAAACCAGACCAAAGCGAATGCAATGTAATTTGATATCTTTACCCACATGGAACATGTATCTGCAATTTTAACGCGACAAAATGTATCCAAATCTAAGTAAAACGTCAAGTAGATTTGTTTTATATCTGTGCAGCTATAGTGCATTTGAATGGCGCCTGCGATTATCGAATTTCTGAAGAGCTCTCTGGGTGGCAAACCAGCCCCTTGAGAAAGGACAGGGCGTCGCGCTCAATTACCCCGGGCCGTATTTTTACAGCGTGCAGTCTTCGAACACGTGTTCGTTATTTGAAATGAAACATGCAACAGCCGATTTTGTTTTGAAAACAAATTCCGCGGACGCTTCAAGTCTTTGGTTATTTGAATTTGAATATTTCAGACAAAAAAAAATGAAATTTATGTGTGGTTTCTGAAAGTGCTCGAACAGTAGAATTTTTTGTAAAGAATACATTTTTTACCTAAAATCAATAATAAAAACGTTACTTCGATTTGTGCAACATGAAATTAAGAAATTTGAATTTTATAGACAGACTGCAGTTAAAAATTTAAATTTAATCATTGTTTCCGAAGTTTCTTGAAAAGCAGAACTTTTTGTAAAGAATAACTTTTTTGCGTAAAATTGATATTAAAAAAGTTTTTCCTCTTGTCAAGTCGATCCGTGGACACACTGTATATGGAAAATTCTTTTCTTACTGATTTCTCATTGATTTCTTCTTTATGAAAGTCCGTGCATCTTCCCAAACCAAAATTTGAGTACGTCTTGTTTTATACCGAGATCAGAATATTTGAAATCGACGTAAGAGTAAAGTACCTTTATTTTTCAAGATACGCGGAAATATTTAGAAAACAGAGCTGGGTCGGTAAAATGTATCCGGATATCGGATACAAGACACGGATACTTTTAGTTGCAAAATGTATCCTAAATACATGTATCCGGATACTTTTTCCGGATATCGGATACGAATACTTTTTCTATTTAAAACCCTTCTTCAAGAAGGATGTATTATTGTATTTTACGATTTGCACTTTGCACTAGACATCAATGGCATCATCTAGACACCTTCGATCAGCTGTTAGTATGTTGATGAGAGTTCATTTGCCGCAAGATACTACAAGTATTAAGCGGGAAACACATTGAGGCGGTTGCGGTAGCGATTGCGGTGGCGATGAAAACCGTTCACATGTATGCGACAAGATAGATCTGCCAATGAATTTACGTAACTTTACCGTGATCACTCGCATGTGAACCTTTGTGACTGCCACCGCCACCGCAACCGCCTCAATGTGTTTCCCGCTTAATGGCTGTGTTCAACATGACGCTCGGGGCGCGCTCTGAGCCAGAAGTGTGAGGGAGAGCGAATGCGTTTCAGCGCATGTAAGAGTGAGAAAAAATAATACTTGGAGCCTCATGTCGAATGCACCCCTAGTAGATAGTATCTAGTAAATAGCGAGTTATCGCAACCATCACGTTAACTTACCGTAAACGTTAAGATCATGTGATCCAATGGAAAATGAATGGGGCCACGTAATTTTAACGTTTACAGTAAGTTAACGTGATGGTTGCGATAACTCGCTAATATGTATATCTACTATCTCGTTCGCGCTACACGGGAAAAATTTAGTGCGGGAATTATGAATTGTATTCGTGGAAAGATGAAAAGTATCCGGATATGGATACTTTAATAATTACAGCCTTCGGATACACAAACAGTATCCGGATACTACCCAGCTCTGTTAGAAAAGTTATTCAGAATTGTTCTGAGATCTCAAATATGAAATCATGGCTCTCTAAGAGGAAAAAAAAATTAACACAAAAAAGTGAAACTTTTATGGTATCAATTCTCAAAATATGAGGATCTGGAGTACAGAAAACTCTCATATTTTCATTGAAGTCCCACTCCATCTATAAAAAATTGGTGTTTGGATAGGTTTAAGTCGGTGAAGATTGATAGGTCCAATATTTTTTAATAGCACACTAACAGCACTTAGATATCGGGAAGAGATCTTGCATCCATTTATTAATCAACTGCATGATGACGAGTTGCAATTTGCATATTTCCAGCATATAGCCTCCGCGACCTTGCGATCTGACTCCTTTGGATTTCTTTGTTTGGCCCTACTTGAAAAATTCCATTTTTAAAACGTCCGTTAATGATTTACAAGACCTTACCCAAAGAATCATAGAAAAGTGTGACGCGTGAAATAAACAATTCTCCCCACATTTTGCAAAATGTTATTAATGGATGTCGCAGAAGAATTAGAAAATGCCTCGAAGAAGACGGTGGCCATTTTCAACATCTGTTGTGAATTCACGTTCAACGTTATTTTCAATGTTTTATTTTGTTTGGTTTCAAATACATAATAAATCGTAATTATTGGTTATGATTTTCTGTTGACGTTATGTCAAGGTTAAGTGTCAATTTGGCGTTACTGATCAAGTAAGGATCATACGTGGACATGTGAAAAAATGAGAGCAACACACAATTACTTGTCAAGTTTTTATACACTTGTTATAAAAAATTGACAGAAATACTTGACGTTTTCAAAGTATTCACAGAACACACAGAGTACGTTCCATATAATGCTCGCAACACTCGTAATGTTCTTCGATGACGTTTCATTTAATGACGCTAGCGTTGAAGAGTGTTACTACGCGTACCCTGTACGAGGCTAGAATTCGTGATCGCAACGCTCTTGTTACGAAGGGTAAGTTCCAGATAATGCTCACGCTGATCACACTCGCGATGACTCGTAACATCGTTCCATTTAAAATTCGATGTGCAAATGGAACGCCTGCGGATACGTAAATTAAGCATTGACGTTTGACATAACCTTATAAAACTTATTCATTAAAAATAAACGTTACAAGAGAAAGATCTCTTGCAGTGATGTTGATTCGGCGACAAAGAGAAGACATTTCAGACAGTGAAACGTCTTCTGATGGAGAATGAAAGCATCTATATTATATATATTATAGATTCTATAACATAAACTCCAACAAAAATAAGGTTATGTTTTCAAACGCTCACAAAGACCCACTTAACAAGAGCGTTGCGAACACGAATTCTAGCCTCGTACAGGGTAAGCGTAGTAACACTCTTCAACGCTAGCGTCATTAAGTGGAACGTCGTCGAAGAACGTTACGAGTGTTGCGAGCATTATATGGAACGTACTCGAAGGTGGGTCTTTGTGAGCGTTTGAAAACATAACCTTATTTTTGTTGATGTTTGTGTTATAGATGCTTTCGTTCTCCATCAGAAGACGTTTCGCTGTCTGAAATGTCTTCTCTTTGTCGCCGAATTAACATCACTGCAAGAGATCTTTCTCTTATAACGTTTATTTTTAATGAATACGTTTTATAAGGTTATGTCAAACGCTTAGTTTACGTATCCGCAGGCGTTCCATTTGCACTGGTACGCTCACATCGAATTTTAAATGGAACGATGTTACGAGTCATCGCGAGTGTGATCAGCGTGAGCATTATCTGGAACTTACCCTAACTTAAGAAATGCGAGTTACCACAGGAAACGTTGGTAACGAGCACATTAGCGCTCGCAGTGTTATTATGGCAAACTATTAGAATGGCAGGAGAAAATTTGAATTTGTCTAACGTCTTTGTTACTTTATTTTAGTAAGGCTGGGTTAGCGACTTAATCGAGGAATTAATTTGAGCCTAACAACTGAAAACACATTTGTTTACACATCTGAATGTGACTATAATTTGTAGGGCCAGTTTACAGAAAATTTAATTGCAATCAAATTTTGATGACGTTGTTAATTTGACAGTTCGCATTGTAATTCTTATGGCAACTTTAATCGTGATTAGTTTAATTCGAAATTAAATATTTGATTTGCTTTCTGTAAACCCACCCGTAGTGTTACATTTCTAATGTCATTTAGTATATTTTGACCAATCAGTACTATCGGGGCCTTAAAATTTCGCACGATTTTTTATCAAGTGGCCAGAATTTCTCTAAATTATAGTTTTGTAGAACAGGCTCTTTCCACAATTTTGACACTAAAGACATTTATGAGTTAAAGAATAGGGGGGTTACAAATGATGCTTTCTGATTTACAAATGGTATTTTTTGAATTTCGTATGACGCTTTCTGAAATACAATTTACTGATCTGAACTACAATTACTACTTTCTGAAATATAATTTACTAATCTAAACTACAACTGACGATTTCTTAAATACAATTTACTAATTAATCTGAAATTTTCTGAAATACACTGGCTTGCAATAAAATCGCGTACACCTTCAAAATCAAGTAACCGAGTTTTTTTTATCTATTTTTGGCTTTGTAAATCGATATTTTGTGAATTTTGATATACTATCAAAAACGTAGGTTATAAACGGAGAATTTAAGATTCTTGTTACGATTCATTTAAGTATGAATTTGTTATTAAAGTATCAGAAACCAAACGTAACAGATGTGCATTTATTTTTATAAAATAGAATTTATGAATAAAAGAAATATAAAGTTCAATATTTTATCATTTCTCCATCAGCTTCCAATACTTGATTCAATCTTTCAGGCATAATATGAAATAAGATTTCACCAATAATTTTCATCCTGGCTTAATTCTTCCTTATTATGATTCAAGTAAAATAGAAAGCGTGACAGCTTCTGTTCTTCCATCAATACTATTTTTTGGGCACTTGTCGAATTCTTTGAATCAGAATTTATAATCCTTCGACCTGCAGTTAACCATAATGCCGGAAGGTTTGTCACAAATAACGAGATCTCCTTTTGTTTGTTTGAGATGGATTTTACCTCTAATGATTAAAGAGGGCTTCATTTTGCTCATGAGTTGAATTTTTTAACGTCCCAAAGCTGATTTTCTACTTACACTTTCTTCCTCTATCTATATCTTCTCTATTCGTGTAAGAGTGCTTTTATTTAGACCATAATTATCCGCCACTGCTCTTATTCGTCATGCATTTTCTAAGAGAGTATTAAAATTGATTGTGTTTGTGTCAGTTCGGCATTTTTATTGTTTGAAACTAACAGATTATAAATTAAGACCGACTTAATACAACAAAAATTGAGTGTACGCGATTTTTTTGCACGCCACCGTACATCAATGAATTTTTCCAATTTTTACGTCAGTGGAATGACGTTGATGAAATTTTCTGTCCGCAACTGAACTATAATATTAGAGGGCTCGTTAACAAATATTTTAGCACAAGATATAACATTCTAACATATCACATTTTTCTAGACACGTAAAAACCTTTTTTAACAACAAATAAATCACAAAATTCAAAAACAATGCAACTGTCAACATAATAATAAGTTAATTATGGCATAGGGTAATCAATTTAAAAAGAAAAATCATATTTTGTGATACTCTTTTGTGGCGGACTGTCTTTGATTACATTTTTGCATAATAGACTTTTAAGTGCTCTACAACTTTTATGTGTAATTTGCTTGTGTGTGCCATATTACAGTGCTACACTGATGTGCCATGTATAGAAATAAAAGTATCAAATAAAATAATTTTGATTATATGGTTTACAAAAAAACAGATAACTTTCTGATAAAGATTATTATTTTAAAAGTAACAGTTTTTCATACCTTGGATGGAGGTGGAACTCTGGCTCGCTGTGTTTTAGTTCGAACAGGTTGCTGTGTGGTTTGTGCTTCAGGTACAGATCCATAATTAGTGTTAACAGCAGTATACCCGCTGCTAACATAAGTGTTTGGGGGCATATACTGGTTACTACTGTAAACTTGAGATCCTTGAGCAGACGCATTCCCGTAGGTTTGACTCGACAGGTGCGTCGCCTTTATGTCGCTATTCTGCTGGGTCAGCTGATTCAAGTACTGAGTTTGGGCAGCATTCAAGGTACCTACAAGAGGCACTGGACTCTGTGGTGGCATCTGATTCTGTTGCAGAGAAAGCTGCGCTCTATCTTCTGGAATGGGGGACCTCGAATCAATTTCAGGTTCTTTCGGTATTTCTGGAGGTACACTAGGCGTGAATACTTTAGTATCCGCCAAACTACCAGTGTATTCCTCGGTTGACCACTCATCAATTCCAGGACCTTCATCCCAGTTGCTCTCGTTATGATTGATGGTGGTGTTTGGATCCCAGGTGTTTGAATTATCCCAAGTCTCGATGGGGCGACTGTTATTGAAACTGCTCCTGCTGTTCCGAGGTGGATAACGACCCCCCGCTCGACCCCCACCTCTTCCTCTACCACCACCACTACCCCGAGTTGGTCCACCAGAACGCCCTCGTCTGTCACGATGATCTGGTCTTCCCCCATCTTCCAAATTGCGTTCGTTCTCTTGTTTCTCTCGACCCCTCCAGCCTCGGCTGTCGTTATGTCTTCCATGAATGCGTGGTGGGCCCCCACTCTTATTACGAGGTTTCTCCTTCTCCGTGAGTACCTGTTCGTTCCAATCCTCTGTAGGAGTCTCTGCATTTTCTGCTTTACTGCTCGAAGCCTGTCTGTTTTTCTTTTTCTTCACCGATGTTTCCCATTCACCCTGACCTTGGTTTTCAAACAACATGTCTGCTGCCCTTTCAACGTCGTTATCACATTCATGCAATGCTAGGCACACTTCCTCCTCCGAACGTTGTGTCATTTCCATTATCTGACGGACTTTCTCTTTAATACTTGGATCGTCGGATTTGGATCGAACATTATCACCACCACCGCCGCCAGTTTGTTGTTTGTCACCTGAGCCTTTCCCTAAAAAAAAAAAAATACTTTTGAAGAATGTAGATACTCACTATAGATCATTTTTTACTATATGCCGATCGTGTAAATCTAAGTTAAGAAAATATACGACGAAATAGCGTGACTTGACAAAAGTCAGTTCCCCATTCTTAAGAATGGGGCCTGCAGATGTGTCGGATTATCTGAAATGACACTCCACCCCATTTATAGCTTGTTTTGAACAATTTAAAATTCTGCAAGCGTTATTGTTTGTGCAATCCTAGCGTAAACTCTAATAAAATTCGAAATGCCGAAGGGCAATCGTTGTCTTGTGTCTGTGTCGATTAAAAATCATCCAGAGCTAACTGTGGAAAAAGAAGTTTTTTTTCAAGGTTAGTGGTAAAGTGATAAGTTTTTTTTCTCTACATTTTTACGAGGCCCATTAATTCGGATTAAGGCCTTGCAGTCCCAAAGTTTCTGAGGGGCTAAAGGGTGAGGGGAAGGAACAGTCAGTAGGCGTGTCGCTGATGAACCTCCACCAAATTTCTTTTTCTATAACCGTGCGTAAAGTAGATACTTTAAAGGTTAATTTTAGTTTGTAAAGTGTCACTTTTTACATACTAGTGCGTAAAGTAAAATGTAAAATGGATTTTGTTTAAAAATGCGTGCGTGCCTCCCCCCGCTCCCTCCGCCCTCCACTTCTTCCAGATTCCCGCTTCCCACTCCACCGCATCCTCGGTTGGGTTATGCAGGGGATGTACAGGGTGGATCAATTTCGATGTCTCTTATGGACAACTCTGTAACTATAAGAGATAGAAAAAAACTAATGGCCAAGTCTCGATCTCTTTTTTAGAGATAAAGTCAATAGTGTAAACAAAAATTGGCTATCTTCTTTTGTTTTCGAGTTATAAGCCAAAATTCAGATTTTCGACTTTTCGTCAATCAGTCATATCTCGTTTATTTTTGCAGATATTAAAAAACTGTTTTGACATTATTAGGACACTTTTTGGAATACAATTCAGTGGTATAGTTGGTTTTTTGATATTTAATTCAATTTTCGAGTTATAGCATAAAGTTATATTTTTTTAAATGGAAATCATAGTTGGCAATGTCATCATTAAATAGAGATTTTTTTTCTGTTTTCAAAAATATATACTTTGTTGGGTTTATTTCTTACAGTTAATAGAATAAAACGCCTTTTTTATTATTTTTGGGTGCATTCTTTTCTTAGGAGGCTAGTTTCAACAAAAGCCGACAATTTTCTTTTGTTTTTATTAAATATTAACAAAGATTTGAAGATTGGGTAGCACAAGAGTGAGAGGTATTGCGATAAACATAAGAGATAGAAAGCTAGCACCGATAGAACTGGATTGGGTTGCAACATGAGTAGGCTGTGTATTTTTGCGCGGCAGTGTTGAAATTGTGATTTATTTTGATATTATTTTCTGGGTTTTAAGTTATTTATTGTGATATATCAAGAGTTGTGTTTATTATCTACTTACATTTCAATATTCTTTAACTTTTTTGCAATAATTTCTTATTTTTAAGATGTTTTTAATTTATACGTATAATTTAATTCATTATCCCATGAAATGCATATTTGATCGAAAAAAATGCGTTTTAAACTTAAATATTAAATGAAGTTACATAATTTCGAATTTCACCCAAACCACATGGTATCGGTATTGTTGTAGTCTTTGTGACTCTTAGAGGATGCTCATTCTATCTTTCTTTCTCTTTATGCGGTTGCAACTGTCAAAATATTTGAACAAGAATCGATATTTAATAAAACAAACAAAAAAATTGTCGGCCTTTGTTCAAACCAGCCTACTAAGAATAGAATACACCCAAGAATAATAAAAAGGGCGCTTTATTCTATTAATTGTAAGAAATGAACCCAATAAAGTATATATTTTTGAAAACAGAAAAAAAATCTCTATTTAATGGTGACATTGCCTACTATGATTTTCATTTAAAAAAATATAACTTTATGTTATAACTCGAAAATTTAAGTAAATATCAAAAAACCAACTACACCACTGAATTGTACTCAAAAAAGTGTCCTAATAATGTCAAAACAGTTTTTTAATATCTGCAAAAATAAACGAGATATGCGCGATTGACGAAAAGTCGAAAATGTCAATGTTTGCCTATTACTCGAAAACAAAAGAAGATAGCCAATTTTTGTTTAGTCTATTGACTTTATCTCTAAAAAGGAGATCGAGACTTGGCCACTAGTTTTTTTCTAACTCTTATAGTTACAGAGATGCCCATAAGAGACATCGAAATTGATCCACCCTGTACAATTAAATTAGAGCAAATGGAACAGTATTTTAGTTCTAGCACGTCCACGCGAAGCGCTGCGTTCGGATTATCTAGTGCGATGACTCAATGGTCTTTACAGTTTTCTTGAATCATTTATGTCATTTCAATTTTCGCGGCAGTGTATCTTTATTTGATTCGTTGTGATTATACTAATTTGTGCATATTAGTGATACTAATATCTTTCAAAGTGTTTTTATGACTCTCTTACAGGATTTAAACATTTGGAGGTATGTATTTTATGTTCTTATTGGGAAATGTAAAGATTTATCTAACATCACTTGCATAACTTTTATCGAACGTCATCATTTTATAAAAGTTAAGCTGAATGAGATTTTAATATTAATGGTATTTAAATTTATTTTAACGAAAAAATATGTATACAGTGTGGTGATAAAGTAACGCACCAAGCGAAAAAACACCCTTAGCGTTGACTTTTTCGAAAAATGCTCGGATAGGTCGATTTTATTTAAAAAAAAAAAAAAAACAACTTTTAGAACAAATTTTAATTTTATGTCAGTTACCACTTTTGCGCCGTGACGTCATCGACATCCTATTTTGAAAATGTCATTTGAAAGCAACTATTTTTCTGAGTACAAAAATGTTAATGAATCACTAATGCATAAGAAAATTTTGAAGAAAGAAATTATTGAAAAATGGAGATGTGATTTTTAATTTTAATAAAATTTCAACCTAAAATAATACTTACTTATAAAAACAACTTAATAAAATTACAATAAATATTGGAAATGCCCTCCACCAACCACTTGACAGTGACCAGCTCGTGTGTAAACGCTGTTAATGACTCTTGCGATAGTTTCACGGCTAATGTTATTCATTTCCGCTCACCCAACTTAACTCCCCTAGACTTTTTTATGGGGTTATCTAAAAGGTCGAGTTTACGTGAACAGACCTCCAAATTTGGAATTTACAAAACAAAATTAGGACGGAAATGAATAATATTAGTCGTGAAACCATCGCAAAAGTAATTAACAATGTTTACACATGAGCTGGTCACTGTCAAGTGGTTGGTGGAGGACATTTCCAACATTTATTGTAATTTTATTAAGTTTTTTTTGTTATGTTTTTATAAGAAAGCATTATTTTAGGTTGAAATTTTATTAAGATTAAAAATTACATTTCCATTTTTCAATAATTTTTTTCTTCAAAATTTTCTTATGCAACATAGTGGTTCATTAACATTTTTGTACTCAGAAAAATGGTTGCTTTCAAATGACATTTTCAAAAAAATAGGTTGTTATTTAAAAAAAATGTCGATGACGTCACGGCGCAAAAGTGGTAACTGACATAAAATTAAAATTGGTTGTAAAAGATGTCTTTTTTAAAAATAAAATCGACCTGTCCGAGCGTTTTTTGAAAAAGTCAACGCTAAGGGTGTTTTTTCGCTTGGTGCGTTACTTTATCACCACACTGTATATGTTACCTATTTACGAATTAGACAGAAGCAAGTATCGAGTGATCAAATTTTACCTCTAGTTTGCTATGTAATGTAGCACAAGTTTCATTTTTAGAGCCTATCAGAGGTAAAATTACTTTTTTCTGCTGTGACGTCATCATTAATTTTTTTAAATGGCAACCCTAATTTTTTTATGCAGATTTTGATAGACCTTGTCAGCAAAACGGTGACGTAAAAAACTTAGTATTTTCCACAACAAATTTTTCGAAAAAAATAGACATAATTCAAAAATACAATGTTACTTTATTTTATTTTAATGATTATCTTCAAATTGAAAACAAAATCAAGTAAAAATTAACGAAAATATTGAAGCTGTTCTCCAAGAACCTATTGTTGAGATTTTCATTGCAGCAAAACATAAATTTTTCAAAAAAATTCCAGATGATGGTCTGGACTATGTCTATCTTTTTTTTTTTTTCAAAAAAGTTGTTGCGTAAGGTACTATTTTTTATATCACCATTTTGCTGACAAGAAGGACTATCAAAATCTGCATAAAAAAGTTAGGGTTGCCATTTAAAAAAATTAATGATAACGTCACAGCGGAAAAACAAATGTCGATCGAGAAAAGATTTTTGCACTAAAAGGTGTCTTTTTAAAATTAAAAATTTACCTGTTTCAGGATTTTGCGAATAAACATTAAATAAACAAATTATGAGCTTGTTGCGGGATTTTACAAGCACCGTGTATACATTTACATATTAATACACTTACAATATTTAACTGTACATAACTCTATACCCTTGTTACTTATTGCAGTTAAAATGGCACCACGTAAAAAGTGTTGTGTGACAAATTGCGACAATGAAATCTCCACAAGACTTGGCTTTCCCAACAAAGATCCCCAGCGATTTAACTTGTGGCTGGAGAAAATCCGAAATCCAAAGTTATATAACCGAAGTCTTGAAGATATCTATGCTAATTATGTAATTCGCGAAAGCATTTTATAGCAAAATTTTTGTTCATAACTTGTAAGGACACTAACAGACTTACAAAAACTGCAGTTCCAACTATATCGCGTTGGCCTAGTCACCACTGGGGATGCATTTTCCATGAGTAAATGAAGGATAGAATAGTAAAAAGCGCATGAGTAAACGAAATAGCTACATCAATCGACGTTGCCGATTGATAACACGGACTACAGTCCGGCTGCTAGCGCCGGTCGAATTCCTGCCTTCTTACGCAACATTGTAATCTCTCTATTTCACTTCCACACAAGTTTCAATGAGCCTCTCCTTTATTTACTCACAATAAATCGTATCCCTAGTCTTCATTAGACCATCTGTGTATGTATATTTAAATGGTGAGTTTAGAAAATGTTCACTTTTTGTTTTCTACAATGTTTTGTTAAAGAAATCAGTGAAACCAAATATGATTTCATTCTACCAGCAGAGGCTGGCCCAACTCCATTATACATTAATAGTACATAACGAGCGTCTAAATAAAAACCTGGTCAAGTGGGTTGTGATCGAGAATTTATCCATTGCATTTACATAGCAGAATTACTAAACGTAGCCTACTTGATCAGGTTTTTATTTAGACACGAGTTACTATTCTAGTCCACTATATTTTAAATTATACCGTGCCCTCAAATTAAATTATACATTGTAATTTTAATATAAAGTTCGCAACATGCAATACAATTATACAGGGTGAGTCATAATGGGCGGCACAAATTTTACCAGTATGTAGGAAAGACTTTTTTAAATAAAAAAGTTCCTATAAACCTATGTCCTAATCCGCACAGTTGAGGAACTACAAGGAGTCAAAGTTTTGTAATAAACAAATATTTGATAATATCTGCAACTGTGAAAACTGTTAAAAAATTGGATAAACTGTATAAAAAATGTTCAATTAAATCACAGTATTACAAAAACTGTTCAAACTGTGCTCCTTGAACTCTAATACAAGCACAAGCTCTACGAATACTTTTTTACTTAAAAAAGTCTTTCCTACACACTGGTAAAATGTGTTCCACCCATTATGACTCACTCAATTTTGACTTCTTGTAGTTCCTCAACTGTGCGGATTAGGATATAGGTTTATAGGAACTTTTTTACTTAAAAAAGTCTTTCCTACATACTGGTAAAATTTGTTCCGCCCATTATGACTCACCCTGTATACAATTAACAGGTTCCTTTGTTTATTTATTAAACACTGAAATCTTTGGCAGAACCTAAATTAATCATGATTATTAATCAGCATGAAATTTGGCAACTTTGCCTCCATTTAACCGATTCTCTATTTTTTATAATAAGCGAGATCCCCATGCTGGCCCTTGAATTTCAATCACCCTGTATATGTACAAATGTACAAATTCTGTTGATTTATGAACGTCACTGTTTTGTAGACGCTGAAGAAACCAATGAAGCCCAAATTGAACTATGTAGTTAAACCAATAGAAGTTACCTCTACTTCATTAAAAAAGTGTGAATCGTGATTCAAATAGTTTTTTGGTTGCCCGCTCTGGATCTGGATTATTGCAATGGAACACACCAGATCCGAATGCATTTGAATCCAAGCGAATCATGAAAATAGGAAGATTGAAAGGAGAAAGGGGATTACAAAATTACGGATTGAAATTTCACGAAAAGTGGGGATTAATCCATTTGCAAGAGAACATTAATCTTTGAATCTAAACGCGTAATGTTACGTGTGGATTAAACGAAAGAAAGCAGCTATGTATAGGAAGGCGGAAGTAAATTATTGTTACTTAATCCTCATTATAATTCGTTGCTATTATTATTACTAGGGGAGGATGGGGTAATAAGAAACATGTTTTTTTTGCCATTTTGTGTTTGTGCCCAAAATTGTGAAACAAATCTTTACATCACATAAAAATTTTATTGCACTAGAATAACTATTTATGTAAAAAAATTGTCGTTAGAAGTTAATACCACCAACTAATTTACTTACCTAAAGTAGCGTTTTTACAAATATTTCAGTTTTTGTTATTTTTGCAAATGAATTCTCTTCCAACTTTTTTAGTGAACTTTTTTAAAGGTTAAAAGGGCTATATATTTCACTTTTTACATTTTAATTTAGTTTTGTGATCATTTTTTTTTAATGCCCTGTTTCTTATTACCCCTTTTATACAAAACTATGGGGTAATAGGAAACACTATTATTTTAACCTTAAAAATATTATTTAACCTATTTTTGCCTTTGTTTTGTGATTATTTTGTTTATTAAGTTAAATGCCATGTTTCCTATTATCTCTTTTCTTTTTATTACACCCAAAAACATATTTGTTTGTTCCGTATAATATAAATTTGATTGTTAGCCTGTCTTCAAAGTAAGTTTGGTTAAATTAAAAAATGTCTTCTGAAAAAAATTTGGGATTATAATATACACTTTGGAGACGATTCTAATTCTTCCATTTGATTTTTAATTGTTCAGAAAAGTTATTCAGAAATGTTATGAGATCTCAAATATGAAATCATGGCAGCCTACGGTGAAAAAAGATATTTTCCATATTTTTCAATTTTTCTCGTATCAACGTGTGTATCGTAGAACTTTGAAAGTGTAAAGATGGACGTTTCTTCAAGTGTGATATTAATATACTCTGGAATTTGCTTTTCGTTGTTCTACCAACTAGAAATTATGATCAATAACATGCATACCATAAGTCTTTAACTTTTTTGTCCAAAAATTTTTCTTCATCCTAGACAGCCGAGATTTCATATTTAAGATCTCAGAATAATTCTTAATAACTTTTTCAAATAATATTTCTGCGTATTTTGAAAAATAAAGGTACTTTACTCTTATGTCGATTTCAAATATTTTGATCTCCTCGGTATATGACAACAGGTATTCAAATTTTGATAAGTGTATGTTGAGTTTGAGAAGATGCAGGGACTTTCATAGAGAATAAATTTTTCTGAGAAATCAATAATAAAAAAATTTCCCATATGGCCCGACTTATCTAGCGATCACTGTATATTGTATTAAAAAATCAGCTTCATAAAATTAAAAGCAAACCCTGTGGAATTTTTGTATGTTTCTTATTACCCCATTCGCTTTTTATTACCCCATTCTCCCCTACTTGTAAGAGTTGTGAACTTTATTTATTTTTAGTTTCTAATACGCTTGTATTAACAAAATGTTTTATTTTGTGTTAATTGTTTTCCATAAGTAGTATACTAATAAACGGTAACGCCTATAATGACTCTTTTTTCGCGTTAAATGTTTATAAAATGAAAAAAAAAGTTAAGTATTTCTTTTTCGTTTCAAAGTTACGCGCGCTTTTTGTTTAGTTCTCGGTCCAAACACTTAAGGCTCTGTAACACGGTCATAGATAAGGTTACTGTATTTAGAAGGTACCGCCATTCATTTCCGCGGCTTCGTCCCCCAAATTAAAAAGGTCGGCACGAAACGCTAAAGAAGAAAAAGGATAGATACATAACAAGTTACTGTTGCTAAGGAGTTTATGAATGAATTTGATTAACACCAAATTAAAAGAGATGGAAAGTTGGCGCTACCTTCTCGATACAGTAACCTTAAGTCACAGAGGTTATACAGTTTCTTTCATTTCTATATGTATGTGTTCTGTGGGGTTATGGATTTTTCTTACAGTTTATCAACTGTTGTAGTCTAGGCGTCGCACACAGGCGAAATTTCATAAAATCGTGGCCAAAACCCCAAAAAATAAAGTCGCTTAAAACAGTGCCCGCTATTTTTTTCCTAAATGTCGACATTCCGTTCTAACCAATGACAAAATTACTTTTGATCACAAAAAATAAAACCCAAAAAAATAAAGTCGCTTAAAACAGTGCCCGCTATTTTTTTCCTAAATGTCGACATTCCGTTCTAACCAATGACAAAATTACTTTTGATCACATGATCATCATGAACCAGATATAACAGAACAAAGCGTATGTTTAAACGAGGCGAAGCGTTTATTCTTATTTACCGAATATTACTGCTCTTACGAAAACGTAAAGATTTATTTTGTCGTATATTCATTATTATTTTCGAAGTGAATTCAAAAACTGAAAGTATGTATCTATTTATTTTTGATATAAGTAGTTTTGTTTCTTTTTAATAGGGTCGTTTTGGAAGGTCATATATTCAAGTCACAAAATTATATGTTTTTGTTACAAATTATGTTTCGTCATGCCTAAAAGTTCAGGATTCATCCCAATCAGACAGCTTTATGAATTTTTTTATAAAGGTATAAGTGTAAACTAAATATTGGAATTAAATAAGGTTAGAGTTGCTAATATGTGCTAATGTACAGAATGAGGCTTTAATAGTAAAACTATATGCAGTGACCGGCAGAAAGTGGGCCACATATGGAAAAATTCTTTATTATTATTTCTCAGAAAAATTTATTGTTTATGAAAGTTCCTGCATCTTCTCAAACTCAAGATGCATGCATCAAAAGTTGAATACCTCTTATAGTATACCGAGGGAATCAAAATATTTGAAATTGACATAAGAGTAAAGTACCTTTATTTTCCATGGTACGCGCAAATTTTATTTGGAAAAAAGTTATTCAGAATTATTATGAGATCTCAAATATGAAATCATGGCCTGTCTACGATGAAAAAAGAAATTTCACATATTTTTCAATTTTTCTCATACCAGCCTGTGTATCGTAGAACTTTGAATGTGTAGAGCTGGACATTTCTTCAAGTGTGACATGTGTATGCTTTATAAAGGATGGACACCTTTTCTAAGATATCCTGTATATGATTAACATTTACGGAAAAAAGCTCAAAAGCTCAGAACATAGCAGTTCGAAATTATTCCTATTATTCCTATGCAAAAGTACGTAGAAAAATATCTTTCTCTGGAATTCGTAACAAAAAGTAAAAAGGTTTCCATCTAAAAAATTAAAGAAAATATATTTTAAACTTTAAACGGACACTGTTAAAAATGGCAGGAACGCTCAACGTTTCACTACCGGTTGATAACTCCCGACGAAGCTATCAACCGATAGTGAAACGTTGAGTGTTCTTTCTAATTTTGAGTGTCCGTTTAAAGTTTAAAAGCTATTTTCTTACAATTTTCATCGGACAAGAGTCGACTTCAGTTAAAAAATTAAAATTATTTTTGTACCCCAACGGTACGCCACCGTACAAATAAATGAACCACTCCAAAATATGGTAAATTTATACTAAAAATGGACATGCCCGAACGCTTTTACATAAAAAAAAAATGTTTTAGAAAATATTTAAAGTACTGCAGACTTTTTATCCACACTGTATAATAAATATGTAAGGTTGTTAAAAATTAATTATTAATTACACCTAAAATCTCAATAATAAGGTTTCTTTTTACTTCCTGAAGTGTTGTCAATCGTTTTACACAATTATTAGGTTTTGGCCAGGATTTTATGAAATTCCGCCTATGTGCGTCGTAGTGAAATTTATTCGGTTGTAGAAAAAATATTGTATGCAACACGTGCGTAAACGTATTCTTTTTATCTCGTGCTACTATTTTCGCACTCGATTAAAAAGACTTACTTTACGCACTTGTTGTAAAACTATTACGGAGACAAATGCTTGTATCTGTCGCCGTTGAATAAAATCGTGTATCTTTGATTACTTCATTATTTTAAATGCCATTTGAATTATTTATACTGCATTTCTATACAAAATCTAACTGCTGTTCTTATGTACTACGTTTTTTTTAAATAAATGTGGATATCAAATTACAAGTTCACATTTCCCACAAAATGAAAGCACGCGCCAAGAGCAACGAAAAACTGGTTCATAGAAGGTGCGTAAAATGCCTGCCGTTCTATTGTAAACACAAGCGAATTCTACATTTTAAATTGTTAATAACATTCGCCAAGATTACTGGATTGTTATTTAACTGTTCGAAATGTAATAATAAACTCTTATGAATAAAGATTTCTGTTAATGAATTAAACTTACAGACGGTTATAAATAACTGAAATGTGAATGACATTCGAAAAAAATGAATTAATGAGAGACATACGATTTTCTTTCCATAGGTCACTTGATTAGAAAAGATATTGATCGCACGTTAAAAGCAAGTTAACTTTAACTCCCAATTTATTGCCATAACAACAAATGCGTCCACAATTGTTACCATGGGATTAAACCGATAGTTAAAGCTAACTTGGCTTTATAATAGTGGTCCTAAAAGTAGATTGAAAACTGTACCTTAAATGCATAACGACAAAATTAAATATACAGTTGTCTAAGGGATGTCTTTAAATATTTTGCTAGAACTCTCTGTCATTATTGTGTTGTAATTAAATTTCAGAGTCATGGTGGGCAACGGACCATATGTGGATTTATCATGGAATACGATAAACCATTCACGGCCGGTATTACCAACGTTTTAAGGAGACCTTAAATTTAAGTCGTGTTTAGATTGTGACATTTCTGCTTGGTTTGTATAACATAAATCACATTCTAAACACGAATTAAATTTAAGGTCTCCTTAAAACGTTGGTAATACCGGCCGTCAGTCTTGTGTTATAATGTTTAATATCGGCCATGATTTACCGACATATCGGCTGGCCGATATATCGACCAGACCCATATCGGTGCATCCCTAGTTGAGAATAACAGGAGAGAGCTATACTAACTGTAGTTTCTCGTCCAAACTGGTCACTAAATATGGTCGCTGTATGTCATAGGGCCAGTTGTATAAAACGAGTTAACCACTCGATCACACTTAAACTTTCCTCCAATGATATTGCTTAACCACACAATTAACTTGATCGAGTGATTAATTCGTTTCATACAATGGCCCATAGGCGCACACAGTCGTTTTACAAAATTCTGGAACGTCCACAAAACTCACAGTTCATCATTGTTTATAAATCACTTACTAAGTAAATGGGGTCAATGGCGGCCCCTGGGGTAATACCGGCCACCTGATATTTCTAATATGGAAACATTTTTTAATATCGTGCGTCACAATAGAGCTTCAACATTGCATATTAAACAATTGGTAGAAATGTCAGCCACATAAAGGCAAATTAAAAGCGGTTAGATATAAAAATTAGTTTTAAAGTTGTTTGCTATTACATTATGACAGATTTCAAAGGTTTATATCTTTTGCAATTTTTAACGAATAGTAAATAGAGTGGAGTGGAGTGTTCACAGTGAGAGGTTGCGTTTTATCGAAGCTCTGCATTTAGCTGTTTAAACGGTGGTAAGACAAGAGCTAACTATAGTAAAAATAATAAGGGTAATAAAACTAGTTAAAACAAAGGCGGTAATAGTAATACGGCAACCAAATTAGTAAGTAGTCAACCGACAGGCGATTATAGACCGTAACACAAAGGCCGTACAGTCGAAATAAGCTTACGTGCGAGGCAGCTCCGACGGGTCGACCGGGCGGCCTTGCACAGGCACGCGGTAAAAGAAAGAGAATCTCGGCAAATAAAAACGATAAAACATAAACAAGAAATACACGCAACTGAATTAGTAAAGATAAAATGTCCGAATCAGAAGATACATCATCGGAATCTAAAAAGAGAAAAAGTACAGATAATGGAGATTTTCCGAGAAGTAAAAAGACTACTAGAACACCACCGAAATTAGGTGGATCGGAAATCAATGAAATCTGTAAACAAATGCTGGAAGAAATAAAACATATTAGAAAGGACCAAGATGAAATGAAGGAAAGGATGGAAGAAAATAACAACGAGATAAAAGCACTCAGGGATGAAATAAAAAAAACAAATTATCAATGGATGCAAAAACATGAAGAGCTGGAGAATAAGTTTAAGAAACTGGAAGAAAAGGTAGAAAAAATGGAAAAAGAAAAACGCAAAAATAATACAGTAATCACTGGAATGGTGGCAGAAGAAGGAAAGGAACATATAGAGGAGTGGATCAGGAAGGAATTAGGCGTTTCTAAAAAAGTTCAAGAAATAAAAAAAATTACACAGAACAGAACATTGGTTATGATGGAAACTTTTGAAGATAAAATGGAAATACTGAAAAATAAGAGCAAGTTAAAAGGCAAGAAGGTTTATATTGACAGTGACTTAACGAACCGCGAAAGAGAGATTCAAAAAAGATTAAGAGGAATGGCAAATAAATTGAAAGAAGAAGGAAAAGCAGTTAAAATCGGATACACGAAGTTGATTGTAAATGGAACTGTGATGATATGGAACGTTGCAATGGACAAATTAGAGGAAAAGAAAACAAAAAACTAGCAATTGAAAAGGATGGACGGGAAATGGCGGAGAAGACCTGGCAAAGAAAAGGACATGAACTAATTAATAAAAATAAAAAAAGAAGTGTAAGTAGTAACGTACTAAAAAAGCAGAGAAAAGGCAAAAAAGATAAAGATAAAATCCGAATTAGCACGTGGAATGTAAGATCAATGGGCCCGTTCAGACGACCACAGCAGCTGAGTTGCTGGGTCAGCAAATTTCCTGAACCGACACGCTAAGTTCCAGCAGCTGTCATTTCTACACAGCGGAATTTATTTACGCTGACTTGCTCAGCGCTGAGCGTTCATTGATGGAGGTAAGTATAAACAAACATAACCTTAGCAAGATCTTGTATTACGGGCCGCAGATCATTCAAATCTAGCCCATCGTCGCATAATAATTCACACTAACAATAGCCTTCCCCTTAATATGAGTATAACAAAAAAACTTACGTGCTAATAAAGTAAGTAGGTAACTCTTTACAAACTTGCAAACCTGTGTCGGTTTTTCAATTGCGAATGAAAAGTCAAAAACCTGCCTTCTTCTCAGATAGGAAGTAAAACCGTAGACCCGTTCAACCGCTGTCAACTCAGTACGTTAAAAAATCCTACCGTGGGTGGGTGGAATTCCTCCGGATTCGGCAAAATGTAACCCCACCAGATAGGCATCCAGAGGTGCAAAGCAAACCGATGCGATACTTCGCCCAATAAAAAGGAAAAAAAGAAAATTCTTTGCAACATGTTCTTGCCATAATTTATTTGACGTTGTCATTAATAAGTATGTATTGCGTATCTAAGCAAAGTAATTACACTGTCCAGGTTACGTTCATATTGGAGAGCGATGAGCGGCAAGCGTTAAGGGATGAGCGATGAGGGGCAAGCGTTAAGCGATGAGCGACGAGCGTTGAGCGTTAAAATGGCCTAGAATTCCGTTCACATTGGACAGCGATGAGTGGTGAGCGTTAAGCGATGGGCGATGAGCGTTAAAGCTAAAATTTCAAGTTCATTAAAATCAACATGCGTGTGCACATTGAGCAAAGCATTGCGCTGTGCCACTAATAGGCCCCATACACTTGCGAACAAATTGCGCAACAGAGGCTGTCGTGCAAACAATTGTATAGTGTATGGTGTTGTTTGGCGTGCTGCGCAACTAGTTGCAGAAATTCAAAATTGTTTGAAATTAATTGCGCAACGAGTGGCGTTGTGCAACGATTGCATCGTGTATGGGCTTTGTACGACACATTGTGCAGTAATTTTTGAATGAGTTTATTGATTTATACCGTCGTCAGGCGGCATGTTTCCGTAGGTGCACGACAAAAGCAACTGGAGTTTGCACAATATTGCGTATAGTGTATGGGTGACCTTGTTTGCACAACAACTTGTTGTGCAACGCCAGTTTGCGCAATTTGTTCGCAGGTGTATGGGGGGCTTAAGCAACAGCGTTGCGCAACGCTACATTTCAAGATCGACTTGATTGTGAGCGATGGATGCAAGCGTTGGTTCCTGAAAAGCTTGCAAATCGGTCGCAAAATGAAAGAAAACTGTTTAATTATTATCACAAAATCTTTTAAGCGGACACTAAATCGCGCACTATAACACTTTACGTTTCACCGTCGTTCGACAGCTTCATCAGAAGTGAAAAATATGTTGTCAAAATAAACAAGGTTGTCAACGGAAACTGAAAAAGTAACTTGATTTCTTTTTTAATTTTTATTTTTTAATCTAAAAATAATTTGAACATTATAAATGTTAAAAAATTGACAGATCTATATTCTATTTAAGGAATCGAGAAAACTACAAAATGTATCGTTTAAATTTGCAAAATCAGTAGCAAAATTAATAGAATTCGACGACATTTTTATTTTACACATTTCTATAAAACGTCTTTTGAAAATATTAGACTCGTAATATAAAATATTAGTATTTTCAAAATCAAAATTATGGTCATTTTCTAATGAATGTTCTACAAGCATTGAATGATTTTGATTATTTTTTTGGATATTATATTTATGTTGGTCTAGACGTTTTTTTAAATTTTGGCTTGTTTCTCCAATATAACATGAATTACAATTTAAACATTTAATTTCATAAACTACGTTAGGTTGTTTTAGTTTTGGTGTTTTAGTTTTTAAATTTGAGAAAATACTATTTAAATTATTTACAGATTTGCTAGCTAAAATTAAATTGTGTTTTTTGAATATGTGTTTAAATGTGTCATATAGTGGTTCAATGTAAGGTAATGATATGTATTTTTTGTTTGAAGTTTGTTTATTGTTATTGTGGATTTTTGAATTTTGTAAATATTTAATACGATTTTTTATTACTGATTCTATAAGATTTATTGGATAAGAATTTTGAACAAGAGTCTTTTTTATTAAATTTAAATTATCGTAAATGAAAAGTTTATCAGAAAGTAAAACAGCCCGATCTGTTAAAGAAATAATTGTTGCAATTTTATAGTTTTTAGAAGTATACGAATGAAAATTAATATATCTACCTGACCACGTAGATTTATGAAACCAATTTGTTATTAATTTGTTATTACGTCTGATGATATTTACATCTAGAAAACTTAGTGAATTGTTAATTTCTTTTTCTACTGTAAATTCTAATCTATTATGAAAAGAGTTAAATCTACTTAAAACAAAGTCTACTTTATCTGAAGGCAAAATCAATAAAATATCATCGACATAACGAAAATATAAAGTTAAATTGAAAGGTAATGAGTTAATGACACTTTTTTCTAGTTCCTGCATGAAATTATGAAATTATGTTACACATAAAATCCCGATTAAAACAAATTCAGCACCAATCAATATAAAACCATACAGATTACCTAATTCGCAAAAACAAGAAATTCAAGGTCAGGTACAAAAAATGTTGAAAGATGAAATAATAATTGAAAGCACAAGTCCTTACAATTCCCCATTACTTGTTGTTCCCAAAAAATTAGACGCAAGCGGAAAAGTTAAATGGAGAGTCGTGGTAGACTACAGAAAACTTACCCTGGTTTGCACCGGACAAATAAGCTCACCTTAAATTCAAGCGTCACTTAGAATGTGACTTGTTCAATGTCGTGTAACTTGAAATGTCACATTATGAACACCACTTAAATTTAAGCTCAGCTTAAGTGGTTGGTGCAAATGGCCATTAATGACATAACTTTAGGAAATGCTTATCCATTGCCGAACATTAACGATATTCTTGATCAATTAGGAAACTCGCATTATTTCAGTACTTTAGATTTATCGTGCGGATTTCATCAAATTAAAATGGATAAAAATGATCAACATTTAACAGCATTCAGTACAAATTCCGGCCATTACGAATATACACGAATGCCTTTCGGTTTAAAGGGAGCTCCGGCAACATTTCAAAATTTAATGAATACAGTACTTTCGGGCCTTCAGGGAATCAAATGTTTTGTATATTTGGATGACGTGGTGATTTATTCAAAAAATTTGAAAGAACATGTCTCCAGAATTCGTGAAATTTTTGACAAGCTTCGACATTACAATTTGAAATTAAGTCCTCATAAATGCGAATTTTTTAGAAAAGAGGTAACGTATCTTGGTCATGTAATTGCGGAACGTGGTGTTAGACCTGATGCAAGAAAAACAGACGCTGTATCGAATTTTCCAGTACCGAAATCAGCAAAAGACATTAAATCTTTTTTAGGATTAGCCGGTTATTATCGAAAATTTATTCTGGATTTTTCAAAAGTTGCTCAACCCTTAACAAAATTATTGAAAAAGGACGTAGAATTTGTTTGGGATGACAAATGTCAAATTTCTTTCGACCAATTAAAATCAAAATTATGTAACGCACCTTTGCTACAATATCCAGATTTCCAAAAACAATTTATTCTGACGTGTGATGCTAGTAACTTTGCTGTGGGTAGTATATTATCGCAAGGTGAAATTGGCAAAGACCAACCCATTGCATATGCAAGCAGAACATTGAATAAAGCCGAGAGAAATTATTCGACAACGGAAAAGGAATTATTGTCGATTGTCTGGTCCGTCAATCATTTTCGCCCGTATTTGTTTGGTCAAAAATTTGTTATCTTATCAGATCACAAACCGTTACATTGGTTAATTAATGTAAAAGATCCTGGATCACGCCTGATTCGATGGCATTTAAAGATGGAAGAATATGATTTTGAAATAAAATATAAATCTGGAAAATCAAACACAAATGCAGATGCACTCAGTAGAATTTATGGCATAAATTCACGAGTTACAAAAACTTCAGATACTTATGAAAATTTTTGTGATTACATTCAGAATCATGTTATTATAAACAATAATGTGAAAGAATTTGATAAAAATTTATTAGATTTATCGCAGGAATATTCTATTGCAGTTGAAATTACTCAGGATCAAAAATTAGAGTCAGGAGATGCTGATATTTTAAAACATTTAAAATGTCTAGCAAAAATCCAAGACTTGATTTTTTCAAACCCTGATGTAAATAATATTAGACTGAATGGTAGAAATTTGTATCTTTCAACTTATAAAATAAATTTGCAAGACGAAACTTCGTATGATATTGTTTGAGAAATGTTAAAAAGATTAAAGGAAATTTTGGTTAAAAACGGAATCACTAAATTTGCATTACCGCCATTAAGATCGAAGGAAATAAAATTGAAAATATTTAGAATAATGTTACGATATATTTTCAGAGACACAGAAATTGAAATTTTAATTTGTCAAAATAAAAATATTTTGTCAGAAGTAGAGAATGATTCAAAACTCAAAATCTTGGAAGAATACCATAATAAACCTTTAGGAGGACACCAAGGTGTCAATAGGATGTTTAACAGATTAAGATTAAATTATAATTGGAAGAACATGAAAAAAGACGTTAAGCAGTTTGTTAAAAGTTGCGCGTCGTGTCAGAAAAATAAAAGTTCAAACAAAAAAATTAAAGCGCCTTTAGAAATAACAACAACAAGCAAAAAGCCCTTTGAAAAATGTTTTTTAGATATGGTAGGTCCACTTCCGATTTCAGAAAATGGTAATAAATTTATATTAACATTCCAAGATGACTTGACAAAATTTGTTGAAGCTATTCCGGTACCAAATGCGGAAGCAAGAACTATAGCTACAAAATTTGTAACCGAAATAATTTGCAGACATGGAATACCTGACTCAATTTTAACAGATCAGGGAACGAACTTTTTAAGCGAAATTTTCAAACAAACCTGTAATTTGTTAAAAATTACCAATTAAGATGCACAGCTTTCCATCCAGAAAGTAATGGTGCTTTGGAGAGAAGTCATCGGACATTAGCAGAATATTTAAGACATTTTGTAAGGAAAGATCAATTAGATTGGTGTCAATGGATACCATACGCTATGTTCACTTACAATACTACACCGCATACTTCCACAAAATTTACACCATTCGAACTTTTGTACGGAATTCAAGCAAAATTGCCGACATCAATAACGCGAACTCCAGAATTTTCTTATTCTTATGATGATTATTTGTCAGACTTGAAACAAAAATTACAAGTTACTAGACAAACAGCTCGAGAAAATTTATTAGTTAGTAAGGAAAAAAGTAAAAGGTATTTTGACAAAGATAGCACGAAAGTAAATTACCATGTAGGAGATTTGGTATTATTACAAGATGAAACAACAAAACGTGGTCAAAGTAAAAAATTACGACCTCGATTCACAGGTTCATACGAAATCATTTCTGTAGATTCCGATGTCAACAGTACAATAAAATTTGGAAATAAAAATCTTAAAGTTCACAATAATAGATTAAAGCATTTTCATAATTAAAAAAAATACATATATTTCTAATTTAAAATTTTTGTTTCAGGATATTATTATTAACCATTGCGTTAATATGTAACGTATTCGCTGAAAATGGTTACACCATATCAAATTTTCAACATTCTCCCGGTATACATTATGAAAACTTAGGAGACATAAAATTATTCAACGATCAATGGAATTTGATAACATATTTAGATTTACATCAACATAATCTCAAATTTAAGCAAATGAAAACTTTCGACCAATCTATTAAAAATCTTTGTTTTTCTAAACAATTACGAGATAATATCAGAAGTTCATGCCAAAATTTTATCAAAGTATCAGAACAACTTTTATCAAAAATCAATAATGAACGTGAAAATTTAGAACAATTAGTAGGTCACAATTCTGAAATTACTTACCTAAAAAGAACGAAACGTGGATGGTTTGATGGAGTAGGTAAAGCAACAAAAGTTTTATTCGGTACTCTCGATGAAGATGATGCAGATTATTTTTCTTCAAAAATAAATCAATTCACGAAAAATGAACAAACCTTAAGTATTTTATTAAAAGAGCAAAGTCATGTTGTTCAAACTACAATTTCTACTTTTAATAATACAATCAGTAGTCTTAATCGTAATGAAAATATATTAAAAGGAAATTTTGAACAGTTGGAAAGTTTAATGATTAATGAATCAAACAGAGTTCAAGACCTAGAATTAAAAATAAAATTGAATGAACATTTCAATACTTTTACACTCGTATATCAGCAATATCAACAAGAAACTAATTGCATAACGGATGCCATACTAGCTGCACAACGAGGACAACTACATCCGATAATTTTAACACCCAGTAGACTAGTACATGAAATTCAAAAAATTACTCAGTATTTTCCTAGTAATTTAGATTTGCCAGTGTTGAGTGTTACAGAAAATGCTCATATCATTTTAAAACTCTTGTCCTTAGATATATTTTAAAAAGATGGAAACTTAGTATACGTAATTCGAATACCATTGACTGACAGCAGAGTGTTCAAATTATATAAATTAACCCCATTACCTGTACTCATCACTGAAAGAAAATATATATTCATTCAACCCTCAACAAAGTTCTTAGCAATTGATAATTTGAAACAGAATTATATAACAATCACTGATGCTCAATTTTTGCGTTGTATAAAATGTGGTAATATAAATTATCTTTGCAAGCAAGAACAACCAATTTTTCTAGCACATGAACGTGAAATCTGTGAAGTAAAATTGTTAAAAGCTGTAAATATACCCTCATCATGTGATCAAAGAGTACTTGAAATCGATTCAAATATTTTCTACCAACTAACAACTTCAAATACTTGGTTATACGTATTAATTAATCCAGAGTAACACTAAATTGTAAGAACAAAAATATACATGATGTAATTTTATCTGGTGTAGGAAGTATTACTTTATCAGAAATATGCAAGGGATACGGTAATTCAGCATCTCTTACACCACATAAAAGCTATTCAAACGAAATTGTAAATAATCATTTTGTTCCACCCCTAAATATAGACTTAGATTGTTGCGAAACAGATAGTGACAGTGAAAGTGGAAAAAGACACTTAAATATCAGTGCTATTAAATTTAATACTAATTTTAGGTTAGTTCATATGCATCTTGATGATTTAGCTTTAGCAAGTAAGAAATTAGACGAGATAGACGAAGCAGTTGATGAAATGAATTTACAAAATACTATTTCACACATAACCACGTATAGTTTTTTAACGTATTGTATCGTTATTTTCATTGTATTATTTGTAATATGTTATATTTATAAGAAATGTTACAGAAGATGTCATTGTAAAATGGTTCCGAGTATCTGCATAAAACTCGAACAGAACGTGAGTGAAAGAAGGTATAGAGAAGTACATTATAGCGCAGCAAACCCAGAAGAGGTTTCAATTGGTCAAAATATCAAAATGCACCTAGACAAATCGTAGGCAGAAAAAATATCAGAGATTAAACACGTATGTTTAATCCTTCCCAGGGGGAAAATGTTGTAAGCAAATGCAGATATTTCAAATTTTTAAATTTTTATGCTAACAAAGCTGCAATTACTCTAATCTAATTTCTAAGTACCAGCACGGGTATGCTTGCTCCTTCAGCTTCTCGCGCTGATAACAATAATACTAAAGTAATTGTCAGCAATTAACAATAACGGTAATTGTGCTATTGTTTTGCATCAGAGGTGTTCTAGCGTCAATAACGTCAACTTCGTCTAATTTTGTCTATCAGATTCATTATTATTCCTAATATTAGAAGATAGTGTAGAAAGTGTAGTAACAAGCAGATAACCCAAATAAGAATAAATCGTAGTGGAAAGCAAATTGGGATCTTTTATTTACACTAACAAGTGTTTAACGGCGGAGAACCCGTGGACCGTCTCTGGTTTCACAACAGCATTCAAAATTAAGATAGTACGTGACTAAAGACTCGAGATGGCGCTGTTTTCGTGCAAAAAAATATATATCTTTTTCTATCTATGGCCACAACTATGCGATACGTTCGCCGGCGACGGCGACGCCGGCAATCCGTTTGATGTGTTTCAAAAACCGACAGCCGAGCTATCGTCTAGCGCGCAATGCCATTCTCAATGCAGTTACAAAATTAGTGCCATATATGCCAATAATCCGTCGCTACACTATCGTTGTCGGAGCCACGCTGCGTCTAATGTACTGCCTAACGTGATTTTTCACGTCTACCTTGACAATAATTGCAGGTGTAGCGACTGATTAATGGCAAATTAGACGTTAAAAATGACGTTAGGCAGCACATTTGCCGTAGGTGTGGCTGAACCATAAGGTAGCGGTTTGTTTTAAAATAATCTTATCTAGGACGTAAGTTTGCACATTTCAAGGCCCACTCTGGCCTGTTTTCAATAAGTGGCACGGTATAATCGGTTCACTCGGTTTCCTCGTCAGAGCAGGCTATGTTCGCGTTTCGTTAACATGCTGGCACATGGCCTTCTAAATGAAAAGCGAGTTCTATCTGGCCTGCGCAAAAGCACAGTTCAGGCGTGCTCCGCCAAACACTAGTTACAGGGCGCTTTCTTAACCTAAAATCTTGACAGTTCTGTCACATGTGAATGGTGGATGAGTTCGTGTAAGAACAATTAACGTTATTGTTGTAAAAATTTGAGCATACTGGATATTATTTACGTTGGAATAAGGTGGAGCATTTATGTCCAATTTCGACAACTTAATTTAGCATTAAACTATTACGGTTTTAGATTAAAATCTCACCTGCATGTACTCAGAATTTCTGTGGTAAGTTACTACATGTATAATAAAGCTTCCTTTCTCATTGTGCGTAATTATCAACGCCCTTTTTAACACGTTTTACATTATCAAAAGTAGAAAATCTTTTATGTAACTTGTTGTAATTATTCATAACACGAAAGTGCCAGTCTTTCTTTATTGCGCAAGCATACTTCACTCCGACGAGATCAAATGATTCATGCATGAATCTATAAAGTTTATACCACATAAATTACGTTGTATTACGGTAATTACAATATTAATTTGATTGACAGTAATGACAAGTGCACTTCACTCATTGCCATCAGTGCCCCATAACCAGCGCCAAAGTGTCGGTTTTTGGCGTTTTCTCGAACACAAAAATTCAGTGTAAATTTTTCAAGACGCCCAGGCCAGTTAGAACTCGCTTTTGATTTAGAAGGCCATGTGCTGGCATGACGTTTTATCACTGAACAATACACTTATAAATAGAATACGCCAACTACATTAATAGGATAATCAGTAATGTAACAGAATTAATTTTGTTAGAAAATGTAAAAATTACAGTTTTAACATAATGTCCGAAAACTTATTCTGCCGTGCTAAACGAAAATAACGTTCCCGCAAATTTTACATTTTTGAAATGTCTTAAGCCTTAAGCCTTGGTCTATCTACAGCGCAATCCGCAAGCGTAAATGCGCAGTGCGCAATGCGCATACGCGCACTACACACGAAGCGGTCTATCTATACTGCGTATTACGCTGAAGCGCATGTTGTTAACTGCTGTCTTTTTATAAAATTTGAGAGAGAAAAATGAATAAATTTAAACGGAAATTAGTTGCTAATATGTTAGAGGAAGAAAATAACGATGAAGAAATAATGTCGATGATTTTAAGGATGGAAGAAAGAAATGAAATGTATCCCATCTTTGGTGGAGGTGGTCGGGTGCACTCGATTAATGATAATTCGTCTTCTTTGGTAAATTTACAAAAGTGTTTCGTCTTTGTCACCATTTCAATTGCTTAATATTGCTACGACCAACACTGTGCGCTGCGTAAAAATTGCCGACGAGGCGACTGATGCGCACTGCGCAGCGGAAAACTTATTTACGCAACCGCATTACGCTTAATTTAGACCAGCTACATAAGAAAACACTAAAGCAATGGATGACGGATTGCGCTTTACGCATTACGCGTGCGGATTGCGCTGTAGAATGACCAAGGCTTTAGTCTATCTACAGCGCAATCCGCACGCGTAATGCATAAAGCGCAATCCGTCATCCATTGCTTTAGTGTTTTCTTATGTAGCTGGTCTAAATTAAGCCTTAGTCTATCTACAGCGCAATCCGCACGCGTAATGCATAAAGCGCAATCCGTCATCCATTGCTTTAGTGTTTTCTTATGTAGCTGGTCTAAATTAAGCGTAATGCGGTTGCGTAAATAAGTTTTCCGCTGCTCAGTGCGCATTAGTCGCCTCGTCGGCCATTTTTACGCAGCGCACAGTGTTGGTCGTAGCAATATTAAGCAATTGAAATGGTGACAAAGACGAAACACTTTTGTAAATTTACCAAAGAAGACGAATTATCATTAATCGAGTGTGCACCCGACCACCACCACCAAAGATGGGATACATTTCATTTCTTTCTTCCATCCTTAAAATCATCGACATTATTTCTTCATCGTTATTTTCTTCCTCTAACATAATAGCAACTAATTTCCGTTTAAATTTATTCATTTTTCTCTTCAAATTTTATAAAATGACAGCAGTTAACAACATGCGCTTCAGCGTAATACGCAGTATAGATAGACCGCTTCGCGCGTAGTGCGCGTATGCGCATTGCGCACTGCGCATTTACGCTTGCGGATTGCGCTGTAGATAGACCAAGGCTTTAGGCCGTGGTTTCTCTGAACATCCGTCGCGTGCGGCGTGCGATGGACGCGGGTCCGTCGTCGGCGACGACCGAATGATGTGTATGTAAATATATGAACATGGGTTCTCTGAAACGTCGCACGCGGCGGCCAGCGTTGACGAAGGGAAATCACACGCTACACTGTTACCGTCGCGTATTTCTAAATAAAGTTGCGCTAGGAACATTTTTCGAGTTATTCGCAGCATCGGGTTGCGAATAGTAGGCAAAGAAAAAAAAAAGTTTTGTTGTGAGATACAATTTGTCAAACAATTGAAAAAGAGATTTTATCAAAAAATCTGGTAAAGAAATAGAAGTTTTTTAAGTATTGCACTGCAAAACCCTCCGTTTTCCTGACGTCCCCAGTCAAACTTATCGCGTTGACTGCCAGATTGTCGCAACGTAGTGTAACGAAAGTGTAACATTTGGCGCCCAACGTGGGGCCACGTCAACATTAGAAGAAACTTCAGCTGCTGCCGAAGCCGTCCCCGACCCGTCCCAGCCGTGCTTTACTCAGTAAATGGTAAATACCCGTTTAAAATCTTCACGTATTTCTGGAGACGCCGACGCCAACGAGCTCCAGTGGCGCCCAACAACAGCAAGAATGAACAACGAACCTTCTGCAACACAAGAAGAAGTCGTCTACAGTCACACGCTGAAGACGTCCGATCTTCCGGAATTTCATGGTTCCGACTTCGAGTGCCCGGAGACATTTCTTCGAACGCTGGAAGAATATTTTACAATCACGAAGATTCCAGGTTGGATGTGGGTTCCCATCGTTAGTAACAAACTCGTAGGTGACGCCCAAGCCTGGTACAGGCGGTATCAGAACATTCAACTCACGTGGGCTGAATTTCAAGAACGATTCAAGGAGGAATACTCCGGAGTCCATGTCAGGATGAAGCTATGCGCTAAACTGTACTCTACGCAACAGAGAACGACAGAATATATGGAGCCATTTATTACTAATAAGTGAAAACTCTTTGATCGCGTAGCCGCAACTGTTCCAATTGAAGATCGGATTGCTATTATCATAAATCAAGTACGACAAGACATACGAATCGGAATATCGTGCCCGCCTCCAACGTCTGAAGCGGACCTAAGGTCACGTGCTAGGTTGTTGGATCGTTCCATGCCACCAACGGATGACAAGGCACCTATCATGCATAAGGTTCAAAAGCCTCCATCTCCACAGCTCGCAACCTCAAGAACGGCATGTAACTTACCACAGTGCCGTTACTGCCCAGATCGGCACTTTCATAGAGACTGCCCAGTTAATAATCAAGCCCAGGGAAACTCCAACAGGGCTGGCGTCAAGAACAACGCCGGCCCGAGCATACGGTAAATCAAATAGGACCAGTCACTCTTCCCCGGCTACCGATTCGAATTGACCATGTTCAGGCAGAGGCTCTTGTAGACACTGCTGCCACCAATAATTTCATCAAAACCAAACTGGCCGGAGGTCCAATGCCAAACACGACGTCTGTAAAAGTCAGTATGGCAGGCCGAGGCTCTGAACTCAACATCTGCGGAAGCAAACCAGTCTGCTACCATATAGATGATGAAGAATTTACGTCGATGTTCCTACTGACGGACGAGTTACGAGAGAGTGTCATTCTTGGACAACCCTGGCTTATAGAAAATGACGCCGTCATCGACACTCGTCGAGGTTGCATTCACTTCGGAAAAACGAAGAGGAGGACGAAACACTTCATTGCTAAGAAAAAACAAGTGCCCGAACAATCTCCGAGTCTTATCGATCTGCAACACGGTTTTCCGCCAGAATACAAAGCCGAGTTACAACATCTCGCCAATATATTCGGAGATGTATTTTCTGAAAAGGGTCCACTCACAACAACCGCTACCACGCAGCATCAGATTTGCCTGCGGGATAAGAAGCCGATCCGACAGCCTCCGTATCGGTGTTCTGCGGAAAAAAAGAAACTTATCAACGAACAAATTGAGGAAATGCTCGCGGATGGCATCATACGACCGAGTACTTCGAGTTACAACTCTCCTATCGTTCTCGTAAAGAAGAAGGACAGAAAACAGAGGTTTTGCGTGGACTACCGTAAGCTCAATGTGGCTACTGAAGACGAAACATCCAGCCTTCCCAGAATCCACGAAGCCCTCCGCGACCTAGGATCCGCCAAAGTGTTCACGACCTTAGACATGAAATCAGGATATTGGCAATCGCCTTTACATCCGGAATCGAAGCCATTAACCGCCTTCATCACTCCTGATGGTGCCGCGTATGAGTTTAATGTTATGCCGTTCGGATTAAACAACGCCCCCACCACGTTTCAAAAACTCATGGCACAGGAGGTATTGGCCGGATACAACAGAGATTTCGCACTAGCGTATCTTGACGATGTCATCATTTACTCCGCCAACTGGACGGACCATCTCAAGCATCTACACTTGGTACTTGAACGCTTTCAGCACCACCGTTTACGATGTTCGTTAAAGAAATGTCAGTTCGGAAGGGACGAGCTCGAATACCTCGGACATCGGATCACACCTAGCGGTCTGCAACCAAAGCTAGCTCATCTTCAGCAACTGAAGGACCGCTAAAAGAGCGCGTAAAACAATTACATGAAAATCAGCATCGGTACCGCGCTAGGTATGCTCTTGGGAATCCTGTGCCCGTTCGTTACCAGCTCGGAGATCAGGTCATGACAAGAGCTCATCCGGCGAGAGTTGGAGCATTCCCTAATCCATGGACAGGACCGCACCAGATCATTGAGGCTGCAGGACCCGTTGCTTACTGGATCCAACGCAACAACCAAACAGTAAAGATTCATGTCGACGATCTACGGAAAGATACACTCCCAAGAAAGATACACCACCACAAAAGTAGTCGTCGCAAACCGAAGCTGCGTTTTTTAAAAAAAGGGAGATTGTTACCGTCGCGTATTTCTAAATAAAGTTGCGCTAGGAACATTTTTCGAGTTATTCGCAGCATCGGGTTGCGAATAGTAGGCAAAGAAAAAAAAAAGTTTTGTTGTGATATATAATTTGTCAAACAATTGAAAAAGAGATTTTATCAAAAAATCTGGTAAAGAAATAGAAGTTTTTTAAGTATTGCACTGCAAAACCCTCCGTTTTCCTGACGTCCCCAGTCAAACTGAAGGACCACCCGAGACCCATCAACCGGAAGCAACTACAACAGTTCTTAGGACTAATAGGATGGTTACGAGATTATGTGCCACGCTGCGCAGATCTGACCGCACCACTCTCAGACTTGCTAAGTACAAAAAGACGATGGTCTTGGACGCAAAGCCAGCAAGATGCCTTTGTAGCAATCAAAGCCGCACTTCTCGGCCACCTCGAGTTACACCGACCCGATCCGAATCTACCGTTTGTGTTGCAAACAGACGCAAGTGCACGAGGCCTAGCCGGTGTCCTTTATCAAGAGTCCAGCGATGGTAAGCGTATCATCTCATACGCAAGCTCGAAATTAAACCCGGCAGAACAAAAGTATCACTGCAACGAGCAAGAGTGTCTCGCTGCAATATGGGCAATTAAGCACTATCGCCCCTACTTGGAGGACAAGCCGTTCATCCTTAGAACCGATAGTCGTGCGCTATTATGGCTTGATCGAACGAAGGATACCAGGTCAAAGCTTACCCGATGGTCATTGCGCCTCCAAGAATTTACCTTCACCGTCGAACATTGTCCAGGCCGCCAGAACGAGCTCCCAGATACGCTACCTCGGAATCCTGAAGAGAGCCCGGTAGATCCCACAACGACTGACGAAGACCGCCTATTGCCTCCAGAGATAGAGATTGTACAAATAATAGAAATCACCAATCTTGCCACTGAAGTGGAAAATGCCCAACAAAGCGATCAAAATATAATCAATATTGTCGATCGTTTGCACCGCCTCCAAACAAATGGTCCAACCGAACAAGGGGACATCGCTTTCCGCCAATTGTATAGCATCGACAACGGATATCTGTGGCGCGTCAACGGAGACACACGTCAGCTCGTCGTGCCACCGGCAGCAGTCAACCATGTTCTTGTCCGGTTCCATGACGACCCAACTGCTGGTCATCCAGGCGCCGACGAGACAATAAGGGCTATCAGACGTCACTACTTCTGGCCAAAACTATCGGAAGACGTTCGCCGCCACGTAACCAACTGTATGACATGTTGTTGCACCAAGAGGGGCCCTCTGCAACCAAAGGCTCCGCTTCATCCCCATGCATCAACAAAACCATGGCAGACGATCGCGATAGATGTCATGGGTCCATATATGAAAAGCACGAGAGGCAATCGCTTCATTTTTACCGTGACAGATCTGTGTACTCGATGGGTGGAGGCATTCCCACTGATGAGTACCGGAACCTATAAAATCACACGCCTGTTGGAACATGAGGTTTTCACTCGTTATGGCTATCCGAGATCCATTATTTCGGACAATGGATCACAGTTTACATCCATTTCCTGGGACGCCGCAATCAAACGCTGGGGATGCCTTCATTGGACTACACCAATATTCCATCCGAGAGCAAACCCAGATGAACGTCGCAACCAGGAAATTAAGAAAGGTCTACGCACCCACTAGGAAGGTCGTAACCGCTTCCACTGGGATGAATTCCTACCAGCCATTATGTTCAATCTGCGCACAAGACAAAACGCTGCCACCGGAACCACGCCCAGTCAGGCTCTGCTAGGATATGAACTACCTAGGCCAGGTGAATGGGAGACAGAGATAAATCAGCCACAGCACCCGCGTTTACCGCTAAAAGAGCGCGTAAAACAATTACATGAAAATCAGCATCGGTACCGCGCTAGGTATGCTCTTGGGAATCCTGTGCCCGTTCGTTACCAGCTCGGAGATCAGGTCATGACAAGAGCTCATCCGGCGAGAGTTGGAGCATTCCCTAATCCATGGACAGGACCGCACCAGATCATTGAGGCTGCAGGACCCGTTGCTTACTGGATCCAACGCAACAACCAAACAGTAAAGATTCATGTCGACGATCTACGGAAAGATACACTCCCAAGAAAGATACACCACCACAAAAGTAGTCGTCGCAAACCGAAGCTGCGTTTTTTAAAAAAAGGGAGATTGTTACCGTCGCGTATTTCTAAATAAAGTTGCGCTAGGAACATTTTTCGAGTTATTCGCAGCATCGGGTTGCGAATAGTAGGCAAAGAAAAAAAAAAGTTTTGTTGTGATATATAATTTGTCAAACAATTGAAAAAGAGATTTTATCAAAAAATAGAAAATAGAAATAGAAAAGAAATAGAAAAGAAATAGAAGTTTTTTAAGTATTGCACTGCAAAACCCTCCGTTTTCCTGACGTCCCCAGTCAAACTTATCGCGTTGACTGCCAGATTGTCGCACCGTAGTGTAACGAAAGTGTAACAACACGCGTCGGTCGGTATTCTTTTCTAGCATAGCGACGGGTGGACGCTGTACAGTTGACAGGCAAGATGAATTTTTTCAGCAAAGAAAAAGATGAAATCCTAATAGAATTTGTTCAATGCAGCGTAATACTACACGATGCATCAATATGAACCAGTTTCTCAGCTTTTGAACATTTCATTTGGTTTTTTCCTTTTTTGCGTTAAACCAATATTAGTTCATCGTCCTCCTCTTCCTCTAAATGTAAAGAAATTAATATTTTCTTGTTCGTTATTGGTAAGAAAAACTCTATTGACTAAGTTCAGCACCCGTAGCGGACTGCCAGCTTAATTTTCAGAGAAACCATGCACCCGCGACCGACGACGGCAACGGACACGCGTCCGTCGCCACGTTCAGACAAACCACGGCCTTAAAGCCTTGGACATATAGAGGCGATCGCGACCACGATCACGATAACGATAGCGATGGCGATCAAACGCTCCCTAGTAAAGAAATGAATTCGCACATACTGTTGCGACTTGGCGATACATTGTAATTTTGATCGCCATCGCTATAGCTATCGTGATCGTGGTCGAGATCGCCAATATGTGTTCTTCGCTTAAGCCTTGGACATATATACATGATCTCGACCACGATCACGATAGCGATAGCGATGGCGATCACACGTTCTTTAGTAAATAAATGAGTCCGCACACACTGTTGCGACTTGTTGGCGATAGATTGAAATTGCTTGATCGCTATCGCTATCGTGATCGCGATCGTGGTCGCGATCGCTTATACCGTCTATCTTATGAAAAACGCACGACACTATAACTCCGTTATTAATGATCCGATTTCAGTAATTCAAAAAGCACATAAGACTAGTTTAAAAATACTACAAAAGGATAGCATTTTAGATTTTTTTAAATATGACATTTTTGTCAGACGATAATCAACTTTTTTTTTTCAAATGGCGGTAGATATTCTTTTTTACTCAGTTTGATAGAGATTTATTTTCTGAATTCAATTATTTAAAAGTCGATTTCGAAATATCAAATTTGAGGGGGGGAATAATCGAAAAACTTTCGGAAAAGTAAAACTCACCGTGCGGGTACTCAAATTAAAGGTCTCAAAGAGGAAAATCAGATAATCGAAAATGTGCAATTTCCCGAGTTGAAGTTATTGAATTTTCTTGAACACTAAGAAAGAGATCTAACTGTACATTTTCACGAAATTGACGTTGCTGTTCCTTGGGTTTCTTAAAAGCTTCGTGATTTCTTAAATTTTTTTCAAGTCTTCTAAATTTCTGACGGTTAAGAACTTCTCTATTAGGAGAGCGAGCTGCATAAAGGCGCTCAGCTTGGCCAGAATTTTTGTGGCACTCGAGAAACACTTGCACCATATCAGTTAATTGATTGTTATCCATAATAAAATAATAATGGTATAATAAAATAATAACAAGACGGTAACAAATAATACAAACAAGAATAAATGAAAACAACTTGATAGATAAATACTTAAATCGTAAAAGATAGTTACTGTTTTGTGCAATTTTATAGGAAACCAAAGCATACTTGAAAACTTTATTACAAAAAACAATTTCCATTTCTCAAAAACATTCTATAAAAAATATCAAGTTGAAATAAATCGTTGAATTCCGAAAATAAATCTCTATCAAACTGAATAAAAAAAAATATCTGCCGCTATTTGAAAAAAAAAAAAAAGTTGACTATCGCCTGACAAAAATGTCATATTTAAAAAAATCTAAAATGCTGTCCTTTTGTAGCATTTTTAAACTAGTCTTATGTGCTTTTTGAATTATTGAAATCGGATCAACAATAACAGAGTTATAATGTCGTGCGTTTTTCATAAGACAGACGGTATGTGTTCTTCGCTTTAGGCCGTGGCTTCTCTGAACGCTCGCCGCCGGCGACGGGCGACCGACGCGACGTGCAACGGACGCGGGTCCATCACACAGTGGGGCGAGTCTTAAGAAAAAGTGATTATGAGCAAGAAAATCAACTTGACCAATCAATGAAAAACATCCATTTCATTTGTAAATGTCCAGGCCACTTGATATCGAAAACAAAATTTAAATAACTTTGTTCGTTTTTGAGATATTGAACTTCAAAGTTTAGTTTATTTAGAGTAGCCGCACGGACAATATTTGTACATGTAACGGTGAAGCTAATATCTAAGTATTTTAAGAAATTTTTCCAAAACTAAATTACAGATTAAGTAAGGCACTATTACTGCTGTTTAAATAATACAAAAGATCTTGACAAAATATCATACTTTGACAAAAAAAAAATTGGTTTGCTGGGGACGATTTATTCAATAAAAAGAAACTTTAATTAGAGTTTCAAAAAAACGCCCAACTTCGCCCGGTCTAAAATTTATACTGGATGAAAGGGCATTATTTTGTGCTTCTACCCTTAACCCTTTCGTGCCGGGAAGCTACTGGAGTGGCAAAAAAAAATCGTGTTGGTGATACGGGAAACCACTAGAGTGGCAAGCATAGAGGCATGCTTAAAGCCGAGAAGCTACTGCAGTTTTATAATCTAATATTAGCACCTGTCATTTTGCTCGTGAAATGTAAACGCATTTATCGTCTAATACCGTTTTAATTTGAAGGCACAGTATAGGTAAGTATAAGTAGTCAGTAGGGACAGTTTCGAGTCGGCGCTTTTGAAGTTGTGTATGCCATGGTGTACGCCAGGTTTAATACAAACATGGCGTCGTTCTGGCGGTGATTTGTTTAAATGATGCTAGGTGGCGCTAAGAAAATGCGTGCATTCAAAAAATTATATCGATAACAAACAAATATTTATGGTTCATTTTGGCACAAATGAAGGTATAAACACTTGATTACATTGAAGAGCATAAACATTTTATGCGCTTTATTCCAGTGGACGACGGCTATTCGACAGCCTCGCCGCTAGCGGCGCACACAAAAGTAAAAAAAAAATTGACGAGCTGTCACTTATGCTTGATACTTATACTGTTTGAAGCTGTGTTGACTTCTTGTTTTTGCAATGGCAAAGCGTTATCTGAACAATCAAGAAATGTATGATATTCTCATGAATAGTGAAGATGAAGAATTTGAAGAAACTGCTGATGTTATAGAAGACAATGATGGGTGGGAGAATAGTTCTGATGATGATGAAAAAGAAAATGCGGAACATTCAAGCACTCATAGTGACTCTGACTCAAATTTACAGGATGAACAGGAAATGGAAGATGGTCCGGTAAAAAAAAAATCAAAAAGCTCAAATGAAGATCTCAATTTCAAATGGCGGAAAGTCGACTTAACTCCCGTGTTACATAATTTTGATGACACAGATTCAGGTTGTCGAATTGAAAATATTACAGAAAATTCCTCACCTCTAGAAATCTTTGAATATTTTATTACCCATGACTTTGTTCAAGAAATAGTCAATCAAACGAACAGATATTATGAATTGTTCTTAGAGAATTATCCAGATAAAGTTATAAGAAATTGCAAACCTGTGGATGTAAATGAAATGTATGTGTTTTTCTCCATTTGCTTACTTATGCCTCTAGTGAAAAAGCAAAAAATTAAAGATTACTGGTCTAAGAACTGCATAATTTCAACTCCAATATTTCATCAAGTAATGCCGCGAGATAGATATATTTTTATACTTAGATTCATTCATTTCGCCGATAATTCAAATATTGACAGAGACGACCAACTTTTCAATATTAGATATATAGTTGACCACTGCAAGACCACTTTCAAAGAATGTTTATATCCATTCCAAAATGTGGTTATAGACGAAAGTGTGCTCCAGTTCAAAGGAAGGCTTTCGTTTAGGCAGTATATACCATCTAAAAGACATAGATTTGGAGTGAAGTTCTTTGTCATGGTAGATTGCGACAGCGGATACATATTGGATTTTATTATTTATACCGGTGGGAGTACTGAAATCAAAGAGATCGACCAAAAGCTGGGAAAATCTGGAAATATAGTCATGACGTTAACAGAACCATATTGGAATCGAGGACATCGGTTATATACTGATAATTGGTATTCAAGCCCGTTGTTGTATGAAGCACTCTTTCAAAAGAAATTCAACTGTTGCGGTACTGTAAAACCTAGTAGGAAATTTATGCCGAAGTTTGAAAAAACCAAAGAAAAAGGAAAAATTCAATTCTTTTGCACTGATAAATTGTTGGCTCTCAAATGGACAGACAAGAGAGATGTTCATATATTAACGTCGATAGACAACAATACCACAGAAATTGTAAAGACACGGACGAATGCAGAAGTTCAGAAACCAACCTGCGTCATAAATTACAATGCAAATATGGGAGGTGTTGATAAAACTGACATGCTTTTGAGCACAACAGAGTCCATTAGAAAATCAGTGAAATGGTATAAAAAAGTTTTTTTTCACCTTTTAGACATTTCTGTTCTCAACTCCCATGTTTTATATAAAATGAAAACAGGAAAAAATACGCCAATTCTCGATTTCCAAAAAGAATTGGTGATTTCTACGATACAAAAATATCAAAAAATAAAACCAAGATGTTCCACTAGTAATAGGCCAGATCATGGACAATCCCCACTGAGATTAATCGAAAGACATTTTCCATCGACATATCCTTGTCATCCGGGAACCTCTAAAAAAATTTTAAAAAGATGTGTTGTTTGTACAAAAAACGGTACCAGGAAAAGTACTACATTTACCTGCAAAAGCTGCGATGTACCGTTGTGTGCAGACAAATGTTTTGAGAGATACCACACGATTGTTAAATTTTAGCACAAATTCAGTTAAGGTGTTTTTTCTTTTATAAGTTACCATTTCAGATAATAAGTAAAATAACAAATAGATTTTAGTTTTAGTTTTTGCAATTTTTCTTGAGAAGCAGTCTTCCGTTTTTTAAAATGTTTTGCGTTTTTTTTTAAATAAATGTTTTTGTAATATATTAGACTTCTTATTAGCATTAAAGGTAAATAAATTAATGATTTTTCATCTGTTTATAATTCGTATCGTCATTGGGGGTTCAGGTCGGGAAGCTACCGCGGTGGCAAGTACTTTCCGCTGCCGTTCTACAAACACATCGCACAAAAACCGCTGCCGTACCGAAAGGGTTTTAAAAAACTAATATCCGCATCCGTCCGCCTTGGAAGTTATTAGTATTTATGTATAAGTACTCATTGTTAAGGAGTAATTTTCGAGCGGTTTCATATCATCTAAGGCAGATTTCGGTGGTAAAATTTCCACTGCTATTTTAATTATTTCATAAGCAGCATAATTAGCGATTTATGTATTACTCTTTAGAAAATCACATATGTAATTATTAATTAATTGAATTTTAAAAAACTGAAATATAAAATTGTGTTTTCTTAATCTCCCTTCTTAGAAGCTGTCCTAATAATTATTTGTTCCTATAATAGATTGGATTATGTGCGATTTGTTCGGTATACCGGGTGGAAAGTTTCAAACCCGAACATAGGAAACTTGCATTGTTTATGGAGATTGCTGCTAGCCGTTTAAACGTACAAAAATGATAATAGGCTTAAAAGAGAAAATTATGACCAATATTACCTTGCAAAAATTATTGCTAAATGTTAATAATTTCGTGAAAATTAAATTTTCAAATTTCATCTGAAAAATTTTGTTTCCTTGGTATGTCAGATTTGAAACCTTCAATTATTTTTTATTAATTGAAAACAATTTACACGTCACTCCGTCAGTCAAAATATATGATGAATAATTTACACATTGAAACTTTATTAAACGTTCCTAATACAATACATTTTACAGCAGGTATTCAAATAAGACACCGTTTTGCAATAACAATATCCTAACCGATAGAGAAAACTTTTCATGTCTTGAATTTCACGGAAAATAAATTTCTCTATCCGAAGCCCAACACCAACTGTAAAAGATTTCTAAAATAAAAGTCCTTCCTTCTGTGTAATTATTTATGATACATTTTGAGTGACGGAGAAATTATTTTCAATCAATAGAAAATTATTTTCAATCAATAGAAAATAAGATTTTTCAGATGAAATTAAAAAATTTTATTTTCACGAAATTATTAACATTTAGCAATAATCTTAGCATGGTAATTAATGGTCATAATTTTCTCTTTCCTTTAAGACCATAACTATTTTTGTATCTTTAAATGGCGAGCAGCAATCTCCATAAACGTACCTTTCAATGCAAGTTTCCTATGTTCGGGTTTGAAACTTTCCACCCGGTATACTCGTATATCCACATAAACCGTTCGTTAAAAGTTTTCAAGGTTGCAGTTCACGTAGATATTTGAAATTTAAGGAGCAATGGTTTTCCATTGAGAGATCTCTTTAAATAAAATAAAATTGTCTTTGTATCACTTCCGGTTGTACCGGAAGTCGCTATCAACTCGCTTATTTTAAATGGAATGCTATATTTTTTATCATGTTTTTGAATTCTACATGTAAAAATATGTAAAATTGCAATACATTTCCCTATCTCTAAAATGCATCATTTTTGAGATATTTTGAATTTTCTTTAAAATTTGGATTCTGCAATCTGATATTCAAAAAATTATAACACAGCTATGATTGAAGCAATTTTATTTGTAATAGCTGATATTGTAATTGAAGCTTTAAGGTTCTTAAAAATTCCATAAGCATAATCTATTAAGCTACAGGGTGTCTAAAACGCTCCGCTCCATTCGAAGATATTCAAACACAGAAAAATACTTTTTTTCAAATCGAACGACCAATATTTTAATACACCATCGTATGTGGAATTAAATGCTGTGTCGAACTATAGCATTCCCTATACCTAACTTTAACAGTTTTTCAGTTATAAGATATTTTTGGTTTAATACATAAAAATTTACATTTATTAGGTTAAATATTTCTAATTTTGTTGATATAGTTATGAAAACAACAAACAATTGCATTTAACGTTTCCTGTTACTACAAATTTTAAGCAAAAGCAAAAAAAAGTTGAGAATCAAAATCAAAATTATTCAAACGCTGATATTTTAAATCTATTTTTTAAATTCATGAAGAATGATCTAAAATTGTTCAGAGCAGAGAATTTGTGTTCAATAAAATATACCCCTCTTGTCTCCTATGAATAAAACACAGTTTGGAAAGTTTGAACCTAACTTTATACAATTTGGAAAAATAAAATGTACGAAGATCAGTAACAAATAACGAAGATAGACAATGGTTTTAAAATACTTTCACGCTAATCCAGAGAACTGCAAACTAGCAGCTATTTTATTCTTCAATTTAAAGTAATAAAATTCATACTTTTTCGTTTTATAAGATCACAAGCGTCCTAAGAGAAGGATGATTAAAGAACTATTAAAATTTGTGAATTTCCACTTGCCAAATTCTATTTTCTTTGGTTGACTACAAAATTTGTAGTAACAGTAATCATTGTTATAATTTCCATGCTATCTTAATAAAATTAAAAATATTTGACCTATTAAAATTGTAATTTTCTATGAATTAAATCGAAAATGTTTCATAACTCAAAAACTGTTAAAGTTAGGTTTAGGGAATGCTAGTACAGTTCGACGCAGCATTTGATTCCACATACAATGGTGCATTAAAATATCGGTCATTCCATTTGAAAAAAAGTATTTTTCTGTATTTGAATATCTTCGAGTGGAGCCGTGCTTTGAATATCTTCGAGTGGAGCCGTGCGTTTTAGACACCCTGTAGCTTAATAGATTATGCTGATGGAATTTTTAAGAACCTTAAAGCTTCAACTACAATATTAGCTATTACAAATAAAATTGCTTCAATAACAGCTGTGTTATAATTTTTTGAAAATTAGATTGCAGAATCCAAATTTCTAAGAAAATTCAAAATATCTCAAAAATGATGCATTTTAGAGATAGGGAAATGTATTGCAATTTAACATATTTTTACATGTAGAATTCAAAAAAGTGATAAAAAATATAGCATTCCATTTAAAATAAGCGAGTTGATAGCGACTTCCGGTACAACCGAAAGTGATACAAAGACAATTTTATTTTATTTAAAGAGATCTCTATGGAAAATCCTTGCTCCTTAAATTTCAAATATCTACGTGAACTGCAACCTTGAAAACTTTTAACGAACGGTTTATGTGGATATCCCTGTAAATTCCTAAAGTGTCTGCAATCAGTGTATTCACTAATTATTGTAGTGTATTTTAGTGAGAACGAAAAGTACAGAAGTGAATTATAGAGATTTTTAACTCGCGTTGTTAAAGATGAATAAATTTAAGATAAATATGGACATGTATTTAGCAATGAAACATGCTAATGCTCAGTTCAAGGACTATTATATGCTTTTAAACTTAATTTTATGTAATATAAGTGTTTCCAATGAAGAAAAATGTAAAACTGAAGAAATCGTACGCCGTTTTTGTAAAAAAATATATCAAAACTGGAGTGAATGTCGCTACAAGGAAGATCGATTTCTAAACAAAAATAGAAAATGGCTGTAAGGCAGACGTACAGTAGCGGACAATAAAATCCGGGCAAGCCATTTGCACAATGTAAACCTTACTTTAATATTTTTGACGTTTAATGCATGTCACTAGTAATTCTGACATTTAATTCAAATTTTATTTATTTACTTTGACAGAAATATAACCTCAATAAAAGCCTGATTTACCAAATTTGTCGAAATATGTACGACATATCAAATTCTTGCCCGGATTTTATTGTCCGCTACTGTACAACCTCAATCAAAAGTAATGAAACGCTCAAAACCGAAACGTTGTAGTCAGAGAGAGAGAACATACTGAGTAAGATGAAGTCTTATGGCGAACGAATGTTTCCGAAGCCTTTCGCAACCCCACAACACGTTGCGCTCTCTCTAACTCGGCACCTTTGCACTTTGACTACAGCGTTTCGGTTTTAAAAGTTTCATTACTTTTGATTGAGACTGTACATGGCCCACGTTTCTTACCGGTGAATCATCTTCAGCCGCATCCGAAGAAATCCTCTCTACGACGAAATCGTTCGAGGAATATTCTTTGAACGTATAAAACTACTATCAATATATTATATTTATCTGTTTGTATGCAAAATTCTTATTGATATTGTTTATTAAAACATTCAATTTTTTGTGTATTACTTGTATGAAATGTCTAAAATCGATGTACCTAAATAAAATGTATGAAAACACCTCGCATTTAAAAGAAACGCCGTAATCACTTTTCCCTATGCTTCGCCCCACTGTGCGTCGTTAGCAATGACCGAATGATGTGTATGTAAATATATGGGCACGGGGCACAGGTTCTTGAAATGTCGCACGCGGCGGCCAGCGCGCAGCGTTGGCGAGGGGAAATCACACGCTACACGCGTCGCACAATGGTTCACAGGCGGAAAAAAGTCCCGAGTCTACTACAGTCGCGCGCTAGAAATGTGAACACAAAAGAACACAATAATTTAGAGGAAAAATAAAACACTCAAAGTTTTTAAATAATTACATACAGTATATCCGTCTGACAATGAGACATATGGATTTAACATGGGAAAACAGAAATTGCTTTATATTATCTACCTGAGTAGATATATATGAAATTTTAGGTTACAATCGGAAAGATTAATACATTCAAAGTGTTTTGATACTAAATTTGTACAATTTTAGTTGTTAAATATTTAGAAATTAAGAAAAAAAAATTATTATTTTTTTCCGTACAAGATTAGTAGGTATTTAACGAACAGTTTTCAAACGGATCTCGTGGTCGAGGTAATTTGTTCATTTTTTACAACCGTAAGGTCACGAGTTCAAATCCGAATGAGGATACTGTTTTTTCTTTTTTTAAATATTTTTTCAGATTAATTCTCGATAGTAATATACAGGGTCTCCCAAATAGAGTGGCCTATTAAATTATATGGAAAGAAATATACAAAAATTCTGAAAGTTGGTACACTGCCCTAAGACATAGTGATCTTTCTGCGTAAAATATTTTCACTCTTACATTACTTCCGGTTATACCGGATATCGCCATTAACTTTCTTATTTTAAATGGAATGTTACATTTTTATTACAAATTCTGATTCTACACATTATTCTAAACAAAAAATGTTCAGACTTCTCTATGCCTAAACGTAACAGATTTTGAGATTTCTTTAAATTTCTTTAAAACAGTTTGGGTGACCTTCCCTTTAAAAAAATGTATCTATGACACTAGATTTCTAGATTCAAGTTGCATATCGTTTGAAAGTACAATCTTCAGGCTTTCAAATCATACCGTAGTTATCCCAAAGAAAATCACAGGCTTGTTACTACATGGTGTCCAATATCATTATGTTTAACTGCCCAAAACTCAATTTTCTTAAATGGAACACCCTGTATGTTTTTACATCATCAGATGCAGAATCAAATTCTGCATCAAATAGTATTACAATGCCCTATACCTGTTTCTTTTTGTTTTCCTGTTTATGTTTATTTTAGTGGCATATCTGGTACAGTGAATCCAATTTTTCGCTGTAAGTTTCGGCAAAACAACAATATTTATTTATTTAACACAAATAAAGATACAAAACAATGAAATTAATAAAATAAATGAAATGAAATCCTAACATAAAAACCTGGGTGAGCAGATATATTTTCATTGATCTGACGGATATTTCTTAAAAAATGCGTTCAAATCTCCTAAATATTTTTTTTCTGGCATCGGTGGTAACTGGGTATTTTTGGTTAAACTTTATAAACGTTCTCCTAACAATTTTATCGCATTCTCCATGAATATAAAATAAATTTAGTAAGCCTTGAAAAACAATTTTATTCTGTCTTTTGAAATAAGACGGGCAACAGAAAGTGTTAGAAATTGCCTCCAAATGAATAGCAGACAATTTGAGCAAAATTTGTAGACTTTAGAATTAAACATTAAGATGTAAAGCTAATTAATCCGCTGTATCACATCTTTAATCCTGTGGGTTCGAGCTACATCCAGATTTTTCTGTTAGGATTTCATTTTATTAATTTTATTAATTTCATTGTTTTGTATCTTTATTTGTGTTAAGTAAATAAATATTGTTGTTTTGCTGAAATTTACAGCGAAAAATTGGATTAACTGTAGCCAGCTATGCCATTAAAATAAACAATTTTATTAATAACACGAAAACTAAAAGAATCAGGTATAGGGCATTATAATACTATTCGATGCAGAATTTGATTCTGCATCTGATGATATGCAGAATCAGAATTTGTAATAAAAAATGTAACATTCCATTTAAAATAAGTTAATAGCGATTTCGGGTATAACCGGAAGTAATGTAAGAGTGAAAATACTTTCCGGGGAAAAATCACAATGTCTTAGAGCACTGTACCAACTTTCAGAATTTTTGTATATTTCCTTCCCTATAATATTTTAATAGGCCACTCAATTTGGGAGACCCTGTATACTTTGAACCTTTGTGATTATCGGTAGTGGTATCTCTAATTCGAAATACCTAACCTCCAATCAAAATACTTAATAAAAGAAATCCAATCATTTTCGTTCCCCCACAATTTGTATCTAATCATAGTAATGTAGTATAAATTTTAAAACAGTACAAATTTAACTCAGTTCTATGCGCTTTGGTTTAATTTTCATGTTACGAGTATTTAATCAAATAGATTATTGCTATTATTATTATTATTATTACAGTCTTTTTCTTTTGGTTTTCCCCTTTTGTCAAATGTGTTTCCGAATTTGTCAAATGACTTTCCAATCTGTTCAAACTATAGTAGGCCTGCGGATTGGAAAGTCATTTGACAAATTCGGAAACATAATTGACAAAAGGGAAAAACCAAAAGAAAAAGACTGTATTATTACACAAAATTACTGAATTCTCTATAAAATTTGCTTTTCAATGATATGTCACTCATAGTACTATTGTTATCATAAAAAGGTAGGACAAGATTTTTTAACCTGTGTAAAACTGCTACCGACCACAAATTTAAAATTATTTGAAATTGTCACTCATTGTCAATCATACCTACAGTAAATATTGTTTTAAGGTTAGCTGTTTGCATAGACAAGGGTGTCACAGTTAGACAAATTGTTCACAATTTCAGCGTTAACAAAAACACTGTTTTACTGACACAGTTACTGACTTTGACAGCAAAGTAAGATTCAATATAATAAAGTAATGGAAACGCATGGCTACTGGATTGAAAAGTTGTCCTAGTTTTTTATGATATCGATAGTACATTCCCTATTTCAATTCTATTGGTTCCAAAGCTGGAAGGGAGGAGGATGACGTATGACAATTGGATATAGGATAGAAAAGTGTCCCCCTTGCATTATAAATTATTGTACAAAATTTCATTTTGCTATGTATTGTAGTTCAAAAGTTATTTAATTATTTCCACGAAACCGCCGATTTGAACCACTGGCACTGCAACTGTGTATCGGTCGCAATCCCATGACACCTTATGGACAGTCTGCATTGCCTTTAGCAAATACCGCAACCATTCATAGATGTCACTGTTGTCCGCAGTTCAAATTGTAAAGCGGGAAATGTATCCGGATACGCAAAATATTTATTGCGGATTGTTTCCCGATTGATTCGTTATTAATAACCAACCATTTTTGTATATCCGGATGCATCTGCATGCATATGCACCTCCTCAGCATGTTGTAAAGGTATTCCCTGTTTATTCTGATGTCAATCTGTGTAAATCTAGATATCTAAGATATCATAAATGATATTTTATTGACGTGCATTTCTGACGTTTTGAGAAAAAGTTAAATAATTCGGTATCTTAATAATGGTAAGGAATTTTTTATCATTTAATGCATTATCACTTAAATGCAGCGTTAATTAGTTGTAGTAATTGAGGACTTCATAAATTACGGGATAAAACCTTTTCACCAAGGGCGGTTTTACATTAAAAAAAAATGTGCAGTACGATCTTGCTCCAACAAATATACAAACAATTCAAATGTGCAGTATTTCTTATTTCCAAGAAATATAAAAAAAGGGTGCATTGTGGTTGGAAATTATAAATAATCCACAATTTAAAAAATTTCTAATTAAGAATGCACGAGTCTATACATATAATTTTAACACACTTGGCATTTCACAGTTTGTTTGGCTATTTTATCGTTCACTTTCTCATAAAACTACCAAATAAGCTGAGAAATGTAAAGTCCGTTAATATTATATCTTTCGCTCACTTAACATTACCATTAGTAAACTGTAAATAAATTCAAACCTGGCGCGTTTATGCGATTAGTTTACGCAACCATTCAATAGACGGCGCAATTAATTCACTTGCACCATGGCCAGCTACATTAACATTCACTGACGTGTATGTATGGCCGTTTCAATTCGACTTTTAAAAATTTTGACGGTACTCCACTCAGCGCCTCTTGTGAGTTTTTAAGTAATTGCAGTTGTCATTAAGTTACTGTCAGTAGTTTTGTGGTATCTTTAATAGGGAGCGCTGAGGGGAGTGCTCCACGGCATGCTTTCACGGAACCGAATTTTAGGCGAATTGAAACGGCCATACATACACGTCAGTGAATGTTAATGGAGCTGGCCATGCTTGCACTAAGCACTTGCACTTTCATAACATTGGATGTCGCTTCTTTTTTAAATATGTTCTGTGGTCGATCGGTATCATTTTCTAGCATAGCGACGGGTGGATGCTGTACAGTTGACAGGCAAGATTAATTTTTTCAGGAAAGAAAAAGATGAAATTCTAACAGAATTTGTTCGATGCAACGTAGTACTGTACGTTACCTTAAATATAAACCGGTTTCTCAGTTTTTGAACATTTCATTTGGTTTTTTCTTTCTTTTTTGTGTTAAACCAGTATTAGTTCATCATCCTCCTCTTCCTCTAAATGTAAAAAAACTAATGTTTTCTTGTTCGTTATTGGTAGGAAAAACTCTATTGACGAAGTTCAGCACCCGTAGCGGACTGCCAGTTTCATGTTCAGAGAAACCATGCGCCCGCGACCGATAACGGCAACGGACACGCGTCCAAATATATCCGACGCGACGTATAATTTTCGAACGCAACATATGTATCTTCTTATTTCACGGTTGAGTGAGGAGTGCGTTCATAAATGAAGAGTGTGGGGTAGAGTGAAGTCAAAATTACGTAGACTCTCGTATAAACCTATACAAACCTTTCGAGAAATGCGTCATTTTCGGGAGCAATTACTTCTCTCCAGTTCAAGAATAACTCCCCAGAGCGTCGTGAGTGCGTGGTAAATTTTTGAACGATAGAGGCGCTTTCCGTGGGCGTAATGTTCTTGTATCATTTACATTCCACATTACAATAAATTTTAAAAACAAATCACACTAAAACCCGTAAAAAAATTAATATCACATTAAATAGGAAGATTAAATATAACAAGTGTCTAAATAAAAATCTGGTCAAGTTGGCTATGGCCGAGAATTTGTTCACTGCATGCACGTCTCTTCTAAGTTTAATCGTCGAGCTGTCAAATCTAACGTCAAAATTTGTTGTTGAATTATTTCTTTATTAATAGTGATTTTGCTTTAAAATTGTTTATTTCAAAACGACTTTTTTATAAAATACTAAAAAATGCCTTTTTCAATTGAAGAAAAGTCCTTTAATCATTTATTACTTTACGGCAGTTTATTTCTTTGCTAAAAGTACGAAGCTATCCAAGACATACAGACCTTGTTTGGAAATTTTTCCACAACCTACTTGACCAGTTTTTTATTTAGACACTCGTTACTTATCGTGCATACTTATTTTATAGCCTATTCAGTATATGTACACTGTAAGAAGAAAAATGTAAATTTACATTGAAAATAAATGGCTACCCAGTAACCAATTATTTTATGTGTAAAATTACATAGAACTCTGTAACTATTTTTACCTTCGGAATTTCACAAAGTAAATGGTAAAACTACATAACAGTGATGTAAATTATACACAACTAATTATGTAGAATTACAGATGCCTATGTTTCAGCATATTTTATGCGCATTAAATATTACTGAAAAATTGGAATTTATAGCGTTGGTATGAGATAGATTTATTTATGCTCGTATCACGTTACAATAGATTCAATAATTAAAGACTTGAGGTTTTTTGACTTCTTCAATCGTCCGTAGAGGTCCCCTAGAGAGCGCACTAGTGGAGCGAGAGAAAATTCGCTGCTAGTGAATTTGATCAAAGGGAGGTTATATAACAATGATCTGTAATATGCTAGGAGAGGCATCATTGGTGCGCCATCTATTGTCAGATTAAGTGAACTCTGTATACAGGAAGGATTTGTTACAAATTTTACATTTTAGAACGTAAATATACACCTTTACTTTTACAGTTGGTTCTTGTCCGATGAAATTTGTATCACAAAATCTTCTAAGCGGACACTAAATCGCGCAACTATACACTAAAGTGTATAGTTGCGCGATTTAGTGTCCGCTTAGAAGATTTTGTGATATAAATATACACCGTTTTAATAAATTTACAATATTCATTGTAATAATACATAAAGTTTGTTACTTTTACACAATTATTTTCTGCATTAATTCGTACCACACGTAAAAATACAAAGTAGATTGTAAATGTACATAATATAACATTTTACACAAATAATTTTATTAATAATTACATATACAGAGTGTCCCAACAGTGTGTTCTCGGGCCATATCTCCATAACTATTGAAGATACAAAAAAATATTCAATACAATTTCTTTTTTAATTTAAGAGATCTACAACACAAAATTATTTTCATCTATACAGAGTGAATCAAAACAGTGGTGCCGGACAAAACTTTTTTATTTCAAACGTCATGCCCTATATATGAAATCAAATTTGAATTGCCCATAAAATTCTACACATTTTCTGTATACCATTGCCTATACCTAAACCTAACCGTTCTTGAGATATTTAACATTTTGTCTAAAAACCGCCATTTGCAGCCACTATTTTATTTATTGATATTTTATTTATTTTTAACCCTAAGAAAAAGATTTTTGGTACAGATGTAGTTGATACATAAGCTTATCATAAGCCATTATTAAATATACTTTTATCGCTACAGGGTGGTCATGGTAATAAACGAAATCTCAGAAATTTCAAAATGACAGAACTCAATTTTCTTAAATAGCATGCCCTATATTTTTCTATCCTATATTCTTCGTTTAATAAAGTACTTTCATTTTTGTTAAGTATGTCATACCTATCTGAGATATTTTCTGAGATTTTTAGATTTATTTGAATTATTTCTTTTAAAACGAGTTATTGTCTAAGGTGGCCGTGGAAAACGGCAAACAAATGAACCTGTTGACTTTAATAATTAATTTTCAAGCGACAATAATGTACAGGCATTAGTTAGTTCTAGTACGTGACTCCTTTAAACAGTTATACATTTTTTTTGTACTTACGTCATACATGCCCCAAGCTCTCTATGAGCTTATCAGGAATGCGTTAAGCTGGTTATTGTAATATTGCCCGCTGCGGCTGCGACCGACCTACTAGGTGTTTTCCATCGGCATTCGTCTTACAAACCGGGAAAACGCAGAAAACCTAGTTCGAAGGGGCCGAAATAAATCCTGAACACAATCCGACACATAAGTGTTCCATTTCTCACATAGGACCCATATGTACCAGGAGGGGATTCGAACACCCACCTATAATTGTCCGACCAAGCGTCAAGCCCGTTGCCAGCGGATCCAACCAACTTTCGCTATGCAACCATTTAGTAAAGAAATAACTCAATAAATCTAATAATTCATGTCTTAACAAGTACCCAACAGTCTAACACTTTGAAAAATAATTATTAATGTCAACCGGTTCATTGTTTGCCGGTTTTCCACAGCCACCTCAGACAAGTGTTCGTTTTAAAAGATATAATTCAAATAGATCTGAAAATCTCAAAAAATATCGCAGATAGGTATAAGACATACTTAAGAAAAATGAAAGTACTTTATTAAGCGAAGAATTTAGGATAGAAAAATATAGGGCATGCTATTTAAGAAAATTGTGTTTTGCCATTTTGAAATTTCTAAGATTTCGTTTATTACCATGACCACCCTGTAGCGATAAAAGTACTTTTAACAACGGCTTATGATAAGCTTATGTATCAACTACATCTGTATCAAAAATCTTTTTCTTAGAGTTAAAATTAAATGAAATATCAATAAATAAAATAGTGGCTGCAAATGGCAGTTTTTAGACAAAATGTTAAATATCTCAAGAACGGTTAGGTTTAGGTATAGGCAATGGTATACAGAAAATGTTTACAATTTTATGGGCAATCCAAATTTGGTTTCATATATAGGGCATGCCATTTGAAATAAAAAAGTTGTGTCCGGCATTACTGTTTTGATTCACTCTGTATAGATTAAAATAATTTTGTGTTGTAGATCTCTTAAATTAAAAAAGAAATTGTATTGAAAATTTTTTTCTATCTTCAGTACTTATGGAGATATGGCCCGAGAACACACTGTTGGGACACCCTGTATAAAAATGGTATATTTACATAAAATTTTTACAGTGTATCATAAGTAGCTGCACAAATTTTAAATTGATCGTAGCATGCTGATAATGGCAGAAATGTTTCAATTGTTTTTGGAAGTTTTTGATAGGGTCTCGATATTGTTTTTAATTGCCTTACCTGATGAAAGTTAGCGAACAAAATTATATACGAAAACGTATCTTTGAATTGCTTGGAACTTATAATAAGAAATATGTTTTAAAGCACTTTTTAGAAGAGGGTGTTAGCAGGAGAACTGTGTATTCAATAATTTCAAGATTTTATAATAATGGTAATGTAGAGAATAAGAAAAAACCTGGTCGAACACCGATTTTGAATGAAAAAAATTGAATTTATTGAAAAAGGAAGCTGAAAACAAAATCGGGGTGAGCACACGCCAACTTGCGAAGAAATTTAAAGTTTCTAAAGATACAATTTCTCGTAATTAAAAAAAAATTGCCTTACGTAGATACACCAGAAGTGTCACACCGAAATATACCGAAAAACAGTTGAATGAAATACCCGGCAAGTATAGATTATTCCGTCAAAAAGTTTTTAAAGGAGATTCGGTTGTCATTATGGACGACGAAAAATACTTTACATTTGCGAACAGTTCTGTTATTGCAAACCGAGGCTATTATACCTCTGATAACAAAAGCGTCTCTTCTACTGTTAAGTTCATCGGAAAATCTAAATTCGAACCAAAAATTTTAGTGTGGTGTGCAATATCAGTTAAAGGAATTTCAAGTCTTTTTGTTGAAACTCGGCGTGGAGTAGCTGTGGATGCATTAACTTATCAGTCGAAATGTCTTCCCAAATTACTCAAATTTATTAAAAAGCATCACGAGAAGGATAATTTTGTGTTTTGGCCTGATCTGGCGTCATGCCATTATGTCAAATCTACGCTGGAATGGTTAAATAGCAAGAATACACCTTTTGTCCAGAAGAAGGCTAATCCTCCTAACGTGCCTCAGGCGCAACCGATTGAACATTTCTGGGCAATTTTATCTCGATTAGTATATAAAGATGGTTGGGAAGCAACAACAGCGGATCAGTTGAAAAAGCGTATTTTGTATTGTGTCAAGAAAGTCGATATAAGTGTGATCCAGCGTATGATGGAAGGGGTTAAAAAGACATTAAGAAAAATTGAGGAAGACGGTCCATTCTAAGTTTAATTATTAATAGTGTATTTATAAAGATGCAAACTTTTCATTTTTAAATAAAAATATTTAATTACCATCAGCTGCTTTTAATTATATAATTTTAAAACGTGTGCAATTACTTATGATACATACCTTAGTATAGTATTTCCAGCGATAGAAAGACAGATTTTGAATTTCGCAAATTAGAAAAGTCTATATTACTAACATACACAGTCCAAATGGTCACTCATTGCTGCTTTTAAGTTGGTTATTCGGAAATCAACTCACACCTGGTATTCCTACGCCATGAAGTACATGCAGACATGCAATGTATTGGCGCATTGAGATTTGGGGTCTGTCTTTCTATCGCTGAAAATACTATATCACCTAAACGTCTATCATGCATCCGTGTTCCGTGATCTGGCGTACTACGCACGTCGGGAAACCACCCCCTCAGAGAACCTGTACCACTACATTTTCATAAACATTATTCGGTCGTCGTCGGCGACGAATCCGCGTCGGTCGCCCGTCGCCGGCTGCTGGCGTTCAGGAAAACCACGGCCTTATGTTTTCTTGAAATTGTGCCCGAATTGAACGGTAAAATATATTACAATGATATTTCTTTTAAAGAATATAGGTATTCTGTGATTGAAATACGCCAATATTGTTGAGTAAATATGATACAAAGATATGTTATGATACTTTAAATGTGTACTCATTCAAAAAACAAAACAGTCAGAAACGTCTTTTTCGCTTAGCAGAGTAGTATTTTACAAGAACTAAAACAAATGCTTCATATACAGCGTGCATCATTGGTGGACTTCTTCAATAGCTCCTTAACTATAGATTATAAAGGAAAATATCTTGTCTAAAAGTTATCGACTATAATGAGTTCTATATTAGTAAATTATTGTCACATACACAGCATGTTCCATAAGTGAGTTATCCACCAAACTTCTACTTTTTAAATGGAATGTACTATTTATCTTGAAGACTTCCGCGGTCGTCGTCCATGTTTGAATTGGCTTCTGGCTGCAACCACGTCACGGTGACTTCTTCTACTGCCGACGTCTCGTTCTCCATTGCAGAAGAACTTCCTCAGGGCTGCTGCTGCTGGTGGTGGGTGTTGCTGCTGCTTCTCGTTAGTCGTTGAGACAGTCTCAACTGCTTCTCGCAGCAGCAACACCACCAGCAGCAGCCCTGAGGAAGTCCTTCTGCAATGGAGAACAAAACGTCGGCAGTAGAAGAAGTCAACGTGACGCGGTTCCAACCGGAAGCCAATTCAAACATGGAATGTACTTTTGCTACCATAAAAAAACTAGGACAAGATTTTCTAGCTGTGTAAAACTGTTACGAACCATAAATGTAAAATTATTTGAAATTGTCTCTTCCTGTTATACCTAAGGTAATATTTCAACAGTTTTATAATTCTTGCCTTTTCTACAAAACTATAATTTGGAGAAATTCTAGCTACTAAACTTATATTTTTTTAAATCGTGCGAAATTTTTAAGGCTCCAATAGTACAAATTTTTATTTCACATTTCGATAAACCTCTTAAAAGTAAACATTTTTTAACAGCTCTAAATCAAAGTATTCATAATCTACAGCTGTTCAATTGGATGAAAGAGCTAATATGTAGAATTTTTTATTCATAATTAGTGGCCACAAAAATTATTGTTACTGTGCATAACTAATTATATTGCGAATGCTTTGATTTAGAGCCATACTTGCGTAATAAAAAATGTTTACTTTTAAGAGATCTATCGAAATATGAAATGAATTTGTACTATTGGGGCCTTAAAATTTTGCACGATTTAAAAAAATATAAGTTTAGTGGATAACTCGCCTATGGAACATGATATGTAAGTGAAAATAATTTATTAATTTTAGTCGATAACTTTTATACAAGATACTGTCGCGTTAAAAAAGAAAATAAAATTTAATTTATATTTATTAGATAAAATTATGGATACGGATTAACATTACGAGAAGTGTCTTTCAATCTAATTTTATTTAAACCAGTTTGTTTAAACTATCCTACGTCTTTTTAAATTATATTTTAATTTATCCTTAACTTTAGTCACTTATTTTAAACTTAACGAACTTATTTGATGTAACCTTCATCTTAGCTTTACTTTACTTTTACGTTAGGGGGAAGAGCCTGGCCCGGTGGCCAGCCCTGCGCTCATAGAGTCCATTCGTTTGGCTTCGCGCAATTGGTTTCACGACACTGACTAATAATAATTAATTATAATAATAATCTCTATCTACCTATATGACTACTACTACTCAATAATTAATTCTCTTAATAATAATCCCTGTCTACCTGCGGGTCGATCTTTTATACATTTTCTAAATCTAGGTCACAATTGGTTCCTTCGCTCTGGTGGCTGGGGGTTCGGTCCAAAGTACAAAGTTCTAAAAGATGTCAGCATCAATTGACCCTTGCCAAATTTGTTTTCTTAAAACGTTCTAATTGCCTCGATCTTAATTGGCACATGTAAACAACACATCTACATTCCGCATAGCTTGCATTTATGCGTGCACCAATGGGTGCTGATTCCGCATAATTTTGAAATGCACATAATTGTAATAATTACGAAACGAATTTAAATTTACTTATTCTCCCAGATAATGACATCGCGACAATATTTTCCTTTATAATCAGTAATTAAGGAGTTATTGAAGAAATCCATACCAATGATGCACACGGTATATGAAACACAGTAGACTGAATGAATTAAAACCAAATATGTTGACGTTATAGAATTATTTACATTAGCGAGTGCAACTTTATAAATGTAAGTACTACACAAAAAAACGGTGAATAAGGGTTGGCATAATTTTGTGCATTCGTACATGCCATAAACGCAATTCGCTGTTTTTTTTTTGTTTTCTCCCTGGAGCAGATTTTTCAAATGAAGCGTCTTTTCGAGTAGAAGTTTCCAATAATTTTAAGTTTACAATACTTTATCCATTAAAAATTTATTTTCGAGAACAAAGGACGTGACACCTTTTCATTTCAATAGTGGCTTAGTGTACTCCATACCTTGTAGCCACTGTCAAGAGAACTACATTGGACAAACTGCCCAATGGCTTAAAAATCGAATAGCTAAACACAAAAGTGACATTAGGACGGGTAAGGTGGCATGTGCTCTGGCATCACATTCATTGAATAATGATCATCATTTTGATTTTGAAAAGACTAAAATTTTAACCTTTGAAAATAATTTAAAAAACAGACTCTTTCTAGAAATGATATACATTCAGGAAGATGAACAATCCGTGAATTACAGAACAGATATTGATAACTTAAATAACTTTTACTCTAACATTTTAAATTTAATAAAGAATACGTAGTTGGTAAGCTTGTGTTGTACCAGGTAGGTTGGCAACCATGGTTGTCAGAATAAGTTCACTTTGTCCATTCGTCCACCATTTTTGTTCTGTACACATGTTTGTTCTTAAATTAACGTTTTTATAATTTTAATGTGTTAATCATTGTTTAAATCATGAAAAGTTTGTTGACCACTCTCAGGTCTCCAGTTGTAAGTAGTTTTGTGTTTGTATTTTATTAACATCAAGTGACTGTTTTTTCTTGACCGTAGTAAACTTCTGAAGAAGTTAGAAATTCCAACGAAATATTAAGTACTTAAACAAAGGAGCAAATCTCTTTTATTTATCGTCCAACTTGACCACTTTCCCGTTATTTTGGTTGTTTCCTAACTAAGTTATTTGGTCGTGACTTACACCTTCATTAATTGTTTCCAATAAAAGCCACTTTCATCCGAGTTATAGAAATGATTGAAGTGAGAAAATAAGAACATCTAATTGCATCGCAAAGGGAAATCCTCTGCATAAATCGACGTCTATTTGTCGCCACAATAATTTATGCAATAAAGAGTACAGGTATACAGGTTGTTTTCATTATCGGGCGTTCCATTTGATCCCGTAACATGAATTTGGTGTTTACGTTGGCGCAATGTTTTCAGTATTGGGTATTCACGTTAACGAGCGTCTACTGTAATTTAATGTTTGCGCTTCTTTGTCTTCTTCTGGATATCCTCTCCGTAGGGCTTCGTAACTTGGTTTGAAAGCTTTCTAACGTTATAAATCCATATTTCGTCGAGGAAAACTACCTGTCGTTGCAACGCTGAATTTAGGTTTTCCATGAGAGTTTTCAGAAATACCGTGAATTTATTGTAACATAAAACATTGCTGTGACGTGGTTGTTATGTACGAATCTGAGAATCCATAGCAACATTTTCTAATCAACAATTTCTAAACTAAACTGTCCTTTTTAAAATAGAACATGAGATGACAACTCTGTGGTAGGCCAGTCAAAAGGGCATAAGTCACATTTTCTGCAAAACGGCGTTATGTACTTGAATGTATTCAAAAATGAAATTTGTGAATATTTCGTCCAACATAAGGGTTTAACTATAGTTATTCATTATAGTATTTCACATTCGGGCGATCAAAACGGACGAAATATTCATAAATTTCATTTTTTAATACATTCACGTACATAACTCCGTTTTGCAGAAAATGTGACTTATGCCCTTTTGACTTTCTACCACAGAACTGTCATGAACCTGTTCTGTTATTAGTGATTTCGATATACTTGTACTATAAAATAATAGCGACTCTTTCAATTACATTACATAAGTTTATTCTTGTTTAAACAATTAAACTTAAAACATAAGGAAAACAGAAATTCTTAATTCAAAACAAACACCACAACAAGTTTTCAAAAATTTCTTCATTTACCTCCATGTAATATCCTAAAGATTATAAAAGTTCTTATTTGCATTAGTTACTTGTCCAGGGGTAATTCTTCCTGATACATTTTCACTAACTTTCTTCGCCTGACAGATGTTCCAAATTAAAACGGACAAATTTTATTTGATATGACATTAGAAACCCTAACGACGACGATCATGCAACGACATTTTTAAAAATTGGAATTAGTTTCCATAGTAATATGAACAGCAATGTTTCATATTAAAATAAAATCACGGTATAAAGATTTAATTCCAACTGATACATAAACAATTAAAGCTGGTTCTCTTTCACTTCTGACGAAGCTGTGAACGACGGCGAAACGTTAAGTGTTTGAGCGCTATTTAGTGTCCGTTTAAAAGATTTTGTGATGAAATATAAACGCTGAGCAAAAAAAAATCAGATTAGATTAGGCGATGCAATGAAAATGTATGTCTGTGATTAAATAAAAACTCAATAAATTTGACAGTTCATGAATGTATTACATTAATTAATTCAGTTAATCACAGACATACATTTTCTTTACACCGCCTACTCTAATCTGATTTTTTTGCTTACTTTTTATAATGAATTCTCTCAATATCAAAATGCTTTTTATAACAAAAAAATTAGTATCACAAAATCTTTTAAACGGACACTACGGCCCGTATTCATAAACAAAACTTACGCTATGCGCTCGATAATAACTCGCTAATAATTCATGAAATGTACACATTTTACGTGTAATGGACGCACAACCAACAAGGGTTTAACAATGGTTTATGAATTACATTCCTTAAAAGACATCTTTGCAGCGCATAAACACATATTCGCAATGTTTTGGTGAACGCATAGCGTAAGTTTTGTTTATGAATATGGACCTAAATAGCGCACTAACACTTTACGTTTCGCTATCGTTTGATAGCTTCTTCAGAAGTGACAAAATATAAACAAGGTTGTCAAAATAAACAAGGTTGTCAATAGAAACTGAAAAAGTAATTGATCTTTTTTTTTATAAACTCTAAAAATTAATTTTAAACATAATAATATTTTATTTTAATAAATGTTAAAAATTGACAGATCTATATCCTATTTATAGAATCTAGAAAACTACAAAATATATCGTTTAAATTTGCAAAATTTGTACGTTTATTAATAGAATTTGATGACATTTTTATTTTACACAGATTTTGCAAATTTAAACGATATATTTTGTAGTTTTCTAGATTCTATAAATAGGATGCAGATCTGTCAATTTTTAACGTTTATTAAAATAAAATATTATATTATGTTTAAAATTAATTTTTAGACTTTATAAAAAAAAAAAATTACTTTTTCAGTTTCTATTAACAACCTTGTTTCTATTGACAACCTTGTTTATATTTTTTCACTTCTGAAGAAGCTATCAAACGATAGCGAAACGTAAAGTGTTAGTGCGCTATTTAGTGCCCGTTTAAAGATTTTGTGATACAATTTTCATCGGAAAAGAACTTGCTTTAAAAAAATTAGTGAATTAAAGAACAATAACATTCGAAAATTCAATAAGTTAAAATCAGATCAAGTATTAAATGTAAAAACTGAAGCTAATTGGTTTAAAAATATAAGTTCAATTATTAATATTCAACCTGAATTTTCGAATTTTCTTGCACTTGGTGAGAAATTTTGCATTAACCCATCCTTATTTGAGGTTCAAATAAGAAAATTGCTAGCTGAATTAGAATCTATTATTTCTTGTCATGAAGGAAATTATCGTAATTATCTTAGAGCAATTTTAACAAATATTATTGCAAATTATGTACACAAAAATCAAAATGTGATAACTAATTTTAAACAAGTTTACTATGATTGTAAAAAAATTTTAAATGAAAATACAAATTTAGTAATAACACAATCAGATAAAGGTAATGTTACAGTTGCTTTAGATAAAGACGATTACAACAATAAATACTTTGAACTTTTAAATGATAATAATTATTATCAGGCATTAAGAAGAGATCCTACTAGCACTTTACAACAAAAAGCAAATAAAATTATTTCCAATTTAAAATCTGATGATATGATAAATGAAAAAACAGCCAAATTACTAACAAATTATTCATCTTGTTGTGCAAGATGTTATGGCTTACCAAAAATTCATAAACCAACTTTATCTCTTCGTCCAATTATATCTTCAATTAATTCTCCTAATAATAGTTTATCAAAATTTATCACAGAAATTCTAACTAATGCTTATAATAAAAGCAATGATTTTTATGTTCAAGATTCTTTTGAATTTGCGGAATTTGCTAATAATAGATTAGTACCAATCAATTATGAAATTATTAGTTTAGATGTTGTTTCACTTTTTACTAATATTTCTTTAGATTTAACTTTACAAAGTATTGAAGATAATTGGGAACAAATAACTGAGGTGTGCAAATTAACTAAAGAAATGCTAAAATCAATAATTACATTTCTTTTTGAATCAACTTATTTTAAATTTAACAATACATATTTTAAACAAATTCTTGGAACACCCATGGGTGCAAATATCTCTCCTATTATTTCCCAATATGTATTGGATGATTTATTAAATAATTGCATACCACAGTTATCTTTTGAAATTCCTTGGCTGAAAAAAATATGTTGATGAAATTTTTTTGTAATTCCTGTACAGCTGTACAGAGCCTGCTGTACAGCTGTACAGAGCCTGCTCGAGGAATCTGCTGTAATCAAGACCGATTTGCACACAATTTTTCTAAAATTCTCATATGCTTTGACAGCAAGCATGGCCGCCTCGCATGGGATGACTTATTATGTGGCGAACTAGCTTCAATTTGTCAATCCTACTGCGATGTTAGGTCAAAAAGCGATTGCAAGATGTCGCTACTTAAATTGTTTATTATAATCATCGTATTTTTGTTATAATACAGTTCTTTTATTTTGTTTTAATTAAGAATCCTTTAAAATTGATTCTAGGTAGTTCCTAAGCTTCAGTTGTCTTAATTAACATTTGATTTAATAAAATCGGAATACTTGAACAAAAGAAATTCACCAATTTTCATTTATTCGTTAGATTATTAATTTATTATTTGTATATTTTTACATTAAGGTAATTATTTACAAACACTGATGTGAAAGAACTGTATTACAATAAAAATACGATAATTATAATGTAATAAGAGTCTGTAATCATTTGTAAACTTGATATTTTCCATCTGTTTTATGAAATAGAGGGCGCTGTCTTAAAGAAATTAAAATTAAAGAATGTCAAGTTAACCGTAGCCCCCCCAAGTTTTTTGGTGCACCGTGTTGCACCCTTATGCACCACCTTTTTTGACTTTTGCACCGCTCAAATAGCTGAGAAAAAAAATAAAATAGAAAATCATTTAGCCCCCCCCCATCGAAAATTTTCGAAGTTTTTTTCGTGCACCGTGTTGCACCCCTAATGCACCCTTATGCACCACCTTTTTTTAACTTTTGCACCGCTCAAATAGCTGAGAAAAAAAATAACTGAAATAACTTTCTATTTTATTTTTTTTCTCAGCTAATTGAGCGGTGCAAAAGTTAAAAAAGGTGGTGCATAAGGGTGCATTACGGGTGCAACAAGGTGCACCAAAAAAACTTCGAAAATTTTCACTGGGGAGGCTAGCTGATTTTCTATTTTATTTTTTTTTCTCAGCTATTTGAGCGGTGCAAAAGTTAAAAAAGGTGTTGCATAAGGGTGCATTAGGGGTGCAATAAGGTGCACCAAAAAAACTTCGAAAATCTTGATTTGAAACCTGATTTTCTATTTTATTTTTTTTTCTCAGCTATTTGAGCGGTGCAAGTTAAAAAAGGTGGTGTATAAGGGGTGCAATAAGGTGCACCAAAAAAACACCAAAATTTTCACTGGGGGGGCTAGCTGTAAAGTTTTATTTTGTAAAGTCATACTGATTTAATTTATGACGGCAGAAAGGTTATATTTTTAAACCAATTTTACTAGTCGCGTTGATAAAATATCCCGATTTTAGATTACCCAGTTCGGAATAATGCATTAACCTGTCAAACCTGACCTGAGCAACTCGGTTGAATTTACAAAAACGCCTCACGTTTTCCGTCTTTTGTAAATAAATAAATTTCACTGTCATTCAATTTTCAAAAAAACAATCAATCAAATTTTTGAAAACCTATTTTGAAATTAATTTAGATATTAAATTATGTTACAAGTACTTTTCCTTGAAGTAGCTTCTTACCACTAAAGGGTAACAGTAAAAAAATATTATAATTTAAAATTTATTATAATTAGGTCTATTGTTTGTAGAACCTCGAGAAAGGTATAAAATATTCCGAAAGCTCGGTAAAAAAACTTTAAAAGAGTTTCATTTTTTGCCCACTTGACTGCAGCCAGGGCATGGAATCTCAAATCGTCAAGGCCATGCCTGTATGTTTAGTTCTGCACTAATTTACTAGATGACACTAGATGGTGTTGAAATCTGTAAAAATGCTGAGAAGTACAAATCCCAAATAACAATGCGTGGTGTATTAAAATGATTAATTACTTTTATAATTGAATTTTAACATCATACTTTGCGTACGAAGGTACTCAACTAATCTATTTTGTGGTCTGTTTAGATATACACTGGCTTGCAATAAAATCGCGTACACCTTCAAAATCAAGTAGCAGAGTTTTTACCTATCATTGGCTTTGTAAATCAGTATTTTATGAATTGACATACTATCAAAAACGTAGGTTATAAACTGAGAATTTAAGATTCTTGTTACGATTTATTTAAGTATGAATTTGTTATTAAAGTATCAGGAAACAAACGTAACAGAGGTGCCTTTATTTTTATAAAATAGAATTTATGAATAAAGGAAATTTAAAGTCCAATATTTTATCATTTCTCCATCAACTTCCAATACTCGATTCAATCTTTCAGGCATAATATGAAATAAGATTTCACCAATAATTTTCATCCCGCCTTAATTCTTCCTTATCATAGCATAACAAGTAAAATAGAAATTCAAGTAAAATAGAAAACGTGACAGCTTCTGTTCTTCCATCAATACTATTTTTTGGCACTTGTTGAATTCTTTGAATCAAAATTTATAATCCTTCAACCTGCAGTTGACCATAATGCCGGAAGGTTTGTCATAAATAACGAGATCTCCTATTGTTTGAGATGGATTTTACCTCAGATGAGTTGCTCATGAGTTGAATTTTTGAACGTCCCAAAGCTGCTTTTCTACTTACACTTTCTTCCTCTATCTACATCTTCTCTGTTCGTGTATGAGTGCTCTTATTTAGACCATAATTATCCGCCACTGCTCTTATTCGTCATGCATTTTCTAAGAAAGTATTAAAATTGATTGTTTGTGTCAATTCGGCATTTTTATTGTTTAACACTGACAGATTATACAATGCGATCGAAAATGATTGAGCGTCCTTGAAAAAATGAATACCCAAAGGTGATCAAAACTACCTTTGGCCTAGAGAATTTTCGCGTTTTTGAATACTCCAGGTCAGGTGAAAATCAATAGCGTTGGTATGTTGTGCACGGTTTGTGTATTAATTGAGTTTTCTACGAGTTTTTCATATAGAAATTAGAACCTATTTTTGAAGGTCGCTCAATCATTTTCGATCGCATTGTAAATTAAGACCGACTTAATACAACAAAAATTGGATGTACGCGATTTTTTTGCACGCCACCGTAACTTTGGATGTAACCGCCTGAATGAATCTTTAGGCGATTTTTCGCGACATACCGGTATCATTGTGTTACAACACTTTAACATAACGCTCCATTTTAGCGAATGATACCACTGGAGAAGAGCATAGTATGACGCACATTATGACGTGGTTAAAATACTTACTGCATGTAACTGTAGGTAACCCAAAGCGCAAGCTGTGTTACCTACGGTATGTATGTTATATTACATCTATAACTATAAATTTGTAACAAAAAGCAAATTTTTGAGAGATACCTGTATGATGCGTTATGGTTACATGCGGTTATATTAATTTAACCCCCCACTCTTGCGTTACCGCTTGATTCGAGAAAATGAAAAAAGTATGTATTGGTATGGTATATTTCAGGTGCGTGTAACAATTTGAACTAGTTTATTTTAAAAATTGTGTCTGTAATACATAAAATCACTTAAAAATGAACCATACCATAAGCAGCGGTTAAGTAAGTACATCAAAATGGAATTTTATTTTATTATAAGTTCTTTCGCGGAAAGAAAAACACATTTAATTATCCCCCACATTTTATTTTCACAAATAAAATGCATTGCCTTATTAAGAAAAAATATACAGGTGAACGGTATCTCACTGTTCCTAACAACTAACCTCACTTTATACTCATACCGCAAGTAACACACCTCGCGAGCTGTGTTACATTCGGTATGTTATTTGACGCTCAATAATGACGTCATCTGATATTCCCCTATGATACCTTTTCTCGCAAAAATGTGGTATGTTTATGAATACATACACAAAGATACCGCAAAAATCTCGCAAAATTTGCTTATAATAAGCAAATTTTTGCGAGATACCGGTATGATACGGTATGGTTAAATGTGGTTACATTAATTTAACCCCCCACTGCTAAGTTCTTGTGTGACCGCTTCATTCGAGAAAACGAAGAAAGTATGTATTGGTATGGTCTATTGCAAACGCGTGTAATGACATAAAACAGTTTATTTTAAAAATTGTGTCCATAACAAAATCGGTGGCTTTCCAGCAAATCTAAAGAGAACTTGAAGTTCTATTGTACTGCGTATATGATTTACCTAGGGTGGCCAGATGTCTGTTTTAAAGAGAATATGTCCTCTTTTCTGACACGGATCTTTCTTTTTCTTTTTTCTGTGGTCAATGTTCTCTTTAGTTCTCTTTTTTTTCATAAGTACGCATGTTAAACGAATTGTTAATTTTTGATAAGTTTGTCGGCTCTCCGGACTCCCACAATCTAAATTTTATGCCAATACAAATTTGACGAAATACATTTCGCGCATGCTCTCTTTCTCTTTACTTCAAAAATGTTGTAATTCGTTATTTCAAATTGAAAGTATTAATTAACAAACATGGACGCTTTCTACAGACTTTTACAATAAAATTAAAAAATGATAAGTCATTTTTAAGCAGTACTGACAATGAGCTAAACAGCAATAGCGGAGAAGATTAACTTTCTCTTGAAATTTAGAAATTTGTTTTTTTTTTTTGTTTTACAAAATGTTTGTTTTGTTATTTAAGTATTTGTGCAAAAATTATGCTTATAGATAAAATAAAAATGCAAAATAAGTCCCAGTATCATTTATTAACCACTGCCACATTATAATTGCGTGCGGCAAACACAGTGAGAATTTTTTTTTTCATCGTGTCCTCTTTTTTCAATTTAGGAATCTGGCCACCCTAGATTTACCTCGACAATTAATGTTATAGAAATGACGATGTTTTAAGAAAATACCTTTTAAAATTAAGAGAAGTTCGCTTAAAATATGAGCTACATCATGAGCAGTGGTTAAATGAGTACATCAAAATGGAACTTTATTTTATTATAAGTTTTTTCGCATAAAGAAAAGCTCATTTAATCATTCGCTACATGTGATTTTCACAAATAAAAAGTATTGCCTTATTAAGAAAAAATATAGAGGCGAACGGTATTCCACAGTTCCTAACAACTAACCTAACTTTATACTCATACCGCAAGTAACACACCTCGCGACCTGTGTTACATTCGGTATGTTATTCGACGCTCATTAATGACGTCATCTGAGATTCCCCTATGATACCTTTTCTCGCAAAAATGTAGTGGTATGCTTATGAAAACATACACAAACATACCGGTATCTCGCAAAAATTTGCTTAATATGTAATTATTATAAATGATCAATGATCGGAGAATTGTGGAAATCTAAAGACAACATTTCGCTGTACGTTGACAGTTGCCTCAGATTTCGTATTCTCATATAGTAACCGGACCTTTTTAGCGAGAAACACGGTATCATGTAGAATATTTTAAAAATTAGAGTGGGATATAAAGTAACAAGGTGACAAAATGTAACCTAACTTAACCATACCGGTATGTTCTGGTATGTCGCGAAAAATCGCCTAAAGCTTTCATTGATTAATAATTTCTTTGCTTAGATACGCAATACATACATATTAATGACAACGTCAAATAAACTATGGCAAGAATACGTTGCAAAGAATTTTCTTTTCTTCCTTTTTAACGGGCGAAGTATCGCATCGGTTTGCTTTGCACCTCTGGATGCCAACTGGTGGTGTTACATTTTGCCGAATCCGGAGGAATTCCACCCACCCACGGTAGGATTTTTTAACGTACTGAATTGACAGCGGGTGAACGGGCCTACGGTTTTACTTCCTATCCGAGAAGAAGGCAGGTTTTTGACTTTTCATTCGCAATTGAAAAACCGACACAGGTTTGCAAGTTTGTAAAGAGTTACCTACTTACTTTATTAGCACTTAAGTTTTTTTGTGATCATGTTCTACGTTTATTTATTTTTGAAATTTTTGTAATTAATCTTAATCAAAATGCTTGTAGTTAGACAATAATGTTCACAATTTGAAATTTTTAATTTGTATTCATACCTGAATTGTTACTTTAAATGTTTTTAATATTAAATAATTACGTATTCTCGGCTCGTTAATTTTTTCTTGAATGGCTGTGGATCGTATATTTCAAAATTTTAAACAAGAAAAATAAACCAATTATCGCCATATCCTTGATTATGATTTACACTAATTTACCAGATGGCGCAAAGATACTAGCCTTAGCTAGGAACCCTAACATTCCCTATCTTTTTTGTTAATCTTTGACTGCAGCTCAGTGAAAGAAAAAAATTTAATTTAACCGATCAGTCGTGATCATACTATAGTCTGTTTTTTAATTGGAAATTTTCTTCACACAAAACGAAACTTCGATCAGCTGATTTTTTGCTAATGTGATTGTACCGGCCAACTACCAATGACAAAGCAAGTTTTTAGCGCCACAAAATTTCAAAGTACTCCTCCGAATTAAAAAACAGATACATAGATAATATTTCGTTAGATTTTTAATAATTTAATAAAGGCCCAGTATTATACAGGGTGGCTGAGACCACCCGTACACCCCTTTTATTTCGGAAACAGAGCATTTTACAGAAAAATGTTTCAGACAAAAGTTGTATGGTTTCGAGGGGGCCATAAGATGGTACCATTTATTTGACCTTGAATAATCGTTTGAAGGTCATATGAAGGTAACCTTGAATTTTTTAAATTGGACACCCTACATATTTTTACATATTCTTATAGCTTACCTCGAGATCTTTCCAAAACACCATAATAAAATATTTTTTATTAAGTATTTTTCGAGTTATAAGACTTCAAAGTTGCAGTATTTTGATAAAAATATGTCGCTGGGTCACGCTCGGTTCTTGCCTTGACTGATCGGCCTGGAATGTAAGATAAGATTATTGGAAAGAAAATCTTTTGCGAGAAATTTTGTAAGTATTTTTATCAAAATACTGCAACTTTGAAGTCTTATAACTCGAAAATACTTAATAAAAAAATATTTTATTATGGTGTTTTGGAAAGATCTCGAGGTAAGCTATAAGAATATGTAAAAATATATAGGGTGTCCAATTAAAAAAATTCAAAGTTACCTTCATATGACCTTCAAACGACTATTCAAGGTCAAACAAATGGTACCAGCCTATAGCCCCCTCGAAACCATACAACTTTTGTCTGAAACATTTTTCTCTAAAATACTCTGTTTTCGAAATAAAGGGGGTGTACTGGTGGTCTCAGACACCCTGTAGAAGCAACTCCCAGTTTATTGCCATAACAACAATTTGCTACGCTTTTTTTCCAAATTTCGCATTTCGGGACCCTTGCGGACGAGTTATGTTCTTTTAAAACCTGCATTTTGGCCGCCTACCTTTTTGTCGTTTTTCGCACGGCGGCGTCTTGCTTTTACAGTCACTGTCCCTCGCTAGTGCTTTCCTCGCAGCAATCCTGCTGAGGCCCCGGATTCCGACGCGACACTGTTTGTTTACTTTCACACGATGACAATGCGAGGTTATGTAGTGTTGCCAACTTGTTACTGTGAGAGTGGATTTTTCCATCGATTTCCGAGGTGATCGATTAGTCGCTTTGATCCTGTTTCTCTTGACGCGGAGCTTGGGTTTATTTGCGTTGTTAAAATTTTACGTCCCCCTTCCTCCTGTGAAATGGTTTTAGTTTCGAATTTCTTTGACGCGTCTGGTCAATCCACGAGGATTGCAGTTGGCTTGCTTGCCTTCAAGAATTTTCGTTGGGATTTGGGAATTTATCGCCAGAAGGCTTGTGACCACAAGTGAACGATTGGGTGGTGTTATTTTTTTTACCTCATCGCTGCTGCGGATGTTTTCTGATTTCTCAACAACCAGCGCGTGGAGATTTTCTTTTTCAGTGCTCGTAACCCCATTACGAGGTAAGTTTTCCTTTAATTCTTTTATATAGCGCTCGTGGGATCCGTATCGTGAATTTGTGTTTATCGTTCCGTTTTATTTTATCCAGCAAGCAGTACGGGATCTTACCCGGATTTGCATATGGAAGTCACGGCTTTACCACCGTACAAATCGCTTAAGGCCCGCTGTTCGGCCCCCTTTTCTTCTCCAGTCTGCGAGTCGTTCTGAACCTCAACACCACCGTACGAGCCGGAACTCCAGCAGGGGTTTGAAACGCCGAATCCCCCCTCTCGACGTTGCCTCGACGTTTATACAAGCCCTAGACGTCCTCCGAGGAGCTGCTCGCCTGTTCGCCTCTCCGAGTTCCGTTATACTTGCGACTGGGTTACCACGTTATGCGACCCGAACATAAAGTTTCGTGCAATTTAATTAAATTCTTCTGCCTGGACACATCTTACATTATTTGTTTTGTATCAAATTATCCTTTTAGATATTTAATTTGATTATTTACTCAATTTAAGTTAATTTAATTTAAGTTTTATTTGAAACATTTTGTTTCATTTCGGCAAAAGTCATTTAATGTATTTATCTTGTGAACGTCGCGATTGGGCCCAAACGTGCGCGGTTTGTACTTGCCATTTACGTGTATTTTTTTACATTTTTGTCGGAACGTTTTGTAGCGTTCATATTTATTTAATTTACCGTATTTTAATGTTGACCAATGTTGAATTATTTTGTAAATTCTATGAAAGGTCTTCAGTTAAAAATTTTATCAATTTTACGTAAAAAAGTTATTCTTTACAAAAAGTTCTGCTTCTCAAGAAACTTCAGACACAATGATTAAATTTAAATTTTTAACTACAGTCTGTCTATAAAATTCAAATTTCTTAGTTTCATATTGCACATATCAAAGTAACGTTTTTATTATTGACTACGCAAAAAATGTATTCTTTACAAAAAATTCTACTGTTCGAGCACCTTCACAAACCACACATAAATTTAAATTTTTTGACTACATGTACATTCTGTATAAAAAGATTCATTTTCTCGGCAAATCTCAGAAACCATACTCAAATTGGAGTCACGAAATACAGAGTGATTCGGCTAAATTCTAGTGGGGTTGGCCATATGACCTTAGTAGTTAGAGCCTAAGTTACAAGAAGTATTCCGCAAGCCGATACCTTGCCCATAAAATGGGAAAAAACAGTCAGTTTCTCGAAAATTATGTTTGAAAAACGTACTTTGAAATATTGTATTAAAAAAAATGAGACGTGATGAAAAAATTATTACATTTTTTTCGAACCCAGGAACACCAAATCTACTACATAAACTTAGTTTTATGTTATCCGCCAAACCTTCGCAGGCTAGTGTAATGAATGTAAGTTATAAGTACATTGATAAGAAACAAATTGGTGATAGGAGAATTTTGCGGATACGAACATTTTTTTCGGTTCCGTCAAATAAATAAATGCATTGACTGCACAGAATAAAAATGTGTAGTTTAACACTTTCCCTAAGTTTTGAGAACATTCTTAAATCATTTACGGTAATAAAGTAATTTGGTGCGATTTTATCGCTCGAGTTTAACAGTACGATCGTTTATTGTTTAATTCACGTATAAATTACTATTTACTTTCAGAATATTAAATTGTAAAGAACGTCTAATAATTATTAAAAAGGCAAATTTCAACACAACACTTGCAACACTTGCAACAGGCGTAGACGCAGTACCTCCGCGATCTTTCGGAATTTTTTTACTTAGCCTGAACGTAATAAAGAATCATAAATTATGGAATGATAAGTTCGGCGCTTTTTGTTCCAATAATACTTTTAGAATATTACCTTTATTGAATTAATTGTTACCTATTTTTTTACTTATTGTTAGATAGGATTCATAATTACAGTTTTATTTTTAATTAAGGAAATAAAATTTTTATGCAAAAATTATTTTATGAAAAATCTGCATATCTATTACTTAAATATTAATTTAAAAAACAGCTGGGAATCTCCGTATTCTTTCGTACGAAAGTAATAAATGACCTGCCTCAACGTTTATTGTATCGCATCTGCGGGTTTACTGCTCTGTCATTTATTGCGTATAATAGTAAATGTCGCTCAGCCATTCGGGCCGTCCGGGGCTTTAAATCAAAGCCAGCGGTTCTCAAATGTTTTATGTAAAAACTAAACATATATTTTTCCGGAGTTATTATTGAATTTTTTTTCAAACGTATGTCGTAACTTCGCTTCTTTTCTTTTGTATTAGTTATGGTTACAATATGTGAAACTTATTCGATTACACGCTGTATAAATGCAAAAAATGTGTCAAGAGTTAAGTAATTTAAAAGAGCTAGACGACAGGAGACACAGGTTTATACTTACTTGTTAGAAATTATTTTAGTATGCAGAATGCAAGGTAAAATACTGAAGGGAGGGGGTTTCATACGTATTCTTCAGTTTTCTACGTGTACATGTTTTCTACACAGTTATTTACGTGTAATGTAGAAAACTATTTTCTACGACAAATGATCCAACCCTGGTCATAGCTAACTTAGGGCCGTGTGCTAGCACCAATTTGCGGCGTAACTGTATGCTACGTAAATGTATGGTATAGGCAAAATACATGAGTAATATTCAGGTACCGGTACGGAAGTAGGTAACATACTGTTACCAGTGTTTCGAACACGCGGGCCTTAAGAAATTATGTGCATTTTCCAGAAGATTTTCGCCATTTTAAAAGAAAGTGGTTGCGAAATTTAAAGTTTTATATAATGTATTATTGTATTAAGTACATTTTAAAATTCTGAACAATATTTTCCTTTACAGTTTTGCTCTAAAATTTATATAATTATAATACTTTTTACTACACATTTTCTTCTGTGTACTATCTGCATTATGGCGAAGGTCAACCAAAACGATACGCTCAACATCAAAGGTACCGACACCCAATGCTTGTGTCTAATGCCGGCAGTACACGCTCGCCGTGGCGACTCGAGACCAACCGAGCGCGAGAATGTACCCGATGTTCTCGTCCCACCCAAGGCCCTCTCGCCTCGCCCTTGGAGCGCTCGGTCTAGAAGCGGTCGCTAGCACGAGTCAAAGGAAGCGGGGGATCTCGCGAGAGTGTACACGGTACTCTCGGGAAACATTTGCGTTCCCAGTAGACGTTCGTCTCTTGAACTGTTGGAAGTTGTAGCGCAGTTCTTTTCGGAGTTTAATTTCGTTGTTTATTTTTAATGGAGTGGACAAACGATTGTACGCTCCAATTTTTAGAATTTTATCATCTTCATCACTACTCGGAGTGTTCGAAAATGTCTCGCGCGAGACGTTGGCGAGAGCCGATCCGAGGCTCCGAGGTTTATTCGCGAGAGTATACATGGTTGCTCTTGGGTCTCGCATCTCGCCTCGGGATGTCTCGTACTCGGGTCGCCTCGGCGAGCGTGTACTACCGCCATAACAGAATCCAGCCCTTGAAGTGGCTGCATGATTTTCTGCAGCACTGACGTTAAGCAGCCGCTTCACGATACGTCCAGGACGCAAGATGTCATGCGTTCGTATAACCTCGGGACGAAATTTTATTATTTCGCATGCCCTTAGTGCGGGTTTTGCTTAAATTGTGCCTACGACTTCAACCGAACGCATCACATCTTGCGTCCTGGACGTATCGTGAAGCGGGTGCTTTACACGACAGTGGAAAATTAAAAGAAAATTTAAGCCAAAAATTTTTTGCTGACTGCTGTTAAAGCGCTTTCGAGGGACAAATTTGTAGGTTACATTTTTAAATATCTTTTGTAGTGGTGTCTAGTATCACAGGTTTTTTATATGTGTACTGAAGATTCAGTTAGAGCTGATCATTTTATTTCAGTGTAAAGTTGCTATTTTTTGAAATAAGGATTTATTTAAACTTTACATTAATCTGAAGCTGATTGATAAGGTTAGCCTTCACTTAAACAGTCTAATAGAGAAATGATGGCCATGAAAAGCGAGCACAGACAGACACGTGCTAAGTGAAAACCGCGAGTAGTGCTGTATTAGCCAGAAAACAAGCCTAGGGTTTTTCCATCCATAAATCGCGTACTTGAAGGTAAAATAAAATAATTTGTGTGGGGCAAGACAGTTTTGTTCAAACATAACCTTAGTTAGAATACTTAAAAGGAGTTTTAACCCAACTGATGTTAAATTTAAATTTGCCTGCTGCTCCAACAAAGAACACCCCTATTATGTATGCGTAAATTGTACGCGCATCTATCACAAAAGCTGCCTCGAAAGAAAAAAAATTGCTCATATAAGTGACAATAGGATTGAATGTTGTATGGAAAATGCACTCGATGTACAATTGGATAACCTAAACAAAAAAATTCTTGAGCTTCAACATAAATAACAAAACAAGAAAATGAAATAAATAACCTGTTAAAAAATAATTGTAGGCAAGGAAAACATAACCAGTCTCTTGCAGAAGAAAGCTTCCTTATGGAAGAGTCTTTAATCAACAAAATAAGCGAACTGGAAAGTAACCTTAAAGCAATTTCTTGTAAATCAAAAAATACTAAAAGTTCACACATGCCAACAGAAATCATTCATAGACAAGAAGCTCACACCCAAGTTTGGCCAAAACCACTATCTCACCAATTCTCACAAACATCACAAGTGCAAACTCTAAATAATTGGGTGCAAACTAAAGAAACTAAAACTGTACATATTGAAACAGAAACAATGAGTTTCAATTCTTCCTCAACACAAACTGGTGATGACTTTCTGAAACTATCTGATAATCCTGAAAAAACGAGAAATACCCTGCCAGATACTACAATTCTTTCAATATATGGGGACCAATATCTTAAAGACATCTCTACCACTATTAATTACACAATGCCAAAAGACTATTCTGTGGAAACTGCAATAAGTACGAATGCTCCTTTTTCATTTGTCACGAAGTTTACGAATAAAACAGCCCAATCAAACACTAAAACTACTATAAATTGGAAAATTATATTTGCTGGTTCAATGGATATATGGAATTGAAGGCATTATTCCAAAAACCAGACAAGTCCAAAATATCTGGTTTACAAGTTGTCGCTATTTTGTATACGTTAAGACAATGGTTGTCTAGTGGTATAATTTGTTTCGCTATGAAGCAGACATGTCCGACGATTTTGCACGGAGAAATATGTGCGATTCTATAAAAACAAGGCAAATCCCACTTGTTTCCTGCAAAAGCCAGACAATTATCATTTTTGGACTTGTCTGATTTTTGGAATAATGCCTTCAATTGCTTTAACTCAGAAAATGTTACAAAATTTAAAAATGATGTTAACAACAAACTATCTGAACTATGTAACCATCCATTATATTTGGAATTCCCTATAAATGGATGAACATGGAATACAAAAGCATTATAGATTATTTTAATAATTTCATAGAAAACCAATGCAGTGATAACTATACTAATGTATGCTATATAAATACGAATCATCTACAGCGTAGACACTTTAATAAAAATGGTCAACTTTTAAACAAAAGAGGAAAGTTAGTGGTGGCTAATACAATACTACAATTAACATACCCTGATTCCAAGGAAATTAAGAATGTAAATCAAATGAGAAAATACCAGCTGTTTCAATAAATCAATTAGACCCTGAAGATGCAAAGGAAAGCTTGCTAAAAAATGTTGGGAGTAAAGAGCTTGATCAAACTTTTTCAGATGAATGGTTTAAGGTACTATATGGGAAATACCCTTTAATACCTACGAAAACTAAGCATACAAAGAATAAAGTAACGACACCTACAGCTGACGCAGGCAATTTAGTATTTACCTCCGGAGAAACAGCAGTCTTAACAGAAACTAGTACACCTGAATCCAATAACGATGATATCATCTCATCTTCAACTATTGAAGAACCATCTGGAAAAACTTCAAAGAAACAGTCTTTTCACACGATGCAAGAAATCGGAGCTTATACGTAAAAATTCTACACCAAAAGATTCAGTGCCTTTCTAATAAAATCTCACCACTTGAAGTTTTCTTAGTTGAGGAAAAACCCCATCTCTTATTACTCAGTGAACACAGGCAAACTACCAGCAATATATCCTGTATAGCTCTGAATGGATAGTCTACGTGCCAACTATTGTCGTACAAATTTGAAGCATGGAGGTGTAGCAATTTACAGTAGAATTCCGATTAACTATAGAGACCTGCGTAATTTAATGGAACTTTCTGTTGAAGGTGTTATTGAGTGTTGTGGTATTGAAATCCCAAAAAGTAACATTAAGATTATTGGAATATACCGACCCCCTTTAGGAAATTTTAAACTTTTTGTCTGTCTTCCGCAATATATTAGATACTATGTCTCAAGTGTAATTGTAAATGTATCTTTGGAGGAGACTTCAACATTAATTTTTTAACTAATAGTTGTGATGTAATAGCGTTCTGTGATCTCTTATCGTGTTATGGTCTTAGGTTTCTAATAAGTTCACCAACGAGAGTAACGGTTTTATCAGAAACATGTGTAGATAATATAATAATTAACTCCAACATTAACTCTGTGGTTTCGCAAGGGGTGATTAGATCTCAGCTTTCTGATCATTTTACTCAATATGCTGTTTTTAATTTTATACATACTATAGAGCCCAAGATGGTAAATTTTCGAAGAATTTTTAGCGCTGTAAATGTGAATGAATTTTACACCTGCTTGGCTCGTCTGATGTCCTCTGTGAATTTGATCCCAATTTTGCTTTCGAAAAGTTTATGTCAACATTTCTTTATTATTTTAATTTTTCTTTTCTTTTAAAAAAAGTTAATCTGAAGGTATGTAGATCATCGAAATGGATTACTCCAGAGGTATTACAGCTTAAAAAAAACGTAGCTCTTGTTAATAGCCTGGCAATGAAGTATCCACAATTTAAGGGAATACGTAACAACATTAATTATCAGTATAAGAATTTATTAACAAAAATGAAATATATCTATTTCGATTCCATCATCTCCGGGGCAGAGAATAAGAGCAAAGTAATGTGGAAAGTTATTGATAGGGTAATAACAAACGGAAATTCACCAAAAAATGCTTTTGTTATTAAAGAGGGCGACACAATACTATCTGATCGGACTGTAGCCAATAAATTTAATAGCTACTTTGCTTCCGTCGTTGAGAATACTGTAAGTTCAATTGATAATTCTATTGATTATGATTTTCTTTCCACCAATATCCCCATGCAGTGTCGATCCTTCTTTTCCTCTGTCGTTACTGAGAATGAAGTCTTAAGTGCCATCAGCAAATTAAAAAATTCTCTCTCTAGTGGGCTTGATGAGGTCTCGAATGTACTTATTAAATCTTGTAAATTCCTTATTGTAAAACCTCTGACTCACATCATCAACTTATCTTTTCAGACAGGAGTATTCCCAGATCGTTTGAAACTTGGTCTTATCAAACCTATTTACAAAAAGGGGGACACTAATTCGCTATCGAATTATAGACCTGTTAATATTTTATCTTCTTTCTCAAAGATTTTTGAATACATCATGAATGCCAGATTAATTAGTTTCCTTAATTTAAACAAAACGTTTCTCCCTTTCCAACACGGCTTTATGAGGGATAGGAACACTGACTCTGCGCTTTTTCAATTTATTAATAAAGTTGTCGGTACTCTAGGCTAGATCATAAACACCATGCACTCGGGCTTTTCATAGATCTGACAAAAGCTTTTGACTGCGTTGACCACAATCTGCTTCTGGAAAAAATGCATCGGTATGGCATCCGCGGAAATTTCTTGAATCTTTTTACTTCTTACTTGGCTAATCGTAAACAAAAAGTCGTAATTAATAATAATTTTTCTGAAGTTGTTGATGTCAAATTTGGGGTACCTCAGGGTTCTATTCTCGGTCGTACCTTATTTATAATATTTATTAATGACCTGGGACACTTCTTACAGGACCTTGATTGCACTTTGGTCTCCTATACTCCGTCTCCGATACTAACATTTTGGTAACTGGTAATAGTTTTCCCGATTTAATGCAGGCAACTAAACAAATATATAACCAGATAGTATTATGGATGTCCAAAAATAAACTAAGTATTAATAGGGATAAAACTTCGGTAATTTTATTTAAAAATGGTAAATCGGCTGGCTGCAGTGACAGTAATTCAATTAGTTTACAAAGTATGAATATTCCGCTCCCTGATGACATTAAACTTCTTGGGGTAACTTTAAACTCTCACTTACAGTGAAACTCTCATATAAAGTCTCTCTGTTCCAAATTAAGCAGTTCTTGTTTTGCTCTCAGACTACTGGCTGGTCACTGTAATCAAATGACTCTGTATTTCGCTAACTTTCACAGTCATATTAGGTATGGAATCATACATTGGGGTTCCAGTAGCCTTTCAGTAGTATTTGTTCTGCAAAAATATGCTGTTCGCATTTTCGCAGGTCTTAAACGTCTTGATTCCCGTAGGAAAGCTTTCGTAACACTTCAATTATTATTAACGGTACACTCGATTTACATTTACGAACTATGCTGTTTTGTATATAAACATCAAGATTTATTCTCACATAATAATGCTACTCATTCTTATTACACCAGATTTAAGCTTAATCTTAGACCAGATTCTCATTCTACTGCCCTATATCAAAAAGGTGCCTTATTTAATGGCTGTAAATTTTATAATGCCCTGCTGCGCTTATTAAGACTGCTCCCAATGTAAAGACTTTTAAAATGAAACTAAAATCAAAAAGCTGCTACTCTCTTGATGACTTTTTTCTGTGATTATCCAGAATGTATATACATATATTGATCTTTTATGTACTGTTTGACGTTTATCAATATTATTGTGTTTAATTTATATGCTTGATATTTGATAAAAATAAATAAAAAATAAATAATAAAATAAATACGTTTGCAGCAGGTCAGTTGGCGCTTGAAGTCACATTGCTAAAACGTTGAATCCTGTTTGGTCCGGTATTTCAGTTACAGTTTCACTTTAATTTTCAGTTTATTTCCATAGGAACAATTGTTCTTATAATTGTTACTATGAGAATAAACTAAAGATTAAAGTTAAACTGACTGAAATACCGGGCCTTAGACATAAGCACTGTCATAATAATGAATCAACATTATTAAGAAAACCTCAAGGTGTCCCGCAAGGTTCCATTCTAGGACCTCTGCTTTATGCACTATATATGTACATGTAATTTCGAAAAATATATTACGAACTGTATGTACCACATGTACGCGGATGATATTCAACTTCTATATTCTTTTAATCGAAATGATCGTGCTTCTGCCACAAATATTATTAATAAAGATCTTAGTAATCTGATAAATGCATCTAGAAAACATAACCTTCATATTAATGCTAACAAAACTGTTGTTATTTTATTCAGTAAGTCATTACTTCATGAAGATATGCCTTTATGCATTGATAACACCCCACTAAATTTTGTTAATGAAGCTAGAAACTTAGGTTTAATAATAGATAATAAATTAAGATTTAAAAGCCATATTTCTAAATGTATTCGTAGTGCTTATCACAATCTAAAACTAATATTTAGCAACAGACATAGTTTATCCCGCAGGTTAAAAACTATATTATGTGATTCTCTGGTTCTCTCTCACTTTAATCATTGTGACGTGGTTTATGGATCATGTATAGACTCGGTTTCTCGCAAAAGGATCCAATTGGTTCAAAATTCATGTTTACGGCTTATCCATGGAATCAGAAAATATCAGAGAATATCTCATAAACTGGCTGAAACGGGTTGGTTGAATATGTACGGCAGAAGAACTTTACACTCTGCTTGTCTGTTTCATAAGGTGATCAAAAGTAAAAGTCCGATTTATTTATTTAACAAAATTTCTTTTAGAACTGATGTACATCATATAAACATAAGAAACCGGGGGTTGTTGACTCCACCAATTCATAAAACAAGCCTATTTGAACGGTCATTCTCATACAATATTGCAAAAACCTATAACAATATCCCCCCACATTTTAAATCTATGTCAAACTCCAGCTTCAGAAAACACATGTATTTGTATTTACGTAGGTAATATGTTTAGATACTGGATGTATATTTCAAGGATTGTATTATTTAAATAATTCGCTTGCCCAAAGTAAATTAAACTCAGTTGTGTCTTGTTATGGGGTTGGGTGTAAGAGCAGATTTGTACTTAATTATTGTGCAAATTCTGAACTCCGCCCATAGATTTCTCTCTTGAACTCTAATATTAATATTAATATTGATTCATCGTATTTATTTAATTAATTTTATTTGTTTCATTGTTATCTCTCACAATACTGTACAACCTAGAGAGGAATAAAGTCTTTATTATTATTATTATTAGGTCATTACTAAAGCTCGGATTAATATGCCGCAAATTTTGCTAGAATACGCACATATAGAGGTGTCCCAACAGTGTGTTCTCGGGCAATATCTCGTTAACTACTGAAGATACAAAAAAAAAAACAATTTCTTTTTTTATTTTAGAAGTCTACAACACACAATTATTTGTATCTATACAGAGTGTATCAAAACAGTGATGCCGGATATAACTTTTTTATTTCAAACGGCATACCCTATATATGAAACCAAATTTGAAATGCTCATAAAATTCTACACATATTCTCTATACTATTGCCTATACCTAAACCTAACCGTTCTTGAGATATTTAACATTTTGTCTAAAAACTGCCATTTGTAGCCACTATTTTATTTATTTTTAACTCTATGAAAAAGATTTTTGGTACAGATACATTTGATACATAAGCTTATTATAAGCCATTATTAAATGTACTTTTGTCGCTACAGAGTGGTTATGGTAAAAGCAAAATATCAGAAATTTCAAAATGACAAAACTCAATTTTCTTAAATAGCATGCCCTATATTTTTCTATCCTAAATTCTTCGTTTAATAAAGTTTTTTCATTTTTGTTAAGTATGTCTTATACCTATCTGCGATATTTTCTGAGATTTTTAGATTTATTTGAATTATTTCTTTTAAAACGAATTATTCAGGTCTTTTACGGTGTATCTTGGAAATTTTTCAATATTGGGTCTTGGTTATTGAAATATTTCAATAACTAATGATATGTCCAATTACGGTGCTCCTCTTGGAAATCACAAACAACCTTGGATATTTTCAGATATCGGAATTTACATCGTGTGAAGTTGTTGCGAATCATGCATACCAACCTCCATCAATATTTAGAGAATTTAGTATTATCTGTTGTGTTATTACTACATATTTGTCATTTTCTGGCTGTATTTTTGGTCGCCGATTTATTTTATCACTCCGCGGTTTTTTTGTGTTTATTACAGGCCACGGTAAGTTAAATTTTATTCATTAGAGTTTTTAGTAAAGAAATGTGCACACAAAAAGTTACAGCAAAATGGCAAGCAACGCCTGAACGGTCCAGTGGTAAGAGGACCGGCCTTGCAATCGCATGGTCGTCGGTTCGAACCCCACTCGGGATTTTTCTCGGGGGTGGTCGGTATCGACTTCAGGCACCCCACAGTGTTGGAGATAAAGTTCGACATTGCTTCCCCTTAAACGGCGAGAAGGTTGGAATTAACAAAGCCATGGAACACTTTACACACATTCAAATACACTCCCGCTCCTGAGGTCCTGACAAGTCTTTGACTTAGGACCCCGTTGGGCAAACACCACAGATAAAAAAAAATTATAATAAAAAAGAACGACAAAAGCACAATTTAAAATATTCTTAGAGAATTTACAAAAGAACCCGATTTTAAGAACTGGGAGAATGGCAAAGAGCCACAGGATTTAGACTTACTGTGGCAAAATTTAACAGATGCACTCAACTCTTGTAGCGATGGACCTGTTCGCTCCACAACAGAATGGAAAAAAAGTGAGAAATATATGACGGGTTCAAGGGAAATCCCATGATATCCCATGTTGTTTTGCTTCGATTGGTGGATGATAGTATTATATTATCATAATGCCGCTTTTTTTTCTTGTTTTATGTCCTGAGCATATTTGTTCCTCAGTTTATTGTATTCCTTTTTCAATTCAGGGAATGTTTTAGAAACCTCATTAAGCAGTTTTAAATCTTCTCTGGTTTTTTCTAGTTCAGTTGTAAGTATAAAATTATTTCTTTTATTGTTTTTTGTCAGTCACCACTCTGTGAAATGCATCAAATTTATCATCGAGGTTTTTTGCCGTATACATTTCTCTCCAACTCTCGCTCTCCAAGTTCAAACGGAGGTTGTTCATACCGGTTGGTGTGCACAGCCGTTTGTATGTATAAAGTGTCTGTGGGTTGTGGTTCCCCTGGAGTTGCATTTGTAGTAATTGACCGTAATGATCGGAGAAAGTGTTTTTTATAATTGACGTTTTAGCGAGAATTTGATCTGTAGTTATTAGGATATTATCAATCGCTGATTCAGAAAATTTTGAGCATCTGGTTGGTTCTTCTATAGTGTGTTTCAGATTGAAAGCCGTAATAAGATAAAGCAGCTTGGATCGACGTATATTATCTTCAAGAAAATTTACGTTGAAGTCGCCAACTACAATAAGTGTCTGGTGTAACTCTTGAGAGGCATAGGATAATATCGTTTCAAATTTGTTTAAAAATAAGTCAAAGTTCCCCACGGGAGATCTGTTAATTGCTAGTACATATACTTCGTTGTTAGCGATTTTGAGCTTTACGCCACAACATTCAAACGTTTTTTCTTCGCTAATTTCTAAGCACTTCTCAATAACTTTGAATTTGCAATCGAAAGAGTCGGACATTAAAATACTTGTGCCTCCATGAATATATTGACTTCTTGCGTACATTGTTGCTAACTTGTAACCTCTAATTTGGAATTCTTCTTTCTATCGTAGCCAGTGTTCTCTCAGGCAGATTATTTGTAACTTCTGTTGCTTCTCTTCTAGGAAAAATTCCATTTCAAGAAATTTATTAGAGAGGGACTGAATATTTTGATGATATATTGACAGTTGGGTTATGTTTCCTTTCGTCGTCTGATTATAGTGCGTCCTAAAAAATTAGTTCTTTCAAAAAATTTTCTTACGCTCACTCCTTGTGGCCAAAATTCCGATTGTAGGACCTTCGGGAGTAATTCGGTTTCTAAGTCTACTTTGAAAATTTTTTTTTACAAAAATAACTGAGTGAAACCAATATATCTTTATATTGTTGTAATCAGCTCTCCGCGGGACATCCAAATTTATAAGAATATACAGCAACACTTTCTGGAACATCCTGTATAGTTGAAAATAATTTTAGAATGTGCCGCGTGATGTCTAGTATAACTTTCTTAATCTTTTTTTCTCTACTTGTTATTCCTATAGGCACCACAGAAGAAATACACACCGTTGGGACACCCGGTACAAGCGGTCTGGGGTCAGCTATACCTTGTTTACATTTATTGCATACATCCGCACCTAACATTTTGTGATTATTTAATTCAGGTATTAGTACGACTCAGATTGATTACTTGCGGAAGTTAAGATTAAATTATTTATGTAGAGAAGTTTATTTCTTCCTTTTAAAATTGTTTTTACCGGTTTTGGAAAGCAGCGATACGATAAGCTTTTTGTATCACAAAATCTTTTAAGCGGACACTAAATCGCGCACTATACACTTTACGTTTCACCGTCGTTCGACAGCTTCGTCAGAAGAATATGGATAAGCTTTTTGTTATAACTCACACGATAAATTCGCGCAGTGGTTTCGGTACCATGCTATAGTAGTAACTACAGAAGTGTGCATTACTAGTATAGTATTTTCAATTGATTTGGTGCTAGAAACAAAACTAGGGATGCACCGATATATCGGCCTGTTTTTGTGATATGGGTATCGGCCAATTTTTAACCGATATGTTTCACGTAAACTTGGGGACAAAAAAAGTGACCTGTCATATTGAAATATAAGGTGCTTTCCTTTTACCACAAATCTCCCCTCAGATCAGATAAACGTCATTTCCGCTAGCATGAACAAATGAGTTTGAATTGAGATTTCGACCTCCCACCTTGCCGCTCGAGCTTTCTCATTGTTTGCTAGATTGAAATATCCGTTCAAACTTACTTGTTCGTGTTAACGGTAATGACGTTTAAGTGATCTGATGTAAGATTTGTGGCAAAAGGAACACAGCTTTAATGACGTTTTGAGTCTATTTACATACTGTGTACTAGGGATGCATCGATATGGGTCTGGCCGATAATATCGGCCGATATTAAAAATTATAACACAAGACTGAATGGTTTATCGTATTCCATGATAAATCGACATATGGTCCGTTCAATGCCCACTATGATTCTGAAATTTAATTACAACACAATAATGACAAAGAGTTCTAGCAAAATATTTAAAGACATCCCTTAGACAACTGTATATTTAATTTTGTCGTTATGCATTTAAGGTACAGTTTTCAATCTACTTTTAGGACCAGTATTATGAAGCCAAGTTAGCTTTAACTATCGGTTTAATCCCATGGTAACAATTGTGGACGCATTTGTTGTTATGGCAATAAATTGGGAGTTAAAGTTAGCTTGCTTTTAGTTTTAATCCTGGGTCTAAAGTCAACTGAGCGATTAAACCTAAACGTTAATCAGATGTATCCAGAATGCCTCCGTACAGGAATTCGAAATTGTAAATGTCCAAATTACTTAAGTGACAATTTATAGTCATCATTTCGTCGATTTAAAGTGGAAGAAAGTGAGTTTTTTTCAATTTCTAAAATGTCAAGTTAACGTACGTGAAACATATCGGCACAGATATCGGTTAAAAATTGGCCGATACCGATATCACAAAAACAGGCCGATATATCGGTGCATCCCTACTGTGTATTAGCCTTGCAGTACTGGAGGTTATACTAAACATCGAGTTCCATTTCTATTCTAGTCTTTCCTAAACCTTCTATATTAGTGGCAAAGCTCACACGTTGCACTTCATTTAAGTAGACCATTATTTAAAGCAGCAAATTAAATGTGACACAATATGACGGCTCCAATAATTTACTACTTTGACAGATCGCAAGCCAATTTACAATACAAAAAAGGAATGAGTCAGTTATTTTGTCCGCAAGTTTACGTCAACTTGACATTCTAAAAATAAAAAAACTCACTTTCTTCCACTTTAAATCAACGAAATTATGATTATAAATTGTCACTTAAGTAATTTAGACATTTACAATTTCGAATTCCTATACGGAGGCATTCTGGATACATCTGATTAACGTTTACGTTTAATCGCTCAGTTGACTTGTTAAAGATCCAGGATTATAAAAGCAAGTTAACTTTAACTCCCAGTTTATTGCCATAACAACAAATGTGTCCACAATTGTTACCATGGGGTTAAACCGATAGTTAAAGCTAACTTGGTTTTATAATACCGGCCCTAAAAGTAGATTGAAAACTGTACCTTAAAAGCATCACGACAAAATTAAATATACAGTTGTCTAAGGGATGTCTTTAAACATTTTGCTAGAACTCTCTGTCATTATTGTGTTGTAATTAAATTTCAGAATCTTGGTGGGCATTGAACGGACAATGTGTAGATTTATCATGGAGTACGATAAACCATTCAGTCTTGTGTTATAATTTTTAATATCGGCCGATGTATCGGTGCATCCCTAAACAAAACCGTCTTAAAAACTTTTTTGTATCTTTAGTAATTATCGAGATATTGCCCGCGAACACACTGTTGGAACAACCTGTATATGCAGGATTTTTTTGCAAAATATGCAGCAAGATATACAAATTATGCAGCAAATTATGCAACAAGTTATATGAATTATGCAACAATATGTACGTGCGCATTTTTCGATTGACTTTTTTTTATTGACGGTGTGTTGATTTGAAATAATGCAGTTGAGGATGGATGATGGGATATAAATAAGCTAATAAGTTTAATTAAAGTAAGTTCTTGTCCGATGAAAATTGTATCACAAATTCATTTAATGTGCACTTAGTCTTTTTATTTTCGTTTTCTCCTTTTGTCAATTATGTTTCGGAATTTGTCAAATGACTTTCCAATCCGCAGGCCTACTATACTTTGAACAGATTGGAAAATCATTTGACAAATTCCGAAACACATTTGACAAAAGAGGAAAAGCAATAGAAAAAGACTGTAAAATTCGCACAATCGTTCAACGTTTCACTATCGGTTGAAGCTCCTGATGAAGCTATTCACTGCTCGGAAGACTGCTGCCACACCGAAAAAGTTAAAAGCGTAGGGAATTCCAGCTATAAATAAATTTAAGGAAAAACCTGGTAGGTATAGTGGTAGTCCGTGCCTGTTCTAGATGACGTAAATTTTGTTCTACTTGTTCGAAAAAATGTGAATTTTGTTGAAACGGACAAAATTTATTGTAAAATTGACAAATTATGCACGGCAAATTAAAATATGCAAAAAAACAGGTACTATATGTAAAAATATGCATTTAGTTTAAAATCCGAGCTTTAGTCATTACTGTATACGAAGTCAATTTCTATACTATAGTTTCGCCACAGTATAAGTAATTAACCAATAGCTTAGTAGTACTTTAACGTCAGTGACAAAAAAAAACTGCCATACTATTGGCCAAATGTACTATCGCTGCCTTATAATTTCGCACGATTTAATTTTCCGTTGTAAATGTCGCTTTCTTTGACGGTTTGTCAAAAATAATCATTTTAAACGTCAGATTTCAAATGTAATATTAAAGTTGTAGCAACACAATGCTAAATCACGTGCTTTTTGAAGGAAAGAAGGGTTTTGCAATCGCAAAATTAGAAAATGGTTGGTCACTACTTTTATTTTGTTATTTCAGTTCTAATACTTTATTATCTTGCTGTTCTTAAAATATAACCAAACAACCTGACTTTTGGTTAAATGTCTTTAGTGTCAAAATTGAGGAAAGAGCCTGTTCTACAAAACGAAATTTTAGCGAAATTCTGGCTACTTGATAAAAAATCGTGCAAAATTTTAAGGCCCCGATAGTACATACAAGTTTGTTAAATGGATCTTTTTACGCACGTCATTGATTTTATCCATATGAAACACATAAAAACTTTCAAGCCGAGAAATAAATCATAAGTTTTACTTTATAAACATTCATACAAAGACGCTCGTTTTTCAATCCGAACGAGTGATGTACCCTAGATAATCCTGTGTTTTAGGTACCTATTAACGCGCATGCGACGGCAGGTGCATTTCAAGCTGAATATTCGAAGCATTGTTGTCAGATTTAAATTGCAGAACGAGGTAATTCAATTTAATTTGATGAAGATTAGTTATTTGCGTTATTTAAAATAAGTAACAAATATTGTTAATGTTTAGTAAATGCTTAATTTAATATGCAACTTGCGCTTATTGGCACATGCGCATTAATAGGTACCTAAAACACAGGATTACCGTATCCTAGATACAATAGCTACATACAAAAATTGATTTTACTAATGCCGTTTGTTGATGACATGCATAAAAAGAACCATTTAACAAATTGTATGTTTAAAAATATATTATTAAGCAAATTGCTAAGAGAAATATTTAAAAATAACTGTGTTTAATGATGTAATTGTTACTCTTACCTGTGTCTGATTTATCATTTTTGTGTGTTTTATCGCCCTTGGCGCCTTTACCACCTCTAGGGGTGGTTCGGTTGCTCGAACTCATCTTTACAGTATGTACAGGTTAGTATATACAACGTTTCTGAAACAAATGAATACGTTAAAATAATGCAAAAGTAAATTACAACAAACCAGCCTTTATCTGTTGCACAGAAAAATTATTTCATTTTTAAAAGTATATTTATCAGTAGGAGGAAATCTTCAAAAATAAGTAAACGCCCCTGACGTTTCTTGTTTAAACCTGTAAATAAACTGAACACGTGAATATGTTTCACTAAAATGTCTTTCTTTAAATAAAAAGCATTATTGTAGGGCAGCACTGTATTACAAAAGTATTTTTAAAATAATTCAACCCTGATCATTCTCGTCATCGGGAAAACATCGACGATACTGACAAGACATGAACTAACGATGGTTCAGCAGAAGAATGGCAGCCTATTATTTAAAGTTCCCAACCACCATGTGGAGGGACGCCATTTCAAAGACTTACAAGATAGACTATTGACATCTAGAAATACTGATTCGTTTCCAAAACTACGCACCACAAATCAAAATATTAGTCATCCAGACTCCTACCTAACGTTTAACTTTAGAGCAAAACCACATTTATCACAGGCAACGTAATAATAAGAAACTATAAAATGAAAAACGGAGAACGTTGACCATACCTGAAAAGCCGTAATACACAACGCAGCTATTAGTCACGTGACCTTCAATGAAAATGGCCTCCAGGCGCGTTCTCGAGCGCGCCAAATTACCGATGGAGACTAACTTCAAAACCAATAATAACGAAAACACTGAAAACGAATTAAAATCTGCGCGTTACATTCAAGCGTCGGTGTGAGCAACTTTAATGCTGTTGGCGTAAAACATTAATATAACAACTGTCAAATTGAATTTATTTAAAAGTGTCAGTTTAAAAATTCTTTCGTTACTCTCTGCATTACCGACTGAAATATGAAAATAAAACTGACATATAACGATATAACTATCTATATCTATGCATATAACCTACATCTTACGAAGGTGTCTGTGTATATGTAGAGAGTGAAAATGATGTATCCTGCTAGCGGAACGGGGACATATGTCAAAAACACAGCTAAAATCATCAGGTTTGCCAGGCACGGTTGTGCAAACAGACCATTCTATCACATCGTAGTGACAGAGGTAAAAATAATCTTAACTACTGCAAAATGTTAAACACAATACTCTTTCAGGTCAAAAACGGACAACATGATCCTGTAATAGAGCAAGTGGGTACGCATGACCCATTTCCTAATGAACACAATGAAAAATTAACTACATTAAATTTGGAGCGAATAAGGTATTGGATTGGAAATGGAGCTGATGTCTCTAAACCTATCAGCATACTATTTGGTTAGTTTATATTAACATGATTCATTACATATTTGCACTTTACGTAAAAATATAATCCATTCCTTCACTATTTGTTATCGCAGTATGCCGTGAAAGTGTAGTGAACATAAGGGGTGTGTTCCATTTCGCACATACATTACTTGCATCTGCATTCAATTCGATGCGTTTGTAAAAGCGTGCCGTTTTAAATTTGCCATTGATGCATTAAATGAATCGCTTAATATAAATTTTTGTTAAAGGAGAAAGAAAATATATTTCTAGCAGTGATTGAAATGTTCACATTACTTGTAAAATAGTATTAAATACATATATCCGTTTGAATTTAAAAGAGACTAACTCTGATTTAGTTTTACTGTTGTTTCAGCATCTACATGGATTTAAAATTGTAATCTTCCATCTGTTAAGACAATTTGCACGAAATCCATTTCAATTACAAAAAGAACTTGCTTCTGTTTACTTAAAAACACCAATTAGTTACTTTAACCTCCCACGATACAACAAACGCATCAAGTGCACTTCGTCTTAACATGAGGCGTTTGATGCATTTAAAATAGCCTCCAACACAAGCTTAAAGCGGCGTTTACATTGGTATAGTAAATGGGTTAGTTACTTGTACCAATAACTTGCAAGACAGTCACTAAGCTAATGTAAACTTTGTAGGTAAGTACTTGCACCAGCACTTGTACTAGCGGACCGACCAGGATAGTAAATAGCTTCCTAGGCTATTTACTTACCCACTAACCTTCCCCCACTTCACTAAAATTTTACTGTCCGCGCCACTAGTCTCTGAACTCGACTAATGTAAACAGTTTTGTGTCACAGTGGATAGTAGGTAGCGAGCACGTGTTGAATATATTAATCTTTTTATTCAAAATGAGGTGGTTCGAAGGGGATACACTTAAATTTGTTGAATTCTATAGGGAACATGAGTGCCTTTGGAATGTAACCAAGCCTACATATCGAAACAATCAAATGCGGTTAGCGGCACTACAAAAAATTGTCGAAGAGATGGGAATGGAAGGCTTTACAGTAGCGGATGCAAGAACGAAAATTAAAAACTTAAGAAATACATATAATCAGGAGTTACTAAAATTAAGTGTTATTTCTAACTTTATTCGAGCTGGTATCGCATCTCTGAATAGAGTGTCAGATCGCTGAATTGCAGGTGATACCAAAGTTAACAGAGTTCCAAATTGTTTAGGAGTTAAACGAAGACACAGTCTTTATTCTTTAGGATCCTCTGTTGAGAGTTCCTTTAAAAGCAAGGCAGATGCTCCTCTGCTGTCCCTTCTACTAATCCACTTTCTACACCACAATTTTTTTGTACTTAATTCTTCCTCCTTCAGTAGATTCTTGATTTCTTCTATTAGACAAAGGGAAACATTTATTATACCTTTTTTAAGCAACATCAATTTTGACCGCGAAATATTACGTCTGCGAAAAGCCATCTCTTCTCTGTTGCAAAACTGCTACTAGTACTAGTATAGAAAAAACAGTTTATGTGTAGACACTTACTTACCTTGGGCTTGAGCTAGTCAACTGGTAGGCTACTTACTAGTACCAGTTACTGGTACCAGTAACTATACCAATGTAAATGCGGCTTTAAGCATCGATTACAAGAAGCTAGTTTACTGGCTGCTAGTTAGATAGTTTACTAGCGGATAGTAAAAAAGCTACGTGTAATTGTAGTAGCTAGTAAACTATCTGAAAAATTTACTCACTGAAAACGGAGCGTGAAAAGTTGAACACCCGTCAAACTTTACTGGCTACTAGCTGGCGAATTTACACGCTGGCTAGTGAACTCGCCACGTGTAAAGACAAAAGCTAACCACAAGAAGCTAGTTCGGTGTAGGTTGGTCATGAAAAATGCAGACAGAGGTAATTCGTGCATATCTCGCATTTATTAGTGCATTGCTACAAGAAGAAATAAGAAACGTAGAAGCAGAAAATAAACGAAATTTATCAAAATCGCTTTGTTTTAAATTTTTACTTAAATAATCCTTATGTTTACAATTCCAAAATGTAACATAGCGCTTATATATTTCAAAAAATGTTATAATTTCTGTAGCGCTCCATTTAATAGCCATGTTTGCTGTCACGAACATATGATTAATAGACGGTAAACTCGCTAACTCGCCACTAGCTACGTGTAATTGTTTACTAGCTACTCGCTCACTATCGGGCTTTTTCACTAGCAAGCTAGTAGCGAGTAAACTAGCTTCGTGTAATCAACGCTTTGGAATCTGTGCATGCAGGTTGGCAACAGCCAATCAGGTTAGAGGTAAAAAGGCGGGAGAATTCCACTACTTTTATGGATCTTATACAGGTGTCTCAGAAAACTATTCCTAACTTTCAGAAGTAGTAAAGGTCATATAATTAAGCAACTTTTACTAATAGAGTTGTAGCCGGAAATGTTTCCGCGTCAGGTTAGAACGAAATAAAGAAAATGAGGACTAGAAATAATATCGATGTAAAAAGTAACTTTTCTATTTAATTCTAGTAGCTTCACAATTTTAATTAATTTGAATTTATTGAGAAAACTTGAAAACTTATAAGAAATGTTCAAAATTAAAGCCACTATTTTGGATGCATAAGTTATGACGACGTATGATTGAACGATGAACTCTTCGAAATATCTGAGAATGATTACGAATGGTATCAAAAGTAATAATAATTCGAGCCACTAATTCCTCTGCTGTGTCGCATTTAATATGACCCTAAAGCCGTTTTTTATTGTTGCACTATTTTGGACTGGTTCGTTCTTTGATTCAAACCTTATCCAAAACTGACGTCATTAATTCATTCATCAAGAAAACGAAAGAATTTAAACCACTAGTTCAAGCGTTAATAAAGGAGGTTATGTCACACTACAACACTTCTGTTAGTAAACAATTAAAAAATGAAAAGCGTTTTAATAGATGCGATTTTGTAGTGTATGTAATGAATAAAAAATACTAAGCAAATAAATTAGTAGCATTGCTCAACTAATACAGGGTCGCTTTTATGTATGGAAACGGTCGATTAATTCTTAAAGTAAGATAGCTAGCGAAAAATGTTAAACACAAAAGTTTTAGGGCTTTAAAAAATCTATTACAATAAAGAAGAATTAAGTATACAGGATCAGTCAAAAAGTCGTAGAAAAACAAAGTTACTTTTTTTTTAATGGAACACCCTGTATATTATGCGATATTTCAGTTCTTCTCAAAATTCTAAAAAGAAATTGTATAGCACACCACATATCTAAACTTAACCGTTTTCGAGATATCGAGTTACCTTAGAAAAATTTTCTAGCTCCATAACAACGCCCCGCCGTTCTTTTATCTTAAGTGATAATCTTGTCAAAAATTGCATTAAGTGTGTATAATTTTTGCGCAAAATGGCACGTTTAAGTGAAACCGAGCGTATTGAAATATTAATGATGATAGGGGATAGAACACGAAGTTTTGCCCAAGTAGTGAATATTTTTAATGAATTGCACCCAGACCGGGAATCTATGTCCAAATCGACCGTTTCAAAAACACTGCCGCGTTTTCATGAAACCGGAGGTGTCAAAAATCGACCAAAAAGAGGAAGACCAGTAAACGTTACAAATGAAGAAAATTCTTTGAATGTCATGTTAGATGTGTTGGAAAATTCAATAAATTCGACACAACAGAGGGCTTTAAATCATAACATGAGTCGATATTCCATTAAAAAAAATTACCAAACGGGAAAAATTCCACCCATATAAAATCCAGTTGTTACAAGAATTGAGTGAAGATGATTTTGATCGCAGAATCGAGTTCTGCGAAGTTATTATGGATAAATTGAACCAAAATGCCAACTTTGTTAACCATATCTTGTTTTCTGACGAATGTACATTTTGTTTAAACGGACATGTAAACCGACACAACAGTAGCTATTGGTCAGACCAAAATCCACATTGGATGGAGCAAATCTACACCCGACGACCACAAAAAGTCAATGTTTGGTGCGGCATTTATAGTGGACACGTCTTAGGACCCTACTTTATAAACGGAAATTAGACCTCTGAACGATATTTATTACTTTTGCAAGAGAATGATGTTCCAGATCTTAGACAATTACTCCCGAACAATCATAATCCCAATTTACCGGCAGAACAAATATGAACTAGATGGGGCTCCTCCACATTTTGGGCGTCAGGTGCGGGAATATCTAGACGAAACTTTTCCTGGTAAATGGATTGGACGCAGGGGTGCAATTGAATGGCCTGCTAGGTCTCCCGATATGACACCACTTGACTTTTTTCTTTGGGGTCATGTACTATCGGGGCCTTCAAATTTCGCACGATTTTTTATTAAGTAGCCAGAATATCTCTAAAATTTAGTTTTGTAGAATAGGCTCTTTCCTCAATTTTGACACTAAAGACATTTAACCAAAAGTCAGATTGTTTGGTTATATTTTAAGAACAGCAAGATAATAAAGAATTAGAACTGAAATAACAGAATAAAAGTAGTGACCAACCATCTTCAAATTATGCGATTGCAAAACCCTTCTTTCCTTCAAAAAGCACGTGGTTTAGCATTGTATTGCTACAACTTTAGCATTACATTTGAAATCTGACGTTTAAAACGATTATTATTTTTGACAAACCGTCAAAGCGGCATTTACAGCGGAAAATTAAATCGTGCGAAATTATAAGGCCGCGATAGTACATACAAAAATAGGCCAAAAAATATCGAAGAGCTACGAGAAAGAATAAGGCATGAAATTTCGAATATTCCTCCCAACAACCTTTTAAATTCACTACAAAATTTTGTTCGACGAATTCATTACTGTCAGGAGGTCAACAGTGGACACTTTGAGCACCTTATAAAATAGAATTCCAAAGAAAATAGTTGAGTATTAAAACATGTTGGGCGTTGTTATCGAGTTAGAAAATTTCTAAGATAACTCGATATCTCGAAAACGGTTAAGTTTAGGTATGTAACACGCCGACGTGCTACGGTTTTTGTTTACTACTTTCGGACAACTAAACAACTAATAAAATTGCCCAAACAATTAAACAATTTGAATTAGTTTGACAATATAATTAACTGGACCGAAAATTTATTATCTGAAGGATTTTAACTCGTAATTACTGTACAGTTTGCTCGGCCCGTATTCCTGAGAAGAATTGCTATTAGTTTTATTGCCCTCCTACAACATGCAAGTTAATCTACCCCGACGAAGGGACCAAGTACCTGCTAGCTACAGATGCGTCAATGACCTAAATGTAATAATACTACGCCTTGCGGCGAAACTTCTCAGAAATACTTTGATGTCTAGTAATATTTGATTTAGCGCGTGATCAATCTAATTAGCTTGACTTGTTTTACCTGTCCTACGTTGTTATCTAACTCAGTCCTTTTTGGTGAGACGGTGAAATATAACTTGAGAGAGTTTTAGGGATTAACTACTGATAATTAAAATACGGAATTTAAATTTAATTAATTATTTATTGTAAGCAAGGCAAAAACTCGATTTCTAGCCACTGCAGTCTAGAAAATGAGCGGAAAAACCTTGTCGTTTAAACAATTACAGACACAAATAAACAATACGAGAAGTACAGTGGGGTCCGCTTAAAAGTATTCACTTCCGAATTTCGTAGCGGCGTACTGACTTCAAAATCACACAGTTGGTGGCTTTGTTTATGCAACAGCAATTAGTGTTTGGAAAACTCTGTTCCTCAATTAGTTAACAATTAATTGTATTTAATTTAGATCGGTCTTGGTACTAGTGTTTGTCACTTCAGATCGTACTCTAAGACACGCTCTGCTCAATCAACCAACGTACAGCGTGACCGTGTGTCTACCGTGTACTTAATTAATAATCGTAATTAATTAACCAGATATTTGGGGGAAGTACGTGATACAAAATGTCGCCCAGGCGATCAATTTGCGAGAGGATTAATAGTAATCGCTAGTTTTTCAGGGGAAGGTGACCCTACTGAGTAGGCGTCGGACCCGATTTGTTTCTAACCTAATAACGCAGCGAAGAGGGAGATTCTCAACCGTTCCTATCGCTAAGAGGTGGAGGTACAGTGACTCTCACTTCATTTGTTAACCTCTGATTGCGTTGTTTTCGACGATAATAAACCTATGCGCATTGGCAGAATTGACCGTTTTATTTGATACTCTACTACGCGTAGTTATGATCTTTCGGTCTCTCAGCGAATTACTTCTAATTAACCCGCAAATCTCCTGACAAGGACTACACTTCGGTCCACACACAGGGTGTGAGATAAGCTCAGTTAAGAAGATGGCTATGAATGTGATTCAGAGTTGTTCGGCCTCGTAATTTTACGAGATTCGTAAAGACAATAAATTGGCCTTGATTCCTGTAATTGGACTGTGCTATGCACTCGTGATTTATCGGCAGATATTAATGCCTCTGACTCGTGGTGTAAAACGGAGATTTCCTGAGCAAGCCGGAATACACCGGTTAACGTGTTCCCAACTTGACAAAGAATATCTCGACAGGTAGAATTATATTTCACAAAAATACACTGTGATCAGAAATTCCAAATAGATATAAAATAGTTAGATTGAGTTGGTTGGTTAATGTGCAGAAACGTGCAATCACGCGAACTGAATGACACACCCTGTACATATACTTATTCAATACGCAAACCGATCTAAGAAATTATATAACAACTAAATTACAAATTTTACAAATGTGATTACGGCTTCGACTTGTTTGCAAATGATACTTTAATTATAATTCGTCTAAGCTCGGCAAATACTGACTTTCAGTATCCGTTAATACAAAATTAAGGAATCAATTAAAATAATTCTGAAAACAATTTAAACCACCAAATATGTGAAGAAGAAATATAAACAAAATGTTTACCTAAGCCCGCGCCCGCGAAGTTAAGATTCGATACACTCACTACACTGAAATTTTTAAATACACTCGCGGTTAATTTACCGTACGCGACCGGCTAGTTTTAAATTTGATTATATCGCCTCTCAAACACTAGAATTTTAGACGTCCCGATATAAAATGATTTCACTCTATTGTGAAATCTAAATCAGAGAAGCAAGTACACAACGCAAATTCGTCAGGCCCAAATAAATGCGACTGATCGTGTTAAAAGCTCGGAGCTATCTGTTTGTCATTTTAATTTTCATTTTTCGGCTGAACAAAATTAATTTCCCTTCCTCCTATTAGAAAACTAAATTCAAACACCCCCTGACCAATAGAGCTGTGTTTTGCGTTCAGAAAGATAACGCCCATCCGATTCCAAGAATGTATTTTTTTCTCTACGCTTTTAACGACCCCCCGTGAGCAGACCACGTGTGCTGTCTTTCCAAAATTCACAACAACCTTCTTAAAACTACAAGTACCCATCTGACATCTTTATGTCTTCCGCTGATAGGAGAAATTCGACTGCTTTTTGTTTAGAACTCTTGAAAATCAGCATGCTATTTCCCGTTACACCCGGTGATAATTTTAGTTTTCAATAGAAGTATCCTTTTACAGAAACTTAAACGTGTCGAATTGTATCATTTGTAAAGAACACCAGATGAACATTAGAAACTCGTATGACAGATTTATATGATTTTCACTCAAGAAAAATTTTAAAGTCCCACAGTGTTACAAGAATTTATGACATCCCCTCGTTATATTGCACTTGACCGACCGTCGTAAGGACCGCCCTGCCGTGACGAAATTGCCTCCGCTTGTTTGTTCTCTTACAATCAAAATTACATCAAACATGCTTTTGTTTTCTAAACAAATTCGCGACCGTTTCACTCGCCCCCAACTGGAAATCCGCGCAATTGCTCCGGCGATGAGCATTTTCCAGTTTTCATAATAAAGGGAGCGCCCCGGACCCCTGACACCTTCTCCCACAGGACAGAAATATACAAGCAAATCGCGGAACGCTAACCGACCGAACTCGCCTTGGCCAGTGTACAAAACATCATCTACCTTCTCAAACCTACTAAGAACAGACAAATCTTCACCAACCGAAAGGAAAAGAAAAGAAAAAATATCCTGAGCTTATGCAATCCCAACACTCCCGTCTTCCGTCTTCGCGACGCCCCCAATCGTTAAACCAGCGAAATCGGTGGCCCCTCTAACGTAACATCGGCTGGCCTTACTTAACTCGAAGTCACTTCCGTAGTTCCTAAGTGAATGCTTGTCTACGGAACTCTATCTGCCTAATATAATTCATCACCAATACCACACCTAAACTAACTAAATGACACTCCACTGTCACCTACTGTTTAATAGACACCTTGATAATCACTCCTTATTAATTATCAAAATCACCTCTAAGCTAAACCGTAATTAACTCAACACCACTGAACCCTTTAATCACCCTTTTATTCACTAACTATCTCTTCAATTTTTTTGCTAATTTGTTCACTCCACTCGCGCACCCACTAATTAATTTGATCTTGTCACACTCCTGCCTAATTACACTTCACGCCGCTGTCACTAATTATGATTAAATTTTGTCACCGATAAATTTTAATTATTTCACCAAGCACCATACCTTGATAAATCACCGTCAATAATTTCACACGACTAATAACAACACTAATCCACTCGAGCACGCTCCTGGAATTTACCTGACTTTCTTGGAAAATTTTTTTAATAACACCTACACAGCAATAATAATCACCCCGCCCCTGTCCTAACCTTGGCCTAAGGATTGATCCGCCACTAGTTAACTGAATTAATTCAACACCACCACTAATTCTAATTAATTAATCTCACACCCTAATTCACACTTATCTTGATTACACCTCCGCTAGTCACTGTCGGAATGATTTCACAAATCCTCCTCATTTCTTAATTACCTTCCGCACTTCTTTAACTGATTATAAATTCAACACTTCACTTAATTACTCTCACTCAGGTTTAATTAGCTGAATAACATTCACTATCTGATTATAATAATTCAATCACCTCAACCCCGACAAAATTCACTATCGCACTCCTAATCTTGTATTAAATTAATCTCACTCACAATTAATCACGTTCCTACCCTCGAACCCGACGCAGGTACACCTCATAAAAATTCTTCGACGTTTTTGTGACAAGTAGGTAGGTCAGTATACCGTCTAGTTTCCGTCTGGTCTTCTGCAATAAATACACAATACACTTACATTTTCCTGGAATTCTTGAAGTCGACGCTCCTTCGGTACTCGGTAACATCTGTTTAAGACCGCCCGCTCTCTAATCTGCACCCGTAAATACATAATACGGCCTTGAATTCGCGGCGTTAAAGACACCCCTATTACTTCCGTCTTCTCCTTCTAATAAGTACGCGTTGATGTGTCTTTCCTACGGATAAGGTATGGACCCGTGTACAGATGACAGAATTTTTGATTTACACGCTCCCACTGCTAAGTACCGATACACTTTCTAATCCAACACTCCCCGTAATTACACCCCCCTGAATGACGGTCACTACCTGATTAGTATAAATTGTATAATTTCACTCACTTAATAATCAAGAGTCACCCCGTTTTTCCTAATAACTCACTAATAATGAGGCATTATCCGGAAATCCCAATAAACCCCAGGCCTGTAAGCAGGTACCCGTCATAAAAGTTTCCTCAGACGGCTTGGGCAGTGGGTCAGTAGCTGTCTGAACCAACGTCTGCAACCCCATTGTGCAATACAATAGAACCACTTTTACTTGAGTTATTCCGGAATCCCATTGAAATTTGTAATTTCTCCAAGTGAACGACCCAACCTGCATCAATTACACCTGCACTCCCTGTCGTTATATCACAACCAACAACCCGAATTACTGATTTCTTTATACTTCACCCCCACATAATAATTACAAGTCATAAAGCACTGAGACGCATTTCTGGGTAGGCCGTAGTTCCATTCGTAAACATCCTCCGGTAGCACAGGGTCGCCGGACGGCATCCTTGGGATTACCTTTCTTTGTACCTGTAAGTATCTGCCGCCTGGCGCTTACCCTCTGTCTGATCCCTTCAAAACACAATCGAAGAACACTTTCACTGGTCTCGCTCGGCGGGACGTCCATGGTCGACACCCCCGGTCCTTGTATACAAGTTAGTTTCCGTACTTCTCAGAATAGCTCCTTGCAAGTCGCTCGTATACACCTGGCTTTTGATTATATACAGGGTGACTGACAATGGTGGTGTCGGAAGACTGTTACTCTGCCCGGCTGTTCTCTTGTTTTTTTCCCGTTGTTGTTTTCTCTTTTTTTTTCCTCTAGCCACACTGTCGTCGGTGCGTCCCCCCGACACGGTTTTATTTGACGGTCTCCTCGGATGCACAAGTAAACTAGCTCCCGGCATAGATCAGCGTTGTTCTTTCGTTGTTTTTCGTTGGTCTTAATGTTGATTGCTGGAATCACTCGATGCTTTATTTTTCCTTCGCTAAGAAACAAATTGTGGTACCCTCTGTAACGACAAACTCTGTAAACAACCCGCGCCTGTGGCTCCTAACGGTTCTCCTGGCCTAATTAATTCCCTGTAACGCAACATTTCACGACCCGAATTGCCTGAAAAACCTAAACCCTGTAGATGTGTTTGGCCTGCTTGCGTAATCGGTGCTATAATTCCTTGGTGATGTTTCCCTAGTCCTTGGAACAGTTTCCAGCCTAATTTAGTCAATAATTCAAATCCCCTGCTGATCCTGCTTGGCTCCCCTGACTCCCTCGTTTCCTTAGTTACGTTGTTCACCTCGACAACTGCGGCCTTTTGTGTGCTGTTTGTGGTAAAGCCATCGGCCTCTGACCTCACCGAATCTAGTTTTCCTGGTCGAATTCATCGTCTCTGTAACATGAGTACGGCTGGTTTGTCCGATTTCCCCGGCCTCGATACCTTCTCTCCTCCCTCGCAGGTCCACCTGACGACCCTAATTGCGCGAGTAGATCATCCTGTTTCCTCAAGAACTCCGCTGCTTCCTGAATTGTATTTCTGCCACTCATCTGCCAAAGCGATTGCAAGGTGTGCGGAAAATGACGCATTAAATCATTCACCAAGACGGTCTCCGCACGCTGTGTCGTCAAGAGTTTCGCCTGACTTACATAATATGAGAAATGTTCCAACATCGTGTACATCCCTCTCGGTTCCCATCGAGCGCTGATAATTTCTCGTAGAACTTCCAATTGTTTCTGCTCGGACCAATACGTTTTAGAAAATCGATTTTAAAATCCGCGTAACTTTTCCACTGTCCCCTGTAAATTTGACTCCAATAATATGCAGAACCCACCAAACTTTCTTCCGCTGTGACGAGTTTTTCTTCCTCGGAATGCCTAATCTCCTGAACCAACTCTCTAAACGTCGCAAAATTTATATGGATCTGCAGTCGACTCCCCTTTGAACATCGGCCTTTTGATAGTCAATTGCAGTAACATCCTAGACTGTTCCCCGGAAATTGCGTTTGACCTTGGCGAGTCCGACACGGTTTCGCTTATATTCCGACAACTCGCATGCAAATTTCCTACCTGTACCGCTGCTGAAGTCTCCTGGACTGCCACAACTTCCGAAGCCGAACTGCTCCCTGCTGATGATGTCATCTCCTCCGGCTGCCGCTCCCTGACGATGCTTTGTAGTGCCGCTAAGACACCGGTCATCAGCTCCTGTTGTTGGCCCGACCAAGTGACGAACCATTCCGGAACATCATCTCGCTTTTCCATGACCGACGTCGCGACGCTCGCTTCCGGCGCTTCCCTTACGGCGACGGCGTCACTACTCGCGTTCCCCGCGTTCTCTCGATCCGTGACGTTAATTCCCGAAACAGACCGTTTACTGTACTTTCTCTTACCGCGTCCCGACATCACCTTATTTCTCTCAAGCTATTGTTTTTACCGCCTGCTTTCTAATTGACCAAAATCCTTGTCACCTGCACCAATTTTATTTTCCTATGTAACACGCCGACGTGCTACGGTTTTTGTTTACTACTTTCGGACAACTAAACAACTAATAAAATTGCCCAAACAATTAAACAATTTGAATTAGTTTGACAATATAATTAACTGGACCGAAAATTTATTATCTGAAGGATTTTAACTCGTAATTACTGTACAGTTTGCTCGGCCCGTATTCCTGAGAAGAATTGCTATTAGTTTTATTGCCCTCCTACAACATGCAAGTTAATCTACCCCGACGAAGGGACCAAGTACCTGCTAGCTACAGATGCGTCAATGACCTAAATGTAATAATACTACGCCTTGCGGCGAAACTTCTCAGAAATACTTTGATGTCTAGTAATATTTGATTTAGCGCGTGATCAATCTAATTAGCTTGACTTGTTTTACCTGTCCTACGTTGTTATCTAACTCAGTCCTTTTTGGTGAGACGGTGAAATATAACTTGAGAGAGTTTTAGGGATTAACTACTGATAGTTAAAATACGGAATTTAAATTTAACTAATTATTTATTGTAAGCAAGGCAAAAACTCCGATTTCTAGCCGCACTGCAGTCTAGAAAAATGAGCGGAAAAACCTTGTCGTTTAAACAATTACAGACACAAATAAACAATACGAGAAGTACAGTGGGGTCCGCTTAAAAGTATTCACTTCCGAATTTCGTAGCGGCGTATTGACTTCAAAATCACACAGTTGGTGGCTTTGTTTATGCAACAGCAATTAGTGTTTGGAAAACTCTGTTCCTCAATTAATTAACAATTAATTGTATTCAATTTAGATCGGTCTTGGTACTAGTGTTTGTCACTTCAGATCGTACTCTAGGACACGCTCTGCTCAATCAACCAACGTACAGCGTGACCGTGTGTCTACCGTGTACTTAATTAATAATCGTAATTAATTAACCAGATATTTGGGGGAAGTACGTGATACAAAATGTCGCCCAGGCGATCAATTTGCGAGAGGATTAATAGTAATCGCGCTAGTTTTCGGGAAGGTGACCCTACTGAGTGGCGTCGGACCCGATTTGTTTCTAACCTAATAACGCAGCGAAGAGGGAGATTCTCAACCGTTCCTATCGCTAAGAGGTGGAGGTACAGTGACTCTCACTTCATTTGTTAACCTCTGATTGCGTTGTTTTCGACGATAATAAACCTATGCGCATTGGCAGAATTGACCGTTTTATTTGATACTCTACTACGCGTAGTTATGATCTTTCGGTCTCTCAGCGAATTACTTCTAATTAACCCGCAAATCTCCTGACAAGGACTACACTTCGGTCCACACACAGGGTGTGAGATAAGCTCAGTTAAGAAGATGGCTATGAATGTGATTCAGAGTTGTTCGGCCTCGTAATTTTACGAGATTCGTAAAGACAATAAATTGGCCTTGATTCCTGTAATTGGACTGTGCTATGCACTCGTGATTTATCGGCAGATATTAATGCCTCTGACTCGTGGTGTAAAACGGAGATTTCCTGAGCAAGCCGGAATACACCGGTTAACGTGTTCCCAACTTGACAAAGAATATCTCGACAGGTAGAATTATATTTCACAAAAATACACTGTGATCAGAAATTCCAAATAGATATAAAATAGTTAGATTGAGTTGGTTGGTTAATGTGCAGAAACGTGCAATCACGCGAACTGAATGACACACCCTGTACATATACTTATTCAATACGCAAACCGATCTAAGAAATTATATAACAACTAAATTACAAATTTTACAAATGTGATTACGGCTTCGACTTGTTTGCAAATGATACTTTAATTATAATTCGTCTAAGCTCGGCAAATACTGACTTTCAGTATCCGTTAATACAAAATTAAGGAATCAATTATAAATAATTCTGAAAACAATTTAAACCACCAAATATGTGAAGAAGAAATATAAACAAAATGTTTACCTAAGCCCCGCGCCCGCAGTTAAGATTCGATACACTCACTACACTGAAATTTTTTAAATACACTCGCGGTTAATTTACCGTACGCGACCAGCTAGTTTTAAATTTGATTATATCGCCTCTCAAACACTAGAATTTTAGACGTCCCGATATATAAAATGATTTCACTCTATTGTGAAATCTAAATCAGAAAGCAAGTACACAACGCAAATTCGTCAGGCCCAAATAAATGCGACTGATCGTGTTAAAAAGCTCGGAGCTATCTGTTTGTCATTTAATTTTCATTTTCGGCTGAACAAAATTAATTTCCCTTCCTCCTATTAGAAAACCAAATTCAAACACCCCCTGACCAATAGAGCTGTGTTTTGCGTTCAGAAAGATAACGCCCATCCGATTCAAGAATGTATTTTTTCTCTACGCTTTTAACGATTGTGTGAGCAGACCACGTGTGCTGTCTTTCCAAAATTCACAACAACCTTCTTAAAACTACAAGTACCCATCTGACATCTTTATGTCTTCCGCTGATAGGAGAAATTCGACTGCTTTTTGTTTAGACGCTCTTGAAAATCAGCATGCTATTTCCCGTTACACCCCGGTGATAATTTTAGTTTTCAATAGAAGTATCCTTTTACAGAAACTTAAACGTGTCAAATTGTATCCTTTGTAAAGAACACCAGATGAACATTAGAAACTCGTATGACAGATTTATATGATTTTCACTCAAGAGAAAATTTTAAAGTCCCACAGTGTTACAAGAATTTATGACATCCCCTCGTTATATTGCACTTGACCGACCGTCGTAAGGACCGCCCTGCCGTGACGAAATTGCCTCCGCTTGTTTGTTCTCTTACAATCAAAATTACATCAAACATGCTTTTTGTTTTCTAAACAAATTCGCGACCGTTTCAGGTATGTGGTGTGCTATACAATTTCTTTTTAGAATTTTGAGAAGAACTGAAATATCGCATAATATACAGGGTGTTTCATTAAAAAAAAAGTAACTTTGTTTTTCTACGACTTCTTGAGTGATCCTGTATACTTAATTCGTCTTTATTGTAATAGATTTCTTAAAGCCCTAAAACTTTTGTATTTAACATTTTTCGCTAGCTATCTTACTTTAAGAACTAATCGATCGTTTCCATACATAACAGCGACCCTGTATAATGTTTTTCAGACGAAAGCTGATTTTATTATGTATTAAACGAACACCGTACAATTTACAATCGTCAGTTACGCATTTTGTACATTTTGTATTTCTGGAAGAAAGAACAAAGTAAGATAAAACAACAGCTCTTGACAGCTGATCTTCTGCGCCATGTTGAATTACAATAGAACATACGCGCGGAGTATGTTCGAACCACACGCTTTAGGTTTGATTACAAATGCATGCTGACGTCATAGGTCTAACACAAAAATGTAAGAGTTTGAACCGTTAGTAACCAGGTTCAACAACAAAAAACGGCTTAAATGTAAAATTGAATTGGAATCATAACTCGGGATCGTACAGGCAAAGGATAAGGGCAATCGCTGGATTGGGAGATATGATCCTTTTCCTTGGCCCGCACGATCGCTAGATATGACTCCAATTCAGTTTTACATTTGGGATCTTATTAAATCGAACGTCTATGCCCACACTGGCAGTGTTCGACATGACGCTCGGGGCGCGCTCTGAGCAGAAGTGTGAGGGAGAGCGAATACGTTTCAGCGTTAGTAAGAGTGAGAAAAAGTAATACTCAGAAGCGGAATTAGTGACTCAAATTATTCTTGCTTTTGATTTTGCTTAGTGATCGTCCTCAGATATTTCGACGAATTCCTCGTTCAATCGAACAAGGTTAGTTTTATTACTGTTAACCCCTTTATTATTTTAATTATTATTAACCGATTCAAAAAATTAAAAAATTATTCTTATACGGATTTTTATGTAGATTTCACATGTACTAACAGTTTTGCAATAGCGTTTTATGCAGGCTGTACAAATTCGAGGCTCACCATTGGGATCTCGGAAACGGTAAGAGATACGAAGTCGGTTAAATTGGGGCAAAGTTGCATATTTTACTGCTGAATAATATTCTGTTCTGAGGAATCTTCTACGATTTGTAGTTTTTGAAATATTTCCAAAAAACAAGAAAACGTAATTTTCTTTTTTATTTTTTTCTGAAGTTATTAATGCAGGGATCATAACAAAATTAATATCACGTTTTTCTTCATTTAAATATGCGATTCTGTATTTAATGACAGACCAATTAAACAAAGGTACAGGTATCCTAGGTTACGCAGCATACAGTTGAACCTAAGCTAAGTTAATGTGTACTCATGAATCTAATTTCGATTTTTTCAAAATTTCTCAATGAAAATTAAAACGAAATAGCAAGTGTGGCATACCAGTGAATTCAGAAGTGAATGTGCTACCTAAATGTGCTGTCTAAACAACAAAAATCGCACCCATAAGAAAAAATGAAGTTGGCTCTGGAAAAACAAAAACGAATCGCTCTAGAAATAAAGTACGTTCGGCATTTAATCAAGTGTAAAATGTTGCTTCAGGAATGTTTTTACAGATTTTAGAAAAAATCATAAATAAAGAAGTTATGTTCGATTTTCGAAAATCGTAATTTTTAGTTTTTCTTCGATTGTGAAGAAACCGTTTGAGATATTTCAAATATCTTAACAGATTATTAATCAGCATGAAATTTGGCAACTTTGGCTCCATTTAACCGATCTTCTATCTCTTATAATAAGCGAGATCCCCATGCTGGCCCTCGAATTTCACTCACCCTGTATACCGAGTGGACAAAAAGAAATATATTTTTTTAATGGAACACCCTATATATTTCTACAAATTTCGATTCCTTGAGTCACTCTGATAACAAATATACAGGGTGTTCACCGAGTGTCGCGGTCTTCTCTACCGTCTACAGTATACAGGGTGATTCATAACATGTGCGAAAAACTTTAAGGGCTTATTCTCCGAGTAATTTGCGTCAAAAAAGTTCGTATGAACATATGTACAGGGTGTAATATTTAACTGGGTCTATTCAATAACTCTGTTCTTATTGAATATATGGAAAAATGTTTTATACAATACTATCATCTTTTCAAGGTTCGCATAATTTGAAATCATTTTGAAATATACAGGGTGTCTCAATTTGGGTGTACGATGTGTAACTTCGTTATTTTAAAGGAAACACCCTATGTTTTATAACGAATTTGGGCTTGTCAGATTATTTTAGGGTAAGTTTGATAAGAGTTCCCTATGCCTAAGTCCTATGGTTTTTAAGATATTAGGCTTTGTTTATGGTTTTCCGAAAATACAGATGTAACTTTTATAATTAATATCTCATTAACGAAGAAAGTTAGAACACAGATGTTACGGTACTGTTTCAAGCTAAGTGGAAGGTATCTACCGCAGTAACAAAATTTTCTTTTCTTTAAACAGGGATCCAGTAAAAATATGTGGCATACCAATGAATTCAGGAAAAAATGTGCTATCTATTTGTCTAAACAACAAAAATCGCGCCCATAAGAAAAAATGAAGTTTGCTCTGGATAAACAAAAACTAATTACTCTAGAAATAAAGTACATTCGGCATTTAATCAAGCGTAAAATGTTGCTTCAGGAATGTTTTTACAGATTTTGGAAAAAATCATAAATAAAGAAGTTATGTTCGATTTTCGAAAATTGTAATTTTTAGTTTTTCTTCGATTGTGAAGAAACCGTTCGAGATATGTATTTCAAATTTCTTAACAGATTATTAATCAGCATGAAATTTGACAACTTTGCCTCCATTTAACCGATCTTCTATCTCTTATAATAAGCGAGATCCCCATGCTGACCCTCGAATTTCACTCACCCTGTATACCGAGTGGACAAAAAGAAATATATTTTTTTAATGGAACACCCTATATATTTCTACAAATTTCGATTCCTTGAGTCACTCTGATAACAAATATACAGGGTGTCCACCGAGTGTCGCGGTCTTCTCTACCGTCTACAGTATACAGGGTGATTCATAACATGTGCGAAAAATTTTAAGGGCTTATTCTCCGAGTAATTTGCGTCAAAAAAGTTCATATGAACATATGTACAGGGTGTAATATTTAACCGGGTCTATTCAATAACGCTGTTCCTATTGAATATGTATATGGAAAAATGTTTTATACAAAACTATCATCTTTTCAAGGTTCGCATAATTTAAAATCATTTTGAAATATACAGGGTGTCTCAATTTGGGTGTACGATGTGTAACTTCGTTATTTTAAAAATTCAAACGTGATAAGATGTAACTCAGTCAGATCTAGTTTATAAAATTATTTTTGACTATACAGAGTGTTCAGTAACCGAGAGCCATACCAAAGTTATATTTTTACATATTTCGAAAGTACACATAAGGAATAGGTAATAACCAAAAATTTCAGAAGTTATACTTAAGATATTGACGTTTCGTCGTAAATTTTTGTAGCTAGTTAATGCAATATCTTATCTACAGAAATATCAGAACAGCTTCGGTTTATCAGTTATTATGTGTACAGGATGTTGAGTTTTGCAAAAGATAATTTTTCTCAAATTTTTTAAATGGAACACCCAGTATATCTAAACCCTCGTGAAGCACTGTTTTAATAAGCTTTAACAAAATGCCAAATGTATCTGCCTAAACCGAAGAATCGCGAGACAAAATTTAATTATAATTTTTTTTTTTCAATATTGACGTTATTTAACATTTTCGACCGGTTCTTCTGTTTTGATTTGTTGATAAACTAACGAATATGTTTTATTTTTTGTTCAATGTAATTAAATATGTTCCTGTTTGTTGGGTCGCGTATTTCTTAAAATAGGTTAAGGACCCAACAAGATATCGCTTGATTAATAGTTTTGTTTTATGAAAACTGAGTATTACATAAATACGTAATTAATTAAATTATTCAAAAATAATGACGGTTATTTTTATATGATCTGAATCTTGTTGATTGCTTCTCTTTTCTTTTTCTCCCGGTTGTCGTGATTCTGTAGGTAGAAATATGCCTCATCACAACATTGTTAAACCGGACAAGAGTCGTTACGATCGGGACAGATTTACCCCGGAAACTAAGTGAAATGGAGCTATGCAGTATGCCTGAAGTAACAGCGGAAAGTTTAATATCACGTTATGTTGTGCAATATGATGAAATGCGACGACCGGCACGTACGCCGTATTTCCCACGCTAATACAGGGTGTACAGAAAATTAATATGAGTAACTTGAATGTATTTTTCAACCGTAGCACGATAATTTTTTTATATTATCTGGAAGTACATTGTAATATTTAATTGCAAAAAAAATTAAGTCCATTTTTTGTACGGTGAAGTCTGTGGTATGGTGTATATAAATCGCTATTGGATCTAGTGTTGTGACAGTGGATGTTTTGAATATTGACATAACACTCTTCATTTCTTTTGATATATTCTAAGCACCTGAGCATGTAAAGAGCGGTCAGGTTAGAATGCCCAAAGCTTTGAATAAGGGTTTTGAGGGTTCCCTGTATTGTTTGCCAGATATTATTCTTACTACTTTTCTCTGAAGACCGAAGATTCTTTTTAAGGATGGAGAGTGTCCCTAAAGAAGAATGCCATACGAAAGCAGAGGTACAAATAAACCGTGATAAATATGAAGAGAATATTCTCGAGATATTTTATTGTAAAGATTTCTAAACAGATATATGAGTGATGATAATTTATTTGCTACATAATCACAATGGATATGCCATGTGAGGGTAGGGTCGAAATATACTCCAAGCAATTTAACTGAAGCGGGATTAGTAAAATCGTCAATATGGCATGTTGAAAAAATCATATGTTTAGTTTTTGATTCATTTAAACAGAGTCTGTTGGCTAGGAACCATTTTTGACACGAGGATTTTGTATCTTCTGAAAGAGACAACGCTTTTTCTAAATTGCTATTTGATACCGAAATAGTAGTATCGTCAGCGTAGAGTGTTAGATTCGCATTTTGAATATGATATGCCAGGTCATTAATATATATCAGGAAGAGTAGTGGCCCTATTACCGACCCCTGCAACACCCCTTTTGAAATTTTACAGCGATCTGATTTTATGTTATTTATTTCAACATACTGATACCTATCGGCAAAATAAGGTTGAAGGAGTAACAAAAATTCATTAGAGAAATTGTAGATTCTCAGTTTACCGAGTAATATTTCGTGACTTACGCAGTCAAATGCGCGACTAAGGTCGCAGAAAAGAGAACTTGTATAGAATTCATTATCTATGTTATTATTGAAGTAGGAGATAAAATCAATTAGTGCGGATTCAGTGGACTTGCCTGATCTAAAACCGAACTGAGATTTGCAAAACAAGTTATTAGATTCAAAATGAGTGAGAATTCTGTTGTTGAGAATTATTTCAAACATCTTTCCAAGAATAGGTATAATACAAATGGGTCTATAGTTAACAATATCAGAATAGGAGCCTTTCTTACGGACTGGGATAACACGAGAAATTTTGAAAGAGCGTGGAAAGATGTTTTCCTTAACGGCGCGATTTAATAACTTAGTTACTGGTATAATCATTATGTTTTTGATATATTTAAGAATTTTACCATTCAGGCTGAAACAATCAGAACTGCAATTTTTTTTAACGTATTGATAGCCTCACGTACTTCATTGAAGGTGATTTCTGTGAGGCTTAATTTTGGTCCACCTGGAAAAGCATCACTGGTGAGTGTTAACAATTAACCTGTGTTGATAACGATTTATGGTTTTTGTTTACAAGATTTTCTTGTTTTTAGAGCGTAAAAAGGTAGATGTCCGAACAATTAGTTGCCAGCAAATTTTATGAATCAATCAAATTAATTGTATTAAGTAGACACAATATAAACAATTTATAAATTAATAGACGAAATATTAATTAGGAAGTATGTATACAGGGTTATTCACGTAGACCGTTCATTAAAAGTTTTCAAAGAAGAAGTTTCGATAGAAATTTGAAATTTACGGAGGAGGAATACTTCGAAAGGACCTTTTCAAGTAAAATAAAATTGACTTCCAGCTAATTCCGGTTATACTGGAAGTCGCCATTAACTCGCTTATCTTAAATGGAATGCTATATTTTTTATCACGTTTTTGAATTCTACATGTAAAAATATGTTAAATTGCAATACATTTCCCTATCTCTAAAATGCATCATTTTTGAGATATTTTGATTTTCTTAAAAATCTGGATTCTGCAATCTGATTTTCAAAAAATTATAACACAACTATGATTGAAGCAATTTTATTTGTAATAGCTGACACTGTAGTTGAAGCTTTAAGGTTCTTAAAAATTCCATAAGCATAATCTATTAAGCTACAGGGTGTCTAAAACGCACCGCTCCACTCGAAGATATTCAAACACAGAAAAATACGTTTTTTCAAATGGAACGACCAATATTTTAATACACCATCGCATGTGGAATTAAATGCTGCGTCGAACTGTATTAGCATTCCCTATACCTAACGTTAACAGTTTTTGAGTTATGAAACATTTTCGATTTAATTCATAAAAGTTTATCATTTATTAGGTTAAATATTTCTAATTTTGTTGATATAGCCATGAAAACAACAAGCAATTGCATTTAACGCTTCCTGTTACTACAAATTTTAAACAACAGCAAAAGAAAAGTTGAGAATCAAAATCAAAATTATTCAAACGCTGATATTTTAGATCTATTTTTTAAATTCATGAAGAATGATCTAAAATTGTTCAGAGCAGAGAATGTGTGTTCAATAAAATGTATCCCTCTTGTCTCCTATGAATAAAACACAGTTTGGAAAGTTTGAATCTTACTTTATACAACTTGGAAAGATAAAATGTACGAAGATCAGTAACAAATAACGAAGATAATTAGACAATGGTTTTAAAACACTTGCACGCTAACCCAGAGAATTGCCAACTAGCAGCAATTTTATTCTTCAATTTGAATTAATGAAATGCCTATTTTTTCGTTTTATAAGATCACAAGCGTCCCAAGAGAAGGATGATCAAGGAACAGTTAAAATTTGTCACTTTCCATTTGCGAAATTCTATTTTCTTTGGTTTACTACAAAATTTGTAGTAACAGTAATCATTGTTATCATTTCCATGCTATCTTAACAAAATTAAAAATATTTGACCTATTAAAATTGTAATTTTTTATGAATTAAATAGAAAATGTTTCATAACTCAAAAACTGTCAAAGTTAAGTATAGGGAATGCTAATACAGTTCGACGCAGCATTTAATTCCACATATGATCGTGTATTAAAATATTGGTCATTCCATTTGAAAAAAAGTATTTTTCTCTGAATATCTTCGAGAGTAGCGGTGCGTTTTCGACACCCTGTAGCTTAATAGATCATGGAATTTTTAAGAACCTTAAAGCTTCAACTACAATATCAGCTATTACAAATAAAATTGCTTCAATCATAGCTGTGTTATAATTTTTTGAAAATCAGATTGCAGAATCCAAATTTTTAAGAAAATTCAAAATATCTCAAAAATGATGCATTTTAGAGATAGAGAAATGTATTGCAATTTAACATATTTTTACATATAGAATTCAAGAACGTGATAAAAAATATAGCATTCCATTTAAAATAAGCGAGTTGATGGTGACTTCCGGTATAACCGGAATTGACTGGAAGTTAATTTTATTTTACTTGAAAAGATCCTTTCGAAGTATCTCTCCTCCGTAAATTTCAAATTTCTACCTAAACTTCTTCTTTGAAAACTTTTAATGAACGGTCTACGTGAATAACCCTGTATGTCTTCAAATAAATCTACACAATATTTTTTTTTAACAAGCATAACCAGAAAAATTAACAGATATTTTAAAATAACTGTCTGTCTGAATATTTAGTTGTTAGGGCTCGTATTTCACAAACGAACATCAGTCAAGTATAAAAATGTTAACTAGGAACATTGCGTTTTCTTCGGGGGGGCTCTTTTGCAGGTACTTTTAAAGATGGTGCTTGTACTTGTGAAACTGAAGTATGTGCTGGCAGTGTACTATCTTCACTGTCATCTACATATTCAAATATTATACTTTCATCTCCTTCATAATCGTAATCATCAACATCGACATCCTGCAGGTAAAAAATAAAAAATAATTTTTATTTAGGAAACAAATGTTAAGGTTTTAAATAAAATACCTGTGAGTTCATTTCATCATCTGTATTTTGTAGAATACTCTCATTGTTAGTTGTGTTGATTGAATCAATAGCAGCACGTGGTGTGACATGTTCCAATATAAACTTCAAGCTTTCATAATACCACAGAGTGGGTTGGTAAATCTAAATAAAAGTAGGTAAATTAAAATTTTTCACCATTATTACCTCGCATTAATTTATTTACCTCATCATCACCAGCACCACTTTTAACTGATTTTACATGTTTTCTGTGTTCTGTTATTAAATTCGTTCGAAGACCGTTGATTTTTGCCTTAATTTCTGGTATTGTTGTGCCTGTTCTGAATGGTTGTAGTTCGGCCTGGATTTCTTCATAGGCTGCATTTCGTAAATGTTTATTTTTATATGCAGTATTTTTAACTTCATATAAACATGGTCGAGTTTTATATAATTCTATTAAAGATAAAACTTGTTCGTGATTCCAAGACATTTTAGTCTTTTCCTTCCTTCTCTATGATTTTAGTTTGAAATATGTGTGGTTATGTTCTTTCCAACTACATACTACACCTTGCCGTCTCAACTCAAACTGAATTACCAACATAAACATAAAAGAGATGAATATCCCCAAAAATTTATAAATAAATGGAAGAAAAATAGGACTGGTCCTAAAACTAAACTTAATTGACACAAAATAGGACAGCTCGCATTTCCTAAATTAAGAACTAAAAAATGGACATTTTCTTGTATGAATTTTTCAATTTTTCAGTTCCTAAATAAATTATGTTTAACTTGTACAAGATAATTGATTATTACAAACAGGCTTAAAATGAACTTCTGTCATCTTGACATTAATATTATTTTGACAAATTAAATAAAAATACCCCAATTAAAAGCAATTCAGAAGGCAATAATTCAATCGCGATTGCAAGACGGAATCAGTATTCGAGCAATTGCAACTAAATTTGCTGTTGATGTTAGTAATCATAGAGAATATTTATTTCTTTGGAATCGAATGAGATGGATGAGATTTTATAGGTTGACAAATACATGACAAATGGTGTCAAACCTAATGTTACACATCTAAATGTTTGGAAATGGAAGTGTCGATTTTACTTCGCTGTAGTCGATTTTTATACATAAAAATCGACTACAGCGAAGTGAAATATATGACTTTTTTTCATTAAAATGTAAATATAAGAAAAATCCGTACGGAATGATCTTTGACTCCGTATCCAGTCTGCATGGAATCTGTACATGTACGGAAATTTCCGTACGATTGGCAACCCTGCTTTACAAACATTCGTATAAAGGTGTTCCTTTTTCAATCTGAAAGACTGAAAGAGTGATGTATACTAGCCGCCACTTAAAACGAAACGCAATACCAAGGCCACAGCCGTAAGTAGCACTGTGTAAGGTTCATTTTCGAACGAGTTTATTGCTTTTCGTTTTGCTTTTAGTGCCTGCGATGGTACGTAGATACGATAACTACATATAAAAAAAAATAGTTATACAGGTTGTTACAAATTCGAGGCTCACCATTGGGATCTCGGAAATGGTAAGAGATGAGAAGTCGGTTAAATTAGGGCAAAGTTGCGTATTTTAATGCTGAACAATAATCCGTTTTGAAAAATCTTATAGGATTTGTAGTTTTTGAAATATTTCCAAAAAACCGAAAAACTAATTTTCTTTTTTATTTTTTCCTGAAGTTATTATTGCAGGGATCATAACAAAATTAATACATTCTACAGGCACTTTTTTAAGCTCTTTACGATAACATCATTAGATTTTACTTAAAACGTTTCGTCTCGTTCTGACCATCATCAACTTTATTTTTTCTTATGGGCGTCACTTTGGGTTTTAATACCATTAAATAGATCTATTTTTTCTGATGCTTTTCCATACATCTCACATCCCTATTTAATAATTTGAAACAGCTGGAGATGCAAGAAATTGTTGAAAATAACAGTGCGAAGAAAAATATGGTATGCTGTGAAGACAAAAACTAAAAAAGTTTGTTATACCTTCGGAGTTTTATTTCGTTTATAACAAAAGCAAATTTTTGAAAAATGTTTAGATATGAAAATGAATAATGTGAATCCAGAAAAAACGTAGATTTTCAAAATATATTGTGCTAACAACAATTATTCATAGTAAGAGAACCATGAAGCAGTAGTTAATTGGGAAGAACAATGGAATATAGGTGGCGCTCAAAATGGCCGTCGTATGTGAGATGACCATAATAAATCTTCGGTTTTTGATCAGTTTATGCTTAGGAAACGTACGTAACGATATTTTTTCGGTATAATAACAATAATAACTATGACACTGAGGCACACAACAGTAAATATTTGATTGTTCCACTGACAGTTTATCTCACATATGAAAGTTCACGTATAAACACCAGGGCGGCGACTCTTTCGTTTGTTCTTCCCAATTAGATACGTAATTAAATTATACATTTTTATTATTAAAGCAAGAAAGTATCACAAGAAATTATGTCTCTAAAAAAACACTCATTCTTGTAAATTTAAAAATGTATTGTGCTAACTACAACAATTTAGTAATAGCAAGATAAATTTACTTCCAACAATACCCAGAAAGACACCATCCACAAAGAACAATGTTTATTAATTGTAAATTAGATAGAAATATTGAACTTTTTGGATCTTTTCATAAAACTCGAAGGACGCATCCAGATCACCTTAATGATGAAGAGAATGAAGAATTATTAGAAGAGGTAATTAATAGTTATTTATAAAATGTATAAAATTATGATGCTACAAGAAAGAATATTTCTTCGAGCAATAATATCTTTTAAAATACGAGTTTTCTAAAGACATAGATAATTTGATATTTTCTTGCTTTAATAATAAAAATGAATAATTTAATTACAAATTTAATCAACTATTGCTTTGTCCTTGTCTTCTTAGATATTATTGGAAGCAAATTTCGCTCGATATTACTAAATTGTTGTTGTTAACAGCACAATAAATTTTTTAATTTACGTCATTCTTGGATTCATAACATTCAATTTTAGATCTAAAAATTTTACTAAAATCAGCTTTTGTGATATACGAAATAAAACTCAAAAGGTACATGAAAGCTTTTTTTGGTTTTTGTCTTTACTGCATACCATATTTTTCTTAGCTTTGTTATGAGCTTCGAATCTGTAACACCCTGTATACTACAAAATTGGTTTTCAACTGAATTCACATTATCCGGGCAATGAGCGTTACGTTTCGGTTCTGGCAATTTTTTTTCACACTTTGTATTGTAACACATAAGAAAATATTTGTCCAAGACCGAAACGTAACCTGCGTGAAACGAACATTGCCTAATATGTGAATCAAGCTTTATTATAGCCTATTTTTAAACTAGGAGGAGTAACAGTTTTTGACGGGCAAAATTAAAATTACTTCTCCTAGTTGATCGTGCCTTTTATCGACGTGCGTAAATAGATCCATTTTACAAATTGTAAACGTTTTATTAGTTTAAAAGTCGGTCGAATGGTCGGAATTTTGCAGTTTCTATCAATATGTAAATTGTTTAAAATTGTATTCAAACTTATTAGTTATTAAATAAACACAAAAATGCATTAGTATAGTTGTCCCAGATTTTTTTGGTGTTCATAGTACATAGTTCATAGTACATATCACATATGCATTTAATTTTTTTCATTTATAACGAGCTCTTGCATATAACGAACAATAAGCGTGGTCCCTTGAGTCCTCGTTATATCCGAGTTTAACTGTATATTGTTTATTATCTATTATATACGTATATTATACTCTCGATATTTTAGGAGCGCAATCTAACAAAGAAAGTGACCACCGATGTTGAATGTTAACAATTTTAAACAAACAGAAAAATTTGAGTAATAGTTGTCAAATTTAAGAAAAGAGAAAACAGATGGAACATATTTTCAACAGAGGGGTTCATAATTAAAAAAAGGATTTTTAAAATCGTTTCAACTAAGAAATGTAAAAAAAATAATAGTATCAATTTTATATCCACGAAACGCCAAGTCTACTCAGGATGCAGTTGATTTGATTTCAGCTTTTCTGAACGTTTAATATAAATCTCAGGATTAAAAAGAAATTACATAAACAAATAACTAGAATCATCGTCCTCTATTGTTATTGTTTCATTACTAAATTGGAATTGGAAGTGGCAGTGTTATTTTCTTTTTTCCGGATACTTTCTAGATGGACTATATTTGAGGGTTGTACCCACGGTGAATTGAATACTAACGCTGGCAGCATTCCTGCAAGTGAGATAGCGAACCATTACGTCATCGCATACCCGCTTCTCCTTTTACACAATTATTAAGCAATATTAACTGTCACAGTTGACAGTTGTATTAGAGGGAGAAGCAGGTATGCGATGACGTAAGGGTTCCCTATCTCACTTGAATGTTGCCACTAGTAGCATTCCTTTCACAAACTAGAACAGTTATGAACAGTACAGAACAGTTCAATGTACAATCGCAATCATAATTCATGACATAACCTTCACAGAAAGACTCATTTTATTTGTGGTTTCCAAACAAAAAATAATTTACGACATCCCGGATTCACTTTTGAGTGGATTTGGATGTATTCGACATTCATAGTTTTGAAGGATGTTCTATAAACTTTCTGTAAGCGTTATTACTTATGATTGCGACTACGTGCTGTACGGACCTTGAAGCTCTTGAAAGGAATGCTACTACTATTAGTATTCAATTCACCGTGGGTTGTAAAGAAAAATTTCAAGAAAGATCTGAGACTGTTATTTGAGGCAGTTCAAACAATTAATGGGGAACAATTTGAACATCTTTTATAATCAGTTGGTGTTAATATTGTTTGTAGTTGTTTTAATAATATGTTAATTTTTGATAAAAGCATGAGCGTGTAAAACTCTCCAAATACGGTCTCAGAAATATGTAACAGTTATTTTTATACAAGATGACAAAATTCAAATTTATTTTTATTTATAAAAAATAACTATTAAGGCGACGGGCCACTGCGCGCTAGGCGAAGCTAAGTTGAGCGAAACTAAGTTTTTTGAAAATTTGATCCAACGTAATCTTACGCGGACGAGGCAACCGAGCGAAGATAAACACTGTTTTATATCTTTGCTATCTTAACTTCGCTTCCCTTAGCTTTAGTTACCACGTCCGCGTAAGATTACGTTGGATCTAATTTTCAAAAAACTTAGTTTCGCTCAGCTTAGCTTAGTTTCGCGTTCAGTGGCTACCTGCCTTTATTTTCTGAGTCCACTATTTGGAGAGCTTTAAATGCTTATGCTTTTATTATAAAAAATTAGCAAATTATTAAAACAACTAAAAACAATATTAACACTAACGGATTATAAAAGATATTCAAATTGCTCCCCATTAACTGCTTGAACTGCTTCAAATAACAGTCTCAAATCTTTCTTGAAATTTTTCTTAGGGACAGTTTTTCAATCACAAGTTAACGTTAACCTTTAGTTTATTGCCGTGTTAATTTTCCGTGTACGCACTTTTCCATGTGGGCATTTTTCGGTGTGCGCAATTTTCGTTGTGCGCTTTTTTCTTGTCCGCATTTCTCGCTGTGGGCTTTTTTTTGTGCGCAATATTCGTGTGGGCTTTTTTCGTGTACGCTTTTTTCATGGAATCCTCCAAAAAATATTAAATAATCTAAAACAGAAGACCCACCATTATTATGCGTTTATTGATTAACGCCCGATATTTCAATTGGAAGTTCAAAGCCTTGGATACATGTAGGCGATCTCGACCGCGATCACGATAGCGATAGCGATAGCGATGGCGATCAAACGCTCCCTAGTAAATAAATGAGTTCGCACATACTGTTGCGACTTGGCGATAGCTTGTAACTTTGCTATCGCTATCGTGATCGTGGTCGCGATCGCCTATATGTGTTCTTCGCTTATCTGTTAACTTTGAGTTAGACCATCGTAAAATTTAACATGTCATATTTCAAACACAAGTAAACTGTCAAGTGTAGGTATACTTGTCATGTAGCTCGGATAAAGTTTACCAGAACACTTGGTTAGAGGTTACTACAAGTTTTATTTGAGTTAAGCGAAATTTCAATTTCTAAAAAGTAAAGTATAACTGTTTGATGATTTATTAAGTAAAACCATAGAACCGCCTTTAATGGTGGATGATGCATATGATATTAACCCAGATATGCCTGAACATTTTTTTTTCTAATGTAACACTTTTTATTGATTTTATTTTGTTAATACGAAACTACAATGATAAAAAAATACAAGAAATTGTTTTTATAGAATAATAACTTCAGTCGGCCCCGTCCTATACAGGGTGAGTTTTTTCGATGTTTAGCATGGGGATCTCGAAAACTAGCAAAGGTATAGAGACGGTTAAATGATTTGTAGTTTTAGGAGCCCAGTTTAATGCAGCTTTTGTTTTTTTCTCATATCGTTTTCCACTAGCTGTACCAGTATGCACTGAGTGTATTTTCATCTTGGTTCAGCTTTATGTAATAAAACGAGATAGAGATATCCTGAATGCACACCGGTGCAGCCAGTGGAAAACGCTATTAAGGTTCATGCCTGGCTAGATATTTCAAAAAAACTGATTTTTTATAAATTCGTTAAATGCATATAGCTCGGTTATTCTTGATTTTAGAGAAAAGTTGCAAAGAAAAAAGTTGTACAGAATTATGTTCTTAATTAAAGAGTCGAACTAAATTTTCCGTGTAAACTCTTATTTTTTAGTTATGACATAAACATCAGTTTTTTTTTTTTAATGAAACCTCATATGCTTAGATCAACAGAATTCTTTTTTCTGAGTACGCTGATACCAAAGCTGATACCAAATACTTCATAGTTTCTTTGAAAATCATTTGAAGCAGGTCGGGCCTAAAACTAGTGCTGGCAACCGGTTTTGGATATTCGCGGTTTTGAAGAAACCTGTAGCGAGACGACATATTTAAAAAATGCAGAAAATATTTAGGTACTGCAAGTATGGTAATTATAAAATTCCCTGAGATTAAATACGCAAATACGTTATAATAAAAGCAATTAACTAAATAAATACGTAACTATGTACACGTACTTTTTTCCTAAAGGTGCGTCTAAATATCTATCGTATCCGCGTATCCAATCGTGGTCGTGTATCATGATCAGCCAAATGTGGACGTGTTGCCGTGACGCATCCCCGTATCGTGTCTTTGTATCATTTGAAACGCGGATACGATACAACTACGTCACACTTGGAGTCGGAATTTCGCCGAAACATCAAACACTGGATGAATAGGTAGCAGCAGCTAATTTCACAGTGACAAACGTGCAACGTCGAACAGTTGATACAGCTGTAACAAGTCGGAAAGTAAACGCACACACGGATATATCAAAATGGATACGAAACGCAGTTAAGTGTGAGAGCATCATTCTTGCGTATCATATCCGATCTTCCGATCATGATCGGATACGCGGATACGTAACATGTTTGGACGCACCCTAATAGGTACTACACCATTTCCAATTGTAATTCAGAATTCGTCAGTTGTAATTCAGATTTGTCAATTCAGTTTCAGATTGCATCAATTGTAATTCAGATTTATCAATTTAATTTCAGAATTCGTCAAATGTAATTCAGATTAATCAGTTTAATTTCAGAATTCGTCAAATGTAATTCAGATTAATCAGTTTAATTTCAGAAAGCCTTAAATGAATTTCATATTATATCAATTGTAATTCAGAAATCGTCACTTTTAATAGAGAGAATGCTTTCTGAATTGATATTTTCTGAAATTAAAATGACTAATCTGAATTACATATAACGAATTCTGAAATTATATTGATTTATCTGAATTACTATTGATGCAATCTGAAATTGAATTAACAAATCTGAATTACATTTGACAATTTCTGAAATAAATTTGATCTTTTCTGAATTACACTTGGAAATGGTGTAGATCATTAAATTAAAAAAAAACTCATTCTGATATCTGGTCATTCGAATTTCCAGTTATTTGGATATCTGTATATCCGTTATTCGGATATCTGTATATCCGTTATTCGAATAACCGATTGGTTCCAAAAAACCGATAATATTCGAATAACCGGTTATCCGAATAACTGGATATTCGAACAACCGATTATCCGGATAACCGGTTTTCGGCTTTCTTTAAAACCGTGAATATCCAAAACCGATTAACCAGCACTACTAAAACCTCAATAAATCATGCTCTGTCATTTATGTTACATTTGATTGACAATTAGTATTAATATGACGTTATCCAAGACATGCATTTAAATTCCAACGCTTAGGGTAAACGGGGTGAATATCAGCCCCTGGGGTAATACCGGCCACCTGATATTTCTAACACATTTTTGAAAATCGTGCGTCACAATAGAGCTTCAAAATTGCATTAAACATTTGGCAGCAATGTCAGCCACAAGTGAAAAGCCATTAGATATAAAAATTAGTTTTTGTAAAATCGTATCAAAATGAAGTCATTTATATAATAATTTGCGGGCATAAATAGTGTCTTTTGCGCCCTAGAACCTAAGAAACCAACATGTTTATTTGCATCACATTAGCAACCAACAACGTAACTTGATTTTTGAGAACGAATCGTGCCATTTATTTTTTCAAAGCGCTTGGATTTAAACGATTTTACAAAAAAATCTTGTTTGCATTTCGGGTGGGAACGACTATTTTGGCCCTTTGCGTCTTATAATCCCTCAGCCCTTTGGGCCTCAGGCTTATAATTCCGCTGCTGGCCAAAATTGCTTCCTTCACGCTCTTAATACAAAAATAGCTATTTATTTCCACCTTCTTAAGTATGACACTTTACAGATTCATTTTGATGTTTATGGTAACCAAGTAAACGATACATTACGGGAAGAGACCTGTAATATTTTAATGACTTGTATAAAAGCTTTATAGGTTTGTAGAATGTTTACATCAACATGACTGCGTCTGGCTAGAAATAACGCCTTCGAAAAAAAAAAGTTTTCATAATTCAATTTTACTTAAAAATCGCGTTGGGAAGGTGGAAATAAAAGCTTGTACGCGACACGCTTTGCAATTAATCTTTACTGGGCTCAAAACCTGTGTAATATAGATTTCAAATATTGCGTTTCCCTACAGATATGCCGGGTAAATGCAGGGAGATCTTCACGGAACTCCCAGTATTTGGAGAATGTATTCAATGGACCAAAATAAACAAAAAAGGCCTTATAAACATAAAGTCAATTTGCAACCGGCGCGGGCGGTACCTAGGTATTAATAAAAATATGTTTCAACCACGTGAATTAATTAAACGCAATGCAACAGTGGAAAAACGTGTTGAGTTGAGTCGTTTGTGGACGATGGGCACATAAAGATTGTACAAATTTAAAAAAAAGCATTTTATTTGTTATTATTGTGAAGAGAATTAGTGTCATTTTTCCATAAAAACATTTAATAATAATTTAAACCTCTTTATTTTATGACAAAAAAACTTTAATATCTTGAACGGAATAATGTCGACATTGCCCCCATCTAGCGTGTACTACCTGCCGGTACTGATGTTTTGTTTTTTTATCAGAAAATTTTTATTTTTGTAATTTTTGTAATAAGTACATTATTAATAGCTCAGACTTCTTTTACTAGATAGATATAAATATTGCACCAAATGGGATTGTGTAGAGATGGTTTGACATTTAGATTTGACGTTTGGTAGGGTTAAATTACACATAAATACCCATATTTTTATATGAGTTTCATTTGTTTTGTGCGACTGGTGTTTATCGGAGGCAGCTATCTTAAATCTTTTTAAACGGCAACCTAGGTTTAGTTTAGTGTCATTTGGCAGGTAATTGATTTAGAAATACAATACGGTATATCATAAGCTTGTTTATTCTAAAGTACATGTGACTAGACATGAGAAAAACAAGCTTATGATAATATCGTATTGTAGTATTTGCTATCAGTTCGAATTGGAAATGCGATAAAGAGTATTAGAAATTGACAAAATTGATAACAATCAATAGATAACACAGAAATGTTACTTTTGAATTAAATTCTGAATAAGTTGTGTTTATTTGCAGACCTTTGTCCAGAAAATATTCCCTCTATAAAGTTAATTTTCTTCGTTATTTTAGAATAAACAAGCTTATGATATACCGTATTGTATTTCTAAATCAATTACCTGCCAAATGACACCAAATTAAACCCAGGTTGCCATTTAAAAAAATTCAAGATGGCTGCCTGTGACAAACACCAGTCGCACAAAACAAATGAAACTCATATAAAAACATGGGTATTTATGTATAATTTAACACCACCAAACGTCAAATCGTTTCCACATAATCCCATTTGGTGCAATACTATTTACGCATCCTGTATATACAGGCTGTAACTTTAATGACGGGACAAACTCCAAGGGCTAGTTCCTCACATCAAAACATGAAAAAAAGTTCATATATGTCCACAAACGCGTAGTTTTTGAGATACAGTGTGTTTCATTTCAAATTCCAAAAAATTAGAAAAACATAGTAGGCGTTGTTTGATCAAGAAAAGTTGTTTATAATTACGAGATGACTCCGATTCCCAAATCTGGGTGAAAATTTTTAGGAGTAATTTTTAGTTACTTTAAATTAGCCGAAATAATGTATTTACAATGTAAATTTCACCCAAATTTGGAAATCGGGGATATCTCGTAATTCTAAACAACTTATCTTAATAACTTTTTTTGATTAAACAACGCCTACTATGTTTTTTTTAATTTTTGGATTTTGAAATGAAACACACTGTTTCTCTACAACTATGCGTTTGCGGACATATGTTTATATGAACTTTTCTTCATGTTTCGACGTAAGGAACTAGCCCTTGAAGTTTGTCCCCTCATTAAAGTTACACCCTGTATATACATATACAGGATGATATATGTATATACCCTACATATGTATATACAGGGTGATCTATGACGTCGGGGAAAACTTCACCGGTTGATTCCTATGAGTAATTCAAACAAAAAACTTCTAATGAAATGTATCCGATAATGCTTTATAACGGAAGTGTAACCCTTCAAAGTTTATAATATATAACGTCAATCATATTTTTTTTTAACTTTTAAATCATATGTTGAATTCCAGTAAATCAAAGCTAAAAGTCTGAAGAATAATTCTGTGTAATTTGTTTTGATATCTATTTCACAGTAATTGCGGTATGAGGTTTGAAAGTAAAGAGTTTTTCGGGTGAACTTTCTGGTTTCTGAACTCTCGCTTTTTACAAATTGAAGGGTTCGGTACAAAAACCGGTCAGCTCCATTTTTAAATTTTGCAGTATCAACGAAAAACTAAGAATATAATAGAAACATTTTAACAAAAACAGACATCTCCATTTATACATGCATTTCGGTTACTAAATTTGGTAGCTGTCCGGGTAATGTACCGAAAGATGCGAAATGTTTTATAGAGCTAAATCCATTCAAATGTCATTCTTGCCTAAAAGTGGAGCTTACTGGTTTTTGCACCGAACCCTTCAATTCAAAAAGGAATTGTAAATAAACAGAAAATATATGATAGACAATAATTGTACTGTAGGTAATACATACTATACAGGGTGTCCACCGAGTGCCGCGGTCTTCTCTACCGTCTATAGTATATTAGATAGAAAAAAAATTCAAACGAGCTAAGATGTAACTCAGTCAACTCTATTTCATAAAATTATTTTTGGCTATACAGAGTGTTCAGTAACTGAGAGCCATACCAAAGTTATATTTTTTTTAATGGAACGTCCAGTATATTTTTACATATTTCGAAAGTACACATAACGAATAGGTAGTAACCAAAAATTTAGGAAGTTTTACTTAAGAGTTTGTAAGATATTGGCGTTTAAGTATAAAAAATTGTCATAATATGAGTGCTTATATTTTTGTTATTTATTTACATTTCGTCTTGAATTTTTATAGGTACTCAATACAATACCTTTTCTACAGAAATTTCAAAACAGCTTCGGTCTATCGGTTATTATGAGTACAGGGTGTTGAGTTTTGCGAAAGATAATTTTTCTCAAAATTTTCAAATGGAACACCCAATATATCTAGACCAGGGATGGGGAAATGGCGGCCCGCGGGCCAAATCCGGCCCGCCACATAATTTGATCCGGCCCGCGATCGGTAACAGCCATCTACATAAATACGGCCCTCGATAAACAAATTCGTATCACATCGAGTTGTTTACATCAGATTACAAATGTGTTTCGTTTACTCTCTACTCTAAAGTCTAGTATGTTCGTGTTCGTTGCGAAAAATTTCGATATGTGACCACTGTGGGTGCGTTCCGACTTAATCGGGCGTTCAACTTTTTACCTCGCGCATCATTTTCCCATATCAAAATCATGTGCGAGGCAAAAAGTTGTACGCCTGAAGTTAATTCGGAACGCACCCTAGATGTCTAAGCGTGGTGGCCGGGAGTCAGTTAATCAGTCTTTTGATTATTAAACAGCGCGGCCATCTCGATGTTTGGGTCTTCAATTTCATACATTTGTGAACAGATATAATGACCGACGAACATTTTGAGTGCGTTTTACGAATTATGTATTTCTAGTAACTTGGAGCCAAATTTCAACGAGATGATTAAAGAACAGTCAAAATTTCATTTCTCACACGGACCCATTACGTCCAAACAATAAATTAAAAAATATATCTGTTTGGCCCGCCAAAATATTTTAATTATTTTATATGGCCCTTCTCTAAATCTATTTCCCCATCCCTGATCTAGACTCTCACGAAACACTGTTTTAATAAGCTTTCATAAAACGCCAAATGTATTGGCCTAAACTAAAGAAGTCGTGAGGAAAAATTAATTATTTTTCTTTCTTTCAATATTGACGTTATTTAGCCTTTCTTCTGTTTTGATTTGCTGATAAATCAATGAATATGTTTTTTTTTTGTTCAAAGTAATTGAATATATTCCTATTAAACTAATTGCTATTTTTTCTTTACTTTGAAAATATCTAAATAACTTTATAATAATAATTTTAAAAAATAAAATTTAGAATCACGTTGCCGTTTGCTAGAAAATAGGAAAACAGTTGCTATAGATTTTTAATTGACAGAAAAATTATTCAATTAGTAGATATCACTACTTTTACAGTTTTGTATTTTTTTATGATAACAAAATGCATTTTAATAATGAAGAGTTACGTGACATGACATACCTACTAGGAAAAGGCACCAAAACTGTCTTTTGGCATCAAGATTATATTCGCAGCATTATCCTATGAGAAGACACCCGAATTATAGAGTTTTTCAAAGATTGAAAGAAAGATTCTAAACGCTAGGAAACATTAAATGCAGTACAAATGTTATTAAAATAACGTTATGTAAATATTTTCACAATGAAGAAAAATAGGAATTAGTTTAACAGGAACATATTCAATTATGTACTTTGAACAAAAAATAAAACATATTCATTGACTTATCAGCAAATCAAAACAGAGGAACCGTCGGAAAGACTAAATAGCGTTAATATTGAAAGAAAGAAAAATTATTAAATTTTGTCTCACGATTTCTTCAGTTTAGGCAAATACATTTGGCGTTTTATGAAAGCTTATTAAAGCAGTGTTTCATGAGAGTCTAGATATACTGGGTGTTCCATTTGAAAATTTTGAGAAAAATTATCTTTCGCAAAACTCAACACCCTGTACCCATAATAACTGATAGACCGAAACTGTTTTGAAATTTCTGTAGCAAAGATATTGTCTTGAGTACCTACAAAAATTCAAGGCGAAATGTAAATAAATAACAAAGATATAAGCACTCATATTATGGCAATTTTTTACACTTAAATGTCAATATTTTACAAACTCTTAAGTAAAACTTCCTAAATTTGTGGTTATTACCTATTCGTTATGCGTACTTTCGAAATATGTAAAAATATACTGGGCGTTCCATTTAAAAATATATAACTTTGGTATGGCTCTCAGTTACTGAACACTCTGTATAGCCTAAAATAATTTTATGAAGTAGAGCTGACTGAGTTACATCTTAGCTCGTTTGAATTTTTTTCTATCTTATATACTATAGACGGTAGAGAAGACCGCGGCACTCGGTGAACAGCCTGTATACATTAGTACAACAAAATTTCAGCTTGCTGTGAGAAAGGTGAAAATTCTCATTTTTCGCACGTTTTTCGCCTTTGGAAACACAGTGCGTCGGCAGTAGAAGAAGTCAACGTGACGCGGTTCCAACCGGAAGCCAATTCAAACATGGACGACGCCCGCGGAAGCCTTCAAGTTAAGAGGAATCCTACAAAGTTACCCCTCAGAAGTTCGCATCTTATTATCCCTACTTTGCCACGTTAAGGGGAAATATTTTTGATGTTATGATTGGTTGGTGGCAGTCGCCTTCCCACCATGCGTCTATTGAAAACCACCAACATTAGTTGCTTAGAGCTATCTCTGTTCAACACATGTAGGGAAAGAACGATAATAATTCTCGCGTGTCGGTGCTTCCGTCAGATTCAGACCATCTCATGAGTAACTTACTAGGCTGCGTTGGCAAGGTATTTGAAGTTTCATGTCAAAGTAATTTGTCAAATCAATTTTATTATTATATTGTTTACATTTATATTCTTTTTAACAAGCCATTTCTATGCCTCTAAAGCAGAAAAATATTTTTTAAACGCCAAAATGAAAGAAGCACTCGTCAAATGTTATGTTGAAATAAAAAATTTGGCACCAGATTTAAGGCACCCGACTTCCTTCCCGATATACGCCTAAAACATACTCAATAAAGAATCAATATAACAGAATTAATATTCATTGTATTAATTCAGATTTTTTTATACGTATAGTAAACATCATATTCTACACGGGGCTGCAGCTGAAATATTGAAAATAATAGTTTAAAAGCTAATAATTTTAATTTTAAAACGTATATTTGTAGCAAAATTTTACAGAAATTCAATATTTTTTTTCTAAATAAATTGGAACTTTTCATAAATAATGACGACAGCCCCGTGTCATATAATCCTTTTACAAAAGGTTTACGTTTTTTCCTAAAAGAAAAACTATAAAATATTTCCTACAAACGTATTATTCGCAAGCTATGATTTTCATTTAACATGATTGTCAAACCGAAACATAGATGTCCTCTGAAACTCACATTTCTAGCAAAATATCTGATTGGTGGTTACGACAAAGACCAACCCCTTACATTTTATGCGTGATTTATTAAAGCAGACCTAAATAAAGGAATGCGATCCATCAAATTTTCGCGGGAATTTTAAATTTGGAAAAGTGGCAGGTGGGTTGTGACAACGCGCTAAGCGTTGATGAGCACTAGTTTCAATAGAGATAACCCGATAAAGTAGATCGTGGTTGTGTTTAAAAGTGTTTTATGTTTAAAGTGATGTTAATTTTGAAATAATTACGGTACTGTTTTATATGCGAGAAAACAACTTAAACAAACATAGTGATGCAGTTTATGATACTGCTAAATCTGAAATTATAGAGTATGCATTGAAAGATATAAATGGCATTAAATAGTACATTTAAAAAAATTAAAAGAATTAAATCTAAAACATACAGCAAAGAAGAATATACTGAAGTGCGAAGTCACATCGTAATCGTACGATTATTATAAACATACAGAGTGGAAAGTTTAACTGGAATAAATGCTGTAACTTAGAAAATTACCATTTATAGCAAAATTCTTGGAACAGGTCAATTTTTACTTTTCATGGCGCATATTACAAATGGATTTTTTTAACTTTTCAATTATTTGGAGGGGTGAAACAACCCCTAACTATTTTTTTTTAATGGAAGGGTATGTAGAGTAATTTTTTTCTTAAAGCTTGTTCAATTGGGAATACAGCTACGCTTTTATTTTTTTAATTTTTCTTAAACAGTAAAAGGGGAAAAAATAAAAAAGAAATTTTTGACTAGAAAGATTTTAATGCATCAGATGTTCAAAATTCTCGCCACCTCTCACTCGGCAATACCCTAATCGATTATAAATTCCATCCCTAACATTTTGTAACATTTCCGGCGTTACTCTCCTAATTTCATACCGAATTTTTCCTGAAGTTCTGCTATGTCGTTTGATTTAGTCACATAAACTTTACTTTTTAAATACCCCCATAAAAGAGTCTAAAGGGGTGAGATGTGGAGATCTTGCTGGCCACTCAATCGGTCCTCTTCTTCCTATCCACCTGTTGGGAAAAACTTCATTGAGGTAATTACGTACAATTAAAAAGTTAGTGCGTTGGCAGCGCCATCTATTGGCTGCACACAACAATACGATACCATGTGGAATGCTTATTTCTTCTTATGAAGTAATAAAAAATGGAGTTCCTGAATTGTTGGCATTAGAAACGGTTTTAGTAAAAAAAATCTTTTTTTTTGCTTTTCCCTTTTACTGCTAAAGAAAAATAAAAAAATAAAACATAGCTGTATTCCCAATTGAACAAGCTTTAAGAAAAAAAATAACTAAACATATCCTTCCATTAAAAAAAACATAGTTAGGGGTTGTTTCACCCCTCCAAATAATTGAAAAGTTAAAAAAGTCCCTTTATAATATGCACCATGAAAAATAAAAATTGACCTGTTCCAAGAATTTTTTTACAAATCGAAATTTTTTAAGTTACAGAATTTATTCCAGTTAAACTTTCCACTCTGTATATAGGGATGCACGATTTAAATCGATACTTTTGGAAGATCGATATTTCCCTTTAAAATATCGATTTTTTGAATAGACATTAAACTTCCGATTTTTAGTACATATCCATACGCGTATGTACGAATCGATTCACTAAATAATTTCGGGACATTCGGCGATTTAATTGACATACCCAAGAAATTTGCAATTTTTTTTTCAAGAATTATTTTTGTCATGAAATAAAATCTGTACTTTACAAGGTGGCCCAATAAATTATTATTATTATTATATTTTAAATCGATCTTTTTCAATATCGATATTTTTTAACAAGTATCAGAGTCAAATCGATTCGGACTCGATTCGAAAATTCGATTTTTTTAAATTTTGGTGCATCCCTAAAACATAACCTAACTTTTTATATCTATTTAATTACGCTTTTCTACAAAATGGATAATAAAAGGCAATTAATGAATTGAAACATTTATTTTATTACATAAACCTCGAAGATGTAAACAAAGCCTTTGACAGTTGGAGTTGACGCTGTTGACAACTTTAAGGTTGCGACATACATACTAAGCTAGAGATGTTCGATTCTGAATCGATCTTTTGGAAGGTCGATCTTTTTCTCATAAAAATTGATTTTCTAAATCGATTCTGTTTGCAACCGATTTCTTAGTGAATCGATTTTTTTTCAAGAATCGAATCGATTTTTAAATTTTGGAATTGAAAGCGTTTTATAGCTTTGACACCGCGTAAAAAATGTTAATCTGACTGTGACTGACCGAAACCAACAGCGTATTTTGAGGATTATTCTTGACACTCGATAGATTTGACATTAGACGTGATAACCTAAGTAGAATAAATTCTTCATTTCAGCTACAATTGTGTTACTTTTCACTACCTATTTTTCTCTGTATAAGAGGTGTAATGTGCGAACGTAACAACACAGGAATACAATTGACATTTCTCGAATGTAAAACGACTGTGTGCGCCTATGGGCCAGTTGTACAAAACGAGTTAATCACTCGATCAAGTTAATTGTGTGGTTAAGCAATATCATTGGAGGAAAGTTTAAGTTTGATCGAGTGGTTAACTTCTTTTATACAACTGCCCCATGACATACAGCGACCATATTGAGTAACCAATTTGGACGAGAAACTACTGTTAGTGTAGCTCTCATGTTATTCTTAACTCGTTAGTCAACACAATGCAAAACTTCAACGGCGACAGATACATGCATTTGTCTCCGTAAAAATTTTTGGTGGGGGTTCATCAGCGACACGCCTACTGACTGTTCCTTCCCTTCATCCTTTAGCCCCTCAGAAACTTTGGGATTGCAAGGCGTCAGCCTTAAGCAACCGGCATTACTATGAAAAATTCGTACGTTCTTGACATAATGGATAATTACAGTTTGTCTGCTATAAAATTGTTTATCTACGTCCACTACTGTAAATGACGAATTACGTACAATACATAAATTAAGTAAGCGGGTATTTACAAACGTCGTGCGTAAAGTAAGAAAAACGCACAACGCACCTACTTTACGCACATTTGCAGTTAGATCTACGTAACTGCATCACATTAGATTGACAGTCGTCGAAATTGCAAGTGTCATTGCTGATTATTTTGAACTTGAATAATAAGGTAATTTTTGTAGTCGTAGATAAAGTATAGTACAAAACTCGAGTTGTAAAGCAACTTGTAGAATTACTTGCATTCGCCGCTGCGCGGCTCATGCGCAACTTTTCCACCGTGCGTAATTTGCTATTGGGTCAATCCATACCAAGTAGTCCAATGCATTTTCTTGATCATTTAAAAATTATATATTTTTCGTCGAGAGTTAACTTTACATGTTGGCAGTTCGAAATTACTGTTATTTTATTTTTCCTTGCGTTTATTTCAAAATGGCGACCATTTTTATATCTCGGCGCATGCCATTTTCACTATACAGGCTGTTACAAATTCGATGCTCACCATTGGAATCTCGGAAACGGTAAGAGATACGAAGTCGGTTAAATTGGGGCAAAGTTGCGTATTTTGGTGCTGAATAATAATCCGTTCTGAAAAATCTTCTGCGATTTGTAGTTTTTGAAATATATCCAAAAAACCGAAAAACGAATTTTTTTTTTTTAATTTTTTTCTGAAGTTATTACTGGAGGGATCATAACAAAATTTATACATTCTAGAGGCACTTTTTTAAGCTCTTTACGATGATATCATTAGATTTTACTTAAAACGTTTCGTCTCGTTCTGACCATCATCAATTTCATTTTTTCTTATGGGCGCTACGTTGGATTTTAATACCATTGAATGGATCTATTTTTTATGATGCTTTTCCATATATCAAACATCCCTATTTAACAATTTGAAACAGCTGGAAATGCAAGAAATTGTTGAAAATAACACTGCAAAGAAAAACATGGTATGCAGTGAAAACAAAAACCAAAAAAGTTTGATATACCTTCGGAGTTTTATTTCGTTTATCACAAAAGCAGATTTTTGAAAAAAAATTAGATATAAAAATGAATGATGTGAATCCAAGAAAGACGTAAAATTTTAAAACGTATTGTGCTAACAACAACAGTTTAGTAATAACAAGAGAAATTTACTTCCAACAATGACGATGACGCAGTATTTAATTAGTTTCGTAATTAAATTATACATTTCTATGATTAAAGCAAGAAAGTATCACAAGAAATTATATCTTTAAAAATCTCTCATTCATGTAAATTTAAAAATGTATTGTGCTAACAACAATTTAGTAATAGCAAGAGAAAAATTTACTTCCATTAATACCTAGAAAGATGCCATCCACACAGAACAATGTTATTAAGTTAGATAGAAACAGCACTTGATGGATATTTTCATAAAACTCGAAGGACGTATCAAGATCGCCTTAATGATGATGAGAATGAAGAATTATTAGAAGAGGTAATTAATAGTTGTTTATAAAATGTATAAAATTATAAGACTACAAGAAAGAATGTTTCCTCGAGCAGTAATATCTTTTAAGATACGAGTTTTCTAAAGACATACATAATTTAATATGATATTTTCTTGCTTTCATAATAATATTGTATAACTTAATTACAAATCTAATCTACTATTGTTTTGTAGTTGATATTACTGCTCGAGGAAACATTCTTTCTTGTAGTCTTATAATTTTATACATTTTATAAACAACTATTAATTACCTCTTCTAATAATTCTTCATTCTCATCATCATTAAGGCGATCTTGATACGTCCTTCGAGTTTTATGAAAATATCCATCAAGTGCTATGTTTCTATCTAACTTAATAACATTGTTCTGTGTGGATGGCATCTTTCTAGGTATTAATGGAAGTAAATTTTTCTCTTGCTATTACTAAATTGTTGTTAGCACAATACATTTTTAAATTTACATGAATGAGAGATTTTTAAAGATATAATTTCTTGTGATACTTTCTTGCTTTAATCATAGAAATGTATAATTTAATTACGAAACTAATTAAATACTGCGTCATCGTCATTGTTGGAAGTAAATTTCTCTTGTTATTACTAAACTGTTGTTGTTAGCACAATACGTTTTAAAATTTTACGTCTTTCTTGGATTCACATCATTCATTTTTATATCTAAATTTTTTTTCAAAAATCTGCTTTTGTGATAAACGAAATAAAACTCCGAAGGTATATCAAACTTTTTTGGTTTTTGTTTTCACTGCATACCATGTTTTTCTTTGCAGTGTTATTTTCAACAATTTCTTGCATTTCCAGCTGTTTCAAATTGTTAAATAGGGATGTTTGATATATGGAAAAGCATCAGAAAAAATAGATCCATTCAATGGTATTAAAATCCAACGTAGCGCCCATAAGAAAAAATGAAATTGATGATGGTCAGAACGAGACGAAACGTTTTAAGTAAAATCTAATGATATCATCGTAAAGAGCTTAAAAAAGTGCCTCTAGAATGTATTAATTTTGTTATGATTCCTGCAATAATAACTTCAGAAAAAAATAAAAAAGAAAATTACGTTTTCTTGTTTTTTGGAAATATTTAAAAACTACAAATCGTAGAAGATTTTTCAGAACGGATTATTATTCAGCACTAAAATACACAACTTTGCCCCAATTTAACCGACTTCGTATCTCTTACCGTTTCCGAAGTCCCAATGATGAGCCTCGAATTTGTAACAGCCTGTATGTTAGAGTTAACGGTAACTTTATTATTTCGACTCTGGTTAGTCCTAGGACAAATTTTCAAAAACCATTTTGTTAAGTACATTACAAGGTACTATTCTGTCAAATATTGTGATTTGAAAAATATTTCTTTAAAGTAATATTTTAAGTCAAAGTTCTATATGGAAATTGGTAAAAAAAAACCATTTTCGAAGCGATTTTTAAAGGGGAAGGCTATTTAATTTAAGGTTTGAAATTTTTTTAGAAGATACACATATATCAATAGTCTATGATAAAAATTATTAGAAGTTTGAGAGTTGCATACTTTTTTTTCTACAGAGTGCTAAAAATGTAATTTTAGTAAAAAATACGAAATTCAGAGGGTAATATCTCTGGTGGGCAGTTATTTAAAAACTTAAAATTTACACGTATCAAAGTATTCGACTACAGCTTGCTCTGTATAAAATTTAAAATATGAGACTCAAGTGATTTTAGAGATATCCAAAATAATCTGGTGGAAAATATAATGCGAAAATCATTCGGTGTTATGCAGTTTTAGTAGCCATGAATTCGTGGCCCGTGCGGCAACGTATTTTTTGCGTTACGGCGTTCATTCAAACGGGATCCATAATCGACTTTCAACGCCAATTTCGACGAGAATCTAATATTCCTCGGCGTGGTAGGATTCATTCGCGCAACACAATTTTGCAATGGCATCGACGGTTTAATCAAACTGGAAACGTGAACAACATTTACGGCGGTATTCAGAGAACAGTGCGTACGCCAGAAAATATTGAAAGGGTACGTCAAGCGGTAACTCGAAGTCCAACGCGTTCAGCAGCGCGTTAAGCAACAGCATTAAACATTTCAGACAGAAATGTTGTGTTGCGCGAAGAAATCCTACCACGCCGAGGAATATTAGATTCTCGTCGAAATTGGGGTTGAACGTCGATTATGCACCCCGTTTGAATGAACGCCGTAACGCAAAAAATACGTTGCTGCACGAGCCACGAATTCATGGTTACTAAAACTGCATAACACACCGAATGATTTTTGCATTATATTTTTCCCCAGATTATTTTGGTACTCACACCACAGCGCTCACAAAACCGTCAGTACCTATTGCCGGACCCTGTATAAGAAAAATACGGGACTTCAATCGTTTCCCAAACTTAGAAGAATATATATAAATACATGGACATTTTATCATTACGTCCCAAATTCAATGAGTTAAACAATATGCTCTATAACGTCTAACGTCTACCTCATTAACTCTCATTGAGAGTCGTGGATACATAAATTGAGGTAACTGAAAAAGTACTTTTTTAATTTTGTCAGACGATTCTTATACCATCACCATTTTTAATATAATTGAAATTCGAAAATTTTTCAAGAAAACTGGATACTATTTTCTGGAATAGGCAAGGTCACCATAGTAAATAGTAAAGTATTTGATATTTTCTTTAAATCGTAAAGAGGATTCAACAAGTCTGATGGAATAAAAATTCATATCAGAATGAAGTACATAATTTTGAATAAAAATAAAACGCCACCAGCAGTCAGTAGGTATAGCTCCCAACTGATACATTATTACCTAATTTCATGTAGCAATTACATTTACAAATTTGTGATATTAAAGCCACACACATCTTAAACTAACTACATATTTTAATTACGGTTAGGCTACATCTAAATACAATACATTTTTTATATGAAAATGACTGATTTTTAAATAATTATCCGGAGATTATTAAACTCTAAATTTGGCAATTTTTTCCAAAAGTACATTTTTAAAAACTCAGTAGAAAAAAGATTGTAATTCTCAAACTTTAAATTATTTCAATCTGATACTGGTGTGTGTCGTCACGTACCTACTTTGAAAGAAAAATTCAAACCCTAACTAAATTGCCTCCCTTCCTTAAAAATTACCCCGATCATAGCTCTTTTACCAAGTTCTATAAAAGAATTGACTTCAAAATTTACGTTGAACAAATTATCAGTATTTGTGTTTAACAAAATAGGTTATGAAAATCTCCTAGAAGTTACCAGAGCTTAGATAATAGTGAGAATGGATGTGCTTAGGTACAAAAATTGACGCCACTTTGTACATATAAGTGTGACTAGCTGTGTAACTAACGTTAACTTATTTTACATTCCAATGCTTAATTTACACCATAACTAGCAAAATATATTTATGAATACCAGTAGTTCGCTCATACTGACAAATATAAATCATGAAATTTTTTATAACATTTGAAAGTCTATATTGCTAAAATCACTTGAGTCTCAAACTTGAAATTTTACTCAGAGCTAGCTATACTCGAGTACTTTGATACTTGTAAATTTTAAGTTTTTAAATAACTGCCCACCAGAGATATTACCCTCTGAATTTCGTATTTTTTACTAAAATTACATTTTTAGCACTCTACAGGCTGTTACAAATTCGAGGCTCACCATTGGGATCTCGGAAACGGTAAGAGATACGAAGTCGGTTAAATTGGGGCAAAGTTGCGTATTTTGGTGCTGAATAATAATCCGTTCTGAAAAATCTTCTACGTTTTGTAGTTTTTGAAATATTTCAAAAAAACAAGAAAACGTAATTTTCTTTTTTATTTTTTCCTGAAGTTATTGTTGCAGGGATCATAACAAAATTAACACATTCTACAGGCACTTTTTTAAGCTCTTTACGATGATATCATTAGATTTTACTTAAAACGTTTCGTCTCGTCCTGATCATCATCAACTTCATTTTTTCTTATGGGCGCTACATTGGGTTTTAATACCATTGAATAGATCTATTTTTTCTGATGCTTTTCCATATATCACACATCCCTATTTATTAATTTGAAACAGCTGGAAATGCAAGAAATTGTTGAAAAATAACATTGCAAAGAAAAACATGGTATGCAGTGAAAACAAAAACCAAAAAAGTTTGATGTACCTTTGGAGTTTTATTTCGTCTATCACAAAAGCAGATTTTTAAAAAATTTAGATATAAAATGAATGATGTGAATCCAAGAAAGACGTACATTTTAAAACGTATTGTGCTAACAACAACAATTTAGTAATAGCAAGAGAAATTTACTTCCAACAATGACGATGACGCAGTATTTAATTAATTTCGTAATTAAATTATACATTTTTATAATTAAAGCAAGAAAATATCAAAAGAAATTATATCTTTAAAAATCTCTCATTCTTATAAATTTAAAATGTATTGTGCTAACAACAATTTAGTAATAGCAAGAGAAATTTACTTCCAATAATACCCAGAAAGATGCCATCCACACAGAACAATGTTATTAAGTTAGATAGAAACATTGCACTTTATGGATATTTTCGTAAAGCTCGAAGGACGTATCGAGATCGCCTTAATGATGATGAGAATGAAGAATTATTAGTAGAGGTAGTTTGTACTTGACGTTTCAAAATCGTTGTCATTTGTCATTGTTTTCATGGCCAGGTAGATTACATAAAAATAGTTACTTATAAAATGTATAAAATTATGAGACTACAAGAGAGAATGTTTCTTCGAGCAGTAATATCTTTTAAGATACGAGTTTTTTAAAGACATACATAATTTAATTTGATATTTTCTTGCTTTAATAATAATAATGTATAATTTAATTACAAATCTAATCAACTATTGTTTTGTAGTTGTCTTTCTGGATATTGTTGGAAGGAAATTTCGCTCGTTATTACTGAATTGTTGTTGTTAAGACCACAATAAATTCTTAAATTTACGTCATTCTTGGATTCAAAAACATTCATTTTAGATCTAAAATTTTAGTAAAATCAGCTCTTGTGATACACGAAATAAAACTCCGAAGGTATATCAAACTTTTTTGGTTTTTGTTTTCACTGCATACCATGTTTTTCTTTGCAGTGTTATTTTCAACAATTTCTTGCATTTCCAGCTGTTTCAAATTATTAAATAGGGATGTGTGATACATGGAAAAGCATCAGAAAAAATAGATCTATTCAATGGTATTAAAACCCAATGTAGCGCCCATAAGAAAAAATGAAGTTGATGATGATCAGAACGAGACGAAACGTTTTAAGTAAAATCTAATGATATCATCATAAAGAGTTTAAAAAAGTGCCTGTAGAATGTATTAATTTTATTATGATCCCTGCAATAATAACTTCAGGAAAAAATAAAAAAGAAAATTACGTTTTCTGATTTTTTTGAAATATTTCAAAAACTACAAAACGTAGAAGATTTTTCAGAACGGATTATTATTCAGCACCAAAATACGCAACTTTGCCCCAATTTAACCGACTTCGTATCTCTTACCATTTCCGAGATCCCAATGGTGAGCCTCGAATTTGTAACAGCCTGTATAGAAAAAAAAGTATGCAACTCTCAAACTTCTAATAATTTTTATCATAGACTATTGATATTTGTGTATCTTCTAAAAAAATTTCAAACCTTAAATTAAATAGCCTTCTCCTTTAAAAATCGCTTCGAAAATGGCTTTTCTACGAATTTCCATATCGAATTTTGACTTAAAATATTACTTTGAAGAAATATTTTTCAAATCACAATATTTGACAGAATAGTAGCTTGTAATGTACTTAACAAAATGGTTTTTGAAAATTTGTCCTAGGACTAACCAGAGTCGAGATAATAAAGTTACCGCTAACTCTAACATACCGTCTGTTTGATTATAAAGGCCCCAAGCTACAACTCATTTATTTTTGCTTAAACACCCAGTAAAGTGTATATATTCTTAAATGGGACGTTGTTTCCTAGAGAATGAAGTAAAACAATATTTTTTTGGCTACACTGTATAGGAGTCATGACGTCATCGACATTTTTTTTAAATGGCACGATGAAAATTTTTTTGCGAAATACAATAGAACATCCTTTTCTCTTTTCAACCACATAAAATTTTTATATCCTTACATAAGAAAATGTTCGAGAAAACTGAAAAAAACTACCTACATAACTTACCATTTAACATTTAAGGCACGCTAATATTTCTAGCATGCTATGAGTAATTTTACCGAAATTTGTCGTACTTTATCTAATTTTGATAAACAATTTCTAAAATACCGGCACTGTCAATCTGACTTATAATTAGTTTGAAACGGTGAGAAATGAATAACATTAATGAAGAAGCCGATATGCTAGAGGTTTACTACGAATGTAGAAAAACAGTATCAGTTTGACAGTGCCGGTATTTTAGAAATTGTTTACCAAATTAGATAAAGTATGACAAATTTCAGTAAAATTACTCATAGCATGCTAGAAATATTAGCGTGCCTTAAATGTTAAATGGTAAGTTATGTAGGTAGTTTTTTTCAGTTTTCTCGAACATTTTCTCATGTAAGGATATAAAAATTTTATGTGGTTGAAAAGAGAAAAGGATGTTCTATTGTATTTCGCAAAAAAAATTTCATCGTGCCATTTAAAAAAAATGTCGATGACGTCATGACTCCTATACAGTGTAGCCAAAAAAATATTGTTTTACTTCGTTCTCTAGAAAACAACGTCCCATTTAAGAATATATACACTTTACTGGGTGTTTAAGCAAAAATAAATGAGTTATAACTTGGGGCCTTTGGGGCCTTTATAATCAAACAGACGGTATAGTGAAAATGGCACACTGAGAAAACGAAATGCATTGATATAACAGTTTTCTTTTTGTTGTGAATGAAAATGTTGATTACACTAAAATTTTTGTTGAATAGGTATACATACACATGTTACTGCAACAAAAATATAATTTTAATTTTGTGTGGTTACTTTAAATAAAATTTATTATTACAGAAATTTACAACTAAATATTTGGTTTACTGTAAACAAAGTATTTGTGTAACATTAACAGTAAACTATTTGATTTACTTGTTTTGACATGGTAATCTGATTAGTACAAAATAAAATTAATGACATTTATATAAATGTTAAATTATAAAGAAAAATTGTTTGAACGTATTGAAACGAAATCTTTTGTTGGACAAACAGTTTTTTGGTTGGATTAACACATCTTGTTTTCTCAGTGTAGCCGCATCACATTAGATTGACAGTCGTCGAAATTGCAAGTGTCATTGCTGATTACTTTGAAGGTAATTTTTGTGGTCGTACACTGAGAAAAATGAAATAGTTAATTTACAGTTGGTTCTTGTCCGATGAAATTTGTATCACAAAATCTTCTAAGCGGACACTAAATCGCGCAACTATACACTTTACGTTTCGCAGTCGTTCGACTGCTTCGTCAGAAATAGTTAAGTCAACAACTTTTTGAATGTCAACTTTTTGTGCTTTGACTTAAATAAAATGTACTTGTTTCAACGGTAATATTCTTAACTGAACATTTTGGAAATTGTTGAAGTAACACTAAGAAAATGTTAAACTATTACGTTTGACTAAACGATGTAAACGTTTTGCCTTAAAATGAAAGTGTTTAATATTGTAACGATTTTAAAGGTTCTATTAATTTTTATTTTAAAAACAAAATACGAAATAATTAATAAACTAATTTATTTAAAAGTAACACTAATTTATTTATAACTTACAATAATTTATTTACAAGCTTATGGCTGATTTATTTTAACAATCTAACCGAACTTTAATGCCGCACTATCCAACGCTGAATTGTCTTCCATTCACCGGCCGCGTGCTTTTATAAACCGGGCTCTCTCTTCGAGAATGGCTTGGAACGCGACGGGCTGTCTGATCTAGTTAATTCTGCCGGCAGCATTTTCTTGACTGTCGCCTAAGGTGCGTTGACTAGACGGCTGTGACGCAAGAGACAGTCTGACGCCGGCTGGTGTCGATGAATCATTACACTGTCCCCTTCTTAAAAACGTTTCGTCTCGGAACGTTCCTCGTGACAGCCTTGAAGGAGGATGTCTAAAGCGGCATGCTGGACCCTTTTTACAACTTCCGGTCTGGAAGAAATAGCAGTCCACGGTTTTCTTACTGCCGACAGCTGCCTGTGGGTGGTGACTGCAGACTAGGACTTCAATTCTCGTTCTGTTGAAGATGACTTCTATCATGCTTCGAATGACCCTCCAGTCCAGTCCGTCTAGTCCGCAGCCCAACTTAGGAATGGCTAATTTCGTCTCCTTGCCTTCTACCAGCTGTCTCCTCAGGCTCCACAAAGCTTTCCAAATGTTGCGATAGTTGGGCTTACCTCTTGATGTCCTCTTGGTGACTAAGTAGTACACGTGTCGTCTTTGATCCGCTTCCGTGTCGATGATCTGCAGGCTCTTGCCCACCATGGGGTGCTGTCTTTGGAGTTCCTCGATCTGACCAAATTTCTTCCGGAAAACCTGGGCTATCCTTGGACATTCTTAGGTCTTCTGCCACACAATAGGCCAGACTGTACTCGGGTGGTACTTGAAAAAGGTCTTGCTGCCTTTCTATGGTCACTCCGAATCGTGCCTTACTCCCTGTGGCGTGATGAGACATAAAGGTTTCGAAGTTCACTTCGGAACCTTGCGTCCTTTGTACTGTCCCTTCATTTTCTTCTCCGTTGTAAGGAGCCATCCGGTTGAAGTGGATCACTTTGGGCTTGTCATGCGGAACCTTCATGATGCGGTAGATGACATCGTTGATCCGTTTCATCACTATGTAAGGACCTTCCCAAGATGTCTGCAATTTTGGAGACAGACCTCGACGTCTTTGAGGATTATAAAGCCAGACCAGCGCTCCAGGTTGGTATGCCCCATTCTGAGCGTTGATGTCATAATACTCCTTCATTCGGTCGCTGGCTGCTGTATGTTGTGACGGACTTGGTTGTGAATGTCGTCCATTTTTCTGCGTAGACCGCTCACGTAGTCTTCGTCGGCAGAGACTTCGCCAGGCTTCACGCCGAATTTCAGATCGCAGGGCAGTCTTGGCTCTCGCCCAAATATCACTTTTGCTGGTGTCTCATGAACGGACGAACGGTATGCCAGTAGAAAAAGGGGAATGTGCATGTCCCAGTCTCTTTAATGATCGGAGACTACCTTGGACAAATGTCGGTTGATGGTTCTGTTGAATCTTTCCAGCATTCCGTCTGACTGCGGGTGAAGTGCAGTGGTTCTAGTTTTCCGGACGCCGATCAGAGTACACACGTTCTTGAATAAAACCGATTCAAAGTTTCTTCCTTGATCTGAATGCAGCTCCATGGGCGCGCCATACCGACTGATCCATTCTCGGACAAGGACTTCAGCAATAGTTATCGCCTCTTGGTTTGGTAGGGCGTATGCTTCAACCCACTTGCTAAAGTAGTCCATCACCACGACGCGACGATGTACTTATTATCCGCTATTCGTTTGTGGAAAAGGGCCAGCTACACCTATGGCAACTCTCTCAAAAGGACTTCCCACGTTATACTGTTTCATGGGAGCCTTGCCTCTTTGTGGGGGCCGTTACTGGCTGCGCAGACTACGCATTTCCTGCACCAGTCCTTTACGTCTTCCTTGCAGTTTACCCAGTAAAATCGCTCGCGCACCTTTTCCATAGTCTTCTTGATTCCCAGATGCCCTCCCGAAGTTCCATCGTGAAGTTCCCTCAGAACTTCCGACATCCTATTCTTGGGGATCAGTAACTGTGTCTTCTGTTCCGTGCCCTCCTGGTTCTCGACAGTTCGTTTCAGAAGACCATGATCCAGCACTATGGAATCCCACTGCGCCCAGTACGATTTTACGGATGGTGCACACGGTGCTATCTCTCCCCAAGTAGGCCTTGCCTCCCTACTTTTCCATTCCAGCACCAATTTCAAATCCTGATCGTTCTGGTCTCGTCGCAATTCTTTATCTTGCCATTTGTCGTCTATAATGGCCGTCCTCGCAGTCGTGGCTACTTTCTCCTCCAGACGACTACAATGCTTACAGTCTTCAGCACAAGGTCTTCTCGACAGGGCATCGGCATTTCTATGGCTAGTTCCGGCCCGATGCTGGATTTCAAAATCGTATTCCTGAAGTCGGTCGATCCATCGTGCGACTTGTCCTTCAGGATTCTTGAATCGGAGGAGCCATTTTAAAGCGGCATGGTCCGTCCTCAAGAGGAAGTGTCTGCCATATAAGTATTTGTAGAAATGTTCTATGGTCTTTACCACGGCTAGTTCCCTTCTAGTGACGCAATAATTTCGCTCCGGCTTTGACAGGACTTTACTGAAATAGCCGATCACCTTCTCTTGCCCTTCTTCTATCTGGGAGAGTACGCCACCGATACCAACGTTGCTAGCGTCGATGTCCACGATGAACTAGCCTTCTGGGAGAGGGTAACTCAGAATAGGAACACTTATCAAATACTGTTTTAGTTGTTCAAAACTAATTTGGCAATAAACAATTTAAGTAGCGACATCTTGCAATCGCTTTTTGACCTAACATCGCAGTAGGATTGACAAATTGAAGCTAGGCCTAAAACAGCTGTACAGAGCCTGCTCGAGGAATCTGCTGTGATCAGAACCGATTTGCACACAATTTTTCTAATTTGGCAATGTTGGTCCCATTCAAACGGACGACCTTCTTCGGTGAGTTTTGTCAACGGTTTAGCAATGTCCGCAAATCCAGGAACACAGCGACGATAGTAATGCACTTACTATCGTAAGGCCTAGGGAACTCCTTATTTGGTGTTTATTCTTGGGAGTTGGCCAGTCCTTCACGTCCTGAATCTTTACTGGGTCCACGGCAATTCCATTCCCATTAACAATATGGCCAAGATAATTCACTTCCTTCTGGAACAGGTGACTTCTTGAGACTAAGCTTTAGTCCAGCTCCGCGAAGCCGCTGGAACACTCCTTCCAGGTTCTTTAGGTGGTCGTCGAACGTTTTTCCCACTACAATTATGTCGTCCAGGTATACCATGCACGTTGTCCAGGACCGTTGTTCAGAACCGTCTCCATCAGTCTCTCGAATGTCGCTGGGGCATTACATAACTCAAACGGCATCACCGTGAATTGCCATAGACCCAGACCAAGGGAAAACGCCGTCTTTTCTCGATCTTCGGGCGCTAGTTCCACTTGCCAATAACCACTCTTTAGATCCAAGGTTGAGAAAATCTTTGAACCGGCCAGGGTGTCCAGGGTGTCATCAATCCGTGGCAGAGGATAGCTGTCCTTTTTGGTGACGTTGTTGAGCAATCGATAGTCTACGCAGAACCGTGTGGATCCATCCTTCTTCTTCACAAGCACTACCGGTGACGCCCATGGGCTGCTCGATGGCTCAATTACATTGTCTTTTTCCATCTCGCGAATGATGCGTTCTGCTTCTTCACGCTTCGCCAATGGTAACCTCCTTGGAGCTTGACGGATGGGTCTTTCTTCTCCGGTCTCTATCTTATGTTTGACGACGTCGGCTCTTCCCTTAGGTCCATTTTCTTCCTCGAACACCTCTTGATAGCGACAGATCAGGTTCTTCGCTTTTATCTTTTGCTCTGGAGTCAATTCCTGGACCGTCGACATGATCGTTTCCAACAACTTCTTAGGGGCCTTCGTCTCTTGCATGTTTACTTCCATCTGACGGGAAATGGAGAACACCATGGCGCAGCTTCCCAAGATGGTACCTTTCTTGATGCTGACGGGGAAACAGTTCACATTCATTAGGCGGACTGGTATTTCCTTCTTTGCTGTCAACAACATTTTTCCAACGAGAACTCCTTTTCCAATCTTCTGATCGTCAGTATTAGGTTCGACCATAATGACTTGCCCATCTTGGAAAGCGCCATTCAGGTTTGCGTCGACTATAACCTCGGTTCTGCTGGGCAATACGACATCTTCTGCGAAAACAACTCGAGCGGCCACGTCCTCTCGTTGATGCAAAACCAATTCCTCGTTGTTAACCGCCATCAAGCCACGCTTCAGATCCAATTGGAACCCATGGGCACACATGACGTCCATGCCCAAAATCGCCTCGTCCTCTATTTCTGCTACTAGTGCACGGTGTTGGATGGGGGTCGATCCAATTGTAATGATCACCTCTACTTCACCATGGACAGTCGCTGATGTTCCGGTTGCTGTCCTCAGTCTCCATTTAGTCGGCTCGGTGCGTCTTGATGACTTGATAACATCGGGCCTCAAGATAGTCTTCGTCGCACCCGTATCCAATAACATGGTGTGAGGGATGTCATCAAGGGTGGCATCCACGAAGACACTGCTGGTTAATCGCCGCAGGGCTATTATTTTTGTGGCTTTTGTCTTTGGGGGCCTTTGAATACGGGTCGACGTTTGCCCCTCTACACCGACCCGGCTTAGTTTCCCTGTGGCTTCCTTCGTGGAGGATCCTGCCTAGCTTTGGGACACCGCCTGCGAACATGTCCCTCTTCTTGGCAATTCCAACACACCAGCGGATTCCTCTGCCTCAGGACTTGTTCCACAATGCGGCGAATATTCTCCGTGGTGGTATAATCCTTGGGCTGTTCCTCTGCAGCAGATCGCACCTGGACGCTGGCGAGTTCTTCTTCTTGGGAGTCCATGGCAGCTCGTACCTTGACATGTCCTCTTGAGACTCGCTTCGCCGCCTCGTATTCCAAAACGTAGGCCAATGCGTTCTTGGATGTCTTAGAGTGGGCCATTCTCAATGCCTGCTGGTTGTCCGGGTCACGGATTCCATCTACGAAGGTCTGCATCGTCAAACATTGCAGGAATTCATCAGGCGCTGCAGGATATGCCAACCGGGCTAGGCGCGCTACATCAGCTTCGAATTCCTGAAGACTCTCCGGATTTCTGGCAACGGTTTCTCAGCTGCGCATGGTACACCTCGGTCAGATGCGCCTGGCCATAACGCATCTCCAGCCTGTTCACCAGCTTGTGGAAGTCTTCTTGTTCCTCTGCCGGCATCATTTGTAGCACATCGCTAGCGTCCCCCCTCAGGGCCTCAATTAACGAAGTGGCTTTTTCACTGGCCGTCCATCCGTTCGCCTTTGCTGCCGCTTCGAACTGTTTCAAATAGTTAGGCCAAGATGACTTCCCATCGAACGTCGGTGGTTTTATTTTCAATTTAGATATTTCCGCTGGTCCTACCACAGTTTGGACCTCATTGTTTTCTGGTATTTCTGCTGGTGACGGATCCCCGAACATTCGCAACCCTGCCATGATTTGCTCGAGATTCTTAATTTTGTTATCCTGCTAGAATAGTATTTCTTCAACATTTTCTTGCAAATTCCTTGTCTCTTCTGATATTTTTACAACTAGTTTATCTTCGAGCCCCTTTGATTGCTCTAGAAATTCATCCTTCAAATTTCCGGACTGTAAATGACGAATTACGTACAATACATAAACTAAGTAAGCCGGTGTTTACAAACGTCGTGCGTAAAGTAAAAAAAACGCACGACGCACTTGCTTTACGCATGCTTGTAACGAGCGTCTAAATAAAAACCTGGTCAAGTGGGTTGTGATCGAGACTTTTCCCATTGCATTTACATAGCAGAATTACTAAATGTAGCCTACTTGACCAGGTTTTTATTTAGATACGAGTTAGTTAGATCCACGTTAGATCTACGTAGCCGCATCACATTAGATTGACAGTCGTCGAAATTGCAAGTGTCATTGCTGATTACTTTGAAGGAAACTTTTGTGGTCGTAGATAAAGTATAGTACAAAACTCGAGTTGTAAAGCAATTACGCACTTGTGGAATTACTTGCATTCGCCGCTGCGCGGCTCATGCGCAACTTTTCCACCGTGCGTAATTTGCTATTTACAACTCTCGTTATGTAATGTACTATTACATGACAATGTTATTTTTTGATTTCACAAAAGCTGCAACAATATTACTGATGAAATTTAGAAAATTATGCACAATTTATTTCCTATTTGTATCTTAAAAGATGAGTGTAAAGATGTTGTCTTGAAATGAAAATTTTTTCCTAAAGCAAAAATATATTTTAATTTTGAAGGAATTTCTAAGTGGTGTAATTAATAAGACATCTAAGTATTACATTTTGGTTAAATTTAATATCAATTTAAATTTCAAAATGAAATTAGTATCGATCGAGTTCTGTTTGGTTTTTTTTCAAATATCAGAAAATTGTTTATCAAGAAAGTTATTACCTAATTGACTTAAAAAATAAGCTACTTTTCACAAAACGAAATGTAGAAGTTATTTCATTTTAAAAGTTATTTATTATTTGATAAATTTCAACGAACAAGAAAGTGTCTTAATTATGAATATTATTTAATTAAGAATTATTTTACTACTGGCGTATTTCGCAATTCATTTTTCGATATAAGAATGATTTTTATTCAAATCTTATACTTTTGAATTTTGCGCGTATATAACCAGCAAACTTTTCTTTATTTCAGAACAGGGCCGAGCACCGGTAGGGGAACAGTTCCACCACCCCTTATACTTCTCCGCAAGTGTTTCGCGCTTATTCCAGTTTAAATTAAAATCGGCACGCCTAGAACTAACGACGCGCAATGTAATGTGTCGACGAGTGGCGAATATTTTCGATTGTCGCCGATTACAGTTGTTGCTTGTGGAGGGGATGACTCACCACAACTCTCGTACCCAGCATTGTTTCAGAATATAAGAATATTACCACGTGTTATGGCCGTTTTACACTATAACATTTTCTAACTAAAATCTGTTACTAAGTGAGTGAGAAGTACCAATTCAACCAATCAGAATTCACTGTGGTAGCTTATCTCTCTCACTTTGTACCAAAAAATGTTATAATGTAAAACAGCCTTTAGTTTTGCGATGCAACGTTGCCACTATAGCTGCTTTCGTTCATACCTATGATTACTAATCATAAATACTGGATTCACTTCATGCACATTTATTCGTAACTTTCTTCCGTTTATTTTACGAAATATGAGTTTCATTCCTTCGTTTTTTATAAAAAGTGAGCAAATAAAAATTAGATTAGAGTAGGCGGTGCAAAGAAAATGTATGTCTGTGATTGACTGAATTAATTAATCTAATACATTCATGATTCAGCCTAACGCCGCGTTAGTAACAGACATACTTTTTCTTTGCACCGCCGACTCTAATCTGATTTTTAGTTGCTCACAGGTTAGAATCAATACATAAAAGTTACGAATAATGCTGCTTTCCTTTTACCGATAGGAGCTGCACCGTGCAACTCTATCAGAGTTGCACTATGTTGGTTTCCTTTTGATTGGAGCTTTTAACACCGATGCTCTACGTTTACCTCTTCCTTCCCCCTCAAGCACCTACTTTTTGGCTGGTGCAAGAAACCCTAATGTCAAATTTGCGCGGTAAAATTTAAAATTATAACTACATGTCAATCGGCAGAAAATACATTAAGATTCTAGTACTTAAGACATATTATAAGTTATGGCTGATGAACAAATTGAAAATCTTACCATTCATTTAAATAAATTATACAGGATTTACAATCAAATGTATACATTTTAGGTTAGGTACTGTCCATCTCAATATGTGGGCCCCTGTTTGCGACGTTTGCGTTCCTTTTACTTACTTGCGTGATTTGACACTGAACTGCTCCAAACATAGAGCACCAGAACATCTCACTCTCAAAAGGAAAACAGCATAAATGTGCACGAAGTGAATCCAGTATTTATGATTATGATTAGTAATCACTGATTATACAAGACGAGTGTAGATGATGTTATCCTTGTTCAACTATGGAACCTAATTGGACTAAACAACACTTATTTCAATTATAAGAAAGGCGTGTTTTCAGTTATGCGGGGTTTGCGGGGAGTACTGGTGGCTTTCGAGTAGTTGATCACGTGATCCATAGTCCTCTTAATTATGCTTACATATTTTTAAAAGCTGTTTTCACTGTTTTGTTAACAAAACTTCAATCTACAAAGTGACCAACGCGTTTTTCAAAATTCGATCTGGAAGTATTTTTACTATCGCTGTAAAGTTCAACTACAATTTTTAAATGTTAATTATTTTTTTCTTAATTACCAGGTGGTGATAGAGAAATTTCCTATGATCACTTTGTAGTGCTAATTGTCAGGTATTCAGGAAAATTATTCTGGATTAATTATATCCAGAAATAAAGTCTCTATGAATTCGCCCGTTCCAATGGTTTTCGTATATGGAGTTATTTTGTAAGATTGGTCTTAAACTTATTAGATAGATTTAGTAATAAAACAAAAAAATTCTGACTAGCAATTTCTAACAAACCTTAGGGGGCCGCCATTCACCCCCTACTCTAATTCCATTTTCCATTGATCACTGGTTATAATTCTCCATCGTTGCCTTTAATTTTAACGATTGATGTAGGTAATAATTGACACATTTTGGCCATTGTGTGTGCTAGGATTTTTAACTGCAGACTGTGAATTCTCACTGTCCTGAAATTGTATTTGCTTTGTTGATAGTACCTTATGACCGGAGCAAGGTATAAATCTATAAATTCGCCCCACTACTCAACGAGAAACAGCCCAGCGACGTGTGATGTTTACGAGCGCTATGCTGCCGCTAAGGCGGCATTAGTTTCATACATTTGCCCATAATGAACCTGCACTGCGAGTCGTCTGTTTGGAGGGGCAACATTCGTGACGTTTTATACGAACTTTCCGTGCCTTCCTTATGACCAATGTAAAAGAGTGTTATGTATTTTAAAACATTTACGACATCTATGAATGGATTTACAATTATAGTTATTTATTGTGTAAGTGTTTTAGATAGCATTTTATCCACGCAAGAATGTTTAAACGCGAGAACGAAGCTCGAGCGTTTAATTTTCTTAAATGGATAAAATGCATCTAAAACACGCATACAATAAAATGTTTTATCCACAATCACCACATTTATGGAATCAGAATGAGCGAGATTTAATTAAAAAATAGGAGTATTCGTATTCGTAAAATGAAACGTGACAGACTTTGACATACCTACTGGTTGGCTATGGTACGTTGTTTATAGTGGAACAAAGTTTCTTTATTCCACTAATGGATAATAGGTCACTTTAAATCAGTGATGTAAAATTACCGTAATTTATATTTTTGTTAAATTACAGGAGTAATTTACCGTTTTTTATTACCATTTTAAATTCTCCAGTATTTTATTGTTGTAATAATTTATCATGGTAATTTACCATTTTCCACGTTTCTACGTAATAATGTACGAAAATAAACTGTGTGTGTGTAAAAGTTAAACTTTTATTGAAAATTTATAAAACTTCAATTAAAAGCATCAAATTACGATTTCAAAAAAAGAAAAGTAAACTTAATATAAAATAATCTGTAACTTGCAAATAAGAAAATTTGGTTAAAGAAAGCATTGAGTACACAAATTAAAATTTAAAAATAAACGTAACATAAAATTAATGTATGGGTGAAACCTTTTCTTCACTTATTTTTCTTCAGATGGAAAACTAAAGTCCTTATTAACTCGCATTTGATTCCTGAAGAGTGCAAGGTTCATTTTTTGCAACAAAGTTTTGGGTCCACTTAGATCTCAATTAACAAATAGTACCTTTGCAGCTCAATCATTTGTCAATACATATATTTGTTCCTTTATTATAAATTGTATATTTTGTTTATTTAATCGTAGATTTTGTAAACAAAAAAAAATTTATAAAAGCGGCGTATGTGACTTGGTAATTAATGGTAATTTAAAATGGTAAATTACGGATAAATTACGGTAATTTATATCGTAATTTACAGCGTAAATTACGACTAACATAACTACGGATAAATTACGGTAATTTATATCGTAATTTACAGCGTAAATTACGACTAACATAACTGCTTTAAATGCTTCATAAGTGTGGATAAAAGTCCAATTATAATGTGATAGTGGATAAGGAAATACAGGACCGGCAATAGGTACTGATGGTTTTGTAGCGCTGTGGTGTGAGTACCAAAATAATCTGGGGGAAAATATAATGAGAAAATCATTCGGTGTGTTTTGCAGTTTTAATGTCCATGAATTAGTGGCCCGTGCAGAAACGTATTTTTTGCGTTACGGTGTTCATTCAAAGGGGATCCATAATCAACTTTCAACGCCAATTTCGACGAGAATCTGATATTCCTCGGCGTGGTGGGATTCCTTCGCGCAACACTATTTTGTAATGGTATCGACGGTTTAATCAAACTGGAAACGTGAACAACATTTACGGCGGTACTCAGAGAACAGTACGTATGCCAGAAAATATTGAAAGGGTACGTCAAACGGTAACTCGAAGTCCAACGCGTTCAGCAGCGCGTCAAGCAACAGCATTAAACATTTCTGACAGAAATGTTGTGTTGCGCGAAGAAATCCTACCACGCCAAGGAATATTAGATTCTCGTCGAAATTGGCGTTGAACGTCGATTATGGATCCCGTTTGAATGAACGCCGTAACGCAAAAAATACGTTGCTGCATGGGCTACGAATTCATGGCTACTAAAACTTCATAACATACCGAATGATTTTCGCTTTATATTTTCCCCCAGATTAGGCACTCACACCACAGCGCTCACAAAACCGTCAGTACCTATTGCCGGACCCTGTATATGACCTACTTTCAAACAATTCAAGCAACGTTTATGTTTTTTAATTTCTTCTCTTCTAGTTTCAATTAGCCTTTTAAGAAATATCTTACATGGGTAAACTCCATGATTCTCTTGGCAAAAGGGACAATTTGATTTATTTGTCGATGTTTGTGTTAAACTTACATTTTGATGAGGACCCTGTTTGATGAAGGCATTTGGAGTTTGAATATTCTCCAACGAAGTTTTTGAATGTTTTTCAACTCTTTCCAACAGCTAACATTTCCTTTCTAAAATCTGATGAGATTATCAGTTTTCAGAAGATCATCAAGTTCTACTGACTTTTTCTCCCATTCTCGCTTGGTATTGTGGCCAAGCTTGTCTGTTATAAGATAAATTAATAACTTATCTCATTCTGGAACGGGTTGTTCTAATAAATCTAGAGCTCGCAAATTACTTTGTAAACTGTCTAATAATTGTCTCAAGGATTCTTTGATACATTTTGGATATTTTACAATTCCTTTGATGTGATTATGTATTCTGAACTGTTTATCTTCATAACTTTTAACAAGTAAATTCCAAGCAACTTCGTAATTTGCTGCTGTCATTGCTGTCACCTTGTATAATTTTTTTAATTGTATATATTTTTGGATAGATGGAAGATTCCCATTTTCATGCATGGCTGACTGAAATTTATGTAATAGTGGCCATTTATCATAGGTACCATCAAAATGAGTAATTTCCAATATGGCATTTTAATATTGCATAATATGTTGTTGCTGTCATATTATACGCGAGCATTTATTCATGTCTTTATAAACTAACTGGCGGATAACTACCATGAAAACAATTCATAAAAATCAAGTTATTTGCCGGATAACTTTAACTGGATGATGGAGAGACCAGCTCTAAGGGCCATATGCACCAAACACTTTAATCGAGCTTAAATTTGAGTGACGTTTATATTATGATATTTGAAGTTTCATAACATTGTGTAAGCCACATTCTAAGTGACGCTTAAAGTTAAGCTGAGTTAATTCGTTCGGTGCATACAGCCATAAATCAGCTAAATTGGACTTGCTCCTGGTTTAGGAAGTTTGACTTTGGAGATGCCTTCAAAAACTGAAAATCCTCCACGATGGTGTACATCCTTCGGAATTGTTTTGAAACTGGTGTTTGTGTCAATCTGGTGATGACGATTGCATCTTTTAATCGTTCCCCTCATGTTTGTTTTTCTTAACAAAAATTTGTGTTTCAGTAATAACGTTTATGTTGAAATACCTTGGAATCATAATTTTTTCTATAATATGTAAAACCTAATTGATGTATGATAAATCACGAACTAAATTACAATCAATACATCAACATCATAAATACAAATAATTTTAGGTTTGTTCCAGCAATAGTTCGTAACTAGTTCGAAACCGTCAAAAACATGCAGTCATCAAAATTGTACATTTGACGACGCTGTTAAAATCGGTCATTATTTCGGTGGACAACTGTTTTTAACAGTTCCGAACTAGTCAGAAACTGCTGCTGGAAGAAACCTATTGTTACAACAACTTTCAAACTTCAAAACTAAACTAACATAGCAATATGTAATTGAATTTCTCTTCTTGCAGGTCTCGCAGGATTTTTTCCAATCCATCCGACTAGTTACATGACAGCTTGGAGAAATAGACAAGCTGCGGAGAAAGCTAACGAAAATAAAGACGACGTTAAAAATACAGAATAAATAAAACCTTAAAATAATTATAGGTAGATTTACTATGTATTACTATGAAAAATAAAACAAATATGTATACATGTGTAATTTATATTTGACAATTTTCAAGATACCTTACAATTTAACTTTAGAACTTCCCTGAGTGAATCAATTACTCAGTGCACAACAATAAATTTGGTAGTCTTAAACCTTGTAGTGTGTGGGTAACATTATATGTATATTGTAGTAGCTATTATAATATTTGCATTTTAATAGTTTAGGCATATTAAAAGTAAATTCAGATAAAAGGCATGCAAAATACCTAAAAATCTAAAAATAATAAACCTATACAATAGAAAATCGAAGACAACTGTCACATATAATTATAAAAAGTTATTACAAAAGTGAATATAAATATTAGATAAAATCACAAAACGCTACGTGAACTAGTGGCAAAACAAACCAATGGAGGAAAACCTTTGAGTATCTAAGGCACTTTATTTATCTTTGATTACTTTATCGATTTGTTTGACTTCTGCAACAAATAATACAATAAAACTAAATGTGGTTATTAGAGCAATTAGTTTTGATTAATAACTGCCAAAGTTAAGAATTGTTTGATTTGTTAATTAACTAACAGAAAAATTGGTAGGAAGATATTTTCTTTAATTTGAAATTATCACAAATGCAAAAAATTAAGAAAAAAATTGTAACCAAAAGAAAACAAAACTTTATTCAATATATTAAAATAAATATAAATTCCAAAGTCCTCTTCAAGAAGAAAATCACTCCATAAGCACCATTTATAAATTAATCCAAAAAAAGAAAATCTAATTTAATCTAGAAAAGGAAACATGTTAGTACATTTGGTATCATGCTAACCACGCCCTCTATAAAGTACTGAAATGTTAACATCATTAAATTTGCTATAATTTATAACAAGCATGTGCCAACGTGGACAGTTAAAATGGAACTGAACATTTGCTTATGAACTGGACTAGCGAAAATCGACCTTCATACTTTTACTATCTGCTTGAGATAATTACCACATCTGAATATAGCAATAAAATTTTCAAATAACAAAATGAATTGAATAATAAAAAAATACGTCTAGCTTAATTATCTATCTTTAAACGAATGTTCAGAAAAATTTGTTATCTAAAAATTTATTTTCTTTTAAATTTGTTCAATATTAAATATGTCCAGTGATTACGATTATGGCTACATAGGGTTTGTCAGTTTTCAAATACCGGTTTTTTGACTAAATATGTATGTGAAATTCGAAAACTGTTTTTAAACTTTAAAAGCGCGTCTATTAAAAAAAATAGTATATTAAAACACAAGTTACAGAAGGCAGTCATTCATCCGTCCGTTCCATCACTCGCCGCAAGCGACTCGTGATGGAATTTCGGACTCGTGCTTGAAAAGCCTTCTGTAACGATTATTTTATACTATTTTTTCTATTTTGCCCTTTTTTTAAAGAAAAAAGCGATGTTTTAAAATTTAGGGAATTTTGCAGTGGTTGGTGACATTTATTTAACAGCATTTAAGTAGCCAGTGGGAAATTCAATTTTAAATGCAAAGTAAAAAATACAAATACTCAACATTATGGATTTCAGCAAACTAACCTGCCCTGATGTTCCACTGGATCATAGTCTGATTGCGCCTCGCTGCCTCGCATAATAAAACCACTGTTGAAGGTAATAATGCACTCCACAAAATTATTGTATCAAATCAGAACATACCAGGCATTAGTATAAATTCTAAAGACACATCCAATGTGTTAACGTTTATAATAATTGCACATTTCATGGTGGTGATGTTTAAATTAAATAAAAGTTCTTGATATCGTTTGACATTTGATGTGTATTTCTTACTTGGTACTACCAACTACCAACATTAAATAAATTAATTCACCAATGCCATTAACGCACTCAAATTTTCTATTAAAGCACTCGTTTCGGTGCGTTAATAGCTCTATTACCAACGCAAAATAGAAAAAAACATATTACCGATCCGCGCTCTAGTTTGCGAAAAATGTACTTTTAGAAGTTGTTTTTTTTTAATCATTTCCTAAAGAAAAAATAAATCAAATTTAATAATTTATATTTTGTAAGAATTTTTGAATTGTTCTTAATTAATTAATGTCCTTAATTAATATTAATGTCCTTAATTAATTTGATAATTTGTGATTTATTTGGAATACAGGTACATATTTTGTTATTTTCATATTTTTGCATGATCAAAAATATACGCACCATAGGAATTTAATTTTTTTTTTTTTTATTAAATCTGGACGGCATGTCTTAGCTTAAGTGAAATTACACTCCTTGATGCTGTTTTACAGTAAAGCTAAGATGTGCTGTTCAAATTCCATGGCAAGAGTTGATAAAAAATTTTAAAGATCACTCGGTATGATAAAGCATTAAACGGGGTAATACGTAGGCTTTATGTTAGGCATTAGCTAAGACTACTTTTAGAATGTTTTCAAAAACATGCGCTATCAAAATTAAATTAAAATTAAAAAAATGAAATACTCAGACATTTTTTAATACCATCGTTTTGATCAAACAAGCTAACTTCTAGTTGGCAAGCTTTTTAAAATGTAATAAAAAATAACATGTGTTTTTTTTTAAATGCCATAAAGGTTGGCCATGAAAATTAAAACTCGTGTCGTAGCTTGGCATCTAACACATGCCAAATCTGAAAATTTAGAGTAAATGAATGGAGCTAAGACATGAATTTTCTTTTCCACAGCCATCCCTTATGGCATTTTAAAAAAAACACATAGTAGAAACATCAAACATAATTTGTAATGAGCAATATTTATTTATAAATTAACAAGTACTACACCAAAAGCTGAAAAAATTCGCCGTTTATGACCAACAATGTCCAAACCTGTCGTAGAAGCTTCTACAAAGATTGCTTAACATTCTAGTAGTAATAACTGCACGGTTCTACCTCTCAACTGTTTGAATCGCGGCAAGGAGACTGAGAAATTTTTTATTTTAAATTAGACCACAACAAAGTTCGGTGCCTAAATCCGGCGAACGTGTAGACCATCGCGGAACGACAAGACTACATTCAGTATGCTGTTTTTTTTAACAAAGAGTACGTTTACACGAACACCTAAAGTAGGTTTTATTACAACTGTCGTAAATAGTCGTGTAAATGAGTCATAACACCCGTTTTAGTAAAAGGGCTTAGCAAAATGGGTGTTGTGCCTCATGTAGACGACCATTTACATCGGTTTTAGTAACGTTGGTTGTAATAAAACCTACTTTATCCACTACCACATTATAATTGTACTTTTATCCACACTTATGAAGCATTTAAAATGACCTATTATTCACTAGTGGAATGAAGTTACTTTATTCCACTAGTGGATAATAATAAACAACGTACCATAGCAACCAGTAGGTATGACAAAGCCTGTCACGTTTCATTTTACGAATACGAATATTTTTTAATTAAATTTCGCTCATTCTAATTCCATAAATGTGGTGATTGTGGATAAAACGTAGTACTGCATGCGTGTTTTAGATGCATTTTAACCACTTAAGAAAATTAAACGGTCGAACCTCGTTCTCGCGTTTAAACATTCTTGCGTGGATAAAATGCTATCTAAAACACTTACACAATAAACAACTATTAGACGTTCGTGTAAAAGTACTTAATAATTTCAATAGAGAAGCAGGAGTTCACAATTTAAAAAATTGCATTAAAATTCCTATGGTGTATAATCAAAGTGAATACCTAGTATACACATTTTGAATTAACCCCCAGTTTCATAATGGAATTTAAAGGAGACTTTAAAATTAACGGCACATTCAGATGTCAAAACAAATGAGTTTTCATATTTGTTTTGACATCTGAAGGTGACTACAAATTTAAAGTCTCCTTTAAATTCGATTATGAAACTGGGCTTAAGTATAATAATTTTATAACTTTTTAACCAGTAGTATATTTTTTGTAAATATTCGAAAATCTTTTTTTAGAATTGCTGGGCTTCAAAAGTCTGTTTTTGCATAAACCCTAATGACTTCCTACCTATACTTGCAAAAATATCAAAATTTTTAATTTTTTAAATTAAAAATTGATACAATCCACAAGTCTTTCATGAAGGAAGTTGTAAAAGTAAAAAAATTGTAAAAACTTTTGTTACACTATCAGGTCAAAAAGCGATGGCACGTTTAAGAATGTTTTAAACGGAATGTTCTATTTTTGCGGATCGTCCCATTATTATAAGAACCGATCAAATAAAAAAATTAATTATAGTTGGCATTGCAACTAAACATGCATGTGTACATTTAGTTCATCGAGCGTTCCTTCAGTGACTTTGACGTTCCTACAAAGCAAGAAAACCGTTTTATTTTAATAAGATTAAAGCAGATGCGTAAAATGACCACTGCCTGCTGCATCAAGACACGTTTGAACTCTACTAATGTTAAAGAACATTTGCGATGTGTTATTTCTCTTACAATTGATTGACAATTAGTATCCAAGACATTACATTTAAATTCCAACGCCTACCCTAATTTTTATATTGATCGCTTGTTACATATTACATACACTGTGGAACAAAAGTATGGAAACCTCTAAATATCTCAACAAAATTGTTATAAGTCAGAACTTTCACACTAACTTAAAATTGACGTTTACATAATTCTTAGCAAACGCCAACTTTGCTTCTTAAAAAAACGTGCGCGTTTTAATATTACGAATTTATGTACAAATGTTGAAATATTTCGAAAACAGGTAACATTAGGTATAGGATATGTTACACATGTTACATATTATTATGTTAATAATGATTTAAGGAACTTAAACAAATAAAAAAAATACTAGGTGTCTCATTTAAAATTACAAAGTTGGCAGCACTGGCGAAAAATATGAAATATTGACAACACCGCCGACATCATCTTGACATCCGTGCTATCACCTAAATTAACTGTTCCAAATTTCGCTTCGATAGCCCTAGCCATTGTTGAGATATTTAGAGATTTCCATACTTTTGTTCCACAATGTATACAGTGTGTCCCAGATTGAGTAGGCTACCATGGCACCATGGGTAACTTTCTTATTAGTGAAGATAGAGATTTGGTTAAAAGGGCAATATTTTGCAGTTTTATGTGCTGATTCAGAAAATAGCGGAATGTTGAGAAAATTTGAAAGTTCAGAATAGTTTCGATATTATCGCATAAGCTGAAAATCGCTATTTTCTTTAATGTCCAATAACTTCGCAATTATAAAAATATGAAAAAATGTTTCATCTAAAAGTTACTATGTTTGATAAAATACAGCTGAAAATTAAGTCAAAATAAAATTGAAGATGGCGGCTGTCAAGATATTGATAGCAACTTTCTTATTTTAAATGGACGCCATATTGGATTTTTGTACGATTAAATAGCTTTTTTTTTCTCGTTTTAACCGTGTATCACAACCCATATCTAAATAAAAAATTATTTAAAAAAAATCATATTTTTATTTTAAATCAAGTAAGAGTGGGGGAAAATATTGGCAAGAGCTTTCTTGTATTAAATGGTTGCCATATTGGATTTTACATTGTTATCTAATAATTATCTTTATCTTTTTAACCATCTTCCACAACCTATAGCAAAGGTTTTAGCTTCAAGAAAATTGTTTTTTAGTTTTAAATCAAGTAGCCACGAATTATCAGAAAACAATAAAACAACAGACTGCAAAATTAAATTTTCGAGTGGTGTATTATTCAGTGTTGTAATAATTATTGTTTTATAAATAATTATTAAAAATGGCAAAATTTTCAATAATTGAGTAGTACGATATGTTTTGCACCTTGCACCTCCATTAAATGTTACAAGAACTCTCGTGTTGCTGCAGAAACATATTATAAAGCTAAATCCACACTGAAGGAACAATCGGGAACTTTTAGTTGCTGTTCCATGTTCCTCGAAAAAGTTACCGGTAGTTTCCGAAAGTTTCTTTAAGTTCCTTCATGTTTCTGTTTCCAGTAACAAAAGTTACTGTTTGTTGCGTGTTTCCACTTGGAGCGGTAAATATCAAAGAAAAATGGGAAAAAAGCAGGAACAAAAAAGAGAGTTCCTTCAATGTGTACATCTTGTCACCAGTTTCGGTAACGGCTTGAAGCGTGCTTGAACTTTTCAACAATTATTTGTTTAAAATGTCTAGCAAAGTAAAATGGGATGGTGACCTCATTATTAAATTAATTGAAGAGATACATCAATGAAGAGTAAGAATCTCCGGTTTACGGAACGTAGGCCCCCAGCATTTCGCCCCTGGCACTTCGCCCCCAGCATTTAGCCTCCGAACAGTTAGCCCCCAGGGCATTTCGCCCCCACAAAGTTGGCCCCCGGCATTTGGCCCCTGGCAATTGGCCCCCGTCAGTTGGGCCCCGGCAGTTACCTCGAATAATTTTATAACTTTTTAATGTCCATGCACTCTTGTCTAAAAATTTTATGCATATTACGTATAGGAATGGCGTTATTTAATTAATGCACCACTATTTCAGTGGTTCAGAGTTGTTTACGTATACGTTAATTAAACATTTTCAAAGAAGTTTATTTAGAAATTTGAAATTTTGTCAGTAGTGATTAACAGTGGAGGACTCTTTAAACAAATTAAAACTGACTTGGTGATACTTCCGGTTATACTCAGAATCGATACCTACTCGCTTAGGTTAAATGAAATGCTATCATTTTCATTACATATTTCAAATCAACACGAAAACAATGTTTTTGCGAATTTTATATCCTAATTTTTGACATACTGTGTTGCGAATCTCATTGTAATTTTTGGAACTTGAACTCTGCAGCGTTTTCATTTAGGCTGAAGGGTTTTTTAAGGTATACTTAATATCTTGGACTAAAAGGACTAAAGCACAAAATTACAAGGAGATTCGCAGCAATAATAGCGTCAACACAAATCTTTCAAAAATTATAGTATAAAACTTGAAAAATCGCAAAAACGGTACAATTTAGGGATAGAGAATTTCTCTTTGGATGATATGCATAAAACGAAGTAGATGCTAATACATCAGTATATATTCTTCTTTCCGTATACACTTTCCGGGTATGTACTTTCATAAAAGCAGCCATAATATTTTATTATAATTCTTATCGCGTGTCGGAGAAGTTTACTAAATAGCGGCTTCACTTGAACTGAAGTGATACTACGCGGCAGCCGAAACTTGATACTTTTGAAGTACCTAGATACTACAGTAGGTGCTTGCAGTAGGTAATTGTTCACATGGGTGATTTAATTAAATCTGGTTATAATACGCGACCAATTGTCGGGGGACAACTGCCGGGGGCCAAATGCTGGGGGCCAAATGCCGGGGGCTAAATGCCAGGGGCCAAATGCCGGGGGCCACCTGCCGGGGGGCCACCTGTGTGGGGGCGAAATGCCTTGGGGGCTAACTGTTCGGGGGATAAATGCTGGGGACGAAATACTGGGGGCCTACATTCCGGATCCCAGAATCTCCTGTGGTCAAAAACCTCAATGTGAGAAGCAAACGTTCTTGGGACGTTATTGCTTTTCTGCAGTTTCTATCAGCTTTTCGTATGATAGGATCGATACTATTTAGTAAATATTCTATGTCGGAACTGGATAAACGTATAAAATTTTTAAGATGACCATCTGACAATCATCCCTTCGTAAAACATTTCTAAGTGATATACCGCCACAATCAACTCGCTCTTGAAGGCTTGGGCGCACCCAAACTCTTCGTTTTCGTTGTTTCTTTTTTTTACAAGTAATAACAATATAAGGTGCAGAAGCGAGAAGCACGACTTCTTCAGTCATGACTAGGTAGTCTAAAATAAAATCAGTTTTTTTATGCGCGTTAGTCGACCAAACGGAGACGGCATATCTTTTCCGCGAGCTTCGATGCAGTAACGCATTGTTCGGCTCCGTGCACTCGCAGCGTCGTCGGGCTCGCCCACTCTTATCTATGGCATTGTATACTGCTTACGACCCCACTCTTGCCAAGCGTACGCTCGTGATAAATCAAACTGATTAAAAACAAGACTCTCTAGTCATGACTGTCAACAATACTAATTGTTGTTGTACTAATTGTTACATTAAAGAAAATAGCGATTTTCAGTTTTTCTGCGATAATATCGAAACTATTCTGAACTTTCAAATGTTCTCAACATTCCGCTATTTTCTGAATCAGCACATAAAACTGCAAAATATTGCCCATTTAACCAAATCTCTATCTTCACTAATAAGAAAGTTACCCATGGTAGCCTACTCAATCTGGGACACACTGTATATACAGTGTGTTTCACTTTACATGAAGACACCTGAATAACTAGTTAATTAATAACGCAATTAGTACACAATTTTTACCAGAGATAGAGACCATTAGGATTAATCTTTTTGTAGAAATGAATTATTTTTGGAGTCTAAATCTGGCCAACTATGATTTAAATAAAAACTAGTGTTTCAAGTAAAGTCATAGTAGCGATGAAGATAGAGCCAAAAAGTATTTAAAAAAGTTGTTGCTAACCACTAAAATACTCCAAATACGAAGTTTCGCTGAAAAATTTTAATTTTTAATTTTTATACATTTTTGTGTACTCATTGAAAAAATTGAAAAATACATTAAACATGAAATCATAATTAATCATAATCATATTTAATAGTGTAACAAAACTATGATTTCATGTTTAATGTATTTTTTAATTTTTTCAATGAGTTTACACAAAAATGTATAAAAATTAAAAATTAAAATTTTTCAGCGAAACTTCGTATTTGGAGTATTCTAGTAGTTAGCAACAACTTTTTTAAATACTTTTTTGCTCTATCTTCATCGCTACTATAACTTTACTTGAAACACTAGTTTTTATTTAAATCATAGTTGTCCAGATTTAGACTGCAAAAAGTATTCATTCCTACAAAAAGATTAATCTTAAGGGTCTCTATCTCTGGTAAAAATTTTATACTAATTGCGTTATTAATCAACAAGTTATTCAGGTGTCTTCATGTAAAATGAAACACACTGTAGATGTGTCTCATAAAGTACAGAGGAGATTAGAGGAGATTGAAGTAAACTTTTGATAAAAACTCAATAACTAGAAAGTTACAGCAAGTTAAAGTTAAATTAATTAACAAGCAATCGTTACTAACTAAATAAATTACGTTTTAAGTTCAAAGTTCGGGTATCTAAGAGTTAGCTGAATAATGTTTAGTTAAAAAAATTAACAAAAAAATAAATAAATTTAGAGTTTATTTAATGATAAAATTGTATTTTGTCCAAGTAAGTTTATTTATTTATTATCTATGTAATTTAACTTGAAGACTTCCGCAACTATCGTCCAAATTTGAATTGGCTTCCGGTTGGAATCGCATCACGTTGACTTCTTCTACTGCCGACGTTTTGTTCTCCTTTGCAGAAGAACTTCCTCAGGGCTGCTGCTGCTGCTGCTTCTCGTACTACCAGCAGCAGCAGCCCTGAGGAAGTTCTTCTACAATGGAAAACGAAACGTCGGCAGTAGAAGAAGTCAATGTGACGCGGTTCCAACCGGAAGCCAATTCAAACATATTTCTATGTACTGCTTTTGCCACTAATCTTTTGTTGGGCACATATGTACTTTAAAATTAAAGTAACAGCAAACTATCAACATTTGTACTTTCTTTTTTCCGGATACTTTCTAATTCTTCTTTATTAGTTTCAGTGGTAGTTAATAAGTGGTCGTTTTATTTATAAGAAATTTAAACGAATTAAGAAAGAAGCTTTACTTTGATCTCCCCTTTGAGTTACCCTTTCAATCTCCTCCGTACTTTATGAGACACCTATACATAAAAAATTATTGATTATGATTTCATAAAGTTTATTAAAAAATTAAATAAATGATTTCATAGAGTTTACTTTTTAAAAAATGAAGATCAATTTTAATAATTGTAGAAGAATACGTTTTACAAACGAATTCTCCTTAAGATCACTTGACTATAGTATACCTGAATCCAGCAGCAATATTCGCAGTGTTAATGACCCTATTTTATAGCTCCTTGCATTAAGTATGTTTCTGCTGTTTGCAATGAGGTCGAATTTAGCACACTGATAACAGTGTGCTAAATTCGACACAATGTTTTTTGTTCTCTTTTTACTGTCCAGTAAAGCACATGTTTTAAGTTTTCATTAAAAGTTAAAATTTTAGAACAGGATGATGAATATTAAAAATTAAATTAACATTGTGGTATCATAAAATTTTGGCTTTTTTTGTAAAACTAATTATTGGTATACTTGTTTCTTATTTGATAAGAAAAGCGATTTACGATTTTAATGAAATTTTATTAGTAATAAATGTCACATTCCAACAAATATTTTGAAAGAAATTCATTTTTAATGGATGTGTTTATTGATTGAACCACAGATGTGATAACAGAGATTGACCTTGAGCTGCTGAAAGATTATGGGCATTTTAGTTAGATAAATACTAATCTATTTATCATCACCTAACTAATTAAATCATGCAGTCATGACAAAAATATTTTAATCTCATGGACATATAAAAAATTTGAAATATGATGAATCATTTGAATTTCAAAAATAAAAAGCAAATTACACAATTTAAGTATTAATTCATTTTGTAAAGGATAATAGGTTAATGCTACAATCAAAAAGAACAACTTCTTTCATGCATATATTTTAATAAACACATAATTGAAATGTTAAAAAATCTTAAAACCTTTCATACCTTCACGTATTTTGAGGAAATATGGTTTCACTATTCTGGTGTAGAGGATTATTGATCCATTGTATTCGATGGGAATCATAAGCCATATCATAAAGATGCACTGATAACACAAACAAAAATGATTAATTAATAAAAATTTAATTTTACATCCCACTAACCTTCGACAACCAATATAGGGGGAACCATCCTACTATAAAATCAGCAAAGAACTCTACGATAGAGAATACAGCAAAAACGACCCAGTATGTCAGCCACTTCGTGTCATCTTCCTTGCTATGAGATTCGATGGCAATAATTGAGGCATATGCCGGATATATAAAGCCAATGAAGTTGCAAACAAGTTGTGCAGCAAGCCCAAACATCAGCCACAAGGCAAGTCCGGCGATTCCAACTAAAAACGCGAAGTCATGAAGTCTATTCTTTTTTCCCGGTAATTAATTACGTACCTACAAAGAGATACAAACGGTTGACACCTGTTTTGGCCTCAGCCACATCCAGAGCGTGGGTCCACGGTTTTGTCGGATCATACAACAGTTGATTTAGTTTCTCTCGGACTTCGTTGACTCTCCCTGCCATTTTCGTTGCGTTCTGCTCTGTAACTTTCACGATAAAAACACAGCGAATTTCAAGGATGATTCAATAATGTAGGTTAGAACTAGAAGTCACAGATTTATCAACAGTGTTGCCAACAACCGCGGAACGAACAAATCCAGATGGTCATTAAAAAAAGCTAAAAATAGTTAAACAGTAAATAAAATGTAAAACGATGCTCCGCAGGCGAAAATTTTTCGAGATTTATCTATTTTTAACAAAATATTTACCAATTTTTTTCTAATTTTCAATATTTTTTAAATTTTAATTCGTATTATTGAAAATTGTTGAATTTTATCTTTTTGTCCTCAGACCGTACTTCTTCATCTTCTGTTCAATTAAGGTATAGTTCCGTTCAAATTGATTAGCATCACAGTAGGCTGAGTGAATCGGTCTTTATCCCATGTCAAAAAAGTTACTAGAATATATTGTGAAACTACCATTAAATTATTTTGAGGTTATGTCACGTAAAAATAAAAGAACTTTTACAAATTAGTTAAAGGCGATGGAATATCTTGTTTCTGTACGAAAATGCATTGACAAGGAGAAGAATATTAAATATTACGAGATTCCTACTGTTTCTACGATTAAAACTAAACAATTCAAAATTTTTTGTGTTGACAGCAGAAGCACGCAGAAGTTAGGGATGTTTATTTATTATCAAGGATGCATTGCTGCAAACATAAATTTGTGATATTTGTGCTTCCTCGAAACTCGAAGGTGATCGTCCGTGCCCCTTGGTGCTCCTGGTTTGTTCATTTGTGGTTTGTGACGGTTATTGGATTTTGTTTATTTTTATCGATTTATAATGGTTAATCGTGTTAAAGGGTTGGAAGGGCGTTATTATAGTTTATTATGGGAGAAATTTACTACTCGACAAACAGTACAGTTTACATGCTCAGATTTGCGCAGTAAAAGCTCTAAAAAATTGACATTTACGTTTATTTTCATGAAAATCAACCAAAATTTTCATTTTAAAATTCCTGCGCATAATAAGTCAGAAAATGGCTTCCCTATTGCCGTACTTTATACTATCTAGGGACTTTATGTGGTGGATTCCTATTATTGAGTTACCAATCTTCTATCTTCCTTTATCTATGAGTATAGGGCATTTCCAATGCATTTTTACGAAACGGAATTGCATGTAGCGCCTTTAATATGAAAGATAACACGGAAAGAAAATAACGTACGGTTACCGCCGAAAAAAAACTGGTACCCAGTTTAAAATGCATAAAATGTAATCCATAAATTTAAACATTTTGAAGCCTTTACTTGACAGGAACGGCTAGAGACAGGGTGACTCGGTCGCCGAAGTTGGGGCGGGAATTTTAAATAAATTTTCTATAGCAGATTTTAAAATAGAAAATAAGAAAAACCAATTACAAGTTAATTATTTTAAATATTTTATTTATATATTTATCCTTGATGTTAAAATATTTCCGTACTTTATTTATTACAGAAAAAAAAATGTAGTAGAAAAAGCTACAAATTGTCCCTAAAATAGGACTAGATACAAATTATATACAGGGTGTGGCATTTAACTGGGTTTCTTCAATAACATCCTTCCTGTTGAATATACGAAAAAATGTTTTATACACAATGCTATTATTGCTTACAGTTCGCCAAGGAATATTGTTACTTATCATTTATTTTCTGACCTAATCGAAAATATGCCTGAATAATAGAAATATTTTCTTGCAAAGTATACATTGTGTGATGTAAGTATTAACAAATTTATTTAAATATGTGCGTTGTCCATAATTAGGTATAAATTTAAGTATATACTTCCTAATTTATTTATAATAAATTCAGCGACCGGTTTCGATCAATCACCACTATCGTCAATAAATTTGAAGAACCATATTCGCGGTTCTTCAAATTTAATTTTTATTTTCAATATTGACGATGATGATGATGTAACAATCGAAACCGGTCGCTAAATTTATACAATAAATTGTATTTAAAACTTATATGAGTTTTCTATTTTTTAATTTGACAATTAATTAATGACAGTTCTGGATAATGCAAAAGCCAATATCAATACAGTGGGTAGGTAACACATGAAAATTTATATATAAAAATAAATTTCTATGTATGATATTGGTTTTTGGATTATCCATAACTGTCATTAGTTGTCAAATTAAAAAATAGAAAACTCACATAAGTTTTAAGTTGTAGTTATATATTAATTTATATACCGGCAACATTATTCTAAGGAAAATCCTGTTTCTGAAAATTTCACACACTTCAAATTTTAAAGACTTGCCAAAATGTACATAAATCGTAAAAAATGACAAATTTTATAAAAGAATAAAAAAATTGTTAAAATTTAACGGTATCCTTAAAACAATAGTTTAGGATTTTGTATTTTTAATCATGCATTGCCTACTTTTTTAAAACAAAATTACGGAAAAATTATGTTATTCTTTCATTTGTTATAAATTTTGGTAAGAAAATTGTGCAAAGTAAAATATCGAGAGTGTTGTATATATAGCAATATTTTGTCCCATACATGAAACATATTTTCACCATAAATTTGCATTTTCTACAGTGTTTGCCAAAAAGTCGGCATCAAATGGGAAAAAAATTTATTTCTGATTTTTCGAAAAAACTTTTTACGGCAATAATTTGTGCTTGTCTGAAAACCTATTTAGCCCCTATTAGATATACTGAGTGATTTTTACTTAGAAAATAGCGTTTTTCGAAATTGCCAAAATCCTAAAATTGTTATTTCTTGGAAATTAATCAAGATCCTAACGAGATTTTTTTACTGTGTATTAGTTTTAGCTTACTGAACAATCTCAAGGCCAGAAAATAACGTTTTTTTCCTTTAACTTATTTGAAGTTGAAAATTAAGTTTTGATATGTGAAATTTTGCGAAAAGTTCAAAAATTGAAATATTCAATTTTCAAGTTGAAGAAAAAAACGTTATTTTCTGGCCTTGAGATTGTTCAACAAGCTAAAACTAATACACAGTAAAAAAAGTCTCGAAATCTTGATTAATTTCCAAGAAATAACAATTTTAGGATTTTGGCAATTTCGAAAAACGCTATTTTCTAGCTAAGTAAAAATCACTCGGTATATCTAATAGGAGTTAAATAGGTTTTCAGACGAGCACAAATTATTGCCGTAAAGTTTTTTTGAAAAATCAAAAATAAAAATTTTTCCCATTTGATGCGATGTTTACACTGTGGGGAGCACTGTATAAACATCGTAAATTATAATTCCGATTATAAATAGGTAGGTACATACATGGTATTTAGATTACATAAGTACCTTATGATTTTAAAAATTTTAGATAAAAGGAGCCCGTGAAAGCAAAATGTATGGCGTAAATTAGCAAATACAACAATTTATGCAAAATGATATTTATAAAACTTCAAAAGGCGTTCATAAATGAACCATATTTTCGCAGTGGTGTTAACCAAAACCAAAAATTATTTCAACAAATTCATTATGTAGGTACTTCTCGGATGTGTCTGTATAAATTACATCCTTTAGAAAATGTTTTATTACATGTACATAGAACACGTCTTTGAATCCATTCTGTTTAACAGAAATACGGACATGTATTTTCAATTTTAGTACAATTGATATCTCTGAACGATTTTTAAACTTCGGAAATATTCGATTATTCTCGGCACCGAGTCACCTTGTCTCTAGCCGTTCCTCAGGGTGACTCGGTGCCGAGAAAAACCGAATATTTCCGAAGTTTAAAAATCGTTCAGATACTAAAATTTAAAATGTAGGAGTACGTCCGTGTTTCTGTGAAACAGAATGGATTCAAAGACGTGTCCTACATGTAATAAAACATTTTCTAAAGGATGTAACTTATACAGACACATGCGAGAAGTACATAATGATTTGTTGTGTGGCGACTATGACTTTATTATATATTATAAAGAGTCCAGTAGGTGGAGAAAACAAGTTTAGTTTTGGTTGACACTTTAAAATAAAAATGTAGTTTAATGTTTAATAAAAGTTCATATACAAATATAACTACAAATGGTGACCCCGACGTGATTTGAACACGCAACCTTACCAAGGTACGGTCGGATATCACCAAATATTACACCGTAGTGGCAGCGTTAGACTGCAGCGTACTGCAGCAGGTGTCTGATGTTGTATCTAGCCCCCCGTCCACAGAAAAATATGAAGTAATTAAGACGAAGCTGATAGCTGCATATTCCGATTCCCAAGAACGACAAATAAAAAAGCTGTTGACAGAATTGGAGTTGGGAGATCAGAAACCATCTCAGTTGTTGCGGGAGATGAAGGCACTGGCAGGTAACCGCATTAGTAGTGAGGTGCTTAAAACATTGTGGTTGCAACGGCTACCACCTCATGTGCAATTAGTCTTATCTGCTAGCGAAGGTGTCACTCTAGAAAAAATGGCAGATATAGCAGATAAGCTGGTTGAAATACGCACCGTTGGTTCGACGTCTATTGCAGCAGTTAGCCAGACTGCACCACCAGCAAATGACACAGCAGCAACTTTAGCTGCTCTGCAACAACAAGTAGCCGCTCTAACTGCAATGGTAGAGAAACTGGCGAATGACCGAGGACGTAATTGGCAGCGTTCACGCTCGAGAAGCAAGAGTCAAGCACGCGAGAGAAGCAACCTTTGTTTCTATCATCAAAGATACAAAGAAAAAGCAAAGAAGTGCTTGTCACCATGCACTTTCTCCAGCAAATCGGAAAACTGAGAGCACCGCCGGCGCAGGAGGCAGCGTGCGACGGTCCATTTACTGCTCAACATCGCCTCTTTATCACAGACCCACGATCTGGTATTCGGTATCTCATTGATACAGGAGCTGAGATATCAGTTCTGCCCAAAAGTTACGTACACAACTCCTCCATTCACCCAGGAAAACAACATTATTCGCAGCTAATGGTACTGCCATACAAACTTATGGCGAAAAACTTCTTTGCCTTGATCTCAGATTGAGAAAACAATTCAAGTGGTTCTTCTTAGTAGCCGATGTTTCTCGACCAATCATAGGAGCCGATTTCATTAGCAGGTATCATTTATTAGTCGACCTTGCTAATAGAAAGCTTATCGACAGGCAGACCAACCTTACCACAATAGCATCAATGGAAGCATGCGACACGTTAGGTATCACCACCATTCTTCGGACGACAAGATACCACGACCTTCTGGCCAAGTACGCTGACATAACACGTCCAGCACTTCTAGCCAAATCATCTGGGACCACTGTACACTACATACAGACAACAGGACCTCCAGTATCGCAGAATTGTCGACGACTCCCTCCTGAGAAATTAAAAATCGCCAAGGCTGAATTCCAGTATATGCTAGAACAGGAATTTGCAGACCGTCGAAGAGTCCATGGGCAAGTCCTTTGCATCTCGTACCCAAAAGACTCCTGGTGAGTGGCGTCCGTGCGGCGATTATCGTAAGCTAAACAGTGTAACAATACCCGATCGATACCCAATTCCGCACATCCAAGACTTTTCATTAAGGTTGCAGGGGAAAAGTGTATTCGGGACAATAGACCTTGTGCGTGCATACCATCAAATCCCCATAGCCGAGGAAGACATTCCCAAGACCGCGATCATTACTCCTTTCGGACTTTTTGAGTTTAATGTGATGACGTTCGGCCTTCGAAATGCCGCCCAAACTTTTCAAAGACACTTGAATTCCGTGCTTTCAGGTCTGGACTTTTGTTTTTGTTATATAGACGATATTCTTATCGCATCTACTTCCCCAGAGGAACATTTAGAACACCTTGAACTGGTTTTCGAACGGTTGCGCGAGTTTGGAATCGTTGTGAATCCGGCAAAGTGTGTTTTCGGCGCCACTCAAGTAGACTATCTTGGACACCAAATTTCAGCAGAAGGTATAAAGCCGTTACCCAACAAAGTAGCTGTAATCACTGATTTTCCTAAGCCTACGACAATAAAACAGTTGCGACGTTTTCTCGGAATGTTAAATTTTTATCGTAGGTTTGTTAAAAACTCAGCTGAGTTCCAAACACCGTTGAATGATTTTTAAAAAATAGCAAAAAGAATGACAAAATAGTTTGGACTCCTGAGACAGACGCAGCATTTGCCCGGTGTAAAGAAAAATTAGCTAACTCAACCCTTTTGGCCCATCCCTATGACAGCGCGCCACTACTTCTGACGACTGATGCTTCAGAGGTAGCCGTAGGTGCAGTGTTAGAACAAAAAGTTGACGGAATTTGGGAACCGTTAGCATTTTTCTCCAAGAAGTTGAACACCGCTCAAGCTAAATACAGCACGTATGACCGAGAGCTGCTAGCTATTTACGAGGCTATCAAGTACTTCCGCTACATGGTTGAGGGCAGGAATTTCAGCGTACGAACGGATCACAAGCCACTGACATACGCTTTCCTGCAGAAGACGGATAAAGCGTCACCTCGACAACTGCGTTACTTAGACTTCATAGGACAATTCACTACGACCGTCGTATTTGTACCCGGCGAAAGCAACGTTGTCGCCGACGCTTTGTCACGAATTGAAGAGATTTCGAATCCCACAGCGATTGAACCGGAGGAACTAGCAAAGGAACAGAAGAACGATCCCGAACTGAAGGAACTTCTGCAATCCATAAATACTTCTTTAATCCTCAGAAAGTTCACTCCAAACAATTCTGCAGTCACTATTGTGTGTGAAACCTCAACTGACACCATCCGTCCTTACGTCCCGAAAAGTCTGCGCCGAAGAATTTTCCTACTGTTCCATCAGTTATCACATCCTAGTGGTCGAGCAACCAGCCGAGCTATCAAACAAAAATTTGTTTGGCCATGCATGAGCAGGGATATCATTGAATGGTGTCGCAAGTGTATACCCTGCCAGAGATCAAAAATTTCTCGTCATACTCACAGTCCTCTAAAGAATTTTAACATGACTGATTGCAGGTTTGAACATGTGCACATAGATATTATTGGCCCATTACCGCCCTCCCAGGGTAATCGGTATTGTTTGACGATGATAGACCGTTTCACTAGGTGGCCAGAGGTAACGCCGATGGTGGACATGACGGCTGACACCGTAGCTAGAACTTTTTACGCTACTTGGGTTTCTCGTTTTGGTTGCCCACATCGCCTCACCACCGACCAAGGAAGACAATTTGAAGCCTCTCTTACAACTGCCCTAACGAACCTCTTAGGGATCAAGCGATGTCGCACCACAGCATACAGACCGCAAGCGAATGGCCTCATCGAACGTTGTCATCGGACCATTAAGGCAGCTATTATGTGCCACGAAGACAAAGAATGGACAAATCTTTGCCCACAGTTCTTTTAGGGCTGCGCACCAGCTACAAGGAGGATCTCCAATGTTCAGCAGCAGAGCTCACGTATGGTACGCAACTGCGTATCCCTGGAGAATTTTTCTTCAATGGCGCGGTTCCCCAGATGCTGCAACATTCGCAAGAGAACTGTGTCAACAGATGCGTGAGATTCGAGCAACACCTGCAGCTCGTCATGGTAACAAGCCTGTTTTCGTTCATCCTGCCTTGGAAACATGCACACATGTTTTCTTACGAGACGATGCAGTCCGACGACCATTACAACAACCTTATACTGGACCACATAAAGTTACTAAACGGGACGCCAAGACAATCACCATTTTCTTCAATGGAAGACAGTTAACCGTTTCCATCGATAGGGTCAAACCTGCATTTTTAGTGAAGGAACTGAACACATTTCCATCCTCAACACCTGTACAGCCGCCAGCACTCAGTAGCAACGAAAACTCTACTCAAATCAAGGAATCAGTGACACGTGTAAGGCGCAAGGTGAAACCACCAGTTCGTTTCCGTGACTACGAATCGTAGACACTAGAGGGAGAGTAACTGTGGCGACTATGACTTTATTATATATTATAAAGAGTCCAGTAGGTGGAGAAAACAAGTTTAGTTTTGGTTGACACTTTAAAATAAAAATGTAGTTTAATGTTTAATAAAAGTTCATATACAAATATAACTACAGTTGAATTAATTAAACTGCAGAATAAATTTATTTCATGTTCGATGTGCCAAGACAATGTATCATACGTACGTTTTGGTTAACACTACTACGAAAATATGGTTAATTTATGAATGCCTTTTGAAGTTTTGTAAATATCATTTTGCATAAATTGTTGTATTTGATAAATAATTTACGCCATACAATTTGCTTTCATGGCCTCTCTTTATCTAAAATTTTTAAAATCATAAGGTACTTATATACAGACTGATTGATTGTAAAGGCCTCAAGTTTTAACTCATTTATTTTTATTCAAACACCCAATAAAGTATATACCGTCTGTCTTATGAAAAACGCACGACATTATAACTCTGTTATTATTGATCCGATTTCAATAATTCAAAAAGCACATAAGACTAGTTAAAAATACTACAAAAGGATAGCATTTTAGATTTTTTTAAATATGACATTTTTGTCAGGCGATAGTCAACTTTTTTTTTTTTTCAAATGGCGGCAGATATTTTTTTTTACTCAGTTTGATAGAGATTTGTTTTCGGAATTCAACGATTTATTTCAATTTGATATTTTTTAGTAGAATGTTTTTGATAAATGGAAATTGTTTTTTTAATAAAATTTTCAAGTATGCTTTGGATTCCTACCAAATTGCACAAAACAGTAACTATCTTTTACGATTTAAGTATTTATCTATCAACTTGTTTTCATTTATTCTTGTTTGTATTATTTGTTACCGTCTTATTATTTTATTATACCATTATTATTTCATTATGGATAACAATCAATTAACTGATATGGTGCAAGTGTTTTTCGAGTGCCACAAAAATTCTGGTCAAGCTGAGCCCCTTACGCAGCTCGCTCTCCTAACGGTTCAGAAATTTAGAAGACTTGAAAAAAACGAAGCTTTTAAGAAACCTAAGAAACAGCAACGTCAATTTCGTGAAAATGTAGAGTTAGATGTCTTTCTTAGTGTTCAAGAAAATTCAAGAACTTCCACTCGGGAAATTGCACATTTTCGATTATCTGATTTTCCTCCTTGAGACCTTTAATTTGAGTACCCGCACGGTGAGTTTTACTTTACCGAAAATTTTTCGATTATCCCCCCCCCAAATTTGATATTTCGAAATCGACTTTTAAATAATTGAATTCAGAAAATAAATCTCTATCAAACTGAGTAAAAAAAATATCTGCCGCCATTTGAAAAAAAAAGTTGACTATCGTCTGACAAAAATGTCATATTTAAAAAAATCTAAAATGCTATCCTTTTGTAGTATTTTTAAACTAGTCTTATGTGTTTTTTGAATTATTGAAATCGGATCATTAATAACGGAGTTATAGTGTCGTGTGTTTTTCATAAGACAGACGGTATATTCTTAAATGGGACGTTGTACTCTAGAGAATGAAGTATAATAATATTTTTTTGTCTACACTGTATTCAAGTGATGACGACATCGACAATTTTTTTAAATGGCAAGATAATATTTTTTTTGCGAAATATAATAGAAAATTCTGTTCTCTTTTCAACTATATTAAACTTTTGTATCCTTACATAAGAAAATTTTCGAGAAAAGTTAAAAACAACTTCCTTAGCTTAACTTTTAAAGCATGCTAATATTTAAAGCAGGCTATGAATAGAACAGAACATCAAAATAATTTTACTTAAATGTCAGAGGGTACTTGTAGTTAAGAAGTTTGTTGTGAACTTTGAAAAGACAGCACACGTGGTCTGCCCGGGGGGTCGTTGTAAAAGCTAGAAAAAAGACATTCCAGGAATCGGGGGGCGGTTATCCTTCTGAACGCAAAACACAGCTCTATTGGTCAAGGGGTGTTTGAATTTGGTTTTCTGATAGGAGGAAGGGGAATTAATTTTGTTCAGCCGAAAAATGAAAATTAAAATTACGGACAGATAGCTCCGAGCTTTTAAAACGATCAATCGTATTATTTGGGCTTGGCGAAATTACTTTGTGTACTTGTTTCTCTGATTTAGTTTTCACAGTAGAGTTAAATCATTTATATCGGTACGCCTAAAATTCTAGTGTTTGAGAGGCAATTAAATAAAAACTAAACAAGTCGGAGTCGCGCACGGTAAATTAATCGCGGGTGTATTTAAAACTTCGTGCAGTGAGTGTATTGGATTTTAATTTCGCGGACGCGGAGTTAGGTAATCTGACTTAATTTGTTTTTGTTCATTACATACTTGGTGGTATAAATTGTTTAAAAATCATTTTAATTCCCTCAGCCATTTGTGGCCAGATAGTCTGTAAACTTCAGTACTTGCTTGGCTTGTGCCATTGTTTTTTACTAAAGTATTTTCATTTGCATCCTAACCGAGCTTAAAGGTAAATAAGTTGCATCCACATTAGTGGAGTTAGCTGACCATTGTTGTATAAATTATTAGACTAGTTTGCTTGGCGTTCTGTAAGTAAATCGACCAGAGGCAGTCCAACGACACCTTCAAGCTATAGTGCGATCCATATACAGTGTACTCTTGTAAAATTAGTTAATCCCTTTGGCGATTTTCTCTGTCAAGTTGGAAACACTCAAGCAAGGGGTTTTCGATTTGAGCAGTGAAGTCGACTGTTTTGTACCACTGGTCTAAGGCAAGTCTAGATCTGCCGCTAAAATCAAGTGTGACCAGCACAAGTTAATTCCCGAAATCAAGGCCAATTAGTTGCCGTTACGAGTCTCGTAAACTTACGAGGCCAAATAATTCTGAATCACATTCATAGCCATCTTAACCGAGCTTCTCTCACACCCTGTGTGTGGACCGAAGTGTAGTCCTTGTCAGGAGATTTGCGGGTTAATTAGAAATAATTCGCTGAGAGACCGAAAGATCATAACTACCCATAGTAGAGTATCAAATAAAACGGTCAATTCTTGCCATTGCGTATAGGGTTAGATGATCGTCGAAAACAACGCAATCCGAGGTTAACAAATGAAGTGAGAGTCACTGCACCTCCACCTCTTGGCGATAGGAGTGGTCGAGAATCTCCCCCTTCGCCGCGTTATTAGGTTAGAAACAAATCGGGTCCTGCGCCTCCTAAGGAGGGCCATTTCCGTGAAAAACCCTGCGATTACTATTAATCCTCTCGCAAATTGATCGCCTGGGCGACATTTTGTATCACGTACTTCCCCAAATATCTGATTAATTAATTAATTACGTTCATTAAGTAAGTACACTGTAGGCACACGGCCACACTGTACGCTGGTTGATCACACAGAGCGTCTTCGAGTAATGGTAAACACGAGTACCAAGACCAATCTGATTTTGGGAAACAACTTACTTGTTAATGTAAATTGAATAACAAGGTCCATAACTATTGTTTGGGACAAGCATAAAACCACCAGCTGTGTAATTGAAACGGTTAGTTCGTCACGATATTCGAACGGGAAAGCCATTAACCGAATTCTACTGTATTTCTTACAAAATCGTAATTTTTTCTTGTGTTCCTCTGTATTGAATTTTTAAAACGACAAGGTTTTTCCGCTCATTTTTCTAGACTGCAGTGCGGCTAGAAATCGGAGTTTTTACCTTGCTCTTTGCAATAAATAATTAATTAAATATAAGTCCGTATTTTATTTACACGTAACCAATTCCCTCATCTCAGAGTCATTACCGTCTCACCAGGATTCGAATCAGGGTGCTCAGACATAAGTAGAGTCCTTCACTAATTAGCGATCACGAGGCAATAATTATTGGAAGTTGTTTTGAAATATTGAAAGGGATACATCGGGGTATTTCTGAGAATAGGCAGAGCGTAGTAGTATTGTAGGTCAATAGGATTCCTTTAGCAGGTAGAGACGCAGTCTAGTCGTAGGGCATGAGGCAATAAAACCTGACCTCTTTCAGAAATTCTGACCGAACCGTACCCCTTACGGTAAATACGTGTTAAATTCTTGCAGACAGCCAATTTTCCAGTTACCAGTCAATTAATTCGTCCATAAATTTAAATTTGTTTCTTTGTTTGGACATTTTTATTACTATTTAGTTGTCTGTAAAAGTCAACAAACAAACGTAGCACATCGGGGTGTTACAACGTCATCACTTGGATACAGTGTAGACAAAAAAATATTATTATACTTCATTCTCTAGAGTACAACGTCCCATTTAAGAATATACCGTCTGTCTTATGAAAAACGCACGACACTATAACTCCGTTATTAATGATCCGATTTCAATAATTCAAAAAACACATAAGACTAGTTTAAAAATACTACAAAAGGATAGCATTTTAGATTTTTTTAAATATGACATTTTTGTCAGACGATAGTCAACTTTTTTTTTCAAATGGCGGTAGATATTTTTTTTTACTCAGTTTGATAGAGATTTATTTTATGAATTCAATTATTTAAAAGTCGATTTCGAAATATCAAATTTGGGGGGGGGATAATCGAAAAATTTTCGGAAAAGTAAAACTCACCGTGCGGGTACTCAAATTAAAGGTCTCAAGGAGGAAAATCAGATAATCGAAAATGTGCAATTTCCCGAGTAGAAGCTCTTGAATTTTCTTGAACACTAAGAAAGACATCTAACTCTACATTTTCACGAAATTGACGTTGCTGTTTCTTAGGTTTCTTAAAAGCTTCGCTTTTTTCAAGTCTTCTAAATTTCTGACGGTTAAGAACTTCTCTATTAGGAGAGCGAGCTGCGTAAGGGGCTCAGCTTGACCTGAATTTTTGTGGCACTCGAAAAACACTTGCACAAAGCATACTTGAAAATTTTATTAAAAAAACAATTTCCATTTATCAAAAACATTCTACTAAAAAATATCAAATTGAAATAAATCGTTGAATTCCGAAAACAAATCTCTATCAAACTGAATAAAAAAAAATATCTGCCGCCATTTGAAAAAAAAAAAAAAAGAAGTTGACTATCGCCTAACAAAAATGTCATATTTAAAAAAATCTAAAATGCTATCCTTTTGTAGTATTTTTAACTAGTCTTATGTGCTTTTTGAATTATTGAAATCGGATCAATAATAACAGAGTTATAATGTCGTGCGTTTTACGGTATATACTTTGGGTGTTTGAATAAAAATAAATGAGTTAAAGCTTGGGGCCTTTACAATCAATCAGTCTGTATATAAGTACCTTATGATTTTAAAAATTTTAGATAAAGAGAGGCCATGAAAGCAAAATGTATGGCGTAAATTATTTATCAAATACAACAATTTATGCAAAATGATATTTACAAAACTTCAAAAAGTATTCATAAATTAACCATATTTTCGTAGTGGTGTTAACCAAAACGTACGTATGATACTTGTCTTGGCACATCGAACATGAAATAAATTTATTCTGCAGTTTAATTAATTCAACAAATCATTATGTACTTCTCGCATGTGTCTGTATAAGTTACATCCTTTAGAAAATGTGTTATTACATGTAGGACACGTCTTTGAATCCATTCTGTTTCACAGAAACACGGACGTACTCCTACATTTTAAATTTTAGTATCTGAACGATTTTTAAACTTCGGAAATATTCGGTTTTTCTCGGCACCGAGTCACCCTGAGGAACGGCTAGAGACAAGGTGACTCGGTGCCGAGAATAATCGAATATTTCCGAAGTTCAAAAATCGTTCAGAGATATCAATTGTACTAAAATTGAAAATACATGTCCGTATTTCTGTTAAACAGAATGGATTCAAAGACGTGTTTTATGTACTATGATGCTCAACAAAAACGATACCCCTGCAAGCAAAGTGCACCCTTATGAACATTGGGCGGAGCCAACGCGGGCATTTAAATTGGTACGTCGAGTCTGGTCCGCTGTAATTTTATTGCTTCGGTTAAACCTTGGGTCGGCAATAATATAGTGTTCATAAATTTATTGATGCGTAAATATAACTTTGATTAAGATATATTTTTTACAGCAAGCCTATCTAATAAAAAACATTTGACGTTATAATTTTCTTAAAATAATTATTTATTACAAATTTCTAGACGCTGAAAACTTAAAAATGCCGCATTAAGGCGAATTCGGTTGTATTTTAAAATAAATTTTGTGCCAGCGCAATTTTTATTTACAGTAAAAAAGGATAGACGATAATCGCTATACCAATATTAATAACATATTGTGTAATTTTTTAGATTTTTCAAACAGAACAGGTGTAAATCATTATTTTCAGTCAGTTTGAAATGTGTATACTGGGTACCTCATTACTAAGGAGGGGCAAATATGCAGAGAAAAAAGCAAAAAATATGCGCATTAATATGTGAAGAAATTATTGAAATTATGCAAGAAATTTAAAAAATATGCAAGTCAAATAAGTTCAAATCTATATCGACAATTTAGTTATTCAAAAAATACCTGGAATACAATAATTATTTTATAAAATGCAATTAAAATAAAACAACTAGTAATAATTAAAAATCTATTTTTTATTCAATAGTTTAGTATTACGATAAATTTTCTTAAAGTAAATATCTAAATTAAATAATGATTAATTAATTTTAAAAACTGTACATAATTAAATGGTGTTCAAAGTTATCCAGTAAAAAATTGTGCCTTCTGTCAGAGTATATGTATTTATGAAGAGAAAAACATCTTTCAACGTCGACAGAAGTCAAAGGAGCATTTTTCAGATTTGTTATAATTTCAGGAGGCACATTGAAATTTTTTTTAAATTGTGATATTATAAGGGTTAATCGACTTAGGCTGGGTTTCTCAGTTCTAGTTTAACTTTAAACTCCTATTTATTTCCATGGTAGCAATTATAAAAACAATTGTTCCTATGGAAATAAACAGGAGTTTGAAGTTAAACTAGAACTGAGAAACCCAGCCTTAATGTTAAGGAAGTATACGCTCTGCTTCAATATTTGTAGATAAATTTCTTATTATATGCAAAATATGCAGTACTTGTTCAAAATATGGAATAATCTTAAAAAACGCATAAAATAATAAAAATATGCAATTTGCATATTTGCCTCTCCCTACTCATTACGTACGGAGGAGTTTGAAAGGGCAGCTAGAGGAGATCAAAATAAAGCTTTTTTCTTAATTCACTTAATTAATTTTGTTCTTTTTTATGCCTAAAAATGATGAATTCTTGATTCAAAGAAAAACGGAAGTGTACGCGAATTTTATTACCACAAAAAACGTGTCCATGAATTTCGTTGCCGCAAATACGCTTTAACTTTATTAAACTCAAAATACAGAAGTTGCAAAATATTAATCGAGTAAAGCTCTAAAAAAATACCTACCGACAGCGCAGCTTTACAAAGTTCAATTATAAAATTATAACAGTATTGAGTATTCTTGAATAATCTTTGCATAATATTTGTTATTTGTTGCCGATAATAACCCCGTGGATTCTGGGCCGCAGGTACCAGAGCCTGACCGTAGTCGACCAGTTAGTTATTTCACACAGCAGTTTCAGGCCTTTGCCTCTGTGTATTGCCGTAAAGGCCCGCAAATTGCCGAGTCGTATCGTTTTTGGTGAGCACCATAGTACATGTAATAAAACATTTTCTAAATGATGTAACTTATACAGACACATCCGAGAAGTACCTACATAATGAATTTGTTGAAATAATTTTTGGTTTTGGTTAACACCACTGCGAAAATATGGTTCATTTATGAACGCCTTTTGAAGTTTTATAAATATCATTTTGCATAAATTGTTGTATTTGCTAATTTACGCCATACATTTTGCTTTCACGGGCTCCTTTTATCTAAAATTTTTAAAATCATAAGGTACTTATGTAATCTAAATACCATGTATGTACCTACCTATTTATAATCGGAATTATAATTTACGATGTTTATACAGTGCTCCCCACAGTGTAAACATCGCATCAAATGGGAAAAATTTTTATTTTTGATTTTTCGAAAAAACTTTACGGCAATAATTTGTGCTCGTCTGAAAACCTATTTAACTCCTATTAGATATACCGAGTGATTTTTACTTAGCTAGAAAATAGCGTTTTTCGAAATTGCCAAAATCCTAAAATTGTTATTTCTTGGAAATTAATCAAGATTTCGAGACTTTTTTTACTGTGTATTAGTTTTAGCTTGTTGAACAATCTCAAGGCCAGAAAATAACGTTTTTTTCTTCAACTTGAAAATTGAATATTTCAATTTTTGAACTTTTCGCAAAATTTCACATATCAAAACTTAATTTTCAACTTCAAATAAGTTAAAGGAAAAAAACGTTATTTTCTGGCCTTGAGATTGTTCAGTAAGCTAAAACTAATACACAGTAAAAAAATCTCGTTAGGATCTTGATTAATTTCCAAGAAATAACAATTTTAGGATTTTGGCAATTTCGAAAAACGCTATTTTCTAAGTAAAAATCACTCAGTATATCTAATAGGGGCTAAATAGGTTTTCAGACAAGCACAAATTATTGCCGTAAAAAGTTTTTTCGACAAATCAGAAATAAATTTTTTTCCCATTTGATGCCGACTTTTTGGCAAACACTGTAGAAAATGCAAATTTATGGTGAAAATATGTTTCATGTATGGGACAAAATATTGCTATATATACAACACTCTCGATATTTTACTTTGCACAATTTTCTTACCAAAATTTATAACAAATGAAAGAATAACATAATTTTTCCGTAATTTTATTTTAAAAAAGTAGGCAATGCATGATTAAAAATACAAAATCCTAAACTATTGTTTTAAGGATACCGTTAAATTTTAACAATTTTTTTATTCTTTTGTAAAATTTGTCATTTTTTACGATTTATGTACATTTTGGCAAGTCTTTAAAATTTGAAGTGTGTGAAATTTTCAGAAACAGGATTTTCCTTAGAATAATGTTGCCGGTATATAAATTAATATATAACTACAACTTAAAACTTATGTGAGTTTTCTATTTTTTAATTTGACAACTAATGACAGTTATGGATAATCCAAAAACCAATATCATACATAGAAATTTATTTTTATATATAAATTTTCATGTGTTACCTACCCACTGTATTGATATTGGCTTTTGCATTATCCAGAACTGTCATTAATTAATTGTCAAATTAAAAAATAGAAAACTCATATAAGTTTTAAATACATTTTATTGTATAAATTTAGCGACCGGTTTCGATTGTTACATCATCATCATCGTCAATATTGAAAATAAAAATTAAATTTGAAGAACCGCGAATATGGTTCTTCAAATTTATTGACGATAGTGGTGATTGATCGAAACCGGTCGCTGAATTTATTATAAATAAATTAGGAAGTATATACTTAAATTTATACCTAATTATGGACAACGCACATATTTAAATAAATTTGTTAATACTTACATCACACAATGTATACTTTGCAAGAAAATATTTCTATTATTCAGGCATATTTTCGATTAGGTCAGAAAATAAATGGTAAGTAACAATATTCCTTGGCGAACTGTAAGCAATAATAGCATTGTGTATAAAACATTTTTTCGTATATTCAACAGGAAGGATGTTATTGAAGAAACCCAGTTAAATGCCACACCCTGTATATAATTTGTATCTAGTCCTATTTTAGGGACAATTTGTAGCTTTTTTTACTACATTTTTTTTTCTGTAATAAATAAAGTACGGAAATATTTTAACATCAAGGATAAATATATAAATAAAATATTTAAAATAATTAACTTGTAATTGGTTTTTCTTATTTTCTATTTTAAAATCTGCTATAGAAAATTTATTTAAAATTCCCGCCCCAACTTCGGCGACCGAGTCACCCTGTCTTTAGCCGTTCCTGTCAAGTAAAGGCTTCAAAATGTTTAAATTTATGGATTACATTTTATGCATTTTAAACTGGGTACCAGTTTTTTTTTCGGCGGTAACCGTACGTTATTTTCTTTCCGTGTTATCTTTCATATTAAAGGCGCTACATGCAATTCCGTTTCGTAAAAATGCATTGTGATGGTGTTTTTAATATGATTTATTTCGTATTTCTAATTCCTTTTGGGAGCTGACATTTATCAACTGCCAAAAAGTCTAAAACTTCTTCGTTTCCATGACAAATATTTGTTTATTCGACTCGAATACACAAGTCTGTTTGTGTCACGTGACACAGACGCCATATTTTGGCTAGTTTTTAAAATTTGGTCCTAAACTGTGTATTGCCGTACTTTAGTAATCTAGGGACTTTACCACCACACTGTTTTTAGCGCCACAGGTGGTCGTTAGTTAAAGCTCAGTAATAGGCGGGAATTATTTAAATTTGAAAGTTGACTACACTCGTATCTTCTATAACATTAAGGCGTCGTCATCCTACTTCAACACTACTCTATACTTTTCCAACCTTAAATTTTCAGTTTTAATAAAAAAGAAGCATGTAAGGTGGCAAAAGTAATATTGAGTGAGGATATCGAAGGAATGACGGCTCATAACGCTAAGTTACTGTTTAATTTATTTAGTTGTTGTTTAATTTTATTTAGTTTAACTTATTTAGTTGTATTAATCAGCGGAGAACTAGTGAAATGTAATAATTATTAAGAAAAATCATAATGACCTGCTTGAGGGTGCTGTATGATTTTGCTTACGAATAGTCTCCTTGATGCACAAAAAATGATTTCACCAAGAAATTTCTTGTTCTGAATGTATGAATTAATAATCATGGCAACATAAGGAGAGATGAAAGATGTTCTCTTAAATTTGCTGTCATATGAATAAAACGTAAACTCTTGTGTAATATATATTTAATAGGTCAAGTTGTATGTATACAGGCAGAGCATTCAAAGCTAAGTAGTAATCTACAAATAAGAAAAGATATGCCATTGTGAAAACAACCAATCTTCGTTTTAATCAAAACTTCTTAAATATTTCCGATGTACGAAGAAGAATAAACTATACGATGTTTGATTTGCATACTTTTTGGCAACAAGAAATGATGTTGAGACAATCTTCAAAACGTATTATGTATAACACAAATTCCGCATAAAATATCACTCATTTGACAAAGAACTGTGTACTCCTCCTAAGCAGCAGTTCATCTTTCCTGCAAAGACAAAGTAAATAAATCTATAAATAGAATAGTAACAATAACCCATTCTTATGTTATAAATGCAATAGTTATAAATTAAAAAATGTAATTATTGCTTGAAAACGAACAGAAAAAGTACAGTATTGAAAATTTAGGCGTACATTTTTAGAATTTTTTCTGTTCGTTTTCAAGCAGTAATTAGATATTTTCTAATTTATAACAATTACTAGCTTATGACATTTTAGCAGTTTACAAAATATTCACTCGATACTCGAGGTAAAAATGTGAGTAAGAATGACTGCGTTTCAATACAAGTAAGAGTGAAAATATAAATTAACCGCAGTGCATCGAGTTAATTTTCAGTAAGATAAATTTTTTCATGATACTGATGTCTGACCTATTGACAAAATGTATTATTCTGTTATTACTTATGCTACTGCTAATTATTTTTCATTTACTTAAGTAGAAACTAAAACCATGGCCGACTCCATTAATAAGCTAACGCTTACATGGCCGTTTCAATTGGCGGTTTTTCATTGTTGAAATTGTTCCAGAAAATTTACAGATTATAAGGTGAGCAGTGACCCCTGTGGCGAAAATTGTTAGTTAGTTCTACGTCAGTGAAGTGTCAAATGTAACAGTTTCAGAATTTTTCTGCTTGTAAGTTTAAATTCGAACATGTTTCTTCAAAAAATCTGTTTTCTCTCTACTTGTATTATCGAGAACAGATTTCTCTACTGTCTTTTGTGATTGTCACAAGCAAAAATTGTATTTTGTTGGAGTACAGGACAAAGAATTTCAAATACCTAGTTGTGCACAGGTTTTTGTATTTTCCAAGCGAGGTAAAATTTCAGGAATAAAATATCTGTTAATCGCTTAATAATTTCGACAAATTTATTACTAGGATAGTTTAAACTTCCTCTGTCCTGAATCATAATAAGTTTCATCAAGGAATCAGATAAGAAAGAAGAGGTTCTAAGCAATGCATTGCAGTGAAATTTGTCGTCTCTATTTTTAATTATGTAACCAGCTAAGAATGCCACAGAAGCAAAGTAAATACTGCCATCAGGTAATATTTTTAAAGATACGTTTTGAACTAGAAATTTTAAAATATGAAATAACTCTTTCTTAACTTTTTGTTCTTCTGTAGGTACTGGTTTGAAATTTGCCTGACTCGTGTAATCTATATATTATCAGCAATATTAGCAGATGTCAAAGCTTTGATGAATCCACAACGTAAAATTTGCTAAAGTGCATATTCTGCCGCTCTGACTTCAGTCATGTCATTTGAACCACTTCTAAGACGAACATGAGAAAATATGGGTTCCACTGGCATTTACGAAAATTCACCCGGTGGGTACACCAAATTTACCGATCGGTAATCAGCTGATACACCGGTGCAGAGATCGGTTGACTGAATTTAAAAACGCTTCGGTAGATAAACTTCAGTGAACTAACCAAACAACACCTATAATAACATTTGAAAATAAGCATATTTAATGATATTTTCCATATCTGAAGCTGATGTTTTATTTTTGAACATTTTCCCAACTCCACATCCATTGTAACTAGTAATTATTTTAATTTTACAAAACGCTGCCTACAACTAATAACTTTTTTTAGGTTATGTTTAATGTACCGACCGCATGGACCATTAACTTTCCTCGGTGCACAAATCATGCACCAGGTTCATGAGTTCGGTACAGGTGGTAAATTATCGAACGCGGTACAAAAGTAACCGGTTAAATTATCGAAAGCATTCGGTTTATGCGGTGTACACCCGGTGAATTTTCGTAAATGCCTATTGTGTACTTGAAAGAAGTGGTACATATTCTCCATATAATGAATAAAATTTGATTTAGTAGATTGTTTATCCAATTGTTTTCTGTTAAATATTCTTAATAATTAACTCCAGAATTTAAACAAACCATAAAATGATATGGTGAAGTAAAATTTAGAAAAAAAATCTTACAAATAGATGGTACAGCTTCTCTAGTAAATCCAGTCTTGTTTTTATAATTTTTAAAGATGATTCGTGAAAATGATTTCTACAAATTACAGAAGAAATGAATAAAGTCCACTAGAATTGTTATTTCCAATAAATTAGGTACCAAAAAATTTTTTCATCGCTTCAGGCCACTTAGTTCGAAGCGGAATTGCATTAAGAAATTCAAAGTGGGGTCGCCCGGTGGCTTAGCGGCAGCCTAGCCGACTTTGTAAAGTCGTGTCGCTTGGCGGCGTAGGTTCGAATCCTACCATTTAGCCATGGTTGTTTGTGCTGTGCAAGGATTTAGACCCAGCTTTATCACACTATGTGACTGGCAAAATGAGCCTTAGTAGTTCGGCCAGAGTTGGCGGGTACTGCGCAAAGCAAAAAGCAAGCAAATTCAAAGTGACATATTTTCGTTGCCACAAATAATACATTTTCTAATCATTATGTAACTATTATTAAATTTAAATTCTGATCCCAAGTTAGACAATTCAAAATTAATTTTAACAATACGAGATGATTTTAGTATTCTCAGTATTAATTTTTAAAATTGCCGCACTTAAAAATGTTACTTCAGCGGGTTCGTGATCTTAGGTCTGTTACATTTGACAGAATTTCAAATTCTGAAACGTTCGAGTCATGCGCAGTATGAAATTTATATCCAATTTTGTGCACTGCTCATGCTTATTCAGTACGATTTTGAACGGTTCAGAACTCGAAATCCTGACGAATGGAACAGACCTCTTATCGCGAGACCACTGTCTCGTGGAAATAACAGAAAAATACAATATATGATTTCGTATTGACACATCATCAAAAAATTTAGGCTTCATTAAAGCATATTTCGTAAAAAAAAGTCTGAACCAGTGCAGGTTAACAAACAGACTTATTGCTTTTCCTTAATACAAAGAAATTTGCAACAATCTTGTAGGTTTAAGTTTAAAGTGACTCTCATAGATGACGTTGGTCACCGTATATCATGGCATGCTTTCTCGGAACCGAATTTTAGGCGAATTGAAATGGCCATATAAACGTTAGCTTATTAATGTAGTCGGCCATGCTAAAACTTTATCTTGTACATATAAAGATGGAACTGCATTATATTTTAAATTTCTTTTGTTTCATAGAAGCAGGTCTTCAGTGAAATGTCTGCCACAAACCCTTTTGTTTGCATAGATACTTTCTATCGGTAAATGTACTAATTCTGGATTATTAATAATTTGCATCCATACTTGCAAACGGTTTCTGCCAGATTTTGGATGTGGAAAACGAAATCTTCGTGACACTCTATCACCTACAACAATAATTTTACTTTAATCCTTAAATGCAATACCTAGCCTAAACACACAATCAGAGGAATTTCATCGAGCTTACATGCATATTTAATTTTAATTTACATACATACTTACTTGGCACATAAAAAAGTTCCTGCTTCTTTAAATATACACACGAATTTTTGCAAAAAGATATCCCATACGAAGCCCAGAATGCGAATTTGTCAATATGGTGGAACATGGGAATACCGCATCCGCTCAGGAAACGAAGGTTAGATGTTGGATGTTGCGCGCGTAATTTAAATCACGCGACTGAAGTGCTTTAGTGGTCGTTAGCTTGACTGAAGTGCTTTAGTGGTCGTTAGCTGTACTATAAGTTTATAGCCGCTGTTGTCATTTAAGTTATCATACCGCGTCTATGCCCTATACTGAAACGGAAAGATCGTACGAATGCATTGGGCGGACTTTCGTGACGTCAGTCCTCGCACCCCACCACCACAGAATACAGAAAGGACAAAAGCTTGACTTCGTTTTAGTGCGCAAACTCGGATCAGCTATGTTCTAAAGTAGGGAATACACGATCCAACATGTCTTAACACATGTTCGCCGAACATCAACGTCAAATAGACCATACTATTGGAGTTTGCAGCTAAGCGTTCGCCACTTGGTGTCAACTAAACAAACCCTTGTAAGCTACACAACAAATCGTGTTTTGGCGTCGATCCTGAGTGTATGATGTATCAGGATTGTGTTATATGTGACATTCACATTAAATCAACTTGTGTATTTGTATTAGTACGCACTTAAACACGTGCATTACAAAAATTCCGTGTAGCTTGCAGAGGTTCAGATTTATCCACGGTAGCGCTGCGATCTTAAAATCAAACGCTATAGGAAAATTCACCGTCTTATCTAGAGTAATACGTCATCAATGACGAAAACTCATATCACCTTAAAATAATGGATATTCGTGCAGAATACAAGGTTACTAGAGAGAAGGTTGCCTGGTAAGTCGTAGAGTGACGCGTGATCCAGTAGGCCATCTATTTGTGTACTATGGTGTTCACCAAAAACGATACGACTCGGCAATTTGCTGGCCTTTACGGCAATACACAGAGGCAAAGGCCTGAAACTGCTGTGTGAAATAACTAACTGGTCGACTACGGTCAGGCCCTGGTACCTGCGGCCCAGATGCGACCGTGATCCACCGGATTATTATTTGCAACAAATAACAAATATTATGCAAAGATTATTCAAGAATACTCAATACTGTTATAATTTTATAATTGAACTTTGTAAAGCTGCGCTGTCGGTAGGTATTTTTTTAGAGCTTTACTCGATTAATATTTTGCAACTTCTGTATTTTGAGTTTAATAAAGTTGAAGCGTATTTGCGGCAACGAAATTCATAAACACGTTTTTTGTGGTAATAAAATTCGCGTACACGTCCGTTTTTCTTTGAATCATGAATTCATCATTTTTAGGCATAAAAAAGAACAAAATTAAGTGAATTAAGAAAAAAGCTTTATTTTGATCTCCTCTAGCAGCCCTTTCAAGCTCCTCCGTACGTAATGAGACACCCAATATACACATTTCAAACTGACTGAAAATAAAGATTTACACCTGTTCTGTTTGAAAAATCTAAAAAATTACACAATATGTTATTAATATCACAAAATCTTCTAAGCGGACACTAAATCGCGCAAATATACACTTTACGTTTCGCAGTCGTTCGACTGACGAAGCAGTCGAACGACTGCGAAACGTAAAGTGTATATTTGCGCGATTTAGTGTCCGCTTAGAAGATTTTGTGATACAAATTTCATCGGACAAGAACCAACTGTAAATATGTTATTAATATTGGTATAGCGTTTATCGTCTATCCTTTTTTACTGTAAATAAAAATTGCGCTGGCACAAAATTTATTTTAAAATACAACCGGATTCGACCTCTGTGAAGTTGGCACCTCATTCTTGAAAAAAGTATTTTTTTATTGGAATTCTGGTAGCACCCCGAAGAGTTCTGGAGTTCTATGTGAAAATTAAAAATAATTCTGGCGAATTAAATATAAAAAAATTACTTTGAAAATTTGGGGTGCTAAGTTCACAAAACAAGGTTTGAAAATTGGCTATAACTTTTTAACGGTTGGTCGGTTGGAAATAATTAACTTCAACTTTAAGACTTTTTTTCGAACTCTTGAGGTGCTATTCAGAACTCTCAGCAGAATCCCGAAATTTTGAAAAAAGTAACCAAAATACCAAATAAACCATAATAGTACCATCATAGTACCAAAAGAACTCGTATTTTTTGGTATCGTTAAAATTCATGAGGTGCTATCCAAAACTCTATACGTAACGAGAACATATCTTTTATAAACTTTTATATAGGGTGTTAATAAAAAAACTGTACACCGTTTGACAGGTGATAGTAGAGGTCAAAACAAGAAAAAAATTCTAATAGACCCATATCCAATTCTCAATACAGGGTGTCCACGCCATATGTTCACCCTTCTAGAATTTTTATTTTTTACATAAAATTCGGGAACGATAAATTAAATAAAAAGCTGAATTTTCCGACATACCACTGGCCACCGCAGGACTTCCGGTTTCGCCGGAAGTCATATCAACTTTCTTATTTTAAATGGAACGCCCTGTATATTTTTACATATTTGGAATCTACAGATCATTGTGAGTCCGAATATGTATCACTTGGCAATTTTGGTTTCAATGACAATGAAAAAAATTTTTTTTTTGTTTTTCAGTATGCAAAGCTACGTATGGTGTATTTTCGTTCTAATGCGACCAAGTAATACGAGAAAGCAACTTCTTTGATTGCACTTTGGTTTATTAACATTTTTACAGCATGTGAAATTTTCATTAGGTCCTAAATTATTCTTTTTAACGGAACTTCTTGCGTTTTTTAGCGTAGTTTAATAAAACATTTTTTTAATACGCTGATACCAAATAGAGGGTTATTTTGTTAAATTCTTTATCAACTCTTGCAATAAAATTTGGGATGGAATGTTGCAGCTTAACTGGAAAAATAAGCCATCGCCGGTATACAAGTGTTAATATAAAAACTTTACACACTTTAGCACGTGATAGCAGAGAACAAAACAAAAAAAGATTATAATAAACCCAGGTTCAATATTCAATGGTATTTGAAGTATGGTTTAATTAAAAAAGAATCAAACAATCAATAACGAATTTAACACACTAAAATTATCACAGAAGATGTTCGAACTGTCGTCCTTGCTGTTGTAAACAAAGTTACAGTCGCCGTCGAAGAGACTCGCCCACTTGATTGAAAGCAACTTGATTTTTCAGTTGCTGACAAACGTTTACAACTCTCTGCCAAAGTTCATCTTCTGTATTAATTTCTCTGGCATAAACAGTGTCTTTTAAATAAATTCCGTTAAAAAAAAAATAATTTACTAATGAAAATTTCATATGCTGTAAAAATGTTAATAAACCAAAGTGCAACCAAAGAAGTTGCTTTCTCGAATTACTTGGTCGCATTAGAACGTTGATATCACTTCCGGCGAAACCGGAAGTCCTTCGGTGGCCATGCCAAAAATGTCTTATTAAACTACGCTAAAAAACGCAAGAAGTTCCGTTAAAAAAAAATTTAGGACCTAATGAAAATTTCACATGCTGTAAAAATATTATTAAACCAAAGTGCAATCAAAGAAGTTGCTTTCTCGTATTACTTGGTCGCATTAGAACGAAAATACACCATACGTAGCTTTGCATACTGAAAAACAAAAAAAAATTTTTTCGTTGTCATTGAAACCAAAATTGCCAAGTGATACATATTCGGACTCACAATGATCTGTAGATTCCAAATATGTAAAAATATACAGGGCGTTCCATTTAAAATAAGAAAGTTGATATGACTTCCGGCGAAACCGGAAGTCCTGCGGTGGCCAGTGGTATGTCGGAAAATTCAGCTTTTTATTTAATTTATCGCTCCCGGATTTTATGTAAAAAATAAAAATTTTAGAAGAGTGAACATATGGCGTGGACACCCTGTATTGAGAATTGGATATGGGTTTATTAGAATCTTTTTCTTGTTTTGACCTCTACTATCACCTGCCAAGCGGTGTACAGTTTTTTTATTAACACCCTGTATTTGATTTTAGCGCAGGAAGGTGCTATCTAGAACTCAATCTTTCGATTTTTTGTATCTCGATTTGAAATTTTGTCAAAGAGCAAAACGGAAATTTTTGAAGAATTTTCACGTTCTTATTGGAATTCTGGATAACACCTCAAGAGTTCTCACGACTATCCTTCATGACCAAAGCGCTAAAATCAAAGGTAAGAAAGTTTCAGCAATTTTTCGGATCTCGATTTGAAATTTTGTCAAAGTGCAAAGTGGAAATTTTTTAAAGAATTTTCACGTTCTGATTGGAGTTCTGGATAGCACCTCACGAGTTCTCACAATTATCCTTCACGGCCGAAGTGCTAAAATCAAAGGTAAAAAAGCTCTAGCGATTTTTTCTATCTTGATTTGAAATTTTGTCAAAGTGCATAATTGAAATTTGTTTTGGGAATTCTCACGTTCTGATTGGTGTTCTGGATAGCACCTCACGAGTTCTCACGATTATTCTTCACGGCTGAAGCGTTAAAATCAAAGATAAAAAAGTTCTAGCGATTTTTCGTGTCTCGATTTAAAAATTTGTCAAAATGAATTTTTTTTCAGGAAATTTTCGCTTTCTGTTTGGAGTTCTGGATAGCACCACAAGAATTCTAAAGAAAATTTGAATAGTGAAATTAATTATTTTGAATGGTACAAATGTTATAGCCAATTTTCAAATCTCGTTAGTAGATATAAAAAACAGACCACACCCTTTTTTCCCCATTTGAAATGCATTGACTTCCGGTCCAGTTTTCTGCCTCATCTGAGCCCATGATAAAGAGTGAGATGGAGCTCCAGAGAGAGAGAGACGGAGACAACGTAGTTCTGGCGTCCGTCCGCCAGATGCCACCGGCGCTGCTGCCATTTTCGTTAGTTCGGAAATTGTCCGCCAGATGCCTCCGGCGCTGCTGCCATTTTCGTTAGTTCGGAAATTGTCCGCCAGATGGCAGTGGCGCTGCGTCGTCGGAGCGTTAGTTCGGGAATTGTCCGTCGGGTGTCGCCACCGGCGCTCCGCTGCGGAATTTTTTCCTCCGTCCGGAGAGAGATTCGAACCCGTTCCTCGGCGTTCGTGAGGCGTCCACCTAAGCCGCTCGACCGTTCGGTCAGTTGCTCGTATCGGTTCGAAATGTGTAATAATAATAACGACGCGCGGCGAGAAGGATGTCGTTTTATTTTTCGTCGAACACGGATGCGATGTTGGTTGCTTCTGGCGGTGTCCATCTGGTGACGAATTGCGAAAGGACGATCGCCGGCGTCCATCTCGGAGGCGTCGCGTCGGTAGGTTTCTACGCGCGCGGGAGCATATAGATCGCTGCACGCAGAGCGGCGGCGGCAATTTCAAAAAAATGGGTCCTCGGGGCGTGCGCATTTCCGCGAGCAGAGGCGGACGAAAACGATTCCGACGTGCGTATTAAAAAATAAAAGATGCGTTTTCCTTACGTATGTAGTTTATTACTATGAAAAAAACTTATATTCATAACTTGATAATAAATATTTACAAATTACATTTGCGTTAGTCATGGAACAAATACTGTAATTGTTTGTGTGATGCAGGCAAGATGAATTTCTTTTGTTTAAATTCGGACAGTCAGGATCGGATTCCAGGTTTACGATTTTTATCGCTGGTAAATGCTCTTGGAGGAAATTTGCTTTTTGGTGACCTTTTACGTAGATTCGCTCATATCCGTGTGTAAATTGATGAAGAATATTCTTCACTTGTCTGTAAGGAATGTAACCGTCAGAGTAGCGTAGATGATGATAATTATTTTCCAGCCAAATAATTTGTCTTTTATGTTCCTTTTTTAATTTGTTGAAAGGAACGTCGGGTGGGCCGAATACGAAATGTGCTATGCCACACGCGTCTCTGATTGCCAATTCTTTTACCACAAAACGTTCCAATTGGAATCCTTCTATATCAATAACTAGCGATTTTACGTTTGCTTCTTTCTTGTACAATTCGTGCTTCCGGAGTAGAATAGGGTCGAGAATTTTCGATAATTTCTTAATACGTTCACGGAAACGGATTCTGTCGCGTGCGTTTTGCATCCAGTTATTGTCTTGCTCTTCTTCTTCATCATCATTCGCGTTAAATTCTATTACAACGGCCGGTTCTTTGGCAAATGTTACGTTTTTCTTCATAATTTCGCGTACACTCACCACTCCATGAAGCAAACGCAAAGACTGAGCGAGAAAATGCACTCGGCCTTCTTTCCTTTGGAGTGGAGGGGAAAATAAAAGCACTCATTGTTTAAAAAAATATATTTCAGATAATTAAATACATAAACTAATATATATTTTGTTTAAATTATATCTCTAACTATATTCGTTGCAGGGTTATATTCAACGATCTTGTCGTGGATAATTAGACAATATGCGACCATATCCGCCTTAAATTCCTGTTCGCTCTCTAATTCTAATTTAATGTCGACAGTCGAAGATTTTACGGACTCGTTCTGTTTCGAACAGTCTATACGTAGAGAGCTTTCTTTTGAATTCCGCCAAATTTAAAATCGGTTCGTTGCCACGTCCGTAATAACTGTTTTGAAAATCTGCGTACATCAGATAAGCAATGCCGAATTTATTTTTACTCATTTCGAGATTTAAATTTTTATACGGATAACTTTCAGAATTGAGATGTAATTTAATATTTCGAATGTGTGCGTGATCAAATTCTGACGCGTTTTTAGTAGGTTTGTCTTTTCTAGCGTCTTGGAAAGCGACGATAACATACCTAGGTTTTTCTAAATTCGTAGACGTTCTTATTGGCCAAACATCATTAAGGGTTGGGCGCATGCTTGGTAATTCATGTAGTTTCCATTGTCGATAAGGAATGAAAATTGATTTTGACTCTTGTAGAAACTGTAGCATTTTCAATTTCATCTCGTCATTGAGCGTAATGTGCGGCACGTGCCATTCGATTTTTTCTAAGCTTATGCTCGCCGTTTTCGTTCCCGTACTCATGTAACAATTATTGTCACTTCTGGAACGAAGTAATATTATTTCTTGTTTGGCGTTCATTATGATTTTCTTGTAGTCCTCGCAGAAGCCGAGCAGAAATTTTAACGGTATGCATGCCATAAATTTATCGTCTAATAAAGTCGGATGCTGGTCCTGAAAGGGCACCCATCCGGCCACTTGTAATACTTTACTTTCCGCATCGTTATAGGATAGGTACGCCTTAATGGTAGTTGTCACGCCTACATTTCGAACTTTATCTATTTCCTTACCGTCGATTTCGTATCGGATCTCTTCAAAAGGAACGAATAAGGGTTATTTGTCAGTCGACACTCGCCGGTACCTTCGTCGCTCGGCCTCAAAGTTCCCTCGATGTACAGATAACTTTCGTGCGGATAGGTGTAAATATCTTGATGATTAATTAAGATTCTCACTTCGTCGTTGTTGTTAAAATTCTTGTACGTCGGAGAATACCAGTGAAATTGCTTCTTAACGATAACTTCGTCGAAGTCGAGTCCTTCGGATAGATGCAACATTACCGTCGATATTTTTCACTTTATAGCCTAAACTTTGCAAGAACAATATATTGCTCGATGTTAACCTTTGGGGAGCTGTCTTCTGAATGATGAATTCTGCGGGCTTGTTTTGTATATTATTACTGCTACCGTTATTTTTGTCGTGGAAACGCAGGCCCATCACTTCACGTTTGCTTTTTCAATTCCAAACTGATTCGAACTTGTTCACCTCTTAAATTTATCGACGATCCGTTCTGATCGAGTAACGACAACGTAATGTTATCGATCTTGCGCACTCTTACAGGTAAATAGACGATGTTGGGATTAATATTTATGCTGTAACCGGGATCGACGGACGGTGAAAATTCAAAAACCGTATGCGACATCTTTTCGTTGTAAAACGAATCGGTAGCAATGTTACACTCCACGCGGATCGTCGTCACCTTTATAATTTCCACTGGTAAATCCGATTGATGTAATAGATTCGGTTCTAATATTTTCGGCGAGAAGCCCAACATTCGGCCTATCGAATCTGGTTTTTCAAAGTCGATCTTAAACATGCACTTAATTTCACATTTTAGCGTATTGTTGTTCGGTTTTAGCGAAAGCGTACCGTTTAATTCTGTCTGCAGGAATTTCTCCAGATCCTCCACTTCGTAGGAGCCCGTTGGAATTTCGATAATCTTGCCGTCGCCGTAATAAAATTTGTTATTCTTTAGCTCTTCAACGTTAGGCACAGTATTGTAGGTGTAAAGACTTAGTAATCCGATTTGACATTCGTAACGGGGATCCAATTCGATAGGCGGGTAATAATTTGCCGAAAGTACGCTACTGTTGCCCACCAACGTGAACGTTCTCGACATGACTGCCCTCTTTATGTAAAAATTCCAAACATAGATGTCCACAATTGTTGGCGTTGAATTTTTGATATCTCTTGTGATTGTAGATTATTCGACTGCCCTCGAAATATCGAATCACTTCCGACGGCGGCGGAAGATTTCCAAAACTGTCGAAATACAGCACGTGTTTATTTCTTTTAAAATAAGCGACCCAGTGCGTTCCGGGACCGTTTTTCGAATCTAAATTTATTACGCCGCTTTCGAATTTACGAGGTTTTCTAGGTAAATCGTCACGCATAAAGACGCCTCTGAAATGTGGCACGTTTTTGTTTGCAAATTTCGCCAGATGGAAATCGGTCAGGGCTGTTCGGGGCAGTCCATCAATTAGTTTTTTTGTTGTTTCGGTTGACGAATGTAGAGACCGAGACCCTTACGATACGGTTTCAAATATAATCCGTCGCCCTTCTTTCCCAGCGCGATGGTCTCCATCGTTCGATTGTGTCGTTTTGCTTCTTCCAACTTCCTTCTCACCTCCTTAGCTCTGCCAATTGCGTGCGCAATGCTCGCGGATCCTCCGGCAAGGGAACTCGCCGCGCTGAGACCCGCTAACAACGGTATGAGAAACGGTATGACGCCTCCTACTTTCGGAACGGGTATCACTCGAGGTTTTCGAATGTTCTTCTTACCGCCGGCCTGTTTCAGAGCAACCTTGGCCGATGCTCTCGCGAGTTTTATAGTTTCGTTCGCATTGTCCAGACGATCGAATTTTTTGACATTGTTGCGAATTTTCCTGACAACTTCTCCCAAGGCCACTTTACGAGAACCTCCGCCGCCTCCGCCGTGACCGCTTCCGAGTTTTCGTTTGATTTTGATCGCAGAAGTAACAGCAAGAGACGCTATTCTCTCTCCGGGTTTCGCGTCTTTCGATTTAACGCGATTCCAAGCGCGCTCTTCTAGCTTCTTGTCTGCCAAATGTCTGTTCGGTAAATCTTTGTACCTGGAGTTCGCTATGTCGTGTTCTTTGCAGGCTCGATCTAATTCGTTAATGCCGACGTCTCCGCGTTCCAAACGCTCTTTTAATTTCGTACCGGGTCCGCAGAATTGATAACCTCCGGGTAGATGCAATTCGAACGGTAATTTATTGATGAGAGAATTTAAGAGACCTGCACCACTACGCGCAGTCATTTGGTCTGAGAGACACTGCGCGGTCAACAGAAGCAGAAGCTAAATTTATATGTGTGTGTGTGCGTGCGCGCGCGTGTACGTGAAACATGCGAATTGTCAAGCAGGCGCATAAGCTTCCCGTAATGAACATGAATTTTTTGTGCGAAGAGACAGAATTGAACCGTCATCCTTTATTACCCTCAACGATGAGATGTCTCGTCGCGGGAACGTCAAATTCTGGAAAAACCAACATCGCGATTTCTTTGATCGTCCATCCGAACGGTCTGTCCTTCGAAAATGTCTACGTTTACTCCAAGTCCCTGTATCAACCGAAATATCGAGCGTTGGAGCAAATTCTAAGTGAAGTGAAAGAAGTAAACTACTTTGCGTTCAAGGACAACGAAGAAATACTGAATCCGGAGGATGCAAAAGAGAATTCGGTTTTCATATTCGACGACGTCGCTTGCGATAAGCAGGATAAGATACGAGATTACTTTAGCATGGGTCGTCATAAAAGGATTAATTGTGTTTATCTCTGTCAAACTTACACCCGAATCCCTAAACATTTAATTCGCGACAACGCTAACTTTTTGATTTTATTTAAACAAGACGAGACGAATTTGCGGCATATATTTGAGGACCACGTATGCATGGACATGTCATTCGATCAATTTAAGTCGATGTGTGCTGAGTGTTGGAAGAAGAAATACGGGTTTATTTGCATTGATAAGGAGCATGATATAAAAGACGGAAGATATCGTAAAGGATTTGACAGTTACATACTGATATAAGCGTCGCCGCATCCAGACAATTAAAACAGTATCGAAACAGCTTTACAACCGGTAGCTGATCGGTAGAACAACAGCTTTACAACTGCTCGGAAACGGATATTAACCGGCGGAAGAACTGGACCAGACAAATAAAACAGCTTTACAACTGGTTTTAACTGCTCGGAAACTGGGCAATTGGTTTAAGAATGGACAAAAAGAAGAAAATGAAATTAGAAATTATCAAAGCAAGTAAAGCAATAAGAAACAAGTATCTGGCTTTGAAAAGAGGTAAATTGAAACGAGACTATGAGCTGTCGGAAAAGTATAAACCGATCACCAAGTCTCTCAAAGAGCTTGAGCGAACGGTAAAAACTGAAAAAGATTCCGCTAATTACTTACCTGTAAAGAAATCTGCCGACGATAGCATGGCGGAACCAGAAAGAAAACTGCAACAGCAAGTCGTTCTTCCACAATCCAGTTTTGTTGAATCGGAAGCTGCTGCTGGATATAGTCCGCTTTCGGACGTTGTCCCGCTTTCTTCGGACGTCCAAGAACGACCCAGTTTTGTTGCCGGACAACAACAACAACAACAACAACAACAACAACAACAACAACGACGATTCAGTCTTCCACAACCCAGTTTTGTTCAATCGGAAGATGTTGCCGGATATGATCCGTTTTCGTCCGAGGAGGAAGAATAAATCGATGAAGAGAGAAGACTTTCCGATTTCCAAAATTTGTATCAAATAATGTCTCCCACTCCTAGAGACGAATACCTTAAGATGTACGATCCACTTCCCAGAGGATACATTGATGGTTTATTACAAGACGTCCGTAATGAGTACGACAATGTGTACGGCATTCGCTATAATCCTGTTACGGACGCTTGGCGAATCGGCGATAGCGACGTGCAATTAAAAAAAAAAGATTTGATAATTAAAGGTGTTACATATATTGGCACACCGGGGCTTTATGAATTACTCTTTAAAAAGCAACCGATCGGTCATAAGAACGAAGATCTCGAGAACTATCATCATATACTAGATCGCACGCACGCTCACAGAAGAGGCAATGATCCGGCAGGGCAAATAAAGGGAAGTCGAAGTGAAAAATACAAAAATATAATTCAACCGTTGTTCGAAAGAAGATCTCGCTCTAAAACTTGGAGCGGTAAAGGATTAGAAGTTGAAAATAAACCGTTTCAGTATATATACTGGGATAACATCAACGAGCTGGTGGATCGTCTGAAATTGTTGAAGGCTTCTCAACAGGCGGGACACACGGGCCATAATAACGAGATTATTGCGATCATCGAAGAACTGAAAGAAGCCGATGTTATAGAATGAGCGTCGATAAATTCGGCAGATATTTACGTAAAACGAAAACAACTCGAGGGCCACCCGGTTTAGGATTTTCTCTCACAAGTGATAAACATTATGATATCGGGAACAAACGACTGTGCAACGTCGGCTCGAGCATCAATCCGAGAGACGCGACCAATAAAAAATACGTGGACGAGATAAAGGAAAAAATCAAAAATGATTCTAGGACCATACAAAATCAAGTTACGGACGTAAAATCGAAAATCGAAGGAATATTTCGATCGCAAGCTTTCTACCTCGGCGATCTGAAACGAGAGCTAAACGTATTTCGAGAACAAGTGAAGCTGATTAACGTTAGATTAGATAAGTTGGAGCAGCGGTTCGGTGAAGGGCACAGCAATGAGCCAAATTAAACGTGACGTCGTCAATGAGTTACACAAACCTGCGAGGAAAAATTTTTCGAGGAGATCCATAATTGTAAAGTCTGTGGACGATCTTTGGCAAGCTGATCTGTGCGAATTTATTCCTTACGCGCGTGAAAATAAAGTTATAATTACATTTTAGTTGTCATAGATTGCTTTTCTAAGTATTTGTGGGCGCGACCGGTGAAAAGGAAGACAGGCGAGCTCGTAACTCAAGCTATGCTCGAAATATTGAATACCGACAAGAGGACGCCCGCAAATTTACACACCGACGAGGGAAAAGAGTTCTACAACCAAAAGTTTAAAGATTTGACAAATAGATACGGAATAAATCATTACTCAACATTTTCTCCGATAAAGGCCGCCATGGTAAAGAGAGTTATACGGACAATTAAAGAAAACTTGTACAGAGAATTCAGTATGCGCGGCAAATTTAAATGGTTCGATTTATTGCAAACGATTGTGGACAAATATAACGCGAGCGTGCACAGAACAATAGGCATGGCTCCTAAAGATGTGAACAAGACAAATGAAAAGACGCTTTTAGAAACGGTATACAATAAGATTAAAATTGCGGGCAAAGCGAAGTTTCGTGTCGGTGATGTCGTTCGCATCAGCAAATATAAAGGAGTATTCGAAAAGGGATTTACCCCGTCGTGGTCCACGGAACTGTTCAAAATCGTTAAAATTCAAGTTACTAATCCCGTTACTTACCTGCTAGAAGACATGTCGAAGCAACCGATTTTGGGCGCCTTCTATAACGAAGAACTCCAACGAGCTAAACACGAAGATGTTTATTTGGTGGAAAAAATTTTGAGAAAAAAAGGAGGAAAAGCCTACGTGAAATGGTTGGGCATTCCTGAAAAATCTTGGGTTAAACTGTCAAATATTGTTTAATTGTATGAACGTATAGAAATAAATTGATTTGCTTTTTTTTAAAGAAAAATAGTTTTATTATTTAAAAAACACATTTTATATGGCACATACAAATTATCGTTAACAATATATTAAAAAACAGTGCGATACAACTTACGAAAAATGCATGCGAACAATAAGTATTTTCATTATCGTTATACAAAAACAAATTATCAATTTGCGTTAAGTTGACATATTCCGAGTCGAAAAAATAATCTGCATATTCGTGCGAAATATTTAACGCAATCTTCCAGTCGCTGTCTTCAACTTGCCGACGACCTTGATGAAAACAACGAAGTTTGTAATACAGCAACGTCTGATCTTGATTTGTTAAATTTACGTCGAACATGTTTGAACCTTTCCATGCAAGCTGAATCCAATCCTCAGGCCAAACGCTATTTTCGTAATCTGTACACACGTAACACTCAGTTATGTTCGAATTATTAATGTTTATATAAAACGTATTGTTCGCAATTACCGCGAAAACAATCGCGGCAGCAAGGAGACACATTTTCACACGGACGCACTCTCGTCGTCGTCGTCGTTTAGGCACACAGGACACAAATGCAGAGAAATCGGAGGTCCGTCCCACTGCGTTTCGCCGGTGTTATAATGTAAATAACAAGGTAATTTACGCTGCAGCTCTTTATCTTGCTTCAAACGATCGGGTAATCGCTCCCAAATATCAATTAAATTTAACGTAGATTGTTGCAGTAAAATGTATCTGGGAATGTAGGGAATTAGATCCGTATCGATATTGCTCAAACCGAAATTTTGATTGTTATATTCCAATATTTTATCCACGATTTCAAGTATCTCTTCTAACGTTTTCATTGCGACTGACCGACGACGGTTGATCCCATTAAAATCGAGTTTTTATATCTCCCCACGTCGAGTTTTATTTTGTCCTCGTGATTTGCCAACAATTCCAGCAAACAATCGATACTTTCTGAATACCATTGCACATTTCCGTCCTCTGTTTTCGGGATTCCGATAATAAAATTACGGGCATACGAAATTAAATTTTCATTATCCGGGAGATAAGTGGCGATTAATTCTATAATTTTATTGTAGTAGCCGTTGAACGTAAGTTTTTCGAGCCTTTTGATGCGGTAACCGACGACATGTAATAATTTACTTAATATTTTAAACATAAATTTATCCAATTCTATTTCTGTTTCGCCTTTAATAATTTTCACTTTAAATTTACCTTTGGACTCGATAAAAAATAATTTGATATCACTGTCGCAAAGCTCGAAATTGGAAATCGTCTTCGTGTCCGCACATTGTTGGCACCTCTTAATTTTTAATTTCAGATGATCTTCGATGCGAGGAAAGTACTCGATGAATTGATTCCACTCGTCACCGTTAAATGTTAAACATTTTGGTTTTGAGCTGTACGTTAGTTTTACTAACGGTTCAAAATTATTCGTTATACTGAGTCCCGTTGAAATTTTTGCAGATCTGCTTAGCTTGTAAGACACCTCGCTAACAAAACGAAAATCACTATTTCGTCTGCATTCTTGCAGAAAACTTTCTGCAAACAATTAAAGAAAACTTGTACAGAGAATTCAGTATGCGCGGCAAATTTAAATGGTTCGATTTATTGCAAACGATTGTGGACAAATATAACGCGAGCGTGCACAGAACAATAGGCATGGCTCCTAAAGATGTGAACAAGACAAATGAAAAGACGCTTTTAGAAACGGTATACAATAAGATTAAAATTGCGGGCAAAGCGAAGTTTCGTGTCGGTGATGTCGTTCGCATCAGCAAATATAAAGGAGTATTCGAAAAGGGATTTACCCCGATGCGAGGAAAGTACTCGATGAATTGATTCCACTCGTCACCGTTAAATGTTAAACATTTTGGTTTTGAGCTGTACGTTAGTTTTACTAACGGTTCAAAATTATTCGTTATACTGAGTCCCGTTGAAATTTTTGCAGATCTGCTTAGCTTGTAAGACACCTCGCTAACAAAACGAAAATCACTATTTCGTCTGCATTCTTGCAGAAAACTTTCCAGAAACTCTAACGACGATGATGCCATTTTCAGATGTATACTTGCACTTATTTACGCACGTCGCGAGACTAAACGATCGAAAGCAAACTTACGGTCTTAAATAAGGAGGAGAGGAAAAAATGTGAGCGTAATTTATTTTAAACCAATAAAAAAAGACGTATTATACACGATGTTTCATAACTCGAAGTGAAGAATTAAGGAACGTGTACGCGGTGATAAAAATGTTAAATATTTTTGTAAGTTATGAAATAAATATTTTACTCTTTTTATCACCCCGTATAAGTTTCTTAATTCTACGCCGCGAGTTATGAAACATCCTGTATTTTTAATTTTAAATCTAATGCGCACACGTAGATTACTCAATGCATTGCAATTTACTGATAAGAAAAATGCGCGGCGAACTGCAGTACAGCACTTTAGTTTGTATCATCTGTCCCTACAGAAAAGAGTTCATTTTACGTTTTCTCTGTGCGCGTTAATTATGGATACCATTTCGAATATAAATAGTGCTACTTCGTTAAAATCATTACCTATTAAGAAGTTGTCGGAGCTGGAAATCGGCCGCAAGTATCCGTTGTCCGATTTAAAATATGTAAAACGAAATTTGGAGAATCATTGCTGGCGGAAATCGATCAGGAGTTTGTCGTGTTTCTGCCTCGTCGATTTAACAAGGCCATACCCGAAGATAAGATAGGTGACGTGTTGTCTTCGCAATGCGGCTTGATTTACAAAGGATTGGTGAAATTAGCAAGTAAACCACAACCGGCATATGATATTGAATTTGAGAAATATTAAAAATACAAGTAAGTACAAAATTTATTATCTTATTTCAAGTCGCTAGAATTATGGTCTCTTTTTTTCAGCTTGTTAAAGTAAAAATATTAGCTTAGTTATAAACATAATTTTAAAATTAGATTATTATTAAATATTGAAATGGATTTACGAGAATATTTAAATGTGTTTCGCTTATTGGATGAGTGCGCCGATAAATCAGATGCTTATAAAATTGCAAAACTAAACAAAAAAAATATTAAAACATTAAATGAGCTAATGAGAAATTGTCCGTCGGTGCACGATAAGAAACAAATTGAAAGCTTAATTGCAAAATTACATTCATTCGACGTAAAACTGGAATTAAAAATTAAAACGTTGCCGATTGGTCGAGGTTTAAGAACAAGTCGTCGTCGTCGTCCTGGAACAGAACGGAGAATTAATAAAATCAACCGAATTCAGTGGAAGGATGTAAGTTTTAAATTAAATGCGTACGTATTTTTTCTAATTTTTTTTAATTTACAGCTGCAATCTGCATTTAAAAGCAGAATTCGTACCGGAGTAATAATCAATAAAACTCATACACAACCGCGAAGCTTTTTCCTAGACGCCTCGTCTCTGATTAGAACTAGAATCGGAAATCAATTGGTGAAAACGCCTTCGATGAAGATAAATTTGGTATTTTGCGGTGAATTTGTAAAACCTCAAACCGATGTCTCGGAATATAAGTTTTCAATACCAAAAATCACGTGATCAATATTGGAGCAAATCTAGACGAAATTTTAAACGAACTGTTTAACGAAATCATGGTGCAGGTAAGTTTAAAACGAAATAAGCTGCCAGATATTAATTTTCTTTTTTTCACTTTCTTATCAGCTTTCAGAATATCAAGAGAGGGACAGCGGTTGGTCGTTATCGGCAATCGTGAATCTGGTCGTGGCGTTTTGCAAGTACACGCCGTTGAGAGGAGGAGGAAAGAAAGATAACGGTAGCACTTACGTGGACCTGCCGGACGAACTTCGGCGAAAAAGTAACGTCATATTGAACATCAAAAATCAAGACCGACGATGCTTCGCGTATTGCCTTTTGGCGCACCTATTTCCGGCGAGAAACGGTCAAGATGCGTGCGATCCTTCTACGTACCGTCAAAATATATACGATTTTTTTAGTTTTGAAGGTATATGTTTTCCTGTAAATTTGTGCGACTTACAGAAATTCGAAAACGCCAATAAATTTATTTCAATTAACGTATACGGTTATGAAAACAAGAGCATCGTGGGTCCACTTTATCATACAAAAAATGTCAAAAACTGCCACGTAAATTTATTATATTTAAAGAAAAGTCAACGCGTAGGTCATTTTTGTCTCATTAAAAATTTATCAGAACTGTGCAGGTATCAAATTTCATCAAATATGCGTGTCAAGTTCATTTGCGATCGCTGCTTGTGTTATTTTTCATCCAAGGACAAATTAAATCGTCATGTGTCAGATTGCTCGCGTCATGAGGCCGTAAAAATTGAATTACCTAAAGACGGAGAAAACATTGTTAAATTCAAACAATTTGCGGCCACCATGCCTTTGCCGTTTGTCATTTACGCGGACTTCGAAGCTCTAACGAAACCTATTCATTCCTGTGACGATACTCTAGAAAAAGCATTCACGAACGCCTATCAACGGCACGAAGCCTTTAGCGTTGCATATTTAACAGTCTGTTCTTACGATGATCGACTAAATCATTTTGAAATTTATCGCGGCGAAAACCCGGCTGAGTGGTTCGTAAATAAATTATTAGGAGAAGCAACAAATGTTCAAGAAATATTAAAAAATCACATTACCGTTCCTATGAAAGATTTAACGTTCGAAGAATCTACGGCACATGCAAATGCCGAAAAGTGTGAGATTTGTGATTCTAATTTTAACGAAAATAATACTAAAACTTATCACAACGACCATTTTACCGGGAACTATATTGCAGCTTTGTGCAATAATTGTAATTTACAATGTCGCGTTAAAAATATTATTCCCGTGATTTTACACAATTTATCTCATTACGATAGTCACTTTATAATAGAAGCGCTGGCAAACGTAAACGATGAAAATGTAGAAATTTTAGCAAACACAACTGAAACTTACATATCGTTCTCGAAAAGGGTAGGCGATGTGAAATTACGTTTCTTAGATTCGTTTCGTTTCATGCCCTCGTCTCTTGAAACATTAGCGAAAAATTTGAAACCAGAACAAATAAAGTTCGTACAAAAAGCGTTTCCGAATCCCGATTCTTATAAATTAGTAACTTGTAAAGGATGTTTTCCGTATGATTACGTGAATTCTGTTGACAAATTGGAAGAGACAAGTCTTCCCGATAAATCCCTATTTTATAATAAAATATATGGCGAAAACGTCAACGATGAGGATTACCAGCACGCCGTAAACGTTTGGCAACATTTTCAATGTAAAACTCTCGGTGAATACGCGGACTTGTATTTAAAAATTGACGTATTTCTATTGGCAGACATTTTTGAAAATTTTAGAAAATTGACTTTCAAAACTTACGGGTTAGATGCGTGTGGATTCTTCACAGCTCCGGGCCTATCATTTTCGGCGGCCCTTAAAACAACAAAAATTTAACTTCCCCTTTTACAAGACATCGATATGATTTTATTTATAGAAAAAGGTTTACGCGGCGGTATAACTCAAGTTAGTTCCCGATATGCAAAAGCGAATTCTGTACACATGGGAACCGATTTCGACCCTGATAAGGAAATTAGCGAAATTATTTACGTAGACGCGAACGGACTCTATTCTTACGCGATGACGACAAAATTACCGTGCGACAACTTCAACTGGGTAAGTGACGAAAAATTAACGAATCTTTTAGAAATACTCAGTACGACCGACATTGACTGTTCGATGTATTACGGGGATGAAACGGGTAAATCTTGTGTTTTAGAAGTTGACTTAGAATATCCTGAAGATTTGCACGATTCCCATATATTTTTTCCATTTTGTCCGGAACACATATCCACCACAGGTAAAAAGGACGACAAAAAATTAATGCTAACTTTATGTAATAAAGAAAAGTACGTCCTCCATTTAAGCGTTTTACTTCAAAGTTTAAAACACGGCTTAAAATTAAAAACAATTCATCGTGCGATAGAATTTGACGAGAGCAATTGGTTAGAAAAATACATTAAATTAAATAGCGATCTGAGGGCAAAATCTACGAACGCTTTCGATAAAGATTTTTACAAGGGCATGTCGAATATGGTTTTCGGAAAACTTATGGAATCTGTACGCAAATACAGAAATATCGTGTTGACAAAGAAATGGAAATCCGCTGAAAAATATATTAGTCAACCAAATTTCAAAAAAGCTACGATTTTCAATGAGAATCTGGTCGCAATTGAACTGAACAAATTATCCGTGAAATTTGATAAACCGATCTACGTTGGCATGGCAGTCCTTGACATTTCAAAAACAGTCATGTATAGTTTTCTTTATGATTACATCAGAGAAAATGTGGAGCCCTTATTTAATGTCACAGTATGTTACACGGACACGGACAGTTTTATTTTTAAGTTCTCTCCAAAACATCCCGAACGCGTCTCGAGTATTTATGAAATTATAAAACGGGATGCAAATAAAATTTTTGACACTTCAGATTACGCCGCAGATAACCCTTTCGGAATACCTTTGGTAAATAAGAAAGTTATCGGTAAATTTAAAGACGAACTGTGCGGACAGATAATAACTGAGTTCATTGGAATTAGAGCTAAAGTTTACGCCATCAGAGTGGGAAAAGAAGTAAAATTTAAAAAATTGAAGGGCGTAGGTCGTTCAGGAATTAAAAAAATAACTTTTCAGGATTATTATGACTGTTTGTTTGATAATAAAAAATTAATGTCAAAATTCAATAGCATCAGGTCAATAAATCATCAATTATTAACCGTTACCATAAATAAAACTGCCTTAGATGCTCAAGATGACAAACGACATTACGATCTTGTAACGGACATTCATTCGTTGCCGTTGGGACATTATAAATTAAAATGAAATTGTATGTAAGTTTGTAATTATGTATTAAAATTAAATTATATGTAATTTGTAATTATATTGTGTGTTAGTAAAGCATTTTGTATTATACATACGTAAGTAAAACGTATTTTTTATTTTTAGAATTTTATTTAAGACGTTTTACAATTATACAGGCACGTCGGAATCGTTTTCGTCCGCCTCTGCTCGCGGAAATGCGCACGCCCCGAGGACCCATTTTTTCGAAATTGCCGCCGCCGCTCTGCGTGCAGCGATCTATATGCTCCCGCGCGCGTAGAAACCTACCGACGCGACGCCTCCGAGATGGACGCCGGCGATCGTCCTTTCGCAATTCGTCACCAGATGGACACCGCCAGAAGCAACCAACATCGCATCCGTGTTCGACGAAAAATAAAACGACATCCTTCTCGCCGCGCGTCGTTATTATTATTACACATTTCGAACCGATACGAGCAACTGACCGAACGGTCGAGCGGCTTAGGTGGACGCCTCACGAACGCCGAGGAACGGGTTCGAATCTCTCCGGACGGAGGAAAAAAATTGACGCAACCAGCATCGCATCCGTGTTCGACGAAAAAAATAAGGACATCATTCGCCGCGCGTCGCGTCGTTAATATTACACATCTCGAACGGATACGAACAAGTGACTCAACGGCCGAGCGGCTTAGGTGGACGGCTCAGGAACGTCGAGGAACGGGTTCGAATCTCTCTCCGGACGGAGGAAAAAATTCCGCAGCGGAGCGCCGGTGGCGACACCCGACGGACAATTCCCGAACTAACGCTCCGACGACGCAGCGCCACTGCCATCTGGCGGACAATTTCCGAACTAACGAAAATGGCAGCAGCGCCGGAGGCATCTGGCGGACAATTTCCGAACTAACGAAAATGGCAGCAGCGCCGGTGGCATCTGGCGGACGGACGCCAGAACTACGTTGTCTCCGTCTCTCTCTCTCTGGAGCTCCATCTCACTCTTTACCATGGGCTCAGATGAGGCAGAAAACTGGACCGGAAGTCAATGCATTTCAAATGGGGAAAAAAGGGTGTGGTCTGTTTTTTATATCTACTCTCGTTTTGTGAACTTAGCACCCCAAATTTTTAAAGTCATTTTTTTATAATTAATTCGTCAGAACTATTTTTAATTTTCACAGAGAACTCCAGAACTCTTCGGGGTGCCATCAGAACTCCAATAAAAAATTACATTTTTCAAAAATGAAGTGCCAACTTCACAGAGGTCCGGATTCGCCTTCATGCGGCATTTTTAAGTTTTCAGCGTCTAGAAATTTGTAATAAATAATTATTTTAAGATAATTATAACGTCAAATGTTTTTTATTAGATAGGCTCGATGTAAAAAATATATCTTTATCAAAGTTATATTTACGCATCAATAAATTTACGAACACTATATTATTGCTGACCCAAGGTTTAACCGAAGCAATAAAATTACAGCGGACCAGACTCGACGTACCAATTTAAATGCCCGCGTTGGCTCCGCCCAATGTTCATAAGGGTGCACTTTGCTTGCAGAGGTACCGTTTTTGTTGAGAATCATAGTACATGCATTAAATGGGCCTACTGAATGACGTTGCGATGACGATGAAAGTTACCAGGCAACCTTGTCTCTTTAGTAACTAGAGGTGGGCGATACGGAAAATTGTGTATCGAATTTCGATACGATTTCTGTATCGATACGTATCGATATATCCAATATCGATATGTATCGAGTATCGGCTACCGATACGTATCGATATGTATCAAAATATTGGATTGGTATGTATCGATATATCGATACGTTCCGCAATACTGAACAGAGGTTTAAAACTTTGGTGCAAAAACCGGTTAAGACCAGTTTTTCAAGTCTCGAGAAAATTGAAATAAACTAAATATCTTCTAAACGGTAAAATAAAATGAATTTAGTTTAAGGTTATTGCTTAAATTTATGATAAGAAATCCGATATTTCGATACGTATCGATATTCGATATCCGATATTTGGATTCGTATCGATATTTCGATACGTATCGATATACGATATCCGATATTTCGATACGTATCGATATGCGATACGTCGATACAGCTGAAAATTTGTATCGATACAGCTGGCGCATCGATACATCGACCCAGCCCTATTAGTAACCTTGTGCAGAATACCGTAAGCGAACGAAAATTAAGTTGGTTATATATCGCCATGTTGCCAAGCGTAAACATAAACATTTGCACATAACCTCAGTAATTTGTTAACCGTTTCGTGTGTCCGACAGTTTTACGACTGAATCCTAATTACGAGTTTAACAATTTGCTAGTAATAGTTTTTATTAGAACAATGCCTAAACCGTTGTGTCGGGAGGTGAAGGAAGTGATAGCATCTTTAATTACGTATTTCGAAAGAGAACGTGATTTTGGTGGACCATTATTACCGTTGACTTCAACAGTCAGAGAAGTATGTAACAGCATATAATTTAAACAAATTATTGCAATTTCTTTTTATATCAGCTGATGTGCACGCTGGTAACGCATTATGCAGTCCCAAGAAAACACATCCTCGTTCAAAACCTGTCACTGATGTGGATAGTTCTATAGAAACAACTATTCGTGAAACAATTTACGAAATGTATGGACAAAGTAAGTTGACGTACCTAGAAACAGTAAATGTAACAAGCGTCTAAATAAAAACCTGGTCAAGTGGGTTGTGATCGAGAATTTATCCATTGCATGTACAGGGTGGATCAATTTCGATGTCTCTTATGGACAACTCTGTAACTATAAGAGATAGAAAAAAACTAATGGCCAAGTCTCGATCTCTTTTTTAGAGATAAAGTCAATAGACTAAACAAAAATTGGCTATCTTCTTTTGTTTTCGAGTTATAGGCAAAAATTGACATTTTTGACTTTTCGTCAATCGCGCATATCTCGTTTATTTTTACAGATATTAAAAAACTGTTTTGACATTATTAGGACACTTTTTGGAATACAATTCAGTGGTGTAATTGGTTTTTTGATATTTAATTAAATTTTCGAGTTATAGCATAAAGTTATATTTTTTTAAATGGAAATCATAGTTGGCAATGTCATCATTAAATAGAGATTTTTTTTCTGTTTTCAAAAATATATACTTTGTTGGGTTTATTTCTTACAGTTAATAGAATAAAACGCCTTTTTTATTATTTTTGGGTGCATTCTTTTCTTAGGAGGCTAGTTTCAACAAAAGCCAACAATTTTCTTTTGTTTTTATTAAATATTAACAAAGATTTGAAGATTGGGTAGCACAAGAGTGAGAGGTATTGCGATAAACATAAGAGATAGAAAGCTAGCACCGATAGAGCTGGGTTGGGTTGCAACATGAGTTGGCTGTGTATTTTAACGCGGCAGTGTTGAAATTGTGATTTATTTTGATATTATTTTCTGGGTTTTAAGTTATTTATTGTGATATATCAAGAGTTGTGTTTATTATCTACTTACATTTCAATATTCTTTAACTTTTTCTGCAATAATTTCTTATTTTTAAGATGTTTTTAATTTATACATATTATTTTAATTTATTATCCCATGACATGCATATTTGATCGAAAAAAATGCGTTTTAAATATTAAATGAAGTTACATAATTTCGAATTTCACCCAAACCACATGGTATCGGTATTGTTGTAGTCTTTGTGACTCTTAGAGGATGCTCGTTCTATCTTTCTTTCTCTTTATGCGGTTGCAATATTTGAACAAGAGTTGATATATAATAAAAACAAACAAAAAAATTGTCGGCCTTTGTTTAAACCAGCCTACTAAGAATAGAATACACCCAAGAATAATAAAAAAGGCGTTTTATGCTATTAATTGTAACAAATAAACCCAACAAAGTATATATTTTTGAAAACAGAAAAAAAATGTCTATTTAAAGGTGGCATTGCCTACTATGATTTCCATTTAAAAAAATATAACTTTATGTTATAACTCGAAAGTTTTATTAAATATCAAGAAACCAACTACACCACTGAATTGTATTCAAAAAAGTGTCCTAATAATGTCAAAACAGTTTTTTAATATCTGTAAAAATAAACGAGATATGCGCGATTGACGAAAAGTCGAAAATGTCAATTTTTGCCTATAACTCGAAAACAAAAGAAGATAGCCAATTTTTGTTTAGTCTATTGACTTTATCTCTAAAAAAGAGATCGAGACTTGGCCACTAGTTTTTTTCTATCTCTTATAGTTACAGAGATGCCCATAAGAGACATCGAAATTGATCCACCCTGTACATAGCAGAATTACTAAATGTAGCCTACTTGACCAGGTTTTTATTTAGACACGAGTTATGAGTATAATGTTGAATTTTATTATTTTCTAGAACAACATATCACTCTAAAAACATTGCTCACGAAACTCAACGATAAAGAAATATTTAAGGGCAGTGAAGCATCTCTCAGGAGAATATTGAAGAAACTGAGCTTTAAATGGTTGAAAAATAATCCTCACAGAGGTCTGTTAGAACTGAGTCACATTGCATTTAAACGCATAGATTTCTTACGATCATACATCGAAAATAGAAATGATGCTCTATATCAATTTGTATTTCTTGATGAAACATGGATATTTCAAGATGGCGATCATGGCAAAATGAAGATGTCCGATGTGTTAAAACTACCAAAACAAATGGGAAAAGGTAAGTTTAAATAAACTAAAATTATTTGAAATATAAGATGTTTTATGTATGTTAGATATATTATTCTTGACGCTGGAAATGAAGATTTATTGATGGTGCTGAACTTGTTTTTTCTTCATCGTCTCGATCTGGGGACTACCATGGTGAAATGAACAATGAAAATTTTTTATATTGGTTTGAACATCAACTGTGGATGAATTTAAAACGACCCTCTATCTTTGTCATGGACAACGCTCCTTATCATTCAATTTTAGAAAATAAAACGCCATCAACTGCAAGGAAAAAAGCTGCAATTCAAAATTGGCTGACAGAAAATCAAATTAATTTTGAGCCACAACTATTGAAACCTCAACTGCTACAAAAAGTGTCTCAGTATGTAATTAAAGAAATAAGTATTCAATAACTAATCAAATATGTTTGTTATAGAAATAAACCTCCAAAATCGTACGTAGCAGATAAATTAGCAATAACTGTGGGACACAAAGTGCTGCGTTTACCTCCATACCATTGCATGTTTAATCCCATCGAACATGTATGGGGTATTGCCAAACTTTATTATAACCACGTAGGACGAGATGGCAGATCTGCAGAGCATTGCATTGCTCTGTGGTGTGAAAGTCTTGCTACTGTTACTCCAGAAAGATGGGCTGAGTGTGTAAAACACACAGAAAAAAAAATACTGAAGTGGTGGGACAGAGAAAAACGTTTGGATGCAGTTGATGTTGCACCTTTAATCATTAATACACAAGATAGCAGTGATGAATCAGAATTAGAAAGCTACGAGTAATTTATTTTAGAATTCATTTGATGTTTTCCTCATGTTTTAAACTAACTAAAATATTTTAAAATTTATTACCTCACAAGTATTACAATTTAGTAACAAAACGTTGAAGATGAAACAATTGTGAATAAATTAATAAATTTTTGGAACAATATTTATTCATAACTGAAAATATATTCTTTCAAGAAACCATTGCTGTGGCTGTTCAACATAGATGTATGTAGTTAAATCAATCAAATAAATTTAAAATATCTTCAAAAAATAAAAGATTGTGTTTTATTTCTAAATATCTCACTAACTGAGATGTAATGTGATTTTTTAACAATAGATTAAGACATTAGGCGCTTTTCAATTGCACAGATGAGCTACTCGGAAGCTACTCCGGAGCTGCTCAAATACATTCCAATTGCACTTGGAATAGCTCGTTTGTGCAATTGGAAAGCGCCTATTTTTGTACAAATATCTCTGAACTTGGTTCTACTATGTCAACAATTGTAGAGGAAATTCACTCAAACTAAGTAGGAGTAAGGGTAATCCTGTGCTTTAGGTACCTATTAATGCGCATGCGCCAATAAGCGCAAGTTGCATATTAAATTAAGCATTTACTAAACATTAACAATTTTTGTTACTTATTTTAAATAACGCAAATAACTAATCTTCATCAAATTAAATTGAATTACCTCGCTCTGCAATTTAAATCTGACAACAATGCTTCGAATATTCAGCTTGAAATGCCGTCTAGTGATGGAGAAAAAAGTAACTATTCGTTACAAAGTATTCGTTACTTGAAGAGACCCGAAGTATTCGGATCTTGTTGAACTTGGTATTCGTTACTTTTACCACCGATTACTTCTATTCAGATAATTCAATATTCACAGATGAAAGTCTGGTTGAAGCAGTATTCGAATGTATTTACATGAATACAAGAAACTGAATATTCCGTACTTTTGATTCTAACAAATAATTTAGCGACTCTTCCCCAGAATACAAAATATATATTAGCAAAACTATGAACAATTATTTATTGTATTGTACTCCTATATTATTATAACACATAAAATAAAATAATCGAATAGGTACCTGATTAATCCAACTTGTTTTAACTAACATTGGTAGTAATCACGGTAATCAAAGTAACGAGTACAAGTAACGATTACTGAGTTCAAGAGTAATGATAAATATCGATTACTCCAAAGTAACGATATTCTCCATCACTAGTAAACATTAAACAACTCATTAGTGATGGAGAAAAAAGTAACTATTCGTTACAAAGTATTCGTTACTCGAAGAGACCCGAAGTATTCGGATCTTGTTGAACTTACAATTAGTATTCGTTACTTTTACCGACGATTACTTTTCTTCAGATAATTCAATATTCACAGATAAAAGTCTGGTTGCAACAGTATCCGTATGTATCTGCATGAATGTAAGAAAATGAATATTCCGTTCTTTTGATTTTAACAAATAATTTAGCGACTCTTCCCCAGAATACAAAATATGTATTAGGAAAACTATGAACAATTGTTTATTGTATTGTACTCCTATATCATTATAACACTAAAATAAAATAATCGAATAGGTACCTGATTAATCCAACTTGTTTTAACTAACATTGGTAGTAGTCACGGTAATCAAGGTAACGAATACAAGTAACGATTACCGAGTTCACGAATAACGGTTAATACCGATTACTCAAAAGTAACGATATTCACTACTGCCGTCGCATGCGCGTTAATAGGTACTATGATGCTCAACAAAAACGATACCCCTGCAAGCAAAGTGCACCCTTATGAACATTGGGAGGAGCCAACGCAGGCATTTAAATTGGTACATCGAGTCTGGTCCGCTGTAATTTTATTGCTTCGGTTAAACCTTGGGTCGGCAATAATATAGTGTTCGTAAATTTATTGATGCGTAAATATAACTTTGATTAAGATATATTTTTTACAGTGAGCCTATCTAATAAAAAACATTTGACGTTATAATTTTCTTAAAATAATTATTTATTACAAATTTCTAGACGCTGAAAACTTAAAAATGCCGCATTAAGGCGAATCCGGTTGTATTTTAAAATAAATTTTGTGCCAGCGCAATTTTTCTTTACAGTAAAAAAGGATAGACGATAAACTCTATACCAATATTAATAACATATTGTGTAATTTTTTAGATTTTTCAAACAGAAGAGGTGTAAATCTTTATTTTCAGTCAGTTTGAAATGTGTATACTAGGTGTCTCATTACGTACGGAGGAGCTTGAAAGGGCAGCTAGAGGAGATCAAAATAAAGCTTTTTTCTTAATTCACTCAATTAATTTTGTTCTTTTTTATGCCTAAAAATGATGAATTCATGATTCAAAGAAAAACGGACGTGTACGCGAATTTTATTACCACAAAAAACGTGTCCATGAATTTCGTTGCCGCAAATACGCTTTAACTTTATTAAACTCAAAATACAGAAGTTGCAAAATATTAATCGAGTAAAGCTCTAAAAAAAATACCTACCGACAGCGCAGCTTTACAAAGTTCAATTATAAAATTATAACAGTATTGAGTATTCTTGAATAATCTTTGCATAATATTTGTTATTTGTTGCCAATAATAATCCCGTGGATCACGGTCGCATCTGGGCCGCAGGTACCAGAGCCTGACCGTAGACAACCAGTTAGTTATTTCACACAGCAGTTTCAGGCCTTTGCCTCTGTGTATTGCCGTAAAGGCCAGCAAATTGCCGAGTCGTATCGTTTTTGGTGAGCACCATAGTACCTAAAACACAGGATTACCGGAGTAAAGCTATGTTTTGTGTCAGGCGATACGCGTTAGCGTTAAACGCAATGATTTCGTCGCTGGTATTGTTACGTTAACGCAAGTGTCAAACCTACCGCTTATAATAAATCTTGTCTTTATTTTGTAGACATTTCTGCATTTCGACATTATCAATTTATTTCCTACATGTGAAATACTCCATTAATTCGTATGTAGCCATTTTCATTAACATTATTTTTATCTTGCAAGTCAAAAATCGAGGTTATGTAGTACACAACGCTCGCTTTTACCGCAAAAAATAGAACAAAATTCAATTCCCAGCGTTATCGCCAGCCTTATGCGCGGCTTTGAAGTCCCATTTGAATCACAATAACTATTAGTAGTAAGGAGTAATAAGAGTGGCAGAGTACGAGTAGTAGAAGGTAGTGTGAGTTAACGTGCGGTAAGGATCAGATGTCATCAAGCAGTAAGCAGTAGGAAGAAATAGATAGCAGTAACGTCAGGCTTCGCCATCCCTGTTTGGAGGCAAACAAGTCGTTGGGAATTAGATCCGGGCGAGCTCAAATAACATCTAGCGGATAGTTTACCATTTTGTAGATCTTTACACTAACACTGCCCAAGGAAGACTTAATTTTACTGAAAACTTTCCCCACTTATACAGCGTGTCCACCGAGTGCCGCGGTCTTCTCTACCGTCTATAGTATATCAGATAGGAAAAAAATTCAAACGAGCTAAGATGTAACTCAGTCACCGCTACTTCACAAAATTATTTTTAGCTATACAGAGTGTTCAGTAACTGAGAGCCATACCAAAGTTATATTTTTTTAAATGGAACACCCAGTATATTTTTACATATTTCGAAAGTACGCATAACGAATAGGTAATAACCAACAATTTAGGACGATTTACTTAAGAGTTTGTGTAAAAAAATTGCCTTAATATGAGTGTTTATATAAGTACAGTAAAAATGTTATTAAAATAACGTTATGTAAATATTTTCAAAATAAAGAAAAATAGGAATTAGTTTAACAGGAACATATTCAATTATGTACTTCGAACAAAAAATAAAACACATTCATTGATTTATCAGCAAATCAAAAGAGAAGAACCGGTCGGAAAGTTTAAATAACGTCAATATTGAAAGAAGGAAAAATTATTAATTTTTGTCTCACGACTTCTTCAGTTTAGACAAATACATTTGGCGTTTTATGAAAGCTTATTAAAACAGTGTTTCACGAGAGTCTAGATATACTGGGTGTTCGATTTGAAAATTTTGAGAAAAATTATCTTTTGCAAAACTCAACATCCTGTACACATAATAACTGATAGACCGAAGAAGTTTTAAAATTTCTGTAGAAAAGATAATGTATTGAATACCTACAAAAATTCAAGACGAAATGTAAATAAATAACAAAGATATAAGTACTCATAGTAATTTTTTACACTTAAACATCAATATCTTACAAACTCTTTAGTAAAACTTCCTAAATTTTTGGTTATTAACTATTTGTTCTGTGTACTTTCGAAATATGTAAAAATATACTGGGTGTTCCATTTAAAAAAATAAAACTTTGGTATGGGTCTCAATTACTGAACACTCTGTATAGCCAAAAATAATTTTATGAAGTAGAGCTGACTGAGTTACACCTTAGCTCGTTTGAATTTTTTTTCTATCTTATATACTATAGACGGTAGAGAAAACCGCGGCACTCGGTGGACACGCTGTATAGGGAAACAAGCCAACAAAAACTTGCCCCAAAAGAAAACTAACCTCAAAATTCTAAATTAAAATTAAAAATTCTACAAAATTAAACTCAAAAATGTGATTCTATATAAGCCAAAAACATAACAATAAGTTTATCTTCTCGTAGGCCATCCAATCAACCTCAAACGAAGAGCCTCAACCTTAAGCACCTTTACCTTCGCCCCATCAGGAAGGTGAAGCAGATATCGGCGCTTGTTCCCACGGCGGTCCTCACGAACACGAGGAAGCTTTTTAACGGCTTCATCAAATTCAGCAGCCTCCATCTGCTGAGGACCAGGTGTTACAAGATCCGGAGACTCAGTCTCCCTGACCAAGACGTTTGTGAAATGTTTGTGACCTCAGGAGCCGAAATTACAGGCCTTGAAGGTGCCATGGTGTAATCAGGCATCGCCTCAGTATCAGAGTCGTTTCCAAAAAGCTCTATAAATTTGGTTTTCAGCCAATTGGTCGTTGTTGGCGAATCGATATTCAAAAGACCGTCTTCCAGGTAAACTCTGCATTTAACAAAATAGAAATATAAGTAAAAGAAAAATCTTAATGAAAACTTAATTTTCAGAATTCTAGGGGACCCTTTTATACAAATATATTGGAAAAATGGCACCAAAAGCCAAGAGAAAAGATCATATTCCAAAATAAAACAAATTCAATGTGCGTATCCTTTTTCTTTCAATATTTTGATTATCCTATAAAGGAAATAACACAGCAATATGTATACAAGTGACAACTGAAAGCTGCAGTAAAATGTTCCAGAATTTTTACGGCAAATTCTACATTTCGTCACTATTTACAATTCATGCAGATGTATTAGATTTTCCTCTACAATTGCATTATTGTAAAGTTGCATTATTGTAAAGTTACAATTGCATTATTGTAAAGTTGCAATTGTGTATGTTTTCATGTAATGAGTGTCAATTGTAGTAAAATGTACGTTTTAAAATTATTTTATAAGTCCGGCCGCCGAACAAGTCTGCGGCTGCAGAACATGGTTTGCTATACGAAAAGTCTATTTTATATTTACAATGTTTGCACGTCTGCGTGTTTACAATTATTTAATTTAAAAATATGAATTTCAGTCCAGTCAGAATAATAGTACCTAGATAATAGCAGAATGTTTTTTTTTAATGTAATGGGCAATGAAATTCCACTATAATTTAAAACTGCGATAATTCCTTTAACATTATTTTCATTTATTTCAGTTCTTAAACTTACCTCCGAAGTTTATAGTCTATTGTATTAATTTTTGAAATGATTTAAAAATTACGTGTTATTTTTGTTGGCCAAGAAATTATAAATTTATTATTTATTATTGACTGACTAAATATTAACAAACTTTTTATTCAAACAAAATTGTAATTCTAAAGTTTTTAATAAGTACTGAATAATAATAAATACATTGGAAATTAAATTATTATTTACAACAAATAATATTAATAGGTAACTTAATTACGATAAGAATATAGGAAACAGTGCTATAAGCATTTGAAATTATTCTATTCTGTTATTTATTCGGGTATCTGAAAATGTTATTATTAAACTCTCCAAAGGTCAAGCCCGAATGCATAGGCGCTTCGAAGCCGCGTATGGCAGATCGAATTACGGTGCTGCAAACATTATTTCTTCGATATAGCGAGAATATTTTGATCAACTTTATCACATTTTATTTTGTTATTTGCTGTTTACGAGCAGCATAACGAGTATAATTTAAAAAAAAAAAAACGAAAACATTCGTTTAAATAAATCTCGTTATGCTGCTCGTAAACAGCACTGGATCACAGATCCAGTGCTGTTTACGGCTGCGTGTTGCATAGATATAACGAGTTTTATTTAAACGAATGTTTTCGTTTTTTTTTATATGGTCAAAAATACAGTAAATAACAAAATAAAATGTGATAAAGTTGTGAATCCGAGTCAGCGATACTCGAGTCGACTCGAGTTCGATTCAAGTACTCGAGTATCGACTTTAGAATTAAGTAGTGGTGCGACGAATGGAGTAGACTCGCTATCAGACTCGAGTCCCGAGGTATTCGGTCTACTCGAGTAACTATTGTAGTGAATCTGAGTCAGTGAAACTCGAGTTCGATTCAAGTACTCGAGTACCGATTTTAGAATTAAATAGCGCTGCAACGAGTCGGGTAGACTCGCTGTCAGTTACATGCAGTTACATAGTAAATCAGTTTTTGTTTATATTTTGCACGCTGCCTGCACACTTTATTAGATATTAGACACATCAAATAATATTATAGGTATACAAAAGTTTTAGATTTATCTGATCCACCAGAATATACAGGGTGTTTCATTGAAGATGCACCAAACTTGAGGGACACGTTTCTGACATTATTTCAAACAAAATATCTTAATAAAATTTTTTAATCGGTGCAACTTGAAATTTGCATAATTTGGAGCCGATGTTTTTATAAATACCGTAGCGATTTAAATTTCTGCCGCCGTCAAACAAGACGAGCGATTTAAATTGTTTTATGAAAGGCACGCGCCTGCAAAAAGACAGTAAATATCTATCGTAAACGAAAAAATTTATAAACAATTTAAGTAGCGACATCTTGCAATCGCTTTTTGACCTAACATCGCAGTAGGATTGACAAATTGAAGCTAGTTCGCCACATAATAAGTCATCCCATGCGAGGATGCAAGATGTCGCTACTTAAATTATTTATTACTTTCACATCGCATGGGCGAATAACTCGGACATATCGGTTTGGTTTGCAGTGGATTTCTCGAGCTACGGTTCTGCTGATGAAGGCCCAACCAGGCCTGAAACAGCTGTACAGAGCCTGCTCGAGGAATCTGCTGCAATCAAAACCGATTTGCACACAATTTTTCTGAAAAAAATTATGAGAGGCTTTTAAGTTTGGCCTTGACCGCAAGACGTGTTAAAGGCGAACACTTTGAAAAAAACGTGTGTTTTCGTCGCACTAACATTTATCCATTTATGCAAACCGTAATTACATCAAATTTGCCGAGTCTTAATAATGTACGATAATTAACGCTTGTAACGTTTTTATTTGTACCTGTATCCAACAATTACTACAATTATGTACAATTAATAAATTGGGAAAATTAGTAACTAGAATTGTTGCTTCCGCCGCGCCGGTCTGCTAAATTATTTGCCTATCAGACTGAACTTGATCACATGAGAAAGAAACAAATACGGAAGCGGGCGAATTTTGAAAACGGCAATTACCTTACAACATGTGTTCCAATAATCTGCGTATTCTCGAAATGTGTAATCGCCCATTGCACCACCAACACACCCACACACACACTTACATAATAAACTTAAAAATGAAAAGTATAAACTACACCAACTAATTACTCGTCAATGTTAACCAGAACGGAGTGAACGATCTAAATGGGTTTCATCATATCATCTGAGGCGCGACAGTTTATGGGGTAATAAAGTAAAAAACCGAACGTTAAGGCAGGTTAAGAATTCGGGCCGCTCTCATCGTTTTAAAAATATATGATTCTTCTTTCCCTTCGATTATCTCAAAACTTATTCATTAAAAAAAAATATATTATAAGAAACTTTTATTTCTTTTCACGATATCTACCAACATACCGAGTTTGGTGCATCTTCACTGAAATAGCCTGTATTAAAAAAGAAAAAAGTGATGATCGGAAATCTAGCAAAATGAGTATCAACTCGCTTCTTTTATAAAAATACTCAAGTTTACTCGATTCTTTAAAACGGCGACTCCCGAGTTCAATTCGAATCAAGTACTCGAATCTCTCGACTCGAGTCAAGTACTCGAGTCTTCTGAACTGGATTCGAGTCTCTCGACTCGAGTCAAGACTCGATTCCTTTATAAAAGTATTCGAGTCGACTCGATTCTTAAAAACAGCGACTCGTCGCATCACTAGTATTTACCATCTCACTCTTAAGTTAATATCAATCCCTCTTTCTCTACAGGGAATCTGCTACTTGATAGATCATTGGCTGATACCATATCCAGTGTCACATCCAGTGCTGCCAGATGATAAAATTTATGGTCGGTAGATGGCAATACAAAAAAACGGTAGTAAGAGGTAGATGATTGAAAATCGTGGAAAATTCAATTCATCGAAACAAGATGAAACTTGTATTTATTTGTAATTAAAAGATTAACACGATCAGGAAAATAAATCTTGTATTTTAAGCAGTTGCGGACAGAAAATTTCGGATGTCACTGTCATTCCACTGAGGCAAAAGTTGAAATTCCTTTATACAGTGAAGTTTTTTAAAGTGTGGCCATAGGGATTTATATGCTAAAAATTTGACCTCATGTTAATGTATGTTATGGGACAAACTTTAAGTAAATTTTTGTATTTAGTCGTAAATTAAACGATTTACTACAAGATGAACTTTGCTAGAATATCATAACACGTTTTCCTTAATTTTATTTTACTGTGAAAAGTTGAAGAAAATAGACACAAATTATTGAACGAATATAATCCATGTAGGCTGACATTATTAATAATTTGTCACTGTGATTACTGATAAACCAATTATTGCAACATTAATTTATTACCACTTGTAAAAACTACTTCTTCATACTGTAATGATTCGTCGACAGCAGCCGGCGTCAGTCTGTCTCTTGCGTCACAGCCGACGCGCCTTAGACTAGAGGCTTCTACAGACGGCCTGGAGAATGCCGGCGGCAAAATAAATTAGACCAGACAATCCGTCGCGCTCTGGAAAGTACGAGAACAATAGCGTCGGCTTATAAATGCACGCGGTCGGGAGTGGGCCACAGTTCGGTAAGAATTCGGCGTTGGACAGTTCGGCATTAAAGTTCGCGGACTTTCGCTCGGCTGTTAAAATAAATTAGGTATAAGTTTGTAAATAATTTAGTGTTAATTAGTTTGCTTTTAAATAAATTAGTTTATTAACTATTTTGTTTTAAAATGAAAATTAATAGAACCCTTAAAATCGTTACACTGGTGTCAGGCGTGAGGTTCCTGAAAATAAATAAACAATTAAAATTGAATTAAATTTAAACAAATTATTAAACAAACTGCAGTGAAAAAAAAACAATGGCTTCAAAGAAAGTGCTGTTAAAAGACTTAAAAGTGACAGAATTAAAAGCCGAATTAGAAGAGCGCGAATTGGAAATTTCCGGAAAGAAATCGATTTTGCAAGAGAGACTACACCAAGCGATACTAGAAGCAGGGGACGATCCGGAAACCTTTCTTTTTGAAACCTCGGGCGGTCCTGCAGATTTAAGTAAGATATTCAAAGATGAATTGCTGGAACAATCCAGAAGTTTAGACGAAAAATTTCGGGAACAATCTGGAAATTTAGAAGCTAAATTAAAGGAACAATCGAGAAGTTTCAAAGAGGAATTGCAAAATAAATTGTTGGAACAGTCCAGAAATTTGAAAGACGATCTGGACAAATTAATGGAATACTCTAGAAACACGGAAGAAAATGTGAAAATTTTAGAAGAGAAACTTGAAAATAAATTGATACAACAGTCGAAAAATCTGGAAACTAAATTACAAGAACAGTCTGATAATTTGAAGGATGAATTTCTAGAGCAATCAAAAGGCCTCGAAGATAAACTAGTTGTAAAAATATCAGAAGAGACAAGGAATCTGCAAGAAAATGTGGAAGAAATACTAGCAAGATACCAAAATTAAGAATCGCGAGCAAATTATGGCAGGGTTACGAATGTTCAGGGATCTGTCACCAGCAGAAATGCCAGAAAATAGTGAGGCCCAAATTGTGGTAGGACCAATGGAAACTTCTAAATTGAAAATAAAACCACCGACGTTCGATGGGGTCTTCTTGGCCTAACTACTTCAAACAGTTTGAAGCTGCAGCAAAGGCGAATGGATGGACGACCAGTGAAAAAGCCACTTCTTTAATTGTGGCCATTGAGGGGGGACGCTATAGATGTGCTACAAATGATGCCGCCAGAGGAATAAGAAGACTTCAACAAGCTGGTGAACCGGCTGGAGATGCGTTATGCTGGAGGCGCATCTGACCGAGGTGTACCATGCGCAGCTGAGAAACCGTTGCCAGAAATCCGGAGAGAGTCTTCAGGAATTCGAGGCTGATGTAGCGCGCCTAGCCCGGTTGGCATATCCTGCAGCTCCTGATGATTTCCTGCAATGTTTGACGGTGCAGACCATCGTTGATGGAATTCGTGCTCCGCAGGCATTGAGAATGGCCCACCCTAAGGCCCAGTATTTCATTCAGAGTTTAACTTTAAGCTTCGTTTTATTCCCATAGTAATAATTGTAAAGACAATTGTTTCCACAGAAATAAAACGAAGCTTAAAGTTAAACTCCGAATGAAATACTGGGCCTAAGACATCCAAGAACGCATTGGCCTACGCCTTGGAATACGAGGCGGCGAAGCGAGTTTCAAGAGGACATGTCAAGGTACTAGCTGCTATGGACTCCCAAGAGGAGGGAATCCGCCAGCGTCAAGATGCGATCTGCTGCAGAAGAACAGCACAAGGAGTGTGCCATCGCGGAGGATGTTCGCCGCATTATGGAGCAATTCTTGAGGCAGAAGAATCCGCTGGTGTGTTGGAATTGCCAGGAAGAGGGACACGTTCGCAGGCGGTGTCCCAAGGCCAGGCAGGAGCCTCCACGAAGGAAGCCACAGGGAAACTAAGCCGAGTCGGTGCAAAGGGGCAAACGTCGAGCCGTATTCAAAGGCCCCCAAAGACAAAAGTCACGAAAGTGATAGCCCTGCGGCAAATAATCAGCAGTATCTTCGTGGACGCCACCATTGATGACATCCCTCACACCATGTTACTGGATACGGGTGCAACGAAGACTATTTTAAGGCCCGACGTTATCACGTCATCAAGACGCACCGAGCCGACTAAGTGGCGACTGAGGACAACAACCGGAACATCAGCAATTGTCCATGGTGAAGTAGAGGTGACCATTACCATTGGATCGACTCCCATCAAACACTGTGCGCTGGTAGCAGAAATAGAGGATGAGGCGATATTGGGCATGGATGTCATGTGTGCCCATGGGTTCCATCTGGATCTGAAGCGTAGCGTGATGGCTGGCTGTTAACAACGAGAAATTGGTTCTACATCAACGAGAGGACGTGGCCGCTCGAGTTGTTTTCGCAGAAGATGTCGTATTGCCCAGCAGAACCGAGGTTATAGTCGACGCAAACCTGAATGGCGCTTTCCAAGATGGGCAAGTCATTATGGTCGAACCTAATACTGACGATCAGAAGATTGGAAAAGGAGTTCTCGTTGGAAAAATGTTGTTGACAGTAAAGAAGGAAATACCAGTCCGCCTAATGAATGAGCGGAGTTACTCTAGCAATATTATCCAGCAATAAATCATAAAGATCAGTAATGTGTAAAGTCTCCAATTAAAAGATCCGTTTATCCGCCCAGTTGTATGGTACTCACCGCTCACGCTGATGCGCTGTAAATATCAATCGGTCGACTGGCCAATTAACCAGTGCTGTTTACGGCTATATGATACGTAGGTATAACGTGTTTATCTAAACGAATATTTTCGTCCTTTTTTTAAAAATTATATCGATTATCAAAAACATAGCAAATAACAAATTAAAATGTGACAACATTGATCCAAATATTCTCGCTATACCAAAGAAATAATGCTCGCAGCTTCGTAATTCGATCCGCGCCACGCGTGCATCGAAGCGCCTATGCATTCGGGCTTGAGAGTTGGAGTCTTTAGTAATGTGTGATTATCAGTAAACTTTACCGCCAACCGCTTATATATTTTGAATATTGTCTCGTGGCAGCACCTAAAAAGACAATCTGAGCACAAATTCGTTTTATCGGTGTTTGGGGGCGGCGCGGTACTACGTAACTTTTCTATTAGAGATCCTGCCACTAACATATTTTGCATGTTGCTTCTAAGGAGCAACTAGAAAAATAATCTGAGCACAAATTCGTTTTATCGGTGTTGGGGGCAGTGCGGTATTACGAAACTTTTTTACTAGAGATCCTGCCATTTACATAATTATTTTGCACATTGCTTTTAAGGAGCAACTAAAAAAATAATCTGAGCACAAATTCGTTTTATCGGTGTTGGGGGCGGCGCAATACTACGTAACATTTTTAATTAGAGATTCTGTCACTTACATATTGTTACATTTTAAATTTGGCGGTAAAATGTAGCGGCGATTTACTATCTAGTAATTTCGTTTTCGCGCCGTGGCAACCCTGGTACCCCTCCTTTACAGCGCTATGGGGGAAAGCCTGCGTGCTGCGATCGTTGATTTCTGATAGGTTCTGAAGGTCCATGTGACTCTCAGGCCGCCTACCATTGGTAATTTCCTTGCGTCAAGGCGATCTGCGTTCTTTAGCAGCTTGGTCGCTCTCTTTCGTGGTTCAGGCAGTGTGCTGTAAAGACGTATCTTTCGCGTGTGAGAAAATTAACGGATTCCTTGCTCATTTGGAGAAGAAATCAATCGCAGCTTGGCTGGAAAATCATTCGACACTGCCGAACACCGATTGGGGATAGTTTTAATCCCCGTACCAAGCCTGAGGCTCCAGTTCTCTCAGGTAACATGTAACGACGCATATCACCGACCAAAATGGCCGCTAACGCATATCGTTTCTTCTATGTAGGCTTTTAGTTTTGGCTTTTCCCTTTTCCTACTTGGTTTTGCGTTTGGGTGCCAGTTACGGCGCAGGCCCAGGTAATCCCCGCAAGCTCATACGCGAGGATTTCCCAGTTTATCGAGTGTTGGTGCCCTGACAATTCTTGTCCGTCTGCCGTTCCCCGTCGTGTGGGTACGCCATTTTGAAGTCTACCGGTCATCGACTCGGACAGGACCACTAGATGGCGTAGTGACAGCCAACCTCAGACGGTAAAAGACATATCAGTTGCGAGGTAAACTTTTGACATTTGTTGCGCATGCATTCTTACTAGCGGATTAAGGCCTTTTCACGCCGATTTTATTTAAATAAGCGTTACGCTAGAAATTAAGCACATTTAGTAACTTGTGTATATATTTCTCTTTTATTTTATTTGTGCAATAAATTGTGTTAACTTAAGTACGATTTTAATTTTTCTACGTTCACACACACAGTGGATAATAGTCTCGTCTCTATTAGTAGTTTCCTTTCTGCACGACGTGGTCGATTGAAGACGTCGGCCAGTCGAATTTCGATTAGTTGTTTTAAATCGTCTTCTGGCGCCCGTTATAAGTTACCATCGTTTAGATAACCTGCCCCCATTTCCACTGTTGCTAGCTGGGGCACAGCTGATCTAAGTATCGGCAGACTTGTCACCTGGAACCGTGGTAAGTAGAGACAAGTAGATTTAATTTAAACTTGGGTGACAAGATTTGACGCCCCGACGTGTGGCCTTTTTGTTTGAAAACTCACTTGAGCTGGTGTGTGAAGGTAGAATTAAAATAATATGGATTTAAGATTGCGGTCTGATAGATTAAGTGGCGACGAACTGTCATATGAATTACTTGTTCGTGGAATTTGTGACGATGGTACTGCGGCTCAGAAGGCCGAACTGTTAAAAGACCTTTTGCATGCAGAAAAAGAGGCTCACCTCACGCCTGTACCTTATCGAGTGCCAGTTGTCGATGACCTCATAGCTTTACAAACCAAGGTCATTGAAATTCGTGCGTTGGTCGAAACCTTGTCGCAGACCTCGACTAAATATTTTTATGAAAAGGCTTCTTCAAAGCTCGCTCGCGCCTTGACTCGTGCCGAGAGATGTCTAGCTGTCTCGGAATCCGAAATCGAGACACGCAATCAAATTCAAACTGAACTTATTAAATTGAGTGCGCAATTTAAAACAAAAAACTAATGCGCCTAGAATTAATACGGCCGAAATTGTTGATTCGCCTCTGTCGAATGCAAACGCAATCGTTAATGACGTTTCGTTATTGAACTTGCGAGACGAGGACGAGACGAATAATGACAATGACATGACGGATGATGACGATGCCGAATCTGTTCAATCAGTAGTTGCGGCTCCGGCCCCGAGCACTTTATTTCTTCAAACTAATCGAAATGATAGGACCCCTAAACGGTTGTCAACTTTCGAGAATACCCCTGTAAGACAGTTTGACGTAAAGCCAGTTCCGGTTTCGAAATGGAATTTGTTTTATTCTGGCGATAATAAAATCATGTCGCTTAATGCTTTTTTAGAAAGAGTAGATGAACTTTGCATTTCTCGTAACGTCTCTGAAGCAACTTTGCTGATGTCTGCGTCTGATCTGTTTCGTGGCAAAGCTCTTATCTGGTTCCGTGCTAATAGACGTCGCTGTCGAACTTGGAACGATTTGGTTCATCTTTTACGGGAGGAATTCCAGGCTCCAGATTTTGATGAAAAACTTTTTGACGAAATAAAACGTCGCACCCAGGGTCCGGACGAATCTATCGGTATTTATGTTTCGGTTATGACAAACCTTTTTAATCGATTGAATGCTGATGTACCGGAGTCTGTCCAGATTAAAATCCTTGTAAAGAATCTCGCCCCTTTTTATCAAAACCAGCTAGGATTGGTAAAAATTGTTTCGATTGAGCAATTATTAAAGTTAGGTAGACAATTAGAAGCGAGTAAATCCGCAGTCGAATCGTATGTACCACCTCCACGTCGTGTACATTCTTTAGAGCCTGACCTAGCTTACATCGGCACTAGTTCTTCCAATCTTGCCGAGTGCAATACGGTTGCCCCAGGTCCTAAGCAACCAGCAAATCGAAACAAAAGGTGCTGGAATTGTAGAAAAGAAGGACACTATTCTCGTGATTGTACAATCCCGGTACAAAAGCATTGTTTTCGCTGTGGCAAGCCCAATGAAACCACCAAAACTTGCCCGAAATGTTCAAAAAACTTTTCAGCCACACACTAGGAGGTCGTCTAGTGCGATGCTTTCGTTTATCCACTCCTCAGCATATACAAAATTATCTTGACTTTGTTTTGGCCAGTGCCCAAGGTGACGAACGTCCTTATCTAGAGGTCACAATTTTTGATACTAAGTTTTTAGGACTTTTAGATTCAGGTGCTTCCTGCACGATTATCGGTGGACCTGGATGGGAAATTCTTAAAACGTTCGGACTTCCTTTTGTCAAACATCAGACAACTTGCACTGTTGCCAATGGACAACCCTGTTTGAGTCCTGGAAGTGTTACTACTCCTGTTCGATTAAGAGATCGAATAAAAATTATCGACATTCTCGTTGTACCTGATCTTCCACACACTTTAATCTTAGGTGCGAATTTTTGGCGAGTTATGGAGATTGTTCCCGACTTAAGATCCGGTGAATGGAGTTTTCGTAGCGAAGCCATCTGTTCTGTAGAACATGTCACTGCACGCTCTGACCTTGACTATTCTCAACAATGTCAACTTAATGCCACCGTTTCCAAATTGTTTCAAAATATCGACGAAACAAAATTAGGGTGCACCAACCTGGTCGAGCACGTCATCAAAACAGAAAGCGCTCCTATTAAACAACGCTATTACCCCATCTCACCTGCAAGACAGACCCTTGTCAATCAAGAGCTAGATAAGATGATAGAATTAGGAATCGTGGAACGTTCTAACTCTGCGTGGTCATCTCCAATACTCCTGGTGCCGAAGAAAGATGGTACAGTTCGATTTTGCGTGGATTTCCGTAAACTCAATCAGGTTACCACCAAAGATGCATACCCCTTGCCTTACGTTTCTGCCACTTTAGACAAACTGCGTGACGCAAAATATCTGACGTCACTGGATATCAAGTCTGCTTATTGGCAAATACCCGTTGCCAAAGAGTCTCATCAATATACCGCTTTTACCGTCCCGAACCGAGGGTTATTTCAATTTTGTCGTATGCCCTTTGGGTTGCATAACGCACCTGCCACGTGGCAGAGGTTTATTGACCGTGTTATTGGTGCAGATTTGGAACCCCATGTGTTTGTCTACCTTGATGACATCATAATTGTCACTCAGACCTTCGAGAAACACCTCGAGATCCTCGAAGAGGTGCATAAACGTTTGGTATTTGCTGGATTAACACTTGGCAAGGACAAATGTCATTTTTGCCGAAATGAGTTAAAGTATTTGGGCTATGTTGTCGACCGTAACGGACTTCGTGTTGACCCTGAGAAAGTTGAGGCTATTCTTAAATCCCTAAGCCTACCACGGTCTCAGAAGTTCGACGACTTATCGGAATGGCGAGTTGGTATCGCCGTTTCATTCCGAATTTCTCTTCGATTCTCGCGCCCCTTTCAAATCTTTTGCGCAAAAACACCAAGTATCGTTGGGATGAAACCTGTGATGTAGCTTGGGAAAAAATTCGTGAGCACTTAGTGTCTGCTCCTGTTCTTTCGTGTCCCGACTTCACCAAGGAGTTCACTATACAGACTGATGCTTCAGATTACGGTGTCGGTGCGGTGCTTACACAACAACAGGCTGATGGTGAGAAAGTCATCTGCTATTTAAGTCGCTCACTCTCCAGAGCAGAACGTAAATATTCCACCTGCGAGAAGGAACTGTTGGCAATGCTTTGGGCCATAGAAAAACTCAGACCCTATATCGAAGGCACACACTTTCAAGTGATCACTGACCATCACTCCTTGCTGTGGCTGAATCGATTGCAGAATCCTTCTGGACGTTTATGTAGATGGAGTGTTCGACTTCAGCAATACGATTTCACTGTCATCCATCGTAAGGGTAAAGATCATGTCGTCCCTGATGCCCTTTCTCGAGCCGTACCCATTATTGATTCTATCGACTGTTCTGAAGTAAAAGATAAACGGTATTTGGATCTTTTAAATAAAGTTAAGGCTAACCCGTTGAACTTTCCGGATTATCGTGTTGAGGGAAACACCCTGTATAAGTTCGTTAAGTGTACATACTACCATCTCATCGAAACCGATCGTCAATGGAAGCAGGTTGTTCCAAAAGAAAAACGTTTCGACATCTTGCGTCAATGCCATGATTCTCCTACAAGTGGGCACTTAGGCGTTTACAAAACGTACAATCGAATCGCCCAAGATTATCATTGGCCAAAAATGCGTTCGGATGTTATCAAGCACATTCGTCGGTGCGAGACTTGTATCCGAGCCAAACCCGAGCAAAAGGCTCCTGCTGGACGCATGGGTGGCCATTCAAAAATTTCTAGACCTTGGGAGGTCATTAGCATCGACCTTATCGGACCTCTTCCTCGTTCGACGAAAGGAAACCAATATATTTTTGTAGTAACGGACTGTTTTAGTAAGTTTACAATGTGTTTTCCTCTTCGTAAAGCTACCACCCCGAAGATTGTTCAACATTTGGAGGAGAACATCTTTCTACTTTTTGGAGTCCCTCGTATCGTAATATCGGATAACGGAGTACAGTTTAGGTCCCGTGAATATCGAAATCTTTTGACGTCGTATCAGGTTCGACCCTCATACACTTCATACTATCACGCTCAGGCAAACCCTGTTGAACGGGTCAACCGTGTTATTAAAACCATGTTGATTTCTTACGTTTCCCAAGACCATCGTAAGTGAGATTTATTTTTACCGAAGGTAGCTTGTGCGTTGAGGACTGCGCGTCATGAGGTTACTAAGTTGACTCCGTATTTTTTAAATTTCGGCAGAGAGATGTGTCTCAAAGGTAGCCTTAACCCTGATAAAACTCCTGATTCTGACGTAATTGATGTGGAAATTGAGCAAAATCCGACTGATTTTCAATCCCGTTCTGGCAAGTTTGCTAGATTATACCAAGATGTTCAAGAACGTCTCCAAAAGTCCTATGAGAAGTCAAAGTGTCGTTATGACTTACGTAGGCGCAAAGTTGATTTCGAGCAAGATCAGTTGGTATGGCGTAAAAATTTCGTTTTGTCTGACGCATCCAAACATTTCGCAGCCAAACTGGCTGATAAGTTTGTCGGACCTTTTATTATTAATCGTCGAATTTCCACAGACATCTATGAATTGAGAGATTGTGATGGCAAAGTTTTACCCGGAACTTGGCACAGTTCACAACTTAAACCTAGCCCGGTTGAATAATTGTCTCGTACTTAATTTTTTTTCTCTTTCCCTCCATTCTTTCTTCTCGTATCGGCCTGCGGGATGGGTCTCTTAGAATACTCCCGACGTAAAATTCTGCGTGGGGTAGAAGCCCCCTAAAAGATTCTGGTTTCCGCTTAACATCTCGGGAAACACACCCTGTATATATTTCCTTGCGGTTGTGTCTGCGTTGGTGTTGGTTGTGTTTATTGTGGTTTTGTGTTTATATCGATGTCTTTGGACATATTATCGTTTTCGTTTATATCGGTGTCCTTGAGACATATTTTGGTTTTGTGGTTGTATCAGTGTCTTTGACACCTTGCGGTTTTCCGCGTTCTCGAAACACACCAACATTAGTCGCGGGCATGACGCAATTAGAACTAGGGTGATAAATTTTCCTTCCCTTTCGCTCTTAAGGCATTGTTATTCCCTCAACTTGGAATACTTCCACCAATTACGGGAGATCTTTTAAAATTTCTGTTTAACATCGCTGCAAGCTCTGCCGACTATACAATTCCTCTCACCTGTAGGTGTTATTGTTTCACCCTACGCCTTTCCTTAACCCGAAGTTACGTATTCAGTTTGCCGACTATATAATTCCTCTCACCTGTAGGTGTTATTGTTTCACCCTACGCCTTTCCTTAACCCGAAGTTACGTATTCAGTTTGCCGACTATACAATTCCTTTCACCTGTAGGTGTTATTGGTTCATCCTACGCCTTTCCGTAACCCGAAGTTACGTATCCAATTTACCGACTCCCCTATTTGCGTGGCTATCCTTCTTTGTCATATTCATATACATATACATATATTGCCATTTTATTTTGTTTTATATTTCTTTTTTCTTTACCATCGGGGCTAGCGATTGCTTCTCATTGGGGGTCTCTCTAGGCACGTTTGTGCCTCAACCCAATGAAAATGGGATCCTTATTACATTTTCGTATAGATACCTACACATCCAAATATATTTATATAACGCCATCGTGACAAATTACGCCAAAGTCGTCTCTACGTCAAGACGCAACTTCTCCTTGGATTTGACTTTATAAATTTTATAACAATTATCGGATTTGACTTATTTGACTTTATTGTTGAACGTGACGAACGTCACTAAACAGGAGTTTGATACTGGAACCAGATGGTTGACGGACCACTTGCACTGTAAAGGGGGTTTTTCCTCTCTTTATTATCAGGCAGCCCTGCTTGAGCTGGCCTTACGTAGTGCTAAATTATGGGTCACTAACATCTGTTGGACATCTTGATATCTGGTTGAGTATCTTTCTTCTGAGGATGAACGCCAGCATCCTTCTACGTGTAGTTAAATTTTTTGTTTCTTTGATCTGGTTTTGGGATATGACTTTTAACATTTTGTTTCACTACGTACGTTTCGCCGAGCGTACACGGTGCTTTACCTAGTTTTAAGAGGCGTTCTTTGTCGAGCATTTGGGAGTACATTACATGTTCGTTGTGTTGGGTGGTGACATCATTACCCTGTGTTCCAGTCATTTCCTACTCCAATTTGAAATCCCAATGTTAGTGATAAACCTTTTTGTTGTCCTTAGTTTTTGGGTTGCACTTCGCTTCACGAAGATGTTAACTTTTTCGCGTGAGTTTGTTGGATGTGAGTTGTTTGGTAATTGCAGGCTGGATGTTGATTGGCCCTGATGGTCGCCAGCGTTTTAGTTTTTTGTGTTCGTTTTTGTTTGATTTTGCTTATTAGTTTATTTTGTTTTTTTGTTTGCTTCATTTCTCCTGTTTTCGCCTACTCTTGGCACTCTTCTGACTCAGGCAATAAGACGACATGGGTGGTGTCTCCTGCGGACTGACCCCCCGTGGAAGCTCGGCATCATACTGTGTTGCTAGTAACTCCTGAGCCAATACGTTAATCCTTTTTTTTGCGCTCTCGCCTGTTTAAGCAAGCCATTCACGATCCTGCATGGCAGTCCGCACCGCAGGACAAAAGTAGCTCACAAACTATCCTGCAAGCTGTCCAGCGCCAGTACTTTTTTCACATTGGAAAAATGACAAACCTACGTGATCTTCCCAAAAAGAAGAAAATAGCTCTTTTGCTATGTTTCATACTGTTATTGCAGAAAAATCAAAAGACAATATGAGAGAAGAAATTATTAAAGTTACGTAATTTGCTGTAATTTGGAGATTTAGCATCCCACAAACACCTTTTTTCTTTATACATATCTATAAATTCGATTGTGCCCGCGTTATCCATCTTCAATAATTTGGCGGGTGACAATCTAACACCACTAAAATCACTAACTGCACACGCAACGGCAGGACGCCGCGCCATTCACACTGCTGCGCAGCAGACTGCAGCCGGTAGGCGGAGCTTGCCGGTCTGAGCAGGACGCATCGAGCATCCTGCGTTGTGTTGCCGGACGCAATGCAGTCTGCTGCAGCATTCACTATCCGATGTCATTCGGCGGACAGCAAGGCGGACTGCCATGCAGGATCGTGAATGGCCGGCTTTAACGTTCTTCTTTTGTTGCTGGGGATTGACAGTGGTGGAGCAACATGTAGCAGCGGTCCGAACGGATCGTGTCCTTCAAACGTTCACTTTGTTTTTATTTTCGATTTTTCAAGGCCGGCTGACCTTTAAATCATCCACTTTTGTGGATGATTTAAAGGTCGGATGTTTTGCCACCGTGTGTGTGTAGAGTGTGTTGAGAACAGAGTAATGGCTCCCAGTGATCGACTGGAAACTTTTTTTGGGGGGTTAATTATTTTAATTTGGGTTTTCTTTCGCGGTCTTTGACCAAGGTTTTCGTCCGGTTTTTATATTTATCGTTTAGTATCATTATTTCGTTATAGCCGATTTCGCTCGCCAAACCCAAATTGTAGGATCTCTTCTTCATACCATTTTCCTTACGTACTTCATTTTTTTTTCTTTTCTTCTCTTCCTCGTTGGATTGATCAGCTCAGTCTTGATGGCCGGGAGATGTTTATTCGCAGATTGCGAGTATTGTGGGATTACCAGGCGTGCCGGATCACGTGAAGGCACTTCCTGCCCTCTCTACTAGTGAGTCATGCGTAGAACGTCTTACGTCTCTAGGTTGCAGTATGGTGTGTTCCGACTAGGGTTTTCTTTCCCCTTCTTCTGTCTTCCTCTTCTCCCTTCTGTCTTATGGTCGCTCGTGTAGGTGTTCCCACTAAATCTTCGCTGGGCTCTTCCAACTTGCCCAAGTTTCTGAAATTTTTCCTTTCATGAAAAATTTCCTCTCTGGTAAAGGGGGGGTTGTTACATTTTAAATTTGGCGGTAAAATGTAGCGGCGATTTACTATCTAGTAATTTCGTTTTCGCGCCGTGGCAACCCTGGTACCCCTCCTTTACAGCGCTATGGGGGAAAGCCTGCGTGCTGCGATCGTTGATTTCTGATAGGTTCTGAAGGTCCATGTGACTCTCAGGCCGCCTACCATTGGTAATTTCCTTGCGTCAAGGCGATCTGCGTTCTTTAGCAGCTTGGTCGTTCTCTTTCGTGGTTCAGGCAGTGTGCTGTAAAGACGTATCTTTCGCGTGTGAGAAAATTAACGGATTCCTTGCTCATTTGGAGAAGAAATCAATCGCAGCTTGGCTGGAAAATCATTCGACACTGCCGAACACCGATTGGGGATAGTTTTAATCCCCGTACCAAGCCTGAGGCTCCAGTTCTCTCAGGTAACATGTAACGACGCATATCACCGACCAAAATGGCCGCTAACGCATATCGTTTCTTCTATGTAGGCTTTTAGTTTTGGCTTTTCCCTTTTCCTACTTGGTTTTGCGTTTGGGTGCCAGTTACGGCGCAGGCCCAGGTAATCCCCGCAAGCTCATACGCGAGGGATTTCCCAGTTTATCGAGTGTTGGTGCCCCGACAATTCTTGTCCGTCTGCCGTTCCCCGTCGTGTGGGTACGCCATTTTGAAGTCTACCGGTCATCGACTCGGACAGGACCACTAGATGGCGTAGTGACAGCCAACCTCAGACGGTAAAAGACATATCAGTTGCGAGGTAAACTTTTGACATTTGTTGCGCATGCATTCTTACTAGCGGATTAAGGCCTTTTCACGCCGATTTTATTTAAATAAGCGTTACGCTAGAAATTAAGCACATTTAGTAACTTGTGTATATATTTCTCTTTTATTTTATTTGTGCAATAAATTGTGTTAACTTAAGTACGATTTTAATTTTTCTACGTTCACACACACAGTGGGTAATAGTCTCGTCTCTATTAGTAGTTTCCTTTCTGCACGACGTGGTCGATTGAAGACGTCGGCCAGTCGAATTTCGATTAGTTGTTTTAAATCGTCTTCTGGCGCCCGTTATAAGTTACCATCGTTTAGATAACCTGCCCCCATTTCCACTGTTGCTAGCTGGGGCACAGCTGATCTAAGTATCGGCAGACTTGTCACCTGGAACCGTGGTAAGTAGAGACAAGTAGATTTAATTTAAACTTGGGTGACAATATTTTGCACGTTGCTTCTAAGGAGAAACTAGAAAGACAATCTGAGCACAAATTCGTTTTATCGGTGTTGGGGGCGGCGCGATACTACGTTACTTTTTTATTAGAGATCCCGCCACTTACATATTTTGCATGTTGCTTCTAAGGAGCAACTGGAAAGACAATCTGAGCACAAATTCGTCTTATCGGTGTTGGGGGCGGCGCGGTATTACGAAACTTTTTTACTAGAGATCCTGCCACTTACATATTTTGCACATTGCTTTTAAGGAGCAACTAAAAAGATAATCTGAGCACAAATTCGTTTTATCGGTGTTGGGGGCGGCGCAATACTACGTAACATTTTTAATTAGAGATCCTGTCACTTACATATTTTGCACGTTGCTTCTAAGGAGAAACTAGAAAGACAATCTGAGCACAAATTCGTTTTATCGGTGTTGGGGGCGGCGCGGTACTACGTTATTTTTTTTATTAGAGATCCTGCCGACGTTTGCCCCTCTGCACCGACCCGGCTTAGTTTCCCTGTGGCTTCCTTCGTGGAGGCTCCTGCCTGGCCTTGGGACACCGCCTGACATCCTCCGCGGTGGCACACTCCTTGTGCTGTTCTTCTGCAGCAGATCGCACCTTGATGCTGGCGAATTCCTCCTCTTGCAAAATCGATTTCTTTCCGGAAATTTCCAATTCGCGCTCTTCTAATTCGACTTTTAATTCTGCCACTTTTAAATCTTTTAACAGCACTTTCTTTGAAGCCATTGTTTTCTTTTCACTGCACTTTGTTTAATAATTTGTTTAAATTTAATTCAATTTTAATTGTTTATTTATTTTCACGAACCTCACGCCTGACACCAGTGTAACGATTTTAAGGGTTCTATTAATTTTTATTTTAAAACAAAACACGAAATAATTAATAAACTAATTTATTTAAAAGCAAACTAATTAACACTAAATTATTTACAATGTATTGTATTTTCATACAAATAAACTAATCAAAATTTGATAAAATGTCAGTGTTGGGCTAAAATACATATTTTGTATAATTATTCTGAGTAATATCCAAAGAGAGAATCAGTGCGAAATTTGTTGGCATTATTGTGGTGTATATTTATAAATATACACTCAGTATAAAAAGACTATAATTAATTTGGATGTTTTATGCGAGTCAAATTGCAAAAAGAACATATTGCTATGTCTTAATGACGTCCCAGCTTGATACGTCAAATTATTGCTATGACTTATAGCTACCACAGGTTATTGTCAAACTTTTATGTGTTAAAAGTTTATCTTTTAACTATTTTCATTAACCTTGTGGTTTATTTAGTAGCAATTTTTCTTTTTTTTTTAAGTAATGAAAGTGGGACTATGTAGAAAGAGCAGCAGTAGAGATAAATAAAAATGCTAGATTTATTTTTAAACTTTTATTTTACTCTAGTTTTTCAATGCTTTATAAAACAATAATGTTAACAACAATAATATCATGAAACTGTATAAATTAATCAATCAACAATGAATGTTATAAATAAAGAACTAGTCGCTCAATGATAAGAGTTTTCTTTTTATTTTATTTTTTTTCAGTTATTCGCACAATGTTAATAGTTTTTGTAATAGGCTAATCGCCCAATGATAAGTGTTTTTGTAATAAGTTATTTACTCAATGTTAATAGTTTTGTAATAGGCTAATCGCCCAATGATAAGTGTTTTTGTAATCAGTTATTTACTTTTGTAACAGGGGTCAAATTGTTTAGAGTTAATCACTCCGTGATAGTTGTCAATTTGTTTGAGGTTAATCACCCCGTGATGAGTGTCGGATGAATGAGAGCGAATCTCGGTTCGACGGGCTTTATATAGGCTCCTTTTTATGACGTCGGCGCTAGCTTTTTATTTTTGAAAAACCAATGATTTGTTTTATTTTTCCAATGATTTTTATTTCATAAATTATCAGTGAATCTTTTGTCTGTTTGTTTCGTCAATCATTAAATATTTTTCTATTTAAGATTTCATAATACAATGTATTAATTTCGCCTTTGATTTTCTTAAATTTGAATCTAAAAATAGGGTTTCGAGGCTAAATGACGTCACGAGTTCTACTACTTCGAGATTATCTTTTTATTTTGTTATTTGACATTAAAACGTCAATGCGTGTGTCAGTGTGGTTCTTTCGTTCGTGGTTTTTCGTTATTTTGAACAAATTTCGGTAAGTTTACATATTATATTGAACTAATAACAAAATTAACCAATAAAAATAACAAAAACATAGTTAACAAAAACCAAAATTAACCGCCACTTGTAATTTTAATCTTAACTTCTCCCCATTTGGCAACTTTACTAAAAATTTTCTTTTACGCCCGTTTTTATGTCTAAAATTTATGTCATTTTTCTTTGTTTCCTGGGCCGACACAACAGCTGCCACAGGATCATCTTGTACCTTTAAAATCGGCACATCAAGATTGCATCCGGAAACCTTCCGCTGCTCTTCCTGCTTTGTGACAGCCAACTCACTAGCTTGCACCTCGAGCCAGCTACAGAAGTTTCTTATCCTATGGTTAACCCATGCTTCGTGTTTTGGTGAATTTAATAATAAAATCGAAGACTCCGGATCATTCACTGTAAGATACAATTTAATTAGTATAACTTTTAATATATACTTAAATTGCCCCTGTGTTTCTGTTTCAGTTAAAGTTTTTCATCTAATGTCTGTGTTGGAAGTAAGAAAAATGGTATTCTTAAGGAATTTCAGTTTGGTTCGAAGAATACACATAAAATTAAGGTATGTTATATTTTATTTGTAAAATAAATATTTAGATCTTTGTTTTATTGTTTTAGTTGAAGAATTTCCTTTGCATTTGAAGTTTGAAACAAATCTCTGCTTATTTGAAGAATCCGAAGACTGTGTGTCCTTGTGAACATGACAATATGTTCTTGAATATTGGCACTTCAAATTTTTTGCCCGTAAATTTAGAAATGCAATCTTGATGGAATCACCTCTTACATAGTTCGCACCAGACACATTCAGAAATTTGTTTTATTTTGGTGTTGATTACAGGATAAACAAAAACAAAATAAAACAAAACTCCGCAGTTGTAACTGTCTGTCTGCTTCGGACGAAAATCTTTTGTTGTTGTCCAATTCTTGTATGATATTAACCGCCTTCCGGGTGTGTTTCTTGCCTTTAGGTTGTAAGTTTTAAGAAACTGCACGAATAATTTGAAATATTTTTTAATTGATGCTCGTGTTGTATTTATAGGATCAAAATATGTATTTAAATATAACACATATTTAATATCTGAGACGGCAAGATACCAGTGATTTCCAGTATTTAACGGCATTATAATTGTATTCGTAAATTCAGGTAAGCAACTAATATCGTACGTTTTATTTTGACGTAAAATAAATTCTGTAGTCAAACACAGATAAAACGAATTTGTGCTCAGATTGTCTCTTTAGTTGCTCCTTAGAAGCAACATGCATAATAATGTAAGTGGCAGGATCTCTAATAAAAAAGTTACGTAGTACCGCGCCGCCCCCAACACCGATAAAACGAATTTGTGTACAGATTACATTTTTAGTTGCTCTTTAGAAGCGACGTACAAAATATGTAAGTGGCAGGATCTCTAATAGAAAAGTTACATAGTACTGCGCCGCCCCCAACACCGATAAAACGAATTTGTGCTCAGATTATCTTTCCAGTTGCTCCTTAGAACCAACATGCAAAATATGTAAGTGGTAGGATCTCTAATAAAAAAATAACGTAGTACAGCGCCGCCTCCAACACCGATAAAACGAATTTGTGCTCAGATTGTATTTCCAGTTGTTCCTTAGAAGCAACATGCAAAATATGTAAGCGGCAGGATCTCTAATAGAAAAGTTACATAGTACTGCGCCGCCCCCAACACCGATAAAACGAATTTGTGCACAGATTATCCTTTCAGTTGCTCCTTAAAAGCGACGTGCAAAATATGTAAGTGCCAGGATCTCTAATAAAAAAGTTACGTAGTACCGCGCCGCCCCCAACACCGATAAAACGAATTTGTGCTCAGATTATCTTTTTAGTTGCTCCTTAGAAGCGACGTACAAAATCTGTAGGTGGCAGGATCTCTAATAAAAAAAGTATAGTACCGCGCCGCGCCGCCCCCAATACCGATAAAACGAATTCATGCTCAGATTGTCTTTTTAGGTGCTGCGCTGCCACTAGGCAATATTCAAAATATATAAGCAGTTGGCGGTAGAGTTACTGATAACACAACTATGCATATTAAAAGTCATGAAAAATTTCTGATACTACATTACCTGTATTTTGTTAATTTTAATACGCTGATTTCAAATTTGCTGTACTTTTGTCTCTATCACATCAGGATTTTCCACAAAAGGAGGTAGAATATTTAAAAGAAAAACGCCACGTTTTTGACATTAAAAATACATATTAAATTTGTGCAATAAAATACCAAGTTGAAACCTATCCTTAAATATAAATATGAAATACCTCTTAAATCTAAAATACAATGAACTACCCCGCGAATAGTTAATTCCTGTGTTACAATGCCCTTTTCAAACTTTTTCTCATATGTTCATATCTGTCATCACCCTTCTTTAGCATCCAACAATAATCAGCAAACATGTTAACATTCCACCTCCATTGGTACCTCTTTTCCATATCTTTGAGGTATGTTCCATAAATCAACTTGTAATAACCAACGGTTTGGTTACGGTTAATGTTGCTTATTGAAAAAGCAGGTTATTTATGGAACGCTACGGTCATCATCATTCACCTTGGAAATTTATTCTCCGAAATAAACAATATAACCTTATTTTTTATTTGGAAAATTGGGGTGTTGATATTGTCTTTAGACGGATTTTATTATTTATCATATTACGTACTGGATTATGAATGTAAATAACTGTAAATCATATAGAGAAATTTTGCGGAATCATTTTCAACATCTGATGAAAGTGAAAACAACAGTAGAATTTGAATTTCCAAAAGTTAAATGTTTTTGTAAAATAATTAATATCAAATATGTACTATTTCACTATTCCAGACGACTCGTCTATTGTTGATCTCAAAATTAGAAAAATGTGTGTGGATTTACAGCAAAATAATCAGATAAAAAACCTAATTCTGCAGAACAATAAGCACACGTCAGTAATGTGGTAATACTTCCTAAAATTTATGAAGCTTCATTAATACTTAAATCTACGTATGGTTTTATGAGAAAAAGAATTATTTACCTTCAAATAATCAATTTCTTATTAGTAGATACCGTAGAGTAATAATATCTATATAGGGACCATGCACATGCGATGACAGCGCCACCAATTGTGCATTAGTGATATATCACTGTCATCGCATGTGCATGGTCCCTATATAGATATTATTACTCTACGGCAGTGTTGGGCACAATTAAATTATATTTGCAATTAACAATTAACAATTAATTAATTGTAATTGTAGAAACTCGCAATTAACAATTGATTAATTGTAATCGTAGAAACACACAATTACAATTAATTAATTGTAATTTTAAAGAATCCGCAATTACAATTAATTAATTGTTAATTGTGTGTTTCTACGATTACAATTAATCAATTGTTAATTGCGAGTTTTTACGATTACAATTAATTAATTGTTACTTTTTTTGGAATGGACTTCATTGACAATTAACAATTAACAATTAATATTTCTGTCTGAATGTATAAGTAACATTTATATCATATAAATTCTACTGTATTACATTAATAATTATAATATTAACTTATTTTGCATGAATTCACCTGGTTTGACATTAATGACAGCGTCTGTTATTCGATTAGAAGTCGTTATTAATTTAGCAAGCCATAGTTAATTGCAATTACAATTAATTAATTGCAAATGACAATTAATTCAATTGCAATTAATTTAATTGCAATTAATTGAATTTAATTGCAATTAAATTTAATTGTGATCTGCAATTAAACCAATTAATTGCAATTAATTTAATTGTAAATTGCAATTGATATTAATTGTAATTAAATTTAATCACAATTAAACATTAATCAACTAAATTTTTAATCAATTGATTAATTAATTGAAATTTTAATTGATTAATGCCCTACACTCTCTACGGTAATACACACGAGTCCTGTCAAATGTGCACCTGTCATTTCAAACAGTTTCAAATGAACTTGAATTTTATAATTAATTTCATACCAGAAGGTCAAATACTTAAATTATGTACTACAATCGTAAATTGTCATAAGAGTAACACGAAGAATGTTAAATTTTACAATTACCCAGACAATAGTATGAAAAAGAATGCTGCTAAATACCTATTATGTATATGGATTGAAAATTTAAGTTTATGTGCTGTTTTGAAAGTGATTAATAGATTTCAATATCGATTATACAATGTACTCTATTCGAAAAATGTGCAGGAGGCTCAGATGAAATGAAAGTTTGAAGAATTTCCTGAACAGAAGTCGGAAAGCAAGTCAACAAATGTAGGCCGGTTTCAAATGCGGTTGATTATCTACGGATGGTCAGTCTTGATAATGTGAATACATTTACGCTCAGGATACTGATGGTATGCGTTTCATGTGAAGAAGTCAATTTAAACAATAGCCCCAACCGATCATCAGACCGACCGTTATGTCAGATGCATGTGAAACATGTTTTATACTATTTAGCTAGAATACCTTGTATTAATTATATTAAAAGACTGATTTAATTAGTGATGTTTCTTAAATTGAGGTTTGTAGTCAGATTTTTGTTTATGTTGTATCGCACTTTTACATTAATTCTATGAGTTACTTTCTCATTACCCATTTTATACACACAAATGAGTCTAAAAGAGCAAAAAAAGTGCGAAGCACACCTTCCAATTAAGCAAATTTCCATAAATTTGTGTACGGAGGTCAGCATTGTTTGAAACGAAAAATGTAGAAATAACGGAAAACGCCCATGTTGCCATGTCCAGCAGTAACCAATTGCCGATCTCTTACTACTTCATCGCCTGAAATATGTTTGTAAACAATAGAACGAAATACAAAATATATTTCAACATCCATTGTAACGTATAATTACAAAATTGAAAAAACGTCACTTTAACGTGTGTTAGGAATAACCTAAAAAACAATGTTTTCATACCACTAATGCAGAAATCACCGCCACGCAGCGCTGAACGCAGCGATGTGCATGGTCCCTATACTAGATACCTAGTTACAATTCGTAAATTGGCGGTTTTCGATTTAACCACAACTTACTACATTTCTATTCTGGTTACTTTGGTTATGACCACGAGTTACCGTTTTCAGGAAACCGCGTTTCATAAATAGACATATTTCAGGAACATGTTATTTATGGAACGCAAAACCGAAACCACGGTTAAAATAGTTGATTTACGGAACATAATCTTGATATCTTGGTAAAATCTTTCATCTTGCTCTTCACTAAATGTTCCCAAATTGTCTGGGAAATAGCCGAAGTGCGAATGTAAAAAACTGTACCTTTAGACTCATACGTCACTCAATTTTTTCAAATTTACTTAGCATATTTTTTACAATTTCTACATAATTGTCACTTTTATTGATTTCCAAAAAAATTTAAACTACATTTGTAAAAGCTTTCCATGCTTGTTTTTCTGTATCGTTGACACAAAGTTTATCTTTTATCAATTTTCGTATATCTGGCCCAGTGAATATGCCTTCTTTTACTTTAGCGTCAGATAATTTTGAGAATTTTGTCCTGAAATACTTGAAAAAGTTTTCTTTCAGTAAAGCTTTCACAAATTGCTTCATTAGTCCCACAATTCAAAAACGTAACGAAAACTGTAACATGCTATTTAAAGTAAGCGAGTTGATAGCGATTTCCGGTATAAGCGGAAGTGTCTTGAAGTCAGTTTTATTTTATTTGAAAAGATCCTTTTGAAATATCTCTGCTCCGTAAATTTCAAATTTCTATCTACTTTTCTTCCTTGAAAACTTTTACTGAACCATTTGCGTGAATAACCCTATAGAGATAAATACATACTGCTGTGTTATCTCCTTTCTAGGATAAAATAAAACTTAAACGAAAAGGATACGCACTTTGAATTTGTTTTATTTTGTAAAATGTTCATTTCTCTTGGCTTTTGGTGCCATTTTTTCATTATGTTTGTATAAAAGGGTCCCCTAGAATTCTGAAAATTAAGTTTCATTAAGATTTTTCTTTTACTTATATTTCTATTTTGTTAAATGTAGAATCTGCCTAACCTCGAAGATGATTTTCTGAGTATCGACTCGCCTACTACGGCCAATTGGTTGAAAACCGAATTCAAAGAACTTTTTGGTGACGACTCGGATACTGAGGCCATGCCAGATTACACCACAGCACCTTCTAGGCCTGTAATTTCGGTGCCTGAAGTTCCAAACGCATCGGTCAGGGAGGTTGGGTTTCCGGATTTTGAAACACCTGTCCCTCTGCCGAATTCGAGCTAGCCGTTAAAAAGCTTCCTCGTGAGTTCCTAAAGGACCGCCGTGGGAACAAGCGCCGATATCTGCTCCACCTTCCTGATGGGGCGAAGGTGAAGATGCTGAAAGTGGAGGCTCTTCGTCTGGGATTAATAGGCTGGCCTACGAAGAGTTAGATTAATTGTTATACTTTTGGCTTGTATAGAATTGCATTTTTGAGTTTAATTTTGTTGAATTTTTAATTTTAATTTTGAGTTTTGAGGTTAGATTTTCTTTTGGGGCAACTTTTTGTTGGTTTGTTTCCCTATATAAGTGGGGCAAATTTTCAGTAAAATTAAGTCTTCCTTGGGCAGTGGTAGTGTAAACATCTCTTCTAGAATGGTAAACAGTTTAAAATTTATTAATATTGTTGTTAATTTTTGATTTGACTCTACACTTGTATTTAACTGATCGTATACAGATTAGTGGCGGATTTCACAAACGTTACTTAAATTTAATCATCCGTTAAAAGTAAACGTTGCCATGGTTACATGTGTTGAAGAGCAATCTTACGAAATAACTCCATATACGAAAACCATTAAAACGGGCGAATTCATAGAGACTTTATTTCTGAATATAATTAATTCATTTTTTTTTCTATACCGGGTGTTTCAGTGAAGATGCACCAAACTCGGTATGTTCGTAGATATCGTGAAAAGAAATAAAAGTTTCCTATAATATATTTTTTTTAAATGAATAAGTTTTGAGATAATCGAAGGGAAAGGAGAATCGTATATTTTTAAAACGTACAATAGATGAGAGCGGCCCGAATTCTTAACCTACCTTAACGTTCGGTTTTTTACTTTATTACCTCATAAACTGTCGCGCCTCAGATGATATGATGAAACACATTTAGTTCGTTCACTCCGTTCGTTCATTAACGTTGTAGTGGCGAGTAATTAGTTGGTGTAGTTTATGCTTTTCATTTTTAAGTTTATTATGTAAGTGTGTGTGTGGGTGTGTTGGTGGTACGATGGGCAATTACACATTTCGAGAATACGCAGATTATTCGAACACATGTTGTAAGGTAATTGCCATTTGCGTAATTCGCCCGCTTCCAAAATTGTTTCTTCCTCATGTGATCAAGTTCAGTCTGATAGGCAAATAATTTAACAGACCGGCGTGGCGGAAGCAATAATTCTATTCAACAATTCCAATTTATTAATTGTACATAATTGTAGTAATTGTTGGATACAGAAACAAATAAAAACGTTACAAGCGTTAATTATTTATCGTACATTATTAAGACTCGGCAAATTTGATGTAATTACGGTTTGCATAAATGTTAGTGCGATGAAAACGCACGCTTTTTTCAAAGTGTTCGTCTTTAACACGTCTTGCGGTCAAGGCCAAACTTAAAAAAGCCTCTCATAAATTTTTTCGTTTACGATAGTTATTTACTGTCTTCTTGCAGGCGCGTGCCATTCATAAAACAATTTAAATCACTCGTCTTGTTTCACGGCTGCAGAAATTTAAATCGCTACGGTATTTATAAAAACATCGGCTCCAAATTATGCAAATTTCAAGTTGCACCGATTAAAAAATTTTATTAAGATATTTTGTTTGAAATAATGTCAGAAACGTGTCCCTTAAGTTTGGTGCATCTTCAATGAAACACCCTGTATACCTGACAACTAGCACTACAAAGTGACAATAGGAAATTTCTCTATCATCATCTGATAATTAAGAAAAAAATAATTAACATTGAAAAATTGTAGTTGAACTTTACAGCGATAGTAAAAATACTTCCAGATCGAATTTTGAAAAACGCGTTAGTCACTTTGTAGATTGAAGTTTTGTTAACAAATCAGTGAAAACAGCTTTTAAAAATATGTAACCATAATTAAGTTATGAAGTCGCCCGATTTGTATGTTTTTAGTGAATTATTTCTGTAAGGCGTGAATATATTCTCCCTTAAGAGCTGGGGGCGGTAACAAACTAGACAATCACGTGATCTTTTTTCACGGTCTGAGAATATATTTTGCGTTCCGATTTTTTAGGAGTTATTGCACATGATCTCAGATAGGATTAAGGCGGGTAATTTAAATGTATTTAAGTTTGTGCACTGCCTTTTCCAGTACGTTTTTGGTATTTTAATATTTATTTATACATACACTGAGGTCTAGCAACAAGTACATATCTTGTTGGTCAAGAAAAGATCAAGTTCACTATGTCTAAATAGTATTCAAAGGTACGGCTTTTTCCACGGTTGGAGAAAAGGTATTTTTAGCCGGCTAAATTTCATCACTAGGAAAATTACATTTTTATAGAATTATCGTTTTGCCTATTCTGACGTACAACTTTTTTGTGTGAACTTTCGCGTCCTGGCGTCGTTGATTAAACCTAAAAAAAAATTTTGAGATGCATTTAACTTCGAAAACATTATTTTGTGTAACTAACTTTTGCATCAACTCCTTTTTTTCGTTATTAATTTAAATGCACTCCTTAAAATTTGAAGTGGGACACTTATGGTCCGTTTTCACGCTCAAGCAATTTGCGCAAATGTGCTTGTGAACACAAATTTGCACAAGGAGGTCGTTGCATGAAAACGGTATTTTTTTGCTTGTACAAGCTAAAAAATTTGGTAAACTGCATGCATTTGCGCAAGCGAATTTGTATGCGCAAATACTTGCACAAATCCATTTGCGCAAATTGCTTGAACGTGAAAACGGACCATTACGTTTTTTTTTTTTTTTGTAAATTTGTGTTTGGCTCAACTTATGTGTATTAGAAGCGAAATACCAAAAATATAAAAATGTACATTTAAAGAGAGTTCAAAAGAACCGGTAGGAAGTTAGCAATAACTTTCAGCAATAAAAAAAAATTCTAAAACTATACCAAAACAGTCGCAGTATTTATATATTAGTATAAAAATCTACTAATTAAGTAATATTCAATAACTTAAAATGAATATTTTTAGAAATTGATTCGAAATTGACCTATCAAGTAATTTTGCGTTAGGCGTACTTAACTTCTTCAAAAATGACAGCGTTGTCTTATTTTTAAATCAAATGTTTTTAGACGAAAATAATCTATTAATAACGGGCTTTCGATAGTTTAAAAAAAAAAAGGACATATTTTTTGTCCGGCCACAATAAAATCTTAAACTCATACCGGTTTCAAAAGAAATAAACTTTTATGATATTTTCTTAAACTGTGGCCTTTTCTTCAATCAAAAATTGCAAGATGCGAAATACTTTTACTTTCTGGATTTAATAGTTATTTATGTACCAAGGTGGCAAAGTGACACTTTATCAAACGAGTTTGCAAATTGCGAGCCAAGGCGAAGCCGCGGTGAGCAAGCAAACGAGGTCGATAAAGACACTTTGCTGCCGTGGTGCATATAATATTTTTTCGATTACTACATACTCGACCATTTATTTTGAAATATTCAAACCTTGCAAATTTATATCTATGTTTATATCTTCGTAAATTTTTGCAAAAATTTATTTCATTTACCTTATAGTACGTTATAAATGACACTGGCGTTTCGATGACATCAAAAGATGTAACGCTAGCGCAAAAAGACTTTTACGTTATGCAAACAAAAAACAGTCACTTCGCGTCATGATGTTCGTAATGTATCATGTATTTAACTAGCAACATTTCTTAACAATTTTCGAAAAAATATAGATACATATGTACAAAGAAACATATTTACCGCCGATTTTTCTTTTCCTATATGTGACCTTCTCGTTAATGGAGTTTAATTTACCCATGTTTACAATTAAAAAAAATAAAATAATGAATTTCATTAGTGTTGAGCTGTAGGTAATATTAAAATTGCGCATGCGCATGAAATAGGATTATACGTAAAATTTTTGGTGTTGCAGCTCCAATCCTCTTCAATACTTTTACAAATACATATAGGTAACTACTTGTTCCTTTTCTATTATACGACGCATATGTGCAATTAAAATTAAAGTCTACTTTGAACGATAATTGCGTCTTATTACAAGTTACCGTAAAAAAATGTGTAAGTATTTGAATATAATTATGTACATGTATGTGTATTTCTGAACCCGTCGAATGTACCAACATTATGACCGAACGCAGCCTAGTAAGTTGCTCATGATGACGGAACCACCGACATGCCGGCGCACACGCGAGAGTTATTATCGTTCTTTCTCAATATGTGTTGAACAGAGATAGCTCTAAGCAACTAATGTTGGTGGTTTTCAATATACGCATGGTCGGAAGGCGACTGCCAACCAACCAATCATAATATCACAAATATTTCCCCTTAACGTAGCAAAGTAGGGATAGTAAAAAGCGAACTTCTGAGGGGTAACTTTGTAGGATTCCTCTGAAGGTATAGGAATGATTATTCTTAATCGATGATTAAAGTTAAGTGACGTTTGTGAAATCCAGCGTAGATGTTTTATCTTAACTGGTACGTTTTAGAATTTGTTTATAGCAAAGACGTCATAGAATAATTATATTGCGATTTGCTATAACGAAGTTATTGCCCAACACGAACACCACACCTTTGTATTTAACCGATCGTATACAGATTACTGGCCAATTGCACCGCATTTTTAAGCAGAAATTAAATTTAAGTCGTGTTTAGAATGTAATATTTGACGTAGATCCAGCATAATGTCAGGCGCATTCTAACTGACACTTAAGTTGAAGTTTAACCGTCAATTAGATGGTGATTACATTATGCTGTCATGTATTTACGATTGTCACATTCTAAACACGTCTTAAATTTAATCAATGATTAAAAATTCGGTGCAATCAGGCATAGATGTTTTATCTTAACTGGTACGTTTTAGAATTCGTTTATAGCAAAGACGTCATAGAATAATTATATTGCGATTTGCTATAACGAAGTTAATGCCCAACACGAACACCACACCTTTGTATTTAACCGATCGTATACAGATTAGATGATTTATCTTAACTGGTGCGTTTAGAATTTGTTTATGGCAAACACAAAATGGAATAGTTACATTGAATTTTGCTATAGCAAAGTTAGATTTCACACTACATTTCATCAATTTACAATATACTTGTTCCATAATCAAGCAACACTTTCACCACATAACTGTTTCATTGAATTCAACGATTTTCAGAATTTTTTGGGACACGGATTAAGGTATTTGCCTTAGCGGTCTCTGAAAACAATTTACCTGTTTGTTTACGATGAATTCGAGGTTGAGATCTACCAATTTCAATTCATCGTTGCAGATCATATTGTAATTTATGTACATTTTTCAACTGATAATTATTTTTGGTTATGTGAACACATATTTTGACATTTACTGTTTAACGTTGGTAGTATTGCAACTTAATAAATTTGTTACTAAGATATTCGATTTTTACTTACCCATTCACCACCACGTTGCTCGTAAATTTGCACAATAACATTTCAATAAATGCTTTTAGAGTCTCTATTGCTACTTAAACTGCGACATTGCATAGGAACCTCGTGCAGTGTTGTAACTTGTCTAACAAATAAATCACTAGGCCCTGAGATTTCAATTAATGCTAAAAAGGTATATGCTCAAAATCACAGCAATACGTATTACAAGAAAACCTGATGTGATGGATTTTTTATATTATTCTTCCTGGTATTTGTGAACAAATAACTAACAGAAACCGTTATCACGATTACAGAAATTTTTTAGTTGCATAGCTGTGTAATCACACATAAACTGACCTCTATGATTTATTGCTGGAAAATATTGCTAGAGTAACTCGGCTGTTTCCCCGTCAACATCAAGAAAGGTACGATCACCAGAACAAACGACAAAAGCGAAGAACCTGATCTGTCAGTATCAAGATGTGTTCGAGGTAGAAAATGGACCTAAGGGAAGAACCGACATAGTCAAACACAAGATAGAGACCGGGGAAGAATGGCCCATCCGTCAAGCTCCAAGGAGGTTACCATTAGCGAAGCGTGAGGAAGCAGAACGCATTATTCGTGAGATGGAAAAAGACAATGTAATTGAGCCATCGAGCAGCCCATGGGCGTCACCGGTAGTGCTTGTGAAGAAGAAGGATGGATCCACACGGTTCTGTGTAGACTATCGATTGCTCAACAACGTCACCAAAAAAGACAGCTATCCTCTGCCACGTACTTAAAGAGTGGTTATTGGCAGGTGGAACTAACGCCCGAAGATCGAGAAAAGACGGCATTTTTCCTTGGTATGGGTTTACGGCAATTCACGGTGATGCCGTTTGAGTTATGTAATGCCCCAGCGACATTCGAGAGACTAATGGAGACGGTTCTGAAGGGTCTGTCCTGGATAACGTGCATGGTATACCTGGACGACATAATTGTGGTGGGAAAAACGTTCGACGACCACCTGAAAAACCTGGAAGGAGTGTTCCAGCGACTTCGCGGAGCTGGACTAAAGCACCTAGGCCATATTGCCAATGGGAATGGAATCGCCGTGGACCCAGTGAAGATTCAGGTGGTGAAAGACTGGTCAACTCCCAAAAATAAACATCAGATAAGAAGTTTCCTTGGCCTGTACACTTACTATCGGCGTTATGTTCCCGGATTTGCAGACATCGCTAAGCCGTTGACGAAACTCACCGAGGAAGGTCGCCCGTTTGAATGGGACCAACATTGCCAAATTAGTTTTGAACAACTAAAACAGTACTTGATAAGTGCTCCTATTCTGAGTTACCCTCTCCCAGAAGGCAAATTCGTCGTGGACACCGACGCTAGCAACGTTGCTATCGGTGGCGTATTCTCCCAGACACAAGATGGGCAAGAGAAGGTGATCGGCTATTTCAGTAAAGTCCTGTCAAAGCCGGAGCGAAATTATTGTGTCACTAAAAGGGAATTGCTAGCAGTAGTCAAGACCATAGACCATTTCTACAAGTACTTATATGACAGACACTTCCTCCTGAGGACGGACCATGTCGCTTTAAAATGGCTCCTCCGATTCAAGAATCCTGAAAGACAAGTCGCACGATGGATCGAACGACTTCAGGAATACGATTTTGAAATCCAGCATCGGGCCGGAACTAGCCACAGAAATGCCGATGCTTTGTCGAAAAGACCTTGTGCCGGAAATTGTAAGCACTGTAGTCGTATGGAGGAGAAAGTAGCCACGACTGCGAGGAAGGCCGTCGTAAACGACAAATGGCAAGGTAAAGAGTTGCGAAGAAACCAGGAGAACGATCAGGATTTGAAATTGGTGCTGGAATGCAAAAGTAGGGAGGCAAGGCCTACTTGGGAAGAGCACCGTGTGCAACATCCGTAAAATCATACTGGGCGCAGTGGGACTCCATAGTGCTGGATCATGGTCTTCTGAAACGAACCATCGAGAACCAGGAAGGCACAGAACAGAAGACACAGTTACTGATCCCCAAGAATAGAACTTCACGATGGAACTTCGGGAGGGCATCTGGGAATCAAGAAGACTATGGAAAAGGTGCGCGAGCGATTCTACTGGGTGAACTGTAAGGAAGACATAAAGGACTCGTGTAGGAAGTGCGTAGTCTGCGCAGCTAGTAACGGCCCCCACAGACGAGGCAAGGCTCCCATGAAACAGTATAACGTGGGAAGTCCTTTTGAGAGAGTTGCCATAGATGTAGCCGGCCCATTTCCACAAACGAATAGTGGCAATAAGTACATCGTCGTGGTGATGGATTACTTTAGCAAGTGGGTTGAAGCATACGCTCTACCATACCAAGAGGCAATAACTATTACTGAAGTCCTTGTCCGAGAATGGATCAGTCGGTATGCTGCGCCCATGGAGCTGCATTCAGATCAAGGGAGGAACTTTGAATCGGCTTTGTTCAAGAAAGTTTGTACTCTGCTCGGCGTCCGGAAAACTAGAACGACTGCACTTCACCCGCAGTCGGACGGAATGGTGGAAAGATTCAACAGAACCATCAACCGACATTTGTCCAAAGTCGTCTCCGATCATCAGAGAAACTGGGATACGTACATTCCCCTTTTTCTACTGGCATACCGTTCCTCTGTTCATGAGACAACAGGAGAGACACCAACAAAAGTGGTATTTGGTCGAGAGCCAAGACTACCCTGCGACCTGAAATTCGGAGTGAAGCCTGGCGAAGTCCCTGCCGACGTAGACTACGTGAGCGGTCTACGCAGGAAGATGGACGATATTCACAATCAAGTGCGTCACAATATATAGACGGCCAGCGACCGAATGAAGAAGCATTATGACATCAATGCTCAGAATGGGGGATACCAACCTGGAGTACTGGTCTGGCTTTACAATCCTCAAAGACGTCGAGGTCTATCCCCAAAATTGCAGACATCTTGGGAAGGTCCTTACATAGTAATGAAACGGATCAACGATGTCATCTACCGCATCAAGAAGGTTCCCCATGGCAAGCCCAAAGTGATCCACTTCAACCGGATGGCTCCTTACAACGGAGAAGAAGGGACAGTACAACGGACAATGTAGGGACAATACAACGGACGCAAGGTTCCGAAGTAAACTTCGAAACCTTTATATCTCATCACGCCACAGGAAGTAAGGCGTGATTCGGAGTGACTACGGAGAGACAGCAAGATCTTTTTCAAGTGTAACCAGAGTACAGTCTGGCCCACTGTATGGCAGAAGACCTAAGGATGTCCAAGGAGATAGCCCAAGTCTTCCGGAAGAAATTTGGTCAGGTCGAGGAACTCCTAAGACAGCACCCCATGGTGGGCAAGAGCCTGCAGATCATCCACACGGAAGCAAATCAGAGACGACACGTATATTATCTAGTCACCAAGAAGGCATCAAGCGGTAAGCCTGACTATCGCAATATTTGGAGAGTTTTATGGAGCCTGAAGAAACAGATGGTAGAAGGCAAGGAGACAAAATTAGCCATTCCCAAGTTGGGCTGCGGACTAGACGGACTGGACTGGAGGGTCATTCGAAGCATGATAGAAGTCATCTTCAACGGAACGGGAATTGAAGTTCTAGTCTGCAGTCACCACCCACAGGCAGCTGTCGGCAGTAAGAAAACCGTGGACTGGTATTTCTTCCAGACCGGAAGTTATAAAAAGGGTTCAGCATGCCGATTTCGACATCTTCCTTCAAGGCTATCACGAGGAACGTTCCAAGACGAAACATTTTTAAGAAGGGGGCAGTGTAATGATTCGTCGACAGCAGCCGGCGTCAGTCTGTCTCTTGCGTCACAGTCAACGCGCCTTAGACTAGAGGCTGCTGCAGACGGCCTGGAGAATGCCGGCGGCAGAATAAATTAGACCAGACAATCCGTCACGCTCTAGAAAGTACGAGAACAACAGCGTCGGCTTATAAATGCACGCGGCCGGGAGTGGGCCACAGTTCGGTAAGAATTCGGCGTTGGACAGTTCGGCATTAAAGTTCACGAACTTTCGCTCGGCTGTTAAAATAAATTAGGTATAAGCTTGTAAATAATTTAGTGTTAATTAGTTTGCTTTTAAATAAATTAGTTTATTAACTATTTCGTGTTTTGTTTTAAAATAAAAATTAATAGAACCCTTAAAATCGTTACAGTACCATTGAAAAATAAGTGGAACTTGTTATAACATACATAATTGATATTTTAATGCTTCCTTAATAATAACGGAAGTAGGTAAGAAAAGCAGCCACGCCCCTTTTTTTCTCATGTTATTCTTATGGACTTCCGTCGGAGTTTTTTTAGTCATATACCTGAGCGGGTATAAGAGAGAGACAGAAGAGACAAGGAGAGACGCGAATATAGAAGTTCAGAAATCGTCCGCTAGAGGTCGGTTGCGTGACGTGGTCTGTAAATCGGAGAGACGCGAATATAGAAGTTCTGAAATCGTCCGTTAGAGGTCGGTTGCGTGACGTGGTTGGTTAATTGTGCTTAATGAAAATCTTCGTTCGCCGTTGCGCGTATGAAAGGAAGATTCGAACCCGGTGCCCGCTGTTTGTAAAGCCGTCCACCTAACGCCCTCGGCCTTCAGGCAAATTGGGTGCGATCGGTTAAGAAGCGGTAATAAAAAAAAAGAACTGAATCGTCGTGCGTTCGCCGAGGGTGCGCGCGCGCGGCGGGCTTTCACTCAGAGTTTTTGAGCTAGGTTGCTGCATCAAGGCTGGGGCGGCTATCTTCTAGGCTCAAGGATGATAAGAGATAATGAGAAATGATACATGTACGTTACAGATTAAAGCGTTTTATTTTCATTAAAAAAATTTTCGCATTTAGTCTTTAAAAATTCGTAAATAATTTTTACATTAATTATGGAACATATGCTGCAGGGCTTCGTATGGTGTAAACAAGATACGTGCATCTTACAAAATTTCGGTACACTTGAAATTGATCCTAAATTTATAATTTCTTTCGAAATTAAAAATTTTCGAAGACAATTTATTTTTTGATGTCCTTTTACATATATCCGTTGATACTGTTGAGTAAATCTGTATAGAATGTCGGCAATTTCACGGTAGGGAGTGTAGCCATCCGACCATCGTAAACAATGATGATTTTGTTCTAACCAATAAACTTGTTTTCTGTATTGTCTATTGAGATTTTTGAAACGGGTTGGAGGTTTAAATATGAAATGTGCTGTACCTTCTCCATCGAAGATTGCTAATTCTTTTACGACGAACATGTCCAGCTCAAAACCTTCCATATCGATAACCAATGATCTTCTATTAGCTTCCTTCTTATAAATTTCATGTTTTTTGTGCAAAACTGGATCAATTATTTCTGATAACTTGTCAATGCGTCTTCGAAATCGTGCTCGATCGCATGCGTATTGCATCCATTCGTTTTTTTTGCTTCTTCTTCTTGCTCGTCACTTAAATTGAATTCTAATATTTCTGATGGTTCTGATGTAAATTTGACGTTTTTTTTATTCATTTCACTCAAGGTTTTTATTCGTACGATGCAAATAGAAGACTGAAAAGTAAAGAGTCTTGTTGACAGTAAAGAACAAGAGAAAAGCGCTTATTTGCATTTTTTTTAATATGTTCACGTAATGTTGACATTACTAACAAATAACTTTTTGCGATTGAATGCAATAAAACAATTATTTATAAAAATTTTATTTATTTGCATTTTTTAACATAAGACATTTAGATTATTTCTCTAACAATATTTGTTGCAGGATTATATTCCACAACTTTATCGTGAATTATTAGACAGTACGACAGTCATTTCAGGTCTAAAATCAACTTCGCTTTCAAGTTCGAGTCGTATATCGATTGTTGAAGATTTTATCGATTCGTTTTGATTTGAACAATCGATGACGTACATGGCATTAGTGCGAATTTCTTTTAGATTCATAATACATTAGATACGCAATTCCGAATTTATTTCTAGTCATTTCGAGATTTAAATTTTTATATGGGTAGCTTTCGGCATTCAAATGCAATTTTATATTCCTAATATGAGCATGATCGAAATCGGCTCCATCCTTATCATGCTTATCTTTTTTACCATCCTGAAAAGCCACGATAACATATCTAGGTTTCTCCAAGTTTGTTGATGTTCTTATCGGCCAAACGTCGTTTTTGATCTGACGCATACTAGGAAGCTCGTGCAGTTCCCATTGCCTAAATGGAATATAAACTGATTGCGATTGTTGTAGAACTTTTAACATTTGTAATTTCATTTCATCATTTAGAGTAATGTGAGGGACATGACATTCGATTTTCTGTACGGTGATATTTGCAGTTTTCTTGCCAGAACTTATATAGCAGTTGTTATCCGTTCTTGAACGAAGCAATATTATTTCCTGCATGGCGTTTATGATAATTTTCTTATAGTCTTCCGCAAAACCCAGCAAAAATTTGCCGTAAATTTGTTGACTTGTAAAGTCGGATGTTCATTTTGCAAGGGTATCCATCCGGCCACCTGCAAAACCTTACTCTCTGCTTCGTTGTAGGACAAGTATGCCTTCAGAGTGCTCGTCATTCCAACATTTCGAACTTTGTCAATTTCTTTTCCATCTATTTCATAGCGCAGTTCTTCAAAGAGAAATGCATACGCGTTATTCGTTAATTTGCAATTGTCCGTACCTTCGGGATTCTCTTGAAACGTTCCTTCAATGTAGAGATAACTTTCATGTGGATACGTATAGATGTCTTGATAATTTATTAAGATTCTCACTTCATCGTTGTTGTTGAAATTTTTATATGTGGGGGAATACCAATGAAATTGCTTCTTGGTTATTGTTTCATCAAAGTTGAGACTGTCGAGGAGTTGTAACATTGTTGATCGTGATGTTTGTCTTCACTTTAAAACCCAAACTTTGTAAAAATTGTACGTTGCTGGGTGTTAATCTCTGGACAGACGACTGTCGAATGAAACGAGCAGAATCAATGTTCTCCTTATTATTACTATTATTATTCTCCTTGCTGCGATTGTTAACAACAATCGCAGCAATTGAATCGCAATTGAAGCACAAACCCATTATGCAACTTGCGTTTAGCTTTAATTGCTGTGGTGACGACATAACTCGCTAACTTTTCACCTAACGACGCGTTTTTCGCTTTGACACGACTCCAAGCTCGTTCTTCCAACACCTTATCCGCTAAATGTCTGTTTTCTAAATCTTTAAACTTTGAATATGCAATGTCGTGTTGTTTACAGGCTCGATCGAGTTCGTTAATGCCGGGGTCACCTCTTTGCAAACGTTTATTTAACTTTGTACCTGGTCCGCAATACTGATAACCACCGGGAATATGTAATTCTATCGGTAGCTTGTTTATAAATGAATTTAAGACACCCGTACCGTTGTGCGTAATCATGAGAGAATAAAAGAGAATATATTATACATATTAGTGAAAGTGAGAATTGTGAAACAAACACATTCATTGTCAGTCAACAATATGAATTGCTTGTGTGAAAAAACTCAAGACAAGAGTCATCCGCTGCTGCCTTCAACTATGAGGTGTATAATTGCCGGCCCTTCTAATTGTGGTAAAACCCACACCGTAATCACTCATCCGAACGGTTACTCTTTGAGAATGTTTACGTTTACTCAAAATCCCTGTACCAACCAAAATATTAGGCTCTGGAGAAAATTCTAAACGAAGTAAAAGGTGTAAATTATTATGCATTTAAAGAAAACGATGAAATAATCAACACCGAGGAAGCTAAGGAGAACTCGATATTTATTTTTGACGATGTCGCTTGCGATAAGCAGGACAAGATAAGAAGTTATTTTAGCATGGGACGTCATAAAAGCATCGATTGTTTCTATCTTTGTCAGACTTACACCCGAATCCCGAAACACTTGATTCGTGACAACGCCAACTTTTTAATTTTATTCAAGCAAGATGAAACAAATCTGAAAAGAATATTTAATGACCACGTCGGTACTGATATGTTATTCGATCAGTTCAAGTCAATGTGTGCAGAGTGCTGGAAAGACAATTACAGCTTTTTATGCGTTGCAAAAGATTACGATATAGACAAGGGCAGATATCGAAAAGGTTTTGATCAATACATACTGTTATAAACAGCTAGCAGTTACTCAAAGAACAAATATAATCGGATATAAACAGATAACAGTTTAAAGAAAACAGCTAGTAGTTAAGAAAAAACAGGTATCAGTTTATAGAAAACAGATAGTAGTTTAGAGAAAGCAGGTGTGATGGATGAAAAGGCGAAAGAGAATGTAAAATTGGAAATTATTAAAGCTAGCAAGGCAATAAGAAAGAAATATTTGGCTTTGAGGAAAGGTAAACTTCAAAGAGACGATGAACTAATTCAAAAGTATAAACCAATCACCGAACCGCTTAAAGATCTAGTGAAAAGTATACAAAAAACCGAAAAACAATCAAATTATTTTCCCATAAAGAAGAAAGCTGAAAACGATCCTATGTTTGAACAACAACAGCAACAACAACAACAACAACAACAGATCAGACAACCATCTTTTATTCAAGCAGAACCTGTTGCAGAACATAATCCGTTTTCCACTGATGAAGAAGAAGAAATTAATGCAAGCAGAAGGCTCTCGAATTACAGAGAAATGTACCACTCTATGACAGAGACGAATCCAGAAACTGTGAATGACTATTTAGCTAAATTCCACCCCCTTCCAAGGTCCTACATTGAAGGTTTAGTACAAGACTCTAACGGTAAATATGATAGTGTGTACGGTATTCATCATGATCCGTTAACCGAAGGAAGGCGAATAGGTGATAGTGAAGTTGCATTGGATGGGAAAGATTTAATAATTAAGAATATTACATATAAGGGAACTCCGGGATTGTACGAATTACTATTCAAGACCCATCCTATAGGTCACAAGAAAGAAGATCTTGTTGAGTATAAAGACATACTTGTTCGCACTAACGCTCTCAGAAGAAATAACGATCCGAATCAACAAATAAAAGGTAGTCGCGGTGATAAATATCGTAACATTATTCAACCTCTGTTCGAGAGGAGACAGCGAGGTAAGACGTGGGCTGGAGGAGGTCTAGAAGTCGAAAATAAACCATTTCAATACGTATTCTACGACATTAACGAAATTGTGGAAAGATTGAAATTACTAAAAGCGTCACAAGAGGCTGGAAATACAAGTTATAATAACGAAATCGTTGCAATCATTGAAGAACTAAGAGAAGCAGGTATAATATGAGCACCGATAAGTTTGGCAGATATTTAAACAAGACGAAGGCGGCACGAGGTCCTCCAGGCATAGGCTTTTCTCTCACTTCCAACAACGAATATGATATTCAGAATAAACGACTTTGCAATGTGGGATTTGCAATAGAACCATCGGATTGCGTGAACAAAATTTACGTGAACAACATTATGCAAAAAATCGAAAGTGAGCTTAACATTATGCAAAATATAAAGCTACAATTTAAACAAATTCGAGAGGACTTGAACGGAGTGATTCAAACATTAGCATCCAAAGCATTCACCACCGACCAACTTAAACAAGACCTACAAGCTAAACTAAATAAATTCGAAATCGAAATTCAAGCAATGCAACAAAACATAGATCGTAGAATTAAAGAGAACAGTAATAGAAGTAGCATACCCCATAATAATTACAATGGAGAAATAATGAAATTAAAAGACTCTACGAATGCTAAAATACATCAGTTTAACCAAAACGTAAAACAAGCAGAAAGGAAAGTTATTAGATTGCATATTAAGCCACATTCAACGTGATGTTGTGAATGAACTACATAAATCTGCGAGAAAAAAATTCCCCAGGAGATCTACAATCGTAAAGTTTATAGACGATTTGTATCTAGCTGATTTATGTGAATTTATTCCTTACGCATGTGAAAACAAAGGTCATAATTATATCTTGGTTGTTATAGACTGTCTTTCAAAGTACATGTGGACGCAACCTGTGAAGAAGAAAACCGCCGAACTTGTTACAGAAGCTATGCGTAAGGTGATTCAAGAAGATAACAGGAAACCTGTAAATTTCCACACCGACGAGGGAAAAGAATTTTATAACAAGATTTTTAAAAATTTGATGGAAGAATACGGAATAAATCATTATTCAACGTTTTCAGCTATTAAAGCCTCCATTGTGGAACGCTCTATTCGCACATTGAAGGATAAATTGTACAGGGAATTTAGCATTCGAGTTAAATACAAGTGGGTCGACATACTATCCGAAGTCGTAACCAAATATAACGCTACAAGACACAGAACGATAGGTATGGCTCCCACAGACGTAACTAAAGAAAATGAGCAAATGCTTTTGCAAACTGTTTACAATAAAATCAAAATTCGTGGCAAGCCAAAATATCGCATGGGAGATATAGTTCATATCAGCAAATACAAGGGTGTATTTGAAAAAGGATATACCCCCTCGTGGTCCACGGAACTCTTTAAAATTTTTAAAATTCAAGTTACCAATCCGGTTACCTACCTGCTCGAAGATGCTAAGAAACAGCCGATTTCCGGAGCCTTCTACAACGAAGAACTTCAAAAAGCAAAACATGAAGACGTTTACTTGGTGGAAAAAATTTTAAGAAAGAAAGGTGGGAAGGCGTATGTCAAATGGCTCGGAATGTCTGAAAAATCTTGGGTTAAACTAAAAGATATTGTTTGAATAAACAGTCATGCTCATTAAAAAAACTTCTACTCATCGAATTTTCGAGGCAAAGTTAGTAAAATTAATAAAAAAATTTACTTATTATAATTTTTACAAATTTTGTTAATGTATAAGTTTATAGAAAAATTGTGTGCAAATCGGTCTTGATTACAGCAGATTCCTCGAGCAGGCTCTGTACAGCTGTTTCAGGCCTAGTTGGGCCTTCGTCAGCAAAACCGTAGCTCGAGAAATCCACTGCAAACCAAACCGATATGTCCAGGTTATTCGCCCATGCGATGTGAAAGTAATAAACAATTTAAGTAGCGACATCTTACTATCGCTTTTTGACCTAACATCGCAGTAGGATTGACAAACTGAAGCTAGTTCGCCACATAATAAATAAGTCATCCCATGCGAGGCGGCCGCAGTTACGTTGCAAAAAAACAAAAAGTTAAAATGTCCGAACCTATAGTTGACGGGGCTTGTATATCGTTTTCGAAAAAAGTAGGCGATGTAAAATTACGTTTTTTAGATTCATTTCGTTTCATGCCGTGATCAATTGAAAAATTAGCAAAAAATCTAAAACCAGAGCAGATGAGACTCACTCATAAAGCATTTCCTGATGAAGATTCTTTTAAATTAGTAACCCGTAAAGGATATTTTCCATATGATTACGTCAACTCTTTTGAAAAACTAGAGGAAACAAAGCTTCCCGGAAAGTCGTTTTTCTATAGTAAATTATATAATGAAGACATTAATGACGAGGATTACTGACATACTCAAAACGTTTGGCAACATTTTCCATGCAAATGTCTCGGTGAATATGCTGATTTATATTTAAAAGTTGATGTATATTTTTAGCTGATATTTTGAAAATTTTAGAAAATTAAAATTAGAAACCTACGGTCTGGATGCTTGCGGATTTTATACTGCTCCCGGTTTATCATTTTCAGCAGCTTTAAAGATTACAAAAATTAAACTTCCTCTTTTACAAGATATCGATGGTTTTATTTATAGAAAAAGGTTTACGAGGTGGTATATCTCAAGTTAGTTCCCGTTATGCAAAAGCAAATTCTATACACATGGGTCTCTATTTTGATCCAAAAAAAGATATTTGTGAAATTATTTACGTAGATGCAAACGGGTTGTATTCATATGCCATGACATCAAAATTACCTTGCAATAATTTTAAGTGGGTGAACGAGAAAAAATTAAACATGTTTTCGAAATGATCACTGCTAATAATGATTGTTCAGCATACCATGCCCATGAAACGGGGAAGTCGTGTATCTTAGAAGTCGACTTAGAATATCCCGATTATCTACATGATTCACGTATATATTTTCCGTTTTGTGCAGAACACAGGTCTGTCACAGGTAAAAACGAAGACAAAAAACTGATGTTGACATTATATAATAAGGAGAAATAAATAATAAATAAGTCATCCCATGCGAGGCGGCCGCATGGGATGACTTATTATGTGGCGAACTAGCTTCAATTTGTCAATCCTACTGCGATGTTAGGTCAAAAAGCGATAGTAAGATGTCGCTACTTAAATTGTTTATAAGTTTATAAATTTTTTGTAATTTAAATAAATATAACTACTTAATTAGAAAAAATTGCTTTATTGACATTTTTCTCACATAACTAAATTATTTCTAATGTACCGGTACAATATTAACAACAACATTAATAAAATATTACAGAACAGTATTACCGAATTTGTAAGAATCTCATACGAGAAATATTTTATTTTTTCATTATCAAATAAATATTGTTCGGAAGAAATGTTTTGTACAATTTTCCAGTCGTTATCCCGAACTTGACTACCCATTTGACATATACAGTGAATTTTATAAACCATGACCGCTTCATTTTGATTTTCCAGATTTGTTTGTAACATGCTGCAGTGCGTCGTCGTCGGCGTCGTTGTTCTCGGCGATGTTTTATCAAGCTTCACCCAATTGTTAAGCCAATAGTCGTTTCTGGTGTTTTCAGAATCGATACACAAATAACATTCATCTATATTTGTCAGCGTGATATTAATATTCGCATAAAATGTTGTATTTACAATCACAGCAAAAAGTACTGGCACATTCATTTTGCATTCAAATTATTTTTAATAAAACTTTTATTTAAACACTCACAACATAAATAAATTGGGTTTGGTGGACCATCAAATTGGATCCTCCCAATATTATAATGCTCCTAGCAAGGTAATCGCAGCTGTAGTTCTTTATCTTGTTGAAAATGTGAAGGCAATTTCTTCCAAATATAATGTAAATCCAACGGTGATTGTTGCATTAAAATAAACCGAGGAATGTAAGACGTAAGATTTTCATTAATGTTTCTTAAACCAAGATTTGTGAATTGAATTCGAGTACCTCGTTGACTTTCCAAAGTACGTCTTGTAACTTAACTTGAAGGCTTCCGCGGCCGTCGTCCATGTTTGAAACCGATACCACGACAACAGACATACCCACTCAGTCTCAACGACCCACGAGAAGCAGCAGCAACACCACCAGCAAGAGCAGCCCTGAGGAAGTTCTTCTGCAATGGAGAACGAAACGTCGGCAGTAGAAGAAGTCAACGTGACGCGGTTCAAATACGTCTTGTAACTTTTCCATTTAAATTGAAGCTGAGACTATTATTTTTCTTATGTCAGCTTTTATCTTGTCTTCATGCAAGGCGAAGAGTTCCAATATACAATCGATGCATTCAGAGAACCACGTTAATGAACCGTCTCCGCATTTTGTACTTCCAGTGATGAAATCGGATCCAAATGTGATCGCATCTTCATGATCGGGTTTATTAGAAGCAATTATTTGCATTACATGAGTGTAATATGTTAGAAACTCGAGTTTTTCCAATCTTCGAAGACGATAATCAACAAGATGAATTAACTTTTTTAATTTGCTAAACACTAATTTATCAAGTTCTACCTCACATTGGTTTTTAATAATTTTCACTTTAAATTTTCCCTTCGACTGAAGAAAAATTAATTTTATTTCACCTTTGCAAATATCTAAATCAGAAAATATATACAGTATGTCCCAGATTGAGTAGGCTACCATGGGTAACTTTCTTATTAGTGAAGATAGAGATTTGGTTAAATGGGCAATATTTTGCAGTTTTATGTACTGATTCAGATTCCGTTGAGAAAATTTGAAAATTCCGAATAGTTCAGATATTATCGCAGAAAAACTGAAAATCGCTATTTTCTTTAATGTCCAATAACTTCGCAATTATAAAAATATGAAAAAATGTTTCGTATAAGAGTTACTATGTTTGATAAAATACAGCTGAAAATACAGTCAAAATAAAATTCAAGATGGCGGCTGTCAAGATATTGATAACAACTTTCTTATTTAAATGGACGCCATATTGGATTTTGTACGATTAAATAGCATTTTTTTCTCGTTTCAACCGTGTATCACAACCCATATCTAAAAATTTTTTTTAATTTAAATTTTTGTTTTAAATCAAGTAAGCGGGTTGCCTTTACTTATTACTAATAAGTGAAGGCAACCCTTACTGATGTAATAAGTAAATGCAACCCGCTTGCGATTTAAAATAAAAATTTTAATTTAAAATTTTTTTTATGGGTTGTGATACATGGTTTGAAACGAGCGAAAATATGCTGAATCGTGCAAAATCAATGGCGTCCATTGGTTAAGCCACTGCAATCGCCGGCTGTGTATTCAAACATGTTTTATGAAACATTTTTCATATTTTAATTGCGGTTGTGGGTGCGCGATTTTCGGTTCTGCGAGCTGTCGGCCTCAAATTTTCTCAGCAAGTCTGAATCCATTGCAAACTGCAAAATACCGATAACTTCATAATAAAAGTGCCATGTCTGTGTATATAATAATATCTCTCTCTTCTGTTGTACAATGAAGACATTTTGAACTTTTCAACTTAAAATATTCTTTAAAACGCGACACGTATTCTAGAAACTCTTTCCATTCTTCCCCGGATAATGTCAGCACTTTTTGTTTTGTCCCTTGCGATATATTCACGCTCGGTTGGAAATTTGTACTGATGCACAACCCAGTCGAAATTTTTACAGATTTATTCAACACATAAATTATTTCGTCAATTAATGAACCAACTTGTTTATTTTCTCGTACAATATTTTCGAACAATCCAAACATTGAAGAAGCCATTACTTGAAATATATACCGTCACCGTTGCCTCGTTATAGACACTAAGCGAGAAGGAAGAAAAAATGTATTTAAGTGTTAGGATTTTTTTAGACCAATAAAAAGTCTTTTTTTGTGTACATTTCAATTTAAAAATTTAAGCTTGACCAATGAAATGAGCGCATTTTTCATAATTCCTTTTACAGTTTTATATGAATTATGTCAAACAAGCATTTCTAATTATGTTTTAATGCATCACTTCAATACTTTTTGCTCGTTCATAGTTCATACATGTTTGTAGAAACATGTATAGTCGGCAATTTCAAAATATTACAGATTTTCCTTCGCACATTACTACCAAGAAGAGACAATGTACAAAATGTAATGCAACAAGCATTCTCGAATACGATCAGGCAGGTTGGTTGTGTAAACAAAAATTTAAATTATTTCGTTGCAAACAGTGCCAGGATCTAACAATACATCGAATTAAAAAAAGTTTTTTGTTGAGTGTTTGAATTTATTGACTTACTCGTCGCTGTGGAATTTTTGTGATTATTATTGCATTTATACCGGTCAAAGACGCTATATTTAATCATTTTATTGTGAAACGTTGACAAGTGCAGTTATAAACAAATTCGCGCGATGGATTTCGACAGTTTAAATAATAAACTCTCTTTGGAACACCTGCCGCTGAAGAAAGGTAATGAATTGGAAGCTTTTCGAAAATATAAATTATCAAATGTAAAATTTGTGAAAACGAAATTTGGGAAATCTTTACTGGCTGAAATAGAAGACGAATTCGCCGTGTTTTTGCCGAAACGATTCGCGGAGATTATTACGGAAGATCAGAGACCAAAAATTTTGGAGGACGAAGTTGGTATTGAATTTAAAGGTGAAAAGCCGATTCCGGGAAAGCAGTGCTCAGCATTCCTGGTAGAATTTATGCATATCGATTAAGGAAATCACATGTAGGACACGCATTTATTATTTGGTTTTTGGTTAATTTTTTATTTCTTTCTTTTCAGAATGATAAACATTTAGACATAAAACAAATAAATAGAATAGTTATAAAGTTTTTAATTTGCTTTTCAAAATATTTTTTGGTTAAAGCGTTAAAATAAGTAGATTTTAAGTTTTGTTTTTTAAAGATTGATAAATTTTTTTAAATTTCCAACAAAATGAATCACAACTCTGAGAAAAATAAAACTAGTCGTCTGGAATGGAAAAATGTAAGTAAAAAAATTAATAATATTGTTTAGCATTTAAAACCAGAATTCAGACAGGTGTAATAATTAATAAAGTGCATGTACTACCACGAAATTTCCTAGAGGATGCTGCTTCTCTCATTGTGAGCCGACTTCAGAATCTCTTGGTGAAAGCATCTGCATTGAAAATGAATCTAGTATTTTGCGGACATTTTATGAAACCGAACACAGATATAATAGAATTTAAATATTTCAACACCAAAAATCATGAGATCAACCTTGGATCGGACCTGAACGACATACTGTGCACATTATTTAATGAAATTATGATAAAGATAAATTTAAAACAAAATCATGTTTTAGATACTAATTTTCTATTTTTGTGTCTTAAGCTCGAATCCTTTCAAGAGAGAAATAGTGGATGGGGGTTAATTGCAGTTGTTAATTTGATGGTAGCGTTTTGCAAATATTCACCGTTAAGGGGAGGAACAGGAGCCGATCGCAGCAGCTACATGGAATTACCTGTGAAACTACAACGCAGAACTAAAGTTCTTCTAAACACCAAGAATCAAGATCGACGGTGTTTCGCCTATTGCATTTTGGCTCATCTCTTTCCTGCAGCAGTTGGTAAAGACGAATGCGATCCTGCTTCATACCCGCAAAATATTTATGAGATTCTTAATTTCAAAGGTATCGAGTTTCCAGTAAAGTTATGTCATTTACAGAAATTTGAAAATAACAATAAATTTATATCAATCAATGTTTATGGTTATGAAAATAACATTATAGTAGGACCTCTTTATCATTCAAAATAATTAAAAACTGTCACATCAATTTGTTATATTTGAAGAAAAGTCAACGTGTTGGTCATTTTTGTCGGAATTATGCAAAAATCAAATTTCATCGAATGAGCGAGTAAAATTTATTTGTGATAGATGTTTATGTTACTTTCCATCACAAGATAAATTAAGTACTCATGCATCAGATTGCTCCCACCATGAGCCTGTAAAAATTGAACTACCTAAAGATGGTGAAAATATTGTTCAGTTCACACAATTTGCAGCACGATGAAATTGCCATTTGTTATTTACACAGACTTTGAAGCTTTAACGAAACCTGTCGACTCTTGTAATAATGTCAAAGAGAAAGCATTTACAAATATATATCAATATCATGAAGCTTTTAGTGTTGCATATTTAAGAGTTTCTTATGACGAACATCTAAATCATTTTGAAATTTATCGTGGCGAAAATCCAGGCAAGTGGTTCGTAAATAAATTGATAGATGAAGCAAAATCTATTCAACAAATTCTAAAAAATCATTCCATTGTTCCAATGAAAAATTTAATAGCTGAAGAATCTATTGCACATGAAAATGCTGAAAAATGTGAAATTTGTGATTGTAGTTTCACTGTAGATAATATAAAAACGCACCACCATAATCATTTCACAGGTAATTATATCTCTTGTTTATGTAACAACTGTAATTTGCAACGCCGTGTTAGAAATATTATTCCAGTAGTTTTACACAATTTATCTCATTATGATAGTTATTTTATAATAGAAGCATTGGCCAATGTAAATAATGAACCTGTAGAAATTATAGCAAACACTAGCGAAACTTATACGAGCCCCGTCAACTATAGGTTCGGACACTACGGTTTTAGTTATTTCTTGGGTAAAATGTATTATAGCTATTGAAAGCAAATTTATTTATTATTAAATAAGAAATGTCATCGTATATCTTTATCTTTACATAATTTTATTCTTCTCTGGACTGTTTGCAAAACATTCTTTATTAACCTTGTTATCCTGGTTATCCTTTGCTTAACATCGTCCATGTCATACATAGTTGGTAATAAGACAAAATAGTTTTTAAAAACCAAAAATTATTACTCCAACGACCTCCGTCAACTGTAGGGTCGGACATTACGGTTTTACTTATTTCTTGAGTAAAATGTATTATAGCTACTGAAAACAAATTTAGTTTCCTTTTTAATAATTTTTCTGTTGTATCGTACTTATATGATGTATACTTTCAATAGCATGTTAAAACATATTTTCATTTTATTAAGAACTTGGTCAGTTACGTTGCAAAAAAACAAAAAGTTAAAATGTCCGAACCTATAGTTGACGGGGCTCGTATATCGTTTTCGAAAAAAGTAGGCGATGTAAAATTACGTTTTTTAGATTCATTTCGTTTCATGCCGTGATCAATTGAAAAATTAGCAAAAAATCTAAAACCAGAGCAGATGAGACTCACTCATAAAGCATTTCCTGATGAAGATTCTTTTAAATTAGTAACCCGTAAAGGATGTTTTCCATATGATTACGTCAACTCTTTTGAAAAACTAGAGGAAACAAAGCTTCCCGGAAAGTCGTTTTTCTATAGTAAATTATATAATGAAGACATTAATGACGAGGATTACTGACATACTCAAAACGTTTGGCAACATTTTCCATGCAAATGTCTCGGTGAATATGCTGATTTATATTTAAAAGTTGATGTATATTTTTAGCTGATATTTTGAAAATTTTAGAAAATTAAAATTAGAAACCTACGGTCTGGATGCTTGCGGATTTTATACTGCTCCCGGTTTATCATTTTCAGCAGCTTTAAAGATTACAAAAATTAAACTTCCTCTTTTACAAGATATCGATATGGTTTTATTTATAGAAAAAGGTTTACGAGGTGGTATATCTCAAGTTAGTTCCCGTTATGCAAAAGCAAATTCTATACACATGGGTCTCTATTTTGATCCAAAAAAAGATATTTGTGAAATTATTTACGTAGATGCAAACGGGTTGTATTCATATGCCATGACATCAAAATTACCTTGCAATAATTTTAAGTGGGTGAACGAGAAAAAATTAAACATGTTTTCGAAATGATCACTGCTAATAATGATTGTTCAGCATACCATGCCCATGAAACGGGGAAGTCGTGTATCTTAGAAGTCGACTTAGAATATCCCGATTATCTACATGATTCACGTATATATTTTCCGTTTTGTGCAGAACACAGGTCTGTCACAGGTAAAAACGAAGACAAAAAACTGATGTTGACATTATATAATAAGGAGAAATATATTCTTCATTTACGTGTTCTACAACAATGTTTGAAACATGGCCTAAAATTAAAAGCAATTCATCGTGCAATAGAATTCGTTGAGAGCAATTGGTTAGAAAAATATATTCATTTAAATAGTAACTTGAGAGCATTGTCTGTAAATGCTTTCGATAAAGATTTTTACAAGAGCAAGTCGTATATGGTTTTCGGTAAACTGATGGAGTCCGTGCGTAAATATCGGAATATTGTTTTTAACAAATAATTGGAAAACAGCAGAAAAATATATAAGCAAACCAAATTTTAAAGGTTTAACGATTTTTAATAAAAGTTTAGTTGCCATTGAGTTAAGTAAGTTAACTGTGAAATTTTCACGAATCATCTTTAAAAATTATAAAAACAAGACTGGTTTTACTAAAGAAGCTGTACTATCTATTTGTAAGAATTTTTTCTAAATTTTACTTCACTATATCATTTTATGGTTTATTAAGAATATTTAGCAAAAAACAATTATAAGGAGATCCTGGTAGATTCCATATCCACACAGCAAATTTCAGATTTGCAATATCAAAACAATGTCTACACAATCTATAAGCAGCTCTAAAAAAGAAAATTAAAGATACAAAAATTATACAAAAAAAAACTCCAAGAAATCAACCTATTAACATTGATTATAAGAATATACTCTTATAATCATTGCTATTAATAAGCATAATTTCTCCTAATAAATTTTTTTCAAATTAAAAAGACTTAATGAGAAGTATTCAGAAAATTTTAATAAGGTTAAAGAATTAAAGGAACAATTGGATAAACAATCTACTAAATTAAATTTTATTTATTATATGGAGAATATGTACCACTTCTTTCAAGTACACAATAGGTCTGTTCGTACAGCATTTCTGACTAGTTTGAAACTGTCAAATATATTCAGCGCATGCTTCTGACAGTTTCGGACTAGTCAGAAATTGCTGCACGAACAAACCTAATATTTCCAACCGAACACACTATATTCATTCTTTGAACAGCAGTATTGCTTCATATGTTGATATTACAGATGAAAGATTATATTGGTTAGAAGTCCTTGAATACCTGCAAATGCAGGTATTCAAGGGCTGTCTACAGAAACGGCCCTTGGTTTACAATTTACAACCTCTGTATTAAATTTCTTTTGCAACAAATCAGATTTTATTATGTATTGACATATTATTCATAGTTCAGATGCAGTGGAACCCATATTTTCTCATGTTCATCTTAGAAGTGGTTCAAATGATATGACTGAAGTCAGAGCGGCAGAATATGCACTTCAGCAAATTTTATGTTGTGGATTCGTCAAAGCTTTGACATCTGCTAATATTGCTGATAATATAGTTACACGAGTCATGGCCGATTTCTTCATTGTGGTTATCTTAAGCTGCGGTTTCCTAGGATTGTCCGCTGAGATGAACACAACCGAAAGCGAAACGAAAACCGAATTTGTCGCGAACTATTCGGTCGCGAAAGTTGTTTCCTAGAATACGCTTTAAAATTAAACATTTTCGTACTGAATTGTCATCTGAGATGGACATAAAAAAGAAAATGTGTGTGTTTTTCTTATTAGAAGAAGAGGAAGAGGAAGATTTGTTGAATTTAATAAAATCTACAAAAAGACGAAAAACTAGTCAGCTCTTTTTAAATCGAAGGAAAGAAGGTATTGATTCGCATATCGATGATAATGAATCAATGCACTTGCTGTTGTCACTAACCTTTAGTATTACTTATTTTTTTATTTAAAATTCAACCCAATACGACTTAATATTAAAAAAATTAAATGAGACAAGCATTTGCAAAAATCAGCTAGAAAACAGGTATTCAGCAGATATTCAACAATAACCAAGACACCAATTAAAATGTCAATATTTCGTTTAGATTTAAAACTATGTGTTTTTTTTTAAATGCCATAAGGGATGGCTGTGGAAAAGAAAATTCATGTCTTAGCTCCATTCATTTACTTTAAATTCTCAGTTTTGGCATGTGTTACATGCCAAGCTACGACATGAGTTTTAATTTTCATGGCCAACCTTTATGGCATTTTTAAAAAAATACACCGTATAAGATAAGATAAATGTAATGGTATCCTTTTCTTTTTGTTTATTTCTTGAAATATGGTTCTTATTAGAAGTTGTAAACTTGTAACTATAAGTGCAGTATCTCGAAAAGCATGAGCTTTAGACCAATTCATTTTACGTAGTATTAGAAATAGAATTTGATGAGCTATTCAACTGTGTCAAAATGTACAGGGTGTCCCGAACAAATTTTTTGAGAAAATTTAACTTTTAAGTTTCAATTGTTTCTATGTACCTAAATGCACATGAGAAATGTTAGTATTACACACTGATAAAAGTTTCATGGTACATGATACATGAATAATCATTGATTATTTGTGGCCACTGTTAATCATGGTAAAAATACATGTAGGTTTACCATGATATGGGAAGTTTACATGTACTTTTACAGTATTTTTACCATGATTAACATTGGCCACAAATATCCGCAATGATTATTCATGTAAATTTACCATGACATTTTTACAGTGCACGAAGAGATTACATATTCTATTAGATATTTATAATTAATTATGCACGGTGATTGTTAATTATGAATAAAACACTTCCACATTTCAGCAGCTCTTTCATCCAATTGAATAGCTATAGATTGCGAATGCTTTGATTTAGAGCTTTTGAAGAAATCCATACCAATGACGCTGTTGGCAATACACACCCGAATTTTTTTTTAACTACCTGTTTTCCCAAGTTTTTCTGTGATTTTTTTCCAAATATTTGTATTCACTACCATGTCTTTGTAACTTTTAAGTTTACATTTATACAAGGCAGGATGCTGTTTCACTAAATTAATTAATACTTAATATGTTTATTCATTTTGTATCGTTCGCTCCGTTCAAATCGACCATCGATTGATTGGAACTGACAACGAAAACTGACACAAATTATGAAATTTTTCGCTATAGAAACAAGTGCAGTCTAGGTCGCAGTGGGTTTCGGTCGCATGATTTCCTAGGAAACCGTAGCTGAAACCTGGCTGAAACTAAACCGACGACGAAAACTGACACAAATCAAGATATTTTTCGCTATAGAAATAAGCGAAGTCTAGGAAAGCATCCTCATTTAATTTTGTGCATTTGGTCAGAGCGAATGTCGGTCGCGGTCCGTTTCGGCCGGCCGAATGTCCTAGGAAATAGAGATGTGTCATTCGTGAATGATTCGATCTTCGGAATTGGATCACTTGAAAGTATTGAATGATAGAATCTTATTTCAACGGAGTCGGTCGATCGCGACATCGATTGTCCGTTCTTGCTTCATTCGTTTCGGTCTCTCGATCTCGGAGTCGGTGATATGATATGATTGTGTTTTTCTGAAGGATTAGCCTGAGCAGTTTTAAATCATGCTCGGGAATGTGAACTAATAATTACATATACTATGTGTTTTTTTAAAAATGCCATAAAGGTTGGCCATGAAAATTAAAACTCATGTCGTAGCTTGGCATCTAACACATGCCAAATCTGAAAATTTAAAGTAAATGAATGGAGCTAAGACATGAATTTTCTTTTCCACAGCCACCCTTTATGGCATTTTTAAAAAAACACATGTTATTATTATTATGTCATAATCAGCATAGGCAGCAGAGTTTTTTTTTACATTTTCCGCATCTTTCTTTTTGTTAGCCTGTTTTGAAGAAATATTGATAACATAATAAATAAATTTCAAATGAGAACCAACGAATGAAAAGCGTGTTAATTCTAAAACGCAATCTTAAAATACAATGTTCGATCGTAACCGCATACCTAGCTATCATTCAGATTCTGTATTTACCTATATTTTAGATTCATTTGTTCTAATAACTACTACAATTAAACACGCTTAAAAATGCACTATTAAATATTGACTTCGATAAGTATACGTCGACAGATTCAGATTCAAATGATATATAATTTCAATCACAATACTATTCAATCGCAGATACTATTTCAATCATTCATCGTGGTGAGTGCGTCGCATCTGCGTGTTGAACGACGGGAATGATCGAACGATTGATACAAAAGATTCGATCTTTTTGGATATCAATCACCGATCGATCGGATCTGTGTAAAATGAACGAATGACACATCTCTACTAGGAAACCGTACCTTAAGCGAGGCTCGCAGTCACCGCCTCGCGCCTGCGCACTGGAAAATACTGCTGGGAAAAATACTGATAACTTCTGCAGGCAGATTCCGTTCCTCAATTCGAGTCGAATTCGCTATTCTTGCCACCGTCTGATTCGACTCGAATTGGGGAACGGAATCTGCCTGCTGGTCGCTACATTTTAAAAAAGATTGACTTAAAACCAGTGTTGCCAACCTTGCCTAGCCAAACTATCGTACGGGTATACCAAAATTATTGTACATTATCAACTTTCACTTTCCAAATTATTGTATATTTACATAGTTTCATTTTTTGTTATTTTTGGATGAAGAATACCAATATTTAATACATTTTTCTTTACTGAAAAAGAATCACTATATGTGCAGTTCATTTTTTTATTATATGCCATTATGCCGATCGATAGGTCGATAAGTCAAAGAACTTTTATGTGGCTATCTCCTTCTAACTTTCGTGAAACAGCCTTACGGCTTTTGTCATGTGATGTCATTTCAATTTCTTGACTCAGATCTATACGATCGGCATATAATAATAAAATGAAGTTTGTTCATCACTTTTTTAATAAATGCCAATCGATCGATCGTAATTTTAAGAACTTTTATATGTATAGCTATCTCCTTTTAACTGTCGTGAAATAGATTTGCCACTTGCAGTTGGGGGTCATGTTCTGTTCTTAACTCGATTGATCAGATCGGCTTATTGTAAAAAATGACGTATAGGTAATATACTAAAAACAAATATAACATCACAACACAAACGTAGTTAAAAAAAAGCTGATAATACTGATGAAATTATGAATTATTGAAAATATAGAATAAAAATACTATTCCGTTTATCATTAAGGCCCGGTTTTACAATCACAAGTTAACTTTAACTACCATAGTTACAATTTTGAAAACAATTGTTTCTATGGGAATAAACTAAAAGTTAAAGTTAACCTGTGATTGTAAAACCAGGCCTAAAACTATTATATAATTTGCTGAAAAAAATCGTCAAAATTATTGTAAAAATATTGTACAAAAAAAGCTATCGTACGCGTCCTTAAAATTATCATACAATTCGATAATTATTGTACGGTTGGCAACACTGCTTAAAACTGATGTTTTTAGGTGACATCGCACGAATAGTAGCGTAAATTGTCTTTCTGCCGATAACTCACGAGAGTACACGAACGCTTGTAGAGAATAAGATAATGCGGTTCAACATTTTCTTCTGTTCTCTTCTCTTGTCTATCTCTTCTCTTTCTCTATGCGCTCTAAGATATTGGGTGGTATGCATAAAACGAAGTAGATGCTAATACTTCTCTAATTAGCATATTCTTCGAAGTATCTTCTATTGCATAAAGTACCTACTGCAGCTTTGAAGTACCTATACAGGCTGTTACAAATTCGAGGCTCACCATTGGGATCTCGGAAACGATAAGAGATACGAAGTCGGTTAAATTGGGGCAAAGTTGTATATTTTAGTGCTGAATAATAATCCGTTGGGAAAAATCTTCTACGAGTTGTAGTTTTTGAAATATATCCAAAAAACCGAAAAACGAAATTTTTTTTTAAATTTTTTTCTGAAGTTATTACTGGAGGGATCATAACAAAATTTATACATTCTACAGGCACTTTTTTAAGCTCTTTACGATGATATCATTAGATTTTACTTAAAATGTTTCGTCTCGTTCTGACCATCATCAACTTCATTTTTTCTTATGGGCGCTACAATAGGTTTTAACACCATTGAATAGATCTATTTTTTCTGATGCTTTTCCATATATCACACATCCCTTTTAATAAGTTGAAACAGCTGAAAATGCAAGAAATTGTTGAAAATAACACTGTAAAGAAAAATATGGTATGCAGTGGAAACAAAAACCAAAAAAGTTTGATATACCTTCGGAGTTTTATTTCGTATATCACCAAAGCTAATTTTAGTAAAATTTTTAGATCTAAAAATGAATGTTATGGATCTAAGAATGACGTATATTTAAAAATTTATTATGGTCTTAACAACAACAATTCAGTAATAACGAACAAAATTTCTTTCCAACAATATCCAGAAAGACAACTACAAAACAAGTTGATTAGATTTGTAATTAAATTATACATTATTAGTAAAGCAAGAAAATATCAAATTAAATTATGTATGTCTTTAGAAAACTCGTATCTTAAGAGATATTACTGCTCGACGAAACATTCTTTCTTGTAGTCTCATAATTTTATACATTTTATAAATAACTATTAATTACCTCTTCTAATAATTCTTCATTCTCATCATCATTAAGGCGACCTCGATACGTCCTTCGAGTTTTATGAAAATATAAATAAGTGCAATGTTTCTATCTAACTTAATAACATTGTTCTGTGTGGATGGCATCTTTCTGGGTATTATTGGAAGCAAATTTCCCTTGCTATTACTAAATTGTTGTTGTTAGCACAATACACTTTTAAATTTACAAGAATGAGAGATTTTTAAAGACATGATTTCTTGTGATACTTTCTTGCTTTAATCATAAAAACGTATAATTTAATTACGAAACTAATTAAATACTGCGTCATCGTCATTGTTGGAAGCAAATTTCTCTTGCTATTACTAAATTGTTGTTGTTAGCACAATACGTTTTAAAAATTTACGTCTTTCTTGGATTCACATCATTCATTTTTATATCTAAAAATTTTTCAAAAATCTGCTCTTGTGATAAACGAATTAAAACTTCGAAGGTATATCAAACCTTTTTGGTTTTTGTTTTCACTGCATACCATGTTTTTCTTTGCAATGTTATTTTCAACAATTTCTTGCATTTCCAGCTGTTTCAAATTTTTAAATAGGGATGTGTGATATATGGAAAAGCATCAGAAAAAAGAGATTTATTAAATGGTGTTAAAACCCAATGTAACGCCCATAAGAAAAAATGAAGTTGATGATGATCAAAACGATACGAAACGTTTTAAGTAAAATCTAATGATATCATCGTAAAGAGCTTAAAAAAGTGCCTGTAGAATGTATGAATTTTGTTATGATCGCTCCAGTAATAACTTCAGAAAAAATAAAAAAGAAAATTTCGTTTTTCAGTTTTTTGGAAATATTTCAAAAACTACAAATCGTAGAAGATTTATCAGAACGGATTATTATTCAGCACCAAAATACGCAACTTTGCCCCAATTTTACCGACTTCGTATCTCTTACCGTTTCCGAGATCCCAATGGTGAGCCTCGAATTTGTAACAGCCTGTATATCCATCCAATTGTTTTACCGTTAAAATTTGTTTTCTTAACTGTGATTTTTAAACAATTTTTAAATGAAATTCACTATGACGCCACCCTTCTCACCCCCACTTTTTATAATTTCAACGAATTTCTATTTTTACTCTCTCCTCGCATTCTGCAGTCTTCAAACTTTAGCTCTGGTTTGGTTGTATTCTTGTGTAATTTTTTTAAAATTGTTAGATCCATGGGAAAACACGGAAAATATACGAGACATTATAATTTTATTATTTATTATAATAAATTTACCTTGCTTTATTTGGAATTTAATTTCTTTTGGAATTTCTTAGAATGTAGTTGGCAATTGGCAATTTTGACTATCTCAGTGCTCTCTTTTGGCGAATCCGACCAGTTTTGATCTGGGCACCTGTATGGCCGTATGCACAGACAAATCTCAAGGTGGACTTGATATCAAATTGTGCGCCGTATAGTTACATTGTTCAAAGTAAAGGTTTACTTTGGCTTAAGTCTAAAGATTTGTCTGTGCATACGGCCATAAGAGGACTATGGATCACGTGATCAACTACTCGAAAGCCACCAGTACTCCCCGCAAACCCCGCATGATTGAATACACGCCTTTCTTATAATTGAAATAAATGTCGTTTAGTCCAATTAGGCTCCATAGTTGAACGACAAGGATAACATCATCTACACTCGTCTTGTATAAGTTCATCGTATCTAACATAGTGGCAACGTCGCGTCGCAAAACTAATACACGTGGTAATATTCTTAGGTCTGTTCCAACCACGCTTTGTGACCGTTTCGAAACCGTCACAAGCATGCACTCATCAAAGTTTTAAACTCGACAAAGTTGTCAACATCGATCATTATTTCGGTGGGCAACTGATTATGACGGTTTCTTAAACGGCCAGAAAGCGTGGTTGGAACAAAGCTCTTATATTCTGAAATAAAGGAAGAAAAGTTTGCTGGTCATATACGCGCGAAATTTAAAAGTATAAGATTTGAATAAAAATCATTCTTATATCGAAAAATAAATTGCGAAATACGCTAGTAGTAAAATAATTCTTAATTAAATAATATTCATAATGAAGACACTTTCTTGTTCGTTGAAATTTATCAAATAATAAATAACTTTTAAAATGAAATAACTTCCACATTTCGTTTTGTGAAAAGTAAAAATTAGTAAAGGAGACTGTGGTTTAAGGAATAATTGAAATTTATCTCCGCCCACAATAATTTTATATCCGTAGATACGTATTTCGGCAGCTAAGCTGCCATCTTCAGTACAATTTAAAAAAACACTACATGAAATCTAACAGCTTTAATTATTAAAGTCAACAGCTTCATTTGTTTGCCGTTTTCCACGGCCACCTTAGACAATAACTCGTTTTAAAAGAAATAATTCAAATAAATCTAAAAATCCCAGAAAATATCTCAGATAGGTATAAGACATACTTAACAAAAATGAAAGTACTTTATTAAACGAAGAATTTAGGATAGAAAAATATAGGGCATGCTATTTAAGAAAATTGAGTTTTGTCATTTTGAAATTTCTGAGATTTTGTTTATTACTTTGTTTATTACCATGACTACCCTGTAGCGATAAAAGTACATTTAATAATGGCTTATGATAAGCTTATGTATCAACTACATCTGTACCAAAAATCTTTTTCTTAGAGTTAAAAATAAATAAAATATGAATAAATAAAATAGTGGCTGCATATGGCAGTTTTTAGACAAAATGTTAAATATCTCAAGAACGGTTAGGTTTAGGAATAGGCAATGGTATACAGAAAATGTGTAGAATTTTATGGGCAATCCAAATTTGGTTTCATATATAGGGCATGCCATTTGAACTAAAAAAGTTGTGTCCGGCACCACTGTTTTGATTCACTCTGTATAGATGAAAATAATTTTGTGTTGTAGATCTCTTAAATTAAAGAAGAAATTGTGCTGAAAATGTTTTTATATCTTCAGTAGTTATGGAGATATGGCCCGAGAACACACTGTTGGGACACCCTGTATATGTATGTAAAATAAACATGTAAGTAGAGAGCAAAGACATGATCAAAATATATATATCAAAAATTCTTGTAGGGAATACATAGTTTTATTTAACAGCACGGCCTTAACTTTCTTGGAAAAATTTTTATTATCCAATGATTTGATGTCGTCTGGAAGGTGATTATATAGTTTTGGACCCCAGTACACACTGTTGGGTAACGTGAAGTCTGTGCTGTGGCATTTGAAATTGGTTTCTGTTCCGTGTAGCATAAGTATGACAATCTTCATTTTTTAAAAATTTGTTTTTGTTTGCATGAACATATCTAAGACAAGCAAGTATACCGTCTGTCTTATGAAAAACGCACGACTATAACTCTGTTATTAATGATTCGATTTCAATAATTCAAAAAGCACATAAGACTAGTTTAAAAATACTACAAAAGGATAGCATTTTAGATTTTTTTAAATATGACATTTTTGTCAGGCGATTTTTTTTCAAATGGCAGCAGATATTTTTTTTACTCAGTTTGATAGAGATTTATTTTCTGAATTCAATTATTTAAAAGTCGATTTCGAAATATCAAATTTGGGGGGGGGGGAGATAATCGAAAAACTTTCGGAAAAGTGAAACTCACCGTGCGGATACTCAAATTAAAGGTCTCAAAGAGGAAAATTAGATAATCGAAAAATCGAATGTTCGGTTTCACCAACGCGGATTGAGAATAGCAGTCGGTTTAACTCTAATTTACCCTATTACTTTCTTATAAATGACTCAGAATTAATCCGAGTGGTAGTGTCAAATCGCTTTGGTGAAATCGGACATAAATGAATCTGTACTGACATATGGGCCATCAGTTCGATGGCCTGCGCGTTCACCTGACATTACGCCGCTCGACTTTTGGTTATGGAGCTATGTCCATGTTTATTTAACACTACTCGAAAATGAGGATATTAGCTGCTTTCTTTCATTTGATCCAAACGCCACATAACGCGTTTCGATTCAAAGATGGATGCTCTCTGGTAACTGGATCTTCGCGAAATTTCAATTCCGATCGGTAATCCCATTTCCCCTTTCAATCTTCCAATTTTGCAATCCGTTTGGATTGAAATGCATTCAGACCCAGAGCGGGTAACGAAAAATTATTCGAATCATGATTCAAACTTTTCAGCGAAAGAAAGCAGCTATTTTAAGGCAGAGAATTATCCGCACTTGTCACGAGATACCTCTCAATTTAATCTTAAATGCAATACAAGGAGTAAATAGAAGGTGTCAGCTATATATTCAACAAGGCGGGGGACATTTTGAGCAATATTTATAATAATTATAAAATTTTAAAAACTTTCCATTTTTTTCCATCGCACACTTCATTTTTGTTTAAAAAGCGAAATTATTTCCCTACAGTATTTACAAAATCAAGTTGAAATTAAACGTCTTGGCGAAAGTTATTCGCCTATAGCGAGGAAGAGATGATTAAATGGGTTCAAAAAGCTCATCGTTACCACGTCGTATTTGGTAACAAATTAAGCGTGTCAGAGAGACCTAATCAACGGTACAGACTAAGATTCATTTATGTCCGATTTCACTAAAGCGATTTGACACTACCACTCGGATTAACTCTGAGTCATTTATAAGAAAGTAATAGGGTAAACTAGGGTTAAACCGACTGCTATTCTCAATCCGCGTTGGTGAAATCGAACATTAATTTTTCCTCCTTCGATTTTTCGATTATCTGATTTTCCTCTTTGAGACCTTTAATTTGAGTACCCGCACGGTGAATTTCACTTTTCCGAAAGTTTTTCGATTATCCCCCCCAAATTTGATACAGTAAAACTTGCTTATAACGAGCACTGGTTATAACGAGAACTCGGTTATAACGAGGAAATTGAAAAGTCCCGTTTTTTGATATGGGAAATTACATATACACTGCGTTCGTAAAGTATGGAATAAATTCATTTTCTACGAAATAAACGATATTTATGTAAAATCCTGAAACAGGTCGATTTTTAATTAAAAAATGACACTATTTTAGCGGAATTTTGCATCTCCCCTCAACCCCTCCGAGTGACAGTTGCCCCTTTAAAATTTTTAAATAGAATGGGGGGACATGTGATACCTCATTTGAAAGGGCTTTTCATTCTCTATTCAGTAGTATAAGAATTTTTTTTAATTCCTATTTTTTCTAAAAAGAATAATACATTAGATCTCTAGCTAGATCTCCTGATCTAACACCTCTTAATTTCTTTTTATGGGGATTTCTAAAAAGTAAAGTCTCCAGAACTAAACCAAACAGTCTTGAAGAATTAAAATTAATTAATTAATGTTTTGCATGAGTTTGAATTTCGTCTTGGTTATAGTCAAGAGGTAGGAGGAGGACATTTTGAACAGTTTCTTTGATATTGGTGTTATTACTTTTATTTCTACGTTGATTACATACATTAGTATCTACAGTTTCTACTCGTTTTCATAATGAATTTAAAAAAAAATCAAAAAAATTGGAATTAATCAAATTACCCTGGAAATGAAATGTTTTAGATAAACGTCTGCAACGTTTGTACTATTGTCATGAATCAAATGGTTCCCAGTTCGAACATTTCATTTAAATTCTTTCATTTTAAAATTTTGTGTGTTGATTTTAAAATGTATTATTCTTTTTAGAAAAAATAGGAATTAAAAAAAATTCTTATACTACTGAATAAAGAATGAAAAGCTCTTCTAAATGAGGTATCACATGACCCCCCATTCCATTTAAAAATTTTAAAGGGGCAACTGTCACTCGGAGGGTGTTGGAGGGGAAGATACAAAATTCCACTAAAATAGTGTTATTTTATAATTAAAAATCGACCTGTTTCAGGATTTTACATAAAAGTCGTTTATTTCGTAGAAAATGAATTTATTCCATACTTTACGAACGCAGTGTATAAATATTTGTTTAAAACGAGCCGTTTATTACGAGAACTTGCTTATAGCGGCCAATTTTGTAATTTTTTTTTTCGTTTTACCTTGCATGTAGCGAGCTTAATTTCAAAAAATTTGAAAGTATTTTTTTTTGTTTGATGTAGAAGTCCGTACTATGCCTAACAAAAAATATAAATGCGACGAATTAATTTAAAAAAAAAATTGCTCGTTTGTTTTTTTGCGTATTTTTTACGTTACCATAAAACAAGCAGAATAAATTGTTTAAAATTGTATTCAAACCTATTAAGTAAACACAAAAAAGCAGGAGTACAGTTGTCCCGGATTTTTTTGGTGTTCATAGTACACATCACGTATGCATATATTTTTTTTTCATTTATAACGAGCACTTGCATATAACGAGCAATAAGCGTTTACCTTTGAGCCCTCGTTATATCTGAGTTTTACTGTATTTCGAAATCGACTTTTAAATAATTGAATTCAGAAAATAAATCTCTATCAAACTGAGTAAAAAAAATATCTGCCGCCATTTGAAAAAAAAAGTTGACTATCGCCTGACAAAAATGTCATATTTAAAAAAATCTCAAATGCTATCCTTTTGTAGTATTTTTAAACTAGTCTTATGTGCTTTTCGAATTATTGAAATCGAATCATTAATATCAGAGTTATAGTGCCGTGCGTTTTTCATAAGACAGACGGTATATGTTGAAAATAAGGTAAGTATTTGACATTCTCTGAAGTAATTTTTACAGCTATCTCGATATCCCAGATCACATAACAATCTGATGGCCTTCTTTTGCAGTAGGAAAACTTTTTTGCACCAGTAGATGTGCCCCACACTAAAATGCCATATGACAGCAAACTATGAAAGTTGGAAAAATAAGCCATCCTAGCTGCTGCGTAGGTGGATGTTGTTTTAATTCATCTTATACAATTGAGTTACGATGATAGCTTGTTACATAATTCTGATGTATGCTGAGTCCAGTTTAATTTATTATCAATTGCGATACCCAAAAATTTAACAAAACTGGTTTCTTCTCTTTTTTTTGTGGTAAGTAAAATATTTTTTGTTTTATTTTTGTTTAACTTTAATCGATTAACACCAAACCATTCTTCAGCTTTTTTTAGTGCATTTTCAGCTTTTAATTTCGTTGTTTCCCTGTCTTGATCACATGATAAAAAAGATGTATCATCAGCATAAAGAAGTGATGAACAAGTGTCGATGTAACCAGATAAATCATTCGACACCGTATTGTGACCACCCCTATGTATTTTTCAGGAATAATTAGGATATGATTTGAAAATCTAAACATTATACTTTTAAATGACATGTCACTTCAATCTTTAAATTTAAAATTGGCGTAAACACATTGTCTTAAATGAAAAGTCACCAAGACAATTTTTTAAATAAATTTGAAGATATCTCAAAATCGGTTACATTTAGGTATAGGGAAGCCTTAACATTTTTTATTTAAAGTAATGTGAAGAATCAGAATTTTCAATAAAAAGTATAGCATTCCATTTAAAATAAGAAAGTTAACCACGACTTCCGATAAGTGAAGTGATATAAAATAAAAACGTAGCTGTATTCCCAATTGAACAAGCTTTAAGAAAAAAAATTACTCAACATACCCTTCCATTTAAAAAAAAAAGTTAGGGGTTGTTTCACCCCTCCAAATAATTGAAAAGTTAAAGAAGTCACTTTGTAATATGCGCCATTAAAAATAAAAATTGACCTGTTCCAAGAATTTTGTTACAAATTGTAATTTTCTAAGTTACAGAATTTATTCCAGTTAAACTTTCCACTCTGTATACATATATAGGTATATAATTTCTTTTCAGGGATAAATTCAAGCGGTATCAAATAACAGGGAATTAAATGCTTACAAAAGTTCTTTATTCAGGAGAATAAGAACCTTTTTCGAATATTAGACCAATACTCATTTCCGTTTTATTTGATTTCTCTTTTTTTTTTTTTGGTAGGTGTTGACTGTTATTATTGTGGGGGGAGATAATTTTCAATTATTTCTTAAACCACAATCTCCTTTTTTAGTGTGAATTTTGTTAATTTTAGATAGTATTAGTAGCATGGCCTTCTAAATGAAAAGCGAGTTCTATCTGGCCTGCGCAAAAGTGCAGTTCAGGCGTGCTCCGCCAAGCACTACTTATGGGGCGCTTTTTTAACCTAAAATCTTGACAGTTCTGTCACGTGTGAATGGTGAATGAGTTCGTGTAAGAACAATTAATGTTCTTATTGTAAAAATTTGAGCATACTGGATATTATTTACGTTAGAATAAAGTGGAGTATTTATGTCCAATTTCGACAACTTAATTTAGCATTAAACTATTACGATTTTAGATTAAAATCTTACCTGCACATACTCAAAATTTCTGTGGTAAGTTACAACATGTATAATAAAGCTTCTTTTCTTACTGTGCGTAATTATCATCGCCCTTTTTAACACGTTTTATTTATAACACGAAAGCTTTTTAAAATGACAGTTTTTCTTTATTGCGCAAGCATACTTCACTCCGACGTGATCAAATGATTTGTGCATGAATCTATAAAGTTTATACCATATAAATTATGTTGTATTACGGTAATTACAATATTAATTAATTTTGAGTGAACTCACTTTGATTGACAGTAATGACAATGCATTTCACTCAGTGCCGTCAGTGCCCCATAACCAGCGCCAAAGTGGCGACTTTTGGCGTTTTCTCGAGCACAAAAATTCAATGTAAATTTTTCAAAACGCCCAGGCCAGTTAGAACTCGCTTTTCATTTAGAAGGCCATGATTAGTAGTATAGATAGTATGATCAGGTAGGCAGATAGCTAGGTAGATTTCATGTAGTGTTTTTTAAATTGTACTGAAGATGGCAGCTTTGCTTCCGAAATACGTATCTACGGATATAAAATTATTGTGGGCGGAGGTTAATTTCAATTATACGAATATTATTTTTACACTTGGGTACTTGGCGAAATTGGGCTACCTACTCTTTGTGAAACGTTAGGATATTATATTTTTCGATAATAAAAATCTGGCAACCCTAAGGTACTAAATCAACACTCCGTACAGGTAACGCAATCCCATAATCCCATTCCTCTCGTGAGAGGATTGAGAAACAAAAATAACAAATATAATTGTCGCAAGTGTAATAAGGAAGACAACAGTTTTAGGGAATTCTGTTTACAACAATATCACTGGCTTCAGTTTAAAAGTGTATTAGGTTATGTCTAGTTAGTTATTTACCAATCAAAAAGTTGTTATTTTGAGAAGTGCAGAATGTTTCTTTTACGAAAAAGGCGGAATCATTAAATGTCATGCGATAAAAGTTTGGGATGCGATATTTAAACTCAATTTTCTTAACCACTGACAGTAACTTTGACAAACGTCACTTCGAATAATATTTCCAACTGTTTTTTATCCCTAGATGAGAAGAATGTGCGACAAGGATAGATATAAAAAAATCACTAAATGATTTAGTACCTTAGGCAACCCTAAGGTACTAAATCAACATACTTCGTATAGAGGTAACGCATTTAGTGATTTTTTATCCCTAGATGAGAGGAATGTGCGACAAGGATAGATATAGGCAACCCTAAGGTACTAAATCAACATACTTCGTATAGAGGTAACGCATTTAGTGATTTTTTATATCTATCCTTGTCGCACATTCCTCTCATCTAGGGATTAAAAACAGTTGGAAATTTATTTGAAGTGACGTTTGTCAAAGTTACTGTCAGTGGTTAAGAAAATTGAGTTTAAATATCGCCTCCCAAACTTTTATCGCATGACATTTAATGATTCCGCCTTTTTCGTAAAAGAAACATTCTGCACTTCTCAAAATAACAACTTTTTGATTGGTAAATAACTAACTAGACATAACCTAATACACTTTTAAACTGAAGCCAGTGATATTGTTGTAAACAGAATTCCCTAAAACTGTTGTCTTCCTTATTACACTTGCGACAATTATATTTGTTATTTTTGTTTCTCAATCCTCTCACGAGAGGAATGGGATTGCGTTATCTGCACGGAGTGTTGATTTAGTACCTTAGGCAACCGTGAACAGAAGAGACATCTATTATGACGCTTGCAATTTTTTACACCATTGTTTGCTCTGATTGTTTGTGACGTATCCAATCACCTGCAAGTTTTGACATTTCTTATTACTTTCGTGTTTTTGCGAAAATTAGGAATTGTGAAGGTAAATGAGTTTTTGTTGCCTAAATTTGTAGGCATTCAACGCAATATAATTCACTGGCATTATCGTTACTTTCAGAATGTTTGCTGCAAAGTCTTTAGTGAGGGCGACGCCCCTTATCAAAGCGGTGTCTCAATCACGCCAGATGACCGTTGTCTCTAGCTACCCTTTGGTTCGGATGTCTTTCACCGAGAAAGTAATACATGGTCTTATAATGACTGTTGCCTATTGTGCGCTACCTACCTGGGTTTTGGTTAACATTCGCAGTTACCGGGGGCTCGATAAGTAGATTAAAATGTTTTTTTTTGTAGAATTTTGTAAAGGTAAACAATACTAATACAACCATAAAATTGTCAGTGTTTTAAGTAATTTTAAAACCTATCCAGAAATTAAATACTATTTTGGACTATTGATAACTTAAACTGATTTTAAGCAATATACCGTGAGTTTTTTATATCTCTGAACATACATATTAAGGGCCGGTACTTTCATCACTAATTAATTTTAACTTTTGGTTTATTCCCATGCCTACAATTGTAAAGACAATTATTTCTATAGGAATGAACCAAAGATTAATGTTAATCAGTGATGAAAGTACCGGCCCTAAGTGTTCCTATATTCAGTTTACTTTAATTAAATGCTTTATAGATTATAGTGAAATCATAATTTACCTACATGAATTTTTACAAGTAATGTATGTGTTTGGGGGGTGAGAATGCAATTGTAGGTGCTTTTATTTATGCTCGTGAATAATAATTATGTAATCGTGATTACCTTCTCAATCACAAGTTACATGTGATTTTGTATGGTTTGATCACAAAAACTTTACCAGTTTGATGTGCTTTGATCAGTATTGGGTGGTCATATGATATTTAGTATGAGTGACCACGGGAAGGTGTCATTTCAGATGAATTTATAGCGTTTTCGATTGAGCTGCACTGATAGCACTCAGTGCGCACTGATTCCAGATTTTGTATTCAATTGGCAATTTCAGTTCAAACTTTCTTCGTGTTTTATGTTCGATTGAAATGTCAGTGCGCACCAGTTTTGCACTCAGTGCAAGAATTTTGGAACTGACTTCGAAGGTAGTGCAAGCGTTTCAGTGCAACTTTTCTGTCATTTCAGGAGATGATTTATTGACAGATAACAAAAATAACGTATTGTATCAAGAAATTGTTAATAATTAAGTTATTTGCTAAACACAGTTTGTCTAGTGCATAAAATCTTCTTCCAGGGTGAATTTATTAAGAAGCGAATATGAATAATTAGTGTATTTAGGATTTTTAATTTATTATAACAAATAAATATTGCATTTTTATATTTCTGGCAACAAATGATAATTTTGAGGTTACGGTTCAGTATATTTCCCGCTCAATCATTATGCTCCAAGATCACGTTTGTATTCGATTGAAACACGCACTAGTTTCGTTTTCTGGCAAAACTTATAGCGTTTTCCACATGCTGCACCGGTGTGCACTCAGGATATCTCTATCTCGTTTTATTACATAAAGCTGGACCGAGATGAAAATACACTCAGTGCACACTAGTGCAGCCAGTGGAAAACGCTATTATTGAGTGCATGACGTAATATCAGTGTGACCCGAACTTTTCTGGTGCAAGTGAAACGAAAACGCTATTAGTAATTTGGAGGAGGCAGCTAATTTGAAAAACAGGGTCACCACAACACAATAACTTTTCTGAGGTTAAGAAGATAACTTTAATTAATAAATTTTTAGAAGGAAGCATACATTAGGACACTTTTTCGTGTCTTTAATTTTTGATACTTCTTACGGTTTGGTCACAAAATAGAACAATCCAAATGGCTGCAGCTTGCTTTCTTGCAAGCAGTTTTAGGGCGTGTACCGAAATTACCAAATTGTAACCAGGTTGGTTGTGGTTGCTAAATATTGCGTTCCGTAAATAACAGATTCCATTTAAGAAACGCAATATTTAGCTACCACAACCAACCCTGGTTACAATTTGGTAATTGCGGTACACGCCCTTAATTTAGAACTTTAATTTACTAAGCTGTACACAGGAAAGCAAATACTGTTACATGTATACTAAAGTGCAAAGTATTGTCTGTTTCAAAATCAAAAAACTACCAACCTCGCAATTTACTCCAAGGATACAATCGGCAACGGTGCTGCGTGTACCTGTTAGTGACAAATTTAGGGGGAAGAAAATTTCAACTCCATAATTTAAAAGAATTCGTGTTTTCGCGACATCAAAAGGTTTAGGGCATATCAAGTGTTACATGACATTTTAAATTTTGACGCTAAATTACTGACGCGCATGAATTACAGTAGAGGTGGACAGTTTGGGAACGAACTAGCTCAAGTGAGCTACTCATTCAGCTGAGCTACAAGCATGCTACAAGAGCTAGCTCGCAATAAATCACATTTGTAGCTCCTAGCTCGCGATGGCGTGTGTATGATACGTCACATAAATAAGTTCAACAATCGTTAATCGTTACCTACTTTTTTCGCTCGCTGACTCGAGAAGCTTTAAAGTAACCTCCAGGAATGCGTACGGTTTGTAAAAAGCACTGGAATGGCATATAATAGTATACCGGCTGTTTCAAATTGGGTATGCACTGAAGGGATCTCCTAAACCGTGAGAGTTACAGATTCGGTTAAATGGAAGAAAAGTTGCACCAGACATTGCTTAATTCATATCCATTAACAGAATCAATTTTCTCTTAATTGTTCTTGAGATTGGTGAAAATGTAAAAATATCAATTTTCTTTTTTCCTGTGCAACTCCCTTATTAAAAATAATTTAGAAATTCTGTCTTAACTTTCTATAGGCACTTTTGGAATCTGCTTCAAATAGGGGCAGTAGAATTGTGGTCACACGTTTCGTCTCTCCGCGACCATCCTCAGTTTACATTTTTTAAATATAACGTATACCTTTTTATTATCGTATTTGTTGGCATTTTTTCTCATAATTGTAATGGTATATCACACATAATTGTTGATATTAATTTGAATCTTAAATAATACAAATTTTTATACAAAATTTTATTTATTATTTTATTTATTTATTTATACTTATTATAATTTCAAATATTTAGTTCATTTTCTTAGCTGTAGTGTAAATTTCAGTGAATTATTTAATATTTTGTCTCTATAGCTATTGTATAACAAATTCTTTTAACGGACACTAATACATAGTGCGCATTTCTAATATCTGTTAAAAGAATTTGTTATACGAGTTAGTTGTTGACGAGGCCAATTTTACAAACAAGGGAATATTTAATAGAAATATACATAGATATTGGTCCAGGGAGAATCAAAGAAGATTTCGACAAGTGCGACCACAGATACAATTCAGCTTAAATGTTTGGTGTGGTATTTGACATAATAGAATTATTGGTCCGACCATTTACGAAAATCATTTAACAGCTGAACGTTACATCGATTTTTTAAGGACAGCATTGGAAAACATTTTAGATTACATTCCTCTAAATCATATTAGGGAATTGTGATTTCAAAATGATAGAGCACCAGCACATAATGCTGAAATAACAACAAATTATTTGAACCAGTTTTCCTGATATATGAATAGGTACAAATGGACCTGTCGCGTGGCCTCCAAGATCACCAGATCTTAGCCCTTTGATTTTTTATTGATTCATTGATTTATTTTATTGATTTTTCCTCTTCCGACATTTGAACGTTAGTTATTAATATTTAGTAACTAAAAAAGTACTAAGGAATAAATTTACTTATTAACTAAATCATAACGAAACTGTATCAATTTTTATCATATTTTAACTTTACTTGTAAAAAAGTACTAATTGTTATACATCACTGCAATCAGCAGAAAAAATGCTATCGAATAGAATAATTAAAAGATATACGTTGTATTTAAAAAATCGAAACTGATGATGCTCGTGGAGAGACGAAACGTTTGACTTCAATTCTGCCACCTCTATTCGAAACGGAATAAAAAAGTGCTTGTAGAAAGTTAAATCAGAATTTCAAATTTATTTATAGTACGAGAGATACAAAAGAAAATCGATATTTTACATTTTGATTAATATCTCAAGAAGAAATTTAAAAAAAAATCATTCTGTCAGTGAATACGAATTAGGCATTGATTCGTGCAACTTTTCTTCCATTTAACCAAATTTGTATCTCTTACGGTTTAGAAGATCCCTTCAGTGCACACTCAATTTGAAACAGCCAGTATTGTAGACCGGGGCGGTAAAGTGCTTGTTTTCCAGGTCGAGAGAAGATATGGACAGGCGAGGCAAAGCCGAGCGTGGCCACACTTCTCGAGAATTCGAAAACTGCTTTACCGCCATAGTTTACACATTATTTTTTTTCCTACACAACATTATAATTAATTTTGTTAATATCACACAAATGTTCTTTTTCTCGAAGTAAAAATATTAAAATTGAGTTACTATTAAAATTATTATAGATGTTTTAAAACACTGTGTTGTGTGTCAGTGTGGCCGAGCGGTCAAGACGGTGCACAGTGGTTCCAGGGTATGACAAAAATGAAAAAAATCATTTCAGTGTCGGTTAATTGGTTTGCTCATTATTAATTAAGCAACAATCCAACTTTACAATGGCATAAATTTCCAGCAATAAAGACTTTTTAATCACATTGATTTTGTCATCCAAAGTAAGTATATCCGACTAATCATTACTATTTAAGTGAATTTTGAGGAACGGTGCTGTTGTTTATTAAAAATACCAGGAAAACAGGTAATTGTGTAAAGTTTTGTTACTACGGATTTCAAAGTACAAGGTATGTACTTACATTTTACATTAAAAAATATATTAGACCTTTCATGGATTTATGATAAATGACTTTCATTCAACACGCTTTTTTTCGGCGATTTTTCTAGTTTAGTTAAACTTTTAACATATTTCCCCCTCAAATCCCGTGATGAATCCTTATATCAAATAATTCTGTAGAATTAGAAATTACAAGTTTTAGCTGCTACTTTTTGCAACTTTTTTTGTATTTGAATTATTTCCTGTCGGTGTCGTACGCACTGCATAGTAACTCGATCGGTTTATCGGTTCATCGTTTTAATATCTACACGAGAATTTCTATCCCGCCTAAATTCTTTATTTATATACCGGGTGCCCCACGCCATATGCTCACCTTTCTAGAACTTTTATTTTTTAATCGATTTCAATGAAATTTGAAAAATAAAAATTAAGCAAAAAGGTGCATTTTCCGACATACCACTGAGCACCATAGGACTTCCGGTTTCACCGGAAATGACGTCTACTTTCTTATTTTAAATAGAACACCCTGTATATTTTTAGATATTTGAAATCTGCAGATCATTGTGAGTCCGAATATGTATCATTTGGTAATTTTGGTTTCCATGACAACGAAAAAAAAAACAGAGCGGGCCTAAAACCTCAGAGTCATGTTCTGTTTTAAATTACTTTCAAAGAAAGTATCAGTGGTATCAGCGTACTCAGAAAAAAATTTCCTTTCGAACTAAGCTAAGGAGCATATGAGGTTTCATTAAAAAAAAAGAGTTACGACCTAATGAAAATTTGAAATGCCGTAAAAATGTTAAAACTCAAAATACAATCAAAATAGTGATTTTCTCGAATTGCTTGATCGCATTAGAAAGAAAATACGCGATTCAAAGCTTCCTAGATTGAAAAACAAAAAAGTTTTTTTTTCGTTGTCATGGAAACCAAAATTACTAAATGATACACATTCGGACTCGCAATGATCTGCAGATTCCAAATATGTAAAAATATACAGGGTGTTCCATTTAAAATAAGTCCTACGGTGCTCAATAGTATGTCGGAAAATGCGTTTTTTTGCTTAATTTTTATTTTCCAAATTTCATTGAAATCGGTTAAAAAATAGAAGTTCTAGAAGGGTGAGCATATGGCGTGGGACACCCGGTATACATATTTATATTCATATTTTAATCACTTTAATTTTGTCTTCGAAAATTTTGCATATTTGCAAGTCATTGGTATTGAAAATGAATTAATAGGAAAAGTGTTAATAATCAATTCCATCAAAACTTGATTGTGTACAGTGTTTTTATTATGGATTTCAAAATGCAAGGTATAATAATCACTTCTCCTACAGTTCAAATTAATTTTATTTTCTGTTGATGAATTTATCCGGGGACATTCTTTATATAATATTATTTTTTTATTATTTAAAATATATACAGAATATATAAACTTAGTTTTTTCATTAGAAATGCCCTAATTATTTTTGACACTCATTTGTATGTATGTATGTAGGCGGAACTACTATGTGACTCAACGCCATCTATGAAATTTTTATATCAAAATATGGACAAGAAAAAATAAAATTGACCTGCCAGAGCATATTCGTCGAAAATGAACATTTCCGAAAATAATGATTTTTTCCAAACTTTTCTAACGCACTGTATACTTGTGCACATATAAAATCATTATTTTTATTATTAAACATATATACAGAACAAATAACCTTAGTTTCTTTTATTAGAAATGCACTAATTAAGAGTTTTGTATTTTTGTCGCCCATTTGTATGTACCGGGTGTCCCAACGGTGTGTATTTCTTCTGTGGTGCCTTTAGGAATAACAAGTAGAGAAAAAAAGATTAAGAAAGTTGTACTAGACATCACGCGGCACATTTTAAAATTATTTTCAACTGTACAGGTTGTTCCAAAAAATGGTGGTTCCAGAAAGTGTTGGTGCATACAAAGCGATTTTTTTTTAATGGAACACCCTGCATATTCTTATAAATTTGGATGTCCGGCGGAGAGATGATTACAATAAAATAAAGATATATTAATTTCGGTGAGCTATTTTCGTAAGAAAAATTTTTTTCTTCGAAAATTCCTTAAAAATTTACCGTTGCTGACTATGGAGATGACACCGACTTACGAAAATATAAAAAATATTCTTAGGACTTTGCGCTTTTTGAAAATATGAAAAAAGTTAAAATATCTTTTAGCATTATACAGGGCAAATAGTACTTGCGAAGCACTCAGTATCTCATTTTTTTTTAATGGAACGACCTATTTTTTATTTCAAAAAGGGTAGTTTTTAAACTTAGCTTTCTACTGATACCAGGTTATATGCCTATATTTCTAGCATTTCTTTCATTAGAAACTTGTTTTTACTACTATTTGAACAATTTAGCCTTCCATTTATAATTTTTATATAGTAAATGAGCAAAAAGTAAATCCCAGAGTGTATTTATAACCTGTGAGCAAATAAAAATCAGATAAGAGCAGGCGGTGCAAAGAAAATCTATGTCTATGATTAAATAAAAAGTCAATAAATTTGACAGTCCATGAATGTATTACATTAATTAATTCAGTTAATCACAGACATACATTTCCTTTGCACCGCCTACTCTAATCTGATTTTTATTTGCTCACTTTTTATCACACCTGAAGAAACGTCCAGGTCTACACATTTAACGTTTTACAATATTCACATTGATACGAGAAAAACAGGTAAATATGTGAAAAAAAAATTCATCGTAGCCAGCCATGATTTCATATTTGAGATCTTATAATAATTCTGAATAACTTTTTCAAATAATATTTCCACGTATCTTGAAAAATAATTTTACTCTTATGTCCACTTCAAATATTTTTATATCCTCGGTATGTGACCAGTAGTATTCGAATTTTGATATCTGCATTTTGAGATTGGGAAGCTCTAAGAACTTTCAAATTTATGGTTATAATTTATTTCCAAAAATAAAAGGTTAAAATCATAAAAATTCTAATGGTAGTAAAAACAATATTTCTAGCTAAGCAAATGTTAGAAATAGAGATATACAGGGTGTCCCAACAGTGTGTTCTCGGGCCATATCTCCATAACTATTGAAGATACAAAAAAATTTTCAACACAATTTCTTTTTTAATTTAAGAGATCTACAACACAAAATTATTTTCATCTATACAGAGTGAATCAAAACAGTGGTGCCGGACACAACTTTTTTATTTTAAATGGCATGCCCTATATATGAAATCAAATTTGGATTGCCCATAAAATTCTACACATTTTCTGTATACCATTGCCTATACCTAAACCTAACCGTTCTTGAGATATTAAACATTTTGTCTAAAAACTGCCATTTGCAGCCACTATTTTATTTATTGATATTTTATTTATTTTTAACCCTAAGAAAAAGATTTTTGGTACAGGTGTAGTTGATACATAAGCTTATCATAAGCCATTATTAAATGTACTTTTATCGCTACAGGGTGGTCATGGTAACAAACGAAATCTCAGAAATTTCAAAATGACAGAACTCAATTTTCTTAAATAGCATGCCCTATATTTTTCTATCCTAAATTCTTCGATTAATAAAGTACTTTCATTTTTGTTAAGTATGCCTTATACCTATCTGAGATATTTTCTGAGATTTTTAGATTTATTTGAATTATTTTTTTTAAAACGAGTTATTGTCGCCGCCACGTGACCGTACTCCCGGAAAAGGGCGAAGCGACGCTAGAAGGGCGGTTCGAACGCGCGTCGGACGGCGACCGTCGACCGGGAATTATAACGTAGTTATAACTACGACTCGAAAATTCGCTCGGAATCGTCCCGGGACGCGCCGTTCGGCCGCCGCGGCGCTCCGAAGTTTGCCGGCGCTCCGCGCCGGGGGCGACGTATTTTTCGCACTTTATCGAAAATTGCTCGAAAACGCGAACTCGGAAATTCTTTAAACTTTCTCGCTCGTCGGAGGACCACCCCGGGTACCCGACCGACGAGGCCCGCACACCGGGAAAACGCGAAATTTTGAGACGCGAATTTCTAAAAATTTCGCCGACTTTTTTTTTCGAATTTTTTTCCTCCGAAATCCGAAGAAATACGGTCTGGGCGTTTCGACGAGAGGACGGCCGCCTCTTCCACCTTCGCGAGGACGCCGGTATCGATCCCGTCGTGCGGTAAATAAGGGAACGGCGAATTTTTTAAATCGGGGCCGTCGGACGGGGGTTTTCTTCGCGAGATTCGTTCGTAAAAGCCCCCATACACCTGCGAACAAATTGCGCAAACTGGCGTTGCACAACAAGTTGTTGTGCAAACAAGGTCACCCATACACTATACGCAATATTGTGCAAACTCCAGTTGCTTTTGTCGTGAACCTACGGAAACATGCCGCCTGACGACGGTATAAATAGGGGTGCGCGATATCATATTTTCAATATCGGTTATCGATAACTTAAAAATATCGATATTTATCGATAATATCGATATTATCGATAATATCGATATTATCGATAATATCGACAATCGATAACTGAAAATGGAAATATCGTTATTCGATAATTATCGATAAATTATGTGTCGATAAATTTCCGCAGCCCCAATAAGGACAATTATTTGCCGTAAAAATAAAATCATTTCACTAGTATTTCAATGAAATTCATTTTCGGACAGTTTTAGTGCGAATTGGAAGAATTCATTTCAATGCCACGGTCACTATCCAATGTAAGACATTTGTATTGATATTATCAAATCGTTTAGACGGACACTAAATAGCGCTATTTAGTGTCTGTTTAAAAGATTTTGTGCTACAATTTTCATCGGATATTACCAGCTTTAATTATCGATAATATCGATGATATCGATATTATCGATGTTACCGATATTATCGGCGTTATCGATATTATCGATAATATCGATATTATCGATAATATCGATATATCGATAACTGAAAATGGAAATATCGTTATTCGATAATTATCGATATTATCGATAATATCGATATATCGATAAAATTTCGCAGCCCTAGGTATAAATCAATAAACTCATTCAAAAATTACTGCACAATGTGTCGTACAAAGCCCATACACGATGCAATCGTTGTACAACGCCACTCGTTGCGCAATTAATTTCAAACAATTTTGAATTTCTGCAACTAGTTGCGCAGCACGCCAAACAACACCATACACTATACAATTGTTTGCACGACAGCCTCTGTTGTGCAATTTGTTCGCAAGTGTATGGGGCCTATAACGCATAGAGAATTCGTCGGACTCGATTTCTATAAAAAGGCGGGTACAGACGAGCCGCTTCCGTGCGACGAAGTTTTCCGCGGCGCTCGCGAAATGAACGCGTAGCGTCGCGCGACGAATTAAAGGAGACCCCACGACGAGAGTTCGACGGTCGCGACGGCGCCGTCTCGGAATCCAAGATGGCGACGCCGCGATCGAAAATCGCCGCGCGAGAGATAAACACGTCAACTCGCACATCAAATGAAAGGTCTCGGCGGCGCGAACTCGAATTTCTTAACGACGCCGTCTCGGAATCAAAGATGGCGACGCCGCGATCGAAAATCGCCGCGCGAGAGGTAAACACGTCAAGTCGCACATCAAATGAAAGATCTCGACGGCGCGAGCTCGAATGTTTTAGCGACGCCGTCTCGAAACTGAAGATGGCGACGCCGCGATGGAAAACCGCCGCGCGAGTGATAAACACGTCATGTCGGGTATCGAATGAAAGGTCTCGACGGGGCGAACTCGAATGTCTTAGCGAGGCCGTCTCGAAACTGAAGATGGCGACGCCGCGATCGAAAACCGCCGCGCGAGAGATAAACACGTCATGTCGGGTATCAAACGAAAGGTCTCGACGGGGCGAACTCGACTGTCATATCGACGCCATCTTGGTTTCAAAGATGACCGACTTCTACAATGGAAAGCGTTTCGCGTATCTATCAAATGAAACGTAACGGCAGGGCGAGCCCGACTGACTTTAGAATTAGATTGCGACGCTGACATTTTTAAGGAAATGTTGTATAATAGGTTTTTCTTCGTAATAGGTACCGAATGAAAAAAATATTTCAATTTGAACGCTGTCCTTTGAAGTGCAGGCTCTGATCCAAATAAATCCCTAATAAAACTTTTCCCCGACATTAAGTTTAGGACCGTTACAAAAATTAAATCGTCTTAAACAAATTCAAGATCGAAATAAGGACAATAGGACGTCGTTATATGCGACGATGAACGTCAAAATTACGTACGGGCTGCTCCCGAGTCCGCCCCTGTACTCTTTAAATAAATAAATAAATAAATAAAAATGAGGCAAACTTGCGAGACGTGAAAACTAACGTTAAAGAAATAATATTTCCCTTACTAGGGCGCATAAATATGATTTTGTTTTATTTCTTTATTTATTTCCATTTTTTTGTTATCGTTTCAAACCGAGAAAAATATGTCGCTTCGCCTACGTCTGTTGTTAGTAAACGTGTCACATATTTTTTCGCACGATATTAACGTAAATTGTTGGAATGAATTTCTGCTAACGACAGTTGCAGATATTTCTATACTATTATTATTATTATACACGAGATACATTCGTGTATAATAATAATATGCGTTCAGTAAAAAATTGTTTAAAAAAAGCTTAGAATTAGTAAGGAAGTGGAAAAAATCTAAAACAAAATATTTCGTTTCGTTCATAAATAGATAATCACAATTTCAATAGGCTCAATAATTTAAATTTTATTAACGCAACTATGAAATTTATGAATGTAAAATACTTCAGTTAGATTTTTAATGTTTAATTTAGACTAGACAATTTACATTCTTATATAAAATATGCGCAGCTTACAATTTTGTTTTCTTTTTAAGATTATTGACTGCGTATTTTTTAGAGGCTGACAATCCTGTGCAGAAACATTTTGTTTACTTTTAACCTGTCGAAAAGTACGAAACGTAAATAATTTTTTTGCATATTATTAAAGAATTAAGAAAAAACACGTAGAAATTAAAAAAAAATGCAGAAAAATATTTCGTTTTTTGTTTCACGAAAATAAGATCTGATTAGAAAGGGTGTTCGATTTATTTTAATCATGACGGAGGATGGATGTGATTAAAAGATAAACGAAGTCTGCCGTGACAAAGAAAACTACTTCGGGAATATTTTTCGCATATCGAAAAATTTAAATGTCATTTCGACTTCCTAACGACAACGGTTCGCGCACTTTTAATTAATGATTTTTGAAGGGCTTAAAATTCGTAAAATTCCGCTAAAATTTTTCAACGCAACTGAATCCGTTGTCATGACAACGAACGATTCGACCTGGACTTTCGATTTTTGATTGTGTTAACATGGTGTACTATTTTTCTCGAATATTACTTATTGGAAAAAATCGATATAATTTACGAAATATGCATCCCGCGAAGACCGTGAGCCAAGGCGAAGCCGCGGCGAGCCAGCAAACAAGTTCGACGAAGACACTTTGCCGCCGGGTGCGTACATTTTTTCGACTACCACTTACTCGGCCATTTATTTTGAAGTGTTCAAAACTTGCAGATTTATATGTTTATAATTTCGTAAATTTTTGAAATATGTATTTCATTTACTTTATAAATACGTTATAGACGACGCTAGCATTTCGATAACACCAAAAGCTGTGACGCGAGCGCAGAAATGTTGTAACTTTTTGAGTTGATTTGAAAGAAATTAATTTGACATTTAATTGAATTCGACGATAATGTAGGCCACGATGCAGGCAACGCTTTTTATAAATTTCCTAAAAGCAATTAAAAATCAGACTAATTGATCCAAGATAAAAGGATTTCAACAGCATTACCGAAAAATAATCAAATGTAAACAATTATTGGTCATCATTTATAAATAAACAATAATATTAATTAAAATCCATTAATGTCACTTCAGAATATAGGTTGATGTAAAATTCGAATATGGTAATCGAAAAAAAAACTATTAACGAAAACAATAATAAAAATGAGAAAAAATTACCCAAGCGATTACTATTTCGAGGGACGAGGACGGTAAAGGTCAAAGGTCGAGGTCGAGCAAAAAATCGGAAAAAAAGGGGAAACAATTTTTCAAAATTTCAGTTTCGTAGTAAGAGGTTGGAAAAGGTCAAAGGTTGAGGACGACGGAAAATTTTGAGATGTGAATTTCTGAAGAAGTCGCACTTTTTCGATCGCAAATAACGAAACGGCGAATTTTTTAAATCGAAAAGCACTTCGGGGGCATCGGACGGTGATTTCGATACGGAGATGCCTATCGCATAGCGAAATTTGTCGCACTTAGATTCGACAAAAGGGTGGGAACTGACGAGCGGCGTGACGTTCGAACGTACGTACGATAACAATTAATTATTGTTTAATGTGCATCACGTTATTAACGAATGTGTCGCCGCTGGCGAGTAGTTTTTCTTTTTGTTTATATCGTTTTCGTTCGAAAATGTGTGATGTAAATTGTTCGTTCGATTAAATATGATTTTGTTTTATTTGTTTATTTAATTGCTTTTTTCGGTTATTGTTTCAAATCGAGAAAAAGATGTTGCTTCGTCGGTTGTTAGTTACTGAATGTGTCACATAATGTAACGTAAATTGTTGGAATGAATTTCTGCTAACGACAGTTGCAGATATTTCTATACTGTTATTATTATTATACATGAGATACATTATATGCGTTCAGTAAAAAAATGATTAAAAAAAGCTTACAATTTTTTCCGTTTTCATGATTATTAACTGCGCGTTTTTTAGAGGCAGACAATCCTGTGCAGAAACATTTCGTTTACTTTTAACTTTAAATAATTACGAAAAAACGTAGAAATTAAAAAAAAAAATTCGGAAAATCTTTCGTTTTTATGTTTCACGAAAATAAGATCTAATTAGAAAGGGTGTTCGAGTTATTTTAATTATGACGGAGGATAGTTTTCGCGGGCCAGAATTATGAACGTCGAATTTAAAAGATGAACGCCATTATTTAATTATCGTCTGCGAGAATTTTTCTTTTTGTTTAGCGCTCGATGTAAATAATCGTCGGGACGAATAAATAATTTCGTTTTATTTATTTATTTATTTACTTTCGTCGATTATCGGTCTGAATAGAGAAGAAGCCTATCGCCGCGTATGTTTTTCGTCCGACGTACGTCGCGTACTCTCCTCTGCCGAAATTTGTCGTTAATTGTTTATCGTTATTTGTTATTATCGTATTAAATCCGAAAAAAGATGAGCACGGCGTGTCGCACGTCGAAATAAACGTCTCGAGGAGCGGAATCGAACGAAAAATAAATAATTCGAAAAAATTTGAACAAACTAAATAAATGCCGACACAATTTGTTGTCGACTGTTTATCTTTATTTGTTATTATCGTTTTAAATCTAAATAAAGATGGGCACGGCGTGTCGCACGTCGTAAGAAACGTCTCGAGGAGCGGAAGCCAACGAAAAATAAATGATTCTCAAAAATTCGAACTTAGAAAAAATTGCAAAAAAAGATTAATCCAACTCAAGTCGACTTGACGCGAATGAACCCAACTGTAATCGACACTACCCAACCCAAGATGGATTTAAAAAAAATCGGCAAGAAATGGGAGGGGGGGAGGGGATTTTTAAAAAAATTCGGATTAACGTCGAGGGAGAGGGGGGGGATTTCCAAAAAAAATTGAATTTAGACGGCGGATCGTCTTAAAGGTCAACGTCACGACCAAAAATATGGGGAAACGAGGGGGTTCAAAAAAATTTTGAATTTCGATAATGAATCGTCGCAAAGGTCAAGGGTCAAGGTCACGACCGAAAATTGGGGAAAAGTGGGGGGGGGGATTTTTTTAAATTTTCGGATTTCGAGAAAGAAACTTCGTTAACGTCGAGGGATAAGGGAAGGGGGATGTTCAAAAAATTTGAAATTAGACGGCGGATCGTCTCAAAGGTCGAAGGTCAAGGTCACGACTACAAATTTGGGGAAAGGGGGGGGGGATTTTCAAAATTTTTGAATTTAGACGGCGGAGAGTCTTAAAGGTCAAAGATCAAGGTCGCGACCAAAAATATGGGCAAAAGGGGAGGAAATTTTCAAATTTTTTCAAAATTTTCAAAAAATTTCGAATTTATACGGCGGATCGTCTTAAATGTCAAGGGTCAAGGTCACGACCGAAAATTTGGTGAAAAATGGGGGTAATTTTTCAAAAAATTTTGAATTCACACACCGGATCGTCTTAAAGGTCAAAGGTCAAGGTCACGGCCGAAAATTTGGAAGAAATATGGAATTTTTTTTAAAACGTCGATTTTCGACCACCAGGCGCGCCAAAGGTCTCGAAAAAAATTAAAATAATTTTTTTTAACACAAGTTAAAGGTCAAGGCCAAGCGGAAGTTCAAGGTCAACCCAACCCAACTCAAGCGAACCCAACCCAAACGAACCCAACCAGAGCGAACCCAACTGTCATCAACCCGAGCGAGGAATTGCGATCGAAGAAATTCAAAATAAAAAAAACATTGGATAAGTCGAAGGTCAAGGTCAAACGAAACTTCAAGGTCAACCCAACCCAAGCGAACCCAACTGTAGTCGACTCGAGCGAGGAATTGCGATTGACAAAATTCAAAATAAAAAAGTAAAGGTCAAGGTCAAACGCAAGTTCAAGGTCAAGCCAACCCGAGCGAACCCAACCTTAGTCGACCCGAGCGAGGAAACGCGATCGAAAAAATTCAAAATAAAAAAAATTCGATGAGTTAAAGTTCAAGGTCAACCCAACCCGAGCGAACCCATCTGTAGACGACAAAAGCAACGAATTGAGATCGAAAAAGATTTTTTTTTCAACTTAAACGAATGACTTTGAGGTCAAGGTTGAAGGGACCCGAGAGAAAATTCAATTCCCTAGCTGCCGCGAGCCCCCCACCGGCGAACGGCCCTCAACGCGCGAAGCGCTTTCTTCGAATTTTTTTCTCTATGGTGGGTGTTCTCTGTGGGGGGAGTTCAATGGACAAGTGGTCCGGGCCGATAGGCCCGGAGCACTTGTTGTCAAAAGAGAAATACATTTCATCCCCCTTTCAGGGAATTACAACTCCCTTATTACTGACTTTTGGAAAAAATGTATATGAAAATGTTACCTTATTTTTTGATGTTCTATTCACGCTTTCAATCTCCTCCGTACATTATGAGATACCTAGTACAATTAATTATTTGTATTAGTAAATAGGTAAAAATAAAGCTTTTCATTCTGTAGATACTGCACTCTTCTCAAATTATTCGCTGGTTTGCTGCAATAACTTTTCTGAAGATAGTTTTTTCATCACGTGAAATCGAAAAATGTTAATGCAGGGACTGTACCTTCTATATTTAAGGTTTAATAATTGTAAACACAACTGTAATATTCATTATTAACTGTATTATAAATGATTTTAGCTTCCTAATGGAGATCTAAGTCTTTCTGAAAACATAATTCCTCAAATTTCTGATGCAAGCGCCACACTTTCGTTATTTAAGGTTTAATTAATACAAATACAAGTAAAATATTTATTATTAACTATTTTACAAGACATTTTAGTTTGGTAATGAAAACCCGAGTTTTTCTGAAAATTTATTTCCTCAAATTTCTGATGTTTCTACTCAAATTACAAACATTACAACTGAAATCAAAGTTTATACTTTAAAAACTGCATTACAGCAGTTACATGGAAAATATGTACAAATATTTCTAAATTTATGAGTAAGCAACAAAATCCCTCATATTAATCAGTGAGATCCCAATACTGCTCCATATACAGACATTCAAGATGCACGCCTATCATGCTTAATCCTGTAAATTCCTCATTTTATTGCTGATATTCAGTTTAGCTCAGCAAAAGCAGGCCTTGCTGGATTAACAAAAGAGACAGCGGAAGCTCTGGTTTTCACTGCTAAAAGCACATATCTTTGCATCCAATATTGAATACGAGACTTAAACTTTTATTACATATTAACAAGAAGTTTTAGTTCAGATGTGGTTGAATCAGTTTTTGCAAATATTCGGCTTCGTGGTGGGTCAAATGACTTAGCAGATTGTAGAGCAGCTGAATATACACTTCGGCAAATTTTAAGAAGTGGTTTCATGAAAAATGTCAACAATAGCAACAGCATGTCTGAAATAAAATATGCCAGCACTGCAAAATTTGTAAACACTGAATATATTGATAAATTTGAAATTACTATTACCTTAAATGAGGTCACAATTGAAAAACTCGAACGAATGAGATATTTGAAGGCAGTTACACAGGTTTCCATCAAATTGAATCTGCAGCAGCTGACTTTCTTTGTGGTTATCTAATATTGAAAGTTCACATATCTATGAACTGTGAGATATGCCAGATACCTTTACGAGAGAATTCCTACGATAAAACTAACCCCTTGCTTGACTTAATTTATAATCAGAATCGTGGTAGGTTAAATTATCCCACTGAAAAATTTGTTGGCTTAGTTCAATATACACATTACAAGTTATCTTAAGTGCCTGATCCACGTGTGAGTAAAATTTATGAATAAAACCGACAAGTAGAACCGCAGTTTTAAAATGGGAGTGTTTACTCACCGGACCAGGGAGCTAATCGACCAGCGAGCAAAATTGGCGAGCCTTAAGTTTAGCGCTTGACAGAAATGTGTCATGTTTCGATATGGAAGCTTTATATGTATGTTGGGAGTATTAATTTAAGAAGATTTAAGTATTAATTTAATTAAAAATTGCTGACTCGTGCTTCAGGTGCTGATCCACTAGCACTTTTGTGGCACGACAAGTAAAATGTCAAACTAAACTGACATGTTACGAGCCAGGCTCGTCGATTTATAAAACCGTGGTTTTCAGCTGATCGACGCACAATAATAACGACGAGCTTGGTTCGCAGACTAATACCAGTTTTACTCGCACGTGGATCAGGCGCTTCAGATTTTAGATGTCTTACCAAGTAGGCCTAAACAAGATGTGGATTCAATTTTAAAATTAAAATTGGCTCTATTTTCGTGGTAATCCCATGTTGAAATGCAAACTCCACGGCAACATGTTTGCAATATTGTTTTAACCAAATTAACACCTCCACTACTGATAAATTTCTGTAATTTGCGGACACAAAATGTAACAGTATCTATATGAGAAAAAGGAAACTCCTAAAATTAAATTGATTTATAAATTTTTCCTTACCATGTTTCATTTTCAACTTTGGAATTTCAGTTTTAGTACCATACATAGACAAAAATTATTCTTTTGAAAGTACAAATGGAACAACATAATGGCACATAACATAACACCTAGGTTTGAAAATAACTTGACATTCTTGATTTTGATATTATTTACTTATGGTTATTGATTGTGCATACGTAAATTTAAATTATTATAACACAAAAATAAAGAACCAACAAAATTAACTTCTTGTTGACACTTGCGATTGAAATTTTGCACCATTGACAGATGACTGTAGCGTGGCTCCCTCTTCGGCACGGAAAAACGGCTCTGAACTAGGAACGCGACCGGCCGGATCAAGCACTGAGTGCTTCATTAATCCAGGCCATAGACAAGGAAGGAAATAGACTGCCGACTCTTGCATATAGAAATGGTGGCAAGTTTCTGCGCCATCTGTATTTGCCTGCCGTATAATAATACTAATAGTAATGCAGAAACCTGTTAAAGAAAAATCCGGGAAATTTAAATATATCCCCACGGCCATAATAAATTGTTTTGTTATTTATGAATCGTTCAGTGAACGAACAATAAGTGACTATGGGCCAGTTGTACAAAGGAGGTTTAAACTGACGCTCAACTGAACCAGGTTCAAAGTGAACAAAATCGCATCAAATTTTATTTATGAATGCATTAATTGCCATATGTCATTAAGATCCTATGCGAATTTGTTTACTTTGAACCTGGTTCAGTTGAGCGTCAGTTTAAACCTACTTTATACAACTGGCCCTATGATGCATTAGCATAATCACTTACTATTCTTTCACTCAACAATTCATAAGTGCTACTTATAAACTATGAAGAAGTTCAATCAAATTTCATCTACAAATAATTCCATTATTGCAATGATGTCTGTAAAACGATTTTGGCTGGTAATGTAAATATGTAGTAGTAGTAGATGAAGATTTGAATCAAATCAGTCTTCACAATTTTGAGGTAACGAATGAGCACAACGAAATACTATTATATCAAAAAAATAAATAAAAGAAAAATGCAATAAGAATAATTTATTTGCCATGATGGCAGAGGTACAAAATACTGCACATACATAAGAGGACTTGTCAAGTTGAAGCAAAAGATGTAAATGCAATATGTGATTACATCATTTAAAAAGTAAACAGGATAATTTTACAGCGTAAAAGTTAACAAATTAACAAAATTAATTTAATGATTTTTCTACAAATTAATTAAAAATACCTTAAAGTAAATAATTCAATAGCACTGATTTAAAATCTCAGCCACAGAATAGAAGGTACCTTATATTAACATCATCTGTTTTTAAAATGGCAATTACATGTATGAATGAATATTAATCTCGATGCAGGATTTATTAACATGCAGTTAAATACAAAAAGTAGTAAGAAGTAATTAATTATGGAATTGCTTCAACAGCTGCCTCACAGATTACCATTCTGTATGTTTCTAAATCTGCACCCACTTTTAAAGGAATTACAAAAGACTAATATCAATCAAATGTTACTGTGTCACTTACATATTGAATAGCTGTCCGCTCCAAACGATGAGGTGTGAATCTGTTTTTTATGATGTGAAGAATAAACTCTCTGGTGTGGTTCTCGTGTTAATGACCAATGTTCAGGGGACGATGCCATTGTGGAAGGCACACTGTGCAATGCACCTACAATAATCAACTTTAAATATTTACACTTAAAATACAAGTACGCAGACCTCGTAGTTTCTCAGGTGTAACAGGTTGCTGTTGGCGTGATGGTTGTCAGAAACTATTTTCCGGTGTCAGATGTTCCTCGAGTCCTACAGAGAAATTCCACATATCTAATTTTCTATTTTTGCATATGTAAACTATTCTTACCTGGTAAATTTAAAGTAGGCAGTGCATATTTTAGCAATCTTCCATTTGAATCTTTGCATTGGTCAAAAATGGCGAAATTACTACGGGAAATACAGCGATCATATGGCGATATCCCTGTCAATTCTGCCAATCCATACCGCCCATACCTACCCCAGGTCTACCAACATCAAAAACTCACGAGTTTGGCTGCCATCTGTATTTGCCTGCTCTAAGTAAAACTTAGTACCACCTTGTTGTATAAAAGTTCTACCCCCCTGATCCAGGCGGCCGTGATCTTGTGGGTTTAAGTTTAAAGTGACTTTCATAGATGACGTTGGTCACCGTACGATCGTGGCATGCTTTCCAGAACCGAATTTTAGGCGAATTGAAACTGCCATATAAGCACGGTATGATAACTTAAATGACAACAGCGGCTACAAAGTTATAGTACAGCTAACGACAACTAAAGCACTAGAGCTGTGTCAATCGTTCATTTTCAAAGATTCGATCATTCAAGACTAACGACGGCCGGTGCGTATGAATTTGGGAGTGCTGCCGATGTGCGCTGCGCATTGTTTGCTCTCTGTTCGTCTGTGTTAGACAGAGCTAGCGCTGAGCAAGTATGTCTGCAGCACTCCCAATTTCACTGCACCAGCCGCCGCTAAATCAAGTATTGATATGAAAAAAGATTCGGTCATTTGATACGATCAATCATATCGTTCATTGATTGTAAAGAACGGTTGATTGTAAAGAATGATTGATTGGAAAGAACGATGATTGAAAAAAATGACTGATTGAAAAGAATGATTGTGATTGAAAAGAACGATTGATTGTGTAGTCAATCAATCTCGCAACGTGCCGATCTCGGTCTTGAGGGCGCCGCATGCGACCATCATGCGACGTGCGAATGATTAACCAATAACGGCAATAACCTTTACCATTCTTAATCGAAACGCGTACAATGTAAGACGTGAGGCAAACTTAATGTATATTTAGTGGGCTTATTAATTTAATAAATATTAAAAGTAATATCGTTTGCTTCTATCGACATTTTATTTATTTTTTGAGAGAAATATTAATTTCGCTTCAAGTGTTACACGATCTAAAAGCATTCGTTCAGCGTCGGTAATCATTCATTTATCTCATCAAGTACCAGTTATTACGAATGTATTATTGACTAATTCAATCAAATGATTGTGTAAGCGTGAACGGAATGATATGATTGCAATCACCGTTACAATCATTTGATTGAATGCAAATGATTGCGTAAGAGTGAATGGAATGATATGATTGCAATCACTGTTACAATCATTTGATTGAATTGATGAACGACACATTTATACAATAGCGAATATAATCATCAATACTTTTGTATGATTGTAATCAAATGATCGAATCAATCACGATTGACACAGTTCTATAAAAGCACTTCAGTCGCGTGATTTAAATTACGCGCGCAACATCCAACATCTAACCTTCGCTTCCTGAGCGGATGCACCTGTGGTATTCCCATGTTCCACCATATTGACAAATTTGCATTCTGGGCTTCATATAGGATATCTTTTTGCAAAAATTCGTGTGTATATTTAAAGAAGCAGGAACTTTTTTATGCGCCAAGTAAGTATGTATGTAAATTAAAATTATGCATGTAAGCTCGATGAAATTCCTCTGATTGTGTGTTACAATTTACAAATGAGAGCAACAATGATTGACACGTGTGAAGTTGCAGTTGTTCCAACCTTATATCGAAAATGTGTTCCACTTATCAATATTGTACCAATATTTACTTCCATGCGTGTCAAAGGCCACGTTTATACCGAATGCGCTTTACTTTGCGCTTTGCGTCTTACTGCACGCTAGGCGGTAAAGCGATGTTAATCGTCCTACTGCCTAGCACGTAAACGTTCATACCGCGCGCTTTTCATGTTATACTATGCTTAGCAGTAAACTAAGTGAAGCGCCGGTTAACGGACAGTGTTCGTTTTTTCCGCCTGGTAGAAGTTGAACGCTTTGTTTACGAAAAGTACTTTTATAAAAATATGGAAGAGCAATTGATTAGTTTAGTATATAAACGGGAACCAATCTGGAATCCAAGGGATGCCGGCCATAAAAACGTAAACCTTTTGCAGAAACTATGGATTAAATGCATGTACCCATTTTCTAGGCCGTCTCCTTTATGTTTTCATTTCTGATGTAGTATTTTCCAATAGCAACAACTTGCGTGTTAATTTCTTCATGTTTCAATAACTGTCAAGTGGTGGCTGAAACGCATTTCAACACCTTGTCGATATAAACACCTATTCTCGTGTGCATTACTTAGCGCTTTTCTTTATACTGTGAGTATGCGTGAAACACTAAGCAAAGCGCGTTCGATATAAACGTGGCCAAACGCTGTCAAACGTAAGTGTCATTGACCTTTCAGTAGAGCCATAGATAATACATAAATAGATGGGACACTCAATAGAAAGTTTGAGTACCTTGTAAAGCGGCCTCTACAATTAGGGGAAAAAGTAACCGTAGTTCCAAACCCAAATATAACCTTTGATATTTCAATATTTAATTTTCATTTATCATTTATCAACACTAAATAAATATAATCATACGTTAAAAATAAATATTAATAAATAACCATAGCAATATTTACTTTTAGTCGATGATTACATGTATTTAGTGTTGGTGAAACCCAGCAATAACTTGTAAAACCGAAAATAAAACACAGTTTCATAAAACAAATTATATTTAAGTACATTTAAAATAAGTACAGTGCATTATAATACATACAACCACTACAGAATTAACGTCAGAGTAATATACGAAATCATATTTTTTATGTAGTCTACAATTGGACCGTATAATTCCAAAAGGACAAACAGACGAGTAAAATTCACGATCATTCTATTGTATGTTCTACCATTGCTTATATATGTCTAGTTAGTCAACCGACGGAAATTAATTTTAGTTCTGGACCAAGATTGATAGGGGGCGATGGACTAGAAGTGTAGCATTCCAGCGGACGTTAACAGGTTTGAATCTCTACTCATCAACTGTTTCCAATAAATGCCGTCTTGATTTGTTTGCGCTGTGTTACACTGTGGTGTTGCCGTGTGTCACCGAGTTTCGTTATAGTTGTGAACATAATACTTAAATTATAGCGTTTTTCACTGGGACTAAATTGTCCACTGAGTGCGCACTCAGAATATCTCCATCCCATTTCATTACACGAGGTTAAAATAAGATGAGAATATTCTGAGTGCGCACTCAGTGCACAATTTAGTCCCAGTGAAAAACGCTATTAGTCACATTTTGTTCTAATTTCTCGACGAATTTTTTAGGATGTCGGGGAACAAATGTAGTTATTTTATGTGCGAAAAGAGCCTGAGAAGAAACCCTGGACTTAGAAAATTTATCTTTCCCATTCATTACGATGTACGATGTAAAAAATGGATTATAAATTCAGGTTATTGTCATTGCCGCTAATAAGGGAAAGTTCCCAACCCTAAAATTCAAAAAAACTGAAACTTTGTGGGTTAGTAAGTTCACCCTACAGTGAACACGGAATTATTTTACCTGCCCAAAAAAGCCCTAAGTGAGCAAAAACACCCTTTGAAAATTCTGCGATTTTCGGTTTTCTGCAAATAACTCGGCAACCAATAGAGATAAAAATTAAAATTATATGACAAAATATTTATCTTTTAAAACTCGGCAACCAATAGAGATAAAAATTAAAATTATATGACAAAATATTTACAACACAACAAAAGCAAATGAAAATTTAAAAAAATTATTGGTGGACACTGGAACCATTTGGATCCTGTTTCTATTGCGGCACTCTACATGCTCGATATTTTGCTGGAAAATTCATTTTTTTTTGCTTAATTAATACTTTTCAAATTTCATGTAAATAGATTTAAAAATAAAAATTCTGGAATTCACATGTCGAGGGACTCTCAATATATTTCTACACACTCTTAAAAATAGTTTGTGACGGAGAAATAAGAAAATTTAATTAAAAATTTTTTCACAGAAAGTTAACAAAAAAATAGGATCTTGTAATGAATTTTTATTTAAATAAATGTAAAACGATAAATAAAAATAAAACAAAATGCAGGCGATTTTGATATTTTTTTTTAATATACAATCGTGTGCAAAAAAGTGGACTGTTTTACGTCAATTTTATAATATAAAACTTTTGCCTGTTGGTTGTAATTATGAACTGAAACTTATGGATTACAATCAGGAATATTTATTTTTTGTCATCCGTAAATATCAGCTCATAATTACAATAACCTAGCAAAAATTTTATATTATAAAAGTCAACTTTTTTGTCCGCGACTGTACGTACGATATTTTTGTAAATTTTAGTGTGATAACAAATAAAACAAAAGTCTCAAATGTTCCAAATCTAAAGTAATTAAACGCAGGCTCTCGTTTTCCTGCAGATACAGGGTGGCCCAACGAAAACGAAACAGACTGAATATCTCAAGAAAATTTTTGCTTGAAAAAACGCATAAATAGGTCGATTTATAATCCCAGGGGGACACTTTTCTATCCTATACCGAACTGTCATATGTCATCCCCCTCCCTTCCAGCTCTCTAACCAATAGAATTTAAATAGGAAATGTACCATGAATGGCATCTCATTGAAAAGGTAATTTTATAGAGTAATGTGAATATGAATGTCCGAAAATTTGATTTTGGGGAAAAAATTATTACAATTTATTAAATTTAAGTAACGTTTGTGAAATCCGCCATTAGTTTTCAATATCTTTACGTAATTTCAATTCGCACAGTAAATTACTATTAAAATTAGCTTTCATATGAGTTATCACTAGAGCTTTGAAAATATACAAAATGCATGTTAAGTGCATATTCGCATGTTTATGACTTTTAACTAAAATGCATATGCAAAAATGAAAATGCATATGCAAAAATATAAAAGCATATAATGGAGGATTTTGACCAAACGGGAAAAAATTTCACCAAATTTTACTTTATTTATCAATAATGAATAAATTTCAAATAAAATAATGTTTTGAATTTGTTAAAAATAAATTGAAGTTTAATAGGCCATATCTTACAGCTTGATATGTCACTGACTTCAAAAACTGCTTGTTGTTGTAGATTTTTACACTCCATGACCTAGCTTTATCAAAAATTTATTTGGACATATGGTATATCCATCTATTCTTGCGTTTTTTTAAACAAAAATTTTCTTGGAAGATATTCAGTCTGTTTCGTTTTTGTTGGGCCACCCTGTATATGTATTTACAAAGCGACGACAATTTCGTTCATATTCATCAAATCGGCTATAAATCAGATTTCAAGGAGCGGCTAAAACCTCCGCACGACTTCTTGTGGTGGGAGGGAATTAGCGGTTAATTTGAATTGTGCATACGGAAGTTAGGACTTCGCTATATTAAAGAAACCATTAAATACAAGTTTGATCATGAGAATAATTAAAAATGAGAATAATTAGAAATGAGAAAAAACTGTGGTATGAACACAAACATGCATGTACCGGGTGTCCCAAAACCCTCGTTTGAGACTGAAACAGCATATAGAGAGGCGCAAAAGAAACAACTTTTTTCAATACTTTTTTTTCCAAAAGTCAATAATAAAGGAATTATAAGCACTGAAAGAGGGTTGGAAAATATTGTTCTTTTGGCAATATCTTCTGGCTCCTTAAAGTTATGAAACTAACATTTTAAATTCAGGTATAAGGCACCTAACTACGCATTTACAACGTATTTGTTAGATCCTCCCTCCTTTTTATAAGGGGTGACGTTTCAGTATTTTATTCCTAACTTTTTATTTTTACATATTTCATCAAAAATTTATGAAGAGAATATTCTTTAGATTTGGCTCTCTTATTGCATTTCGATAAACGTAACCGTTTTCGAGTAATTGAGGTTTATAAGTTAACATACGTCCATTGCATTTGGTTATCGTAAAAAATTGACAGTAATCCCCTCAAACTATCCATTAAAAGGGAGAAAGGATCTGACAAATGCATTGTAAATGTTCAGTTAGGTACCTTATATCTAAGTTTCAAATATTAGTTTGATAACTTAAAGGATTCAGAAGATATTGCCAAAAAAAATGAGTTTCATCCCTCTTTCAGGGAATTATAACTCCCTTATTATCGACTTTAGGAAAAAAAAGTATTGAAAAAAGTTGTTTCTTTTGCGCCTCTCTATATACTGTTTCAGTCTCAAACGAGGGTTTTGGGACACCTGTATAATCCATGTTAAAGTAATTAGATATTTCTGTCTGGAAGGTAGAAAAGTACAGAGATTGGATGAGGGACCACATACTGTAATTAATTTTATTCATGAAAAGATGGTCGAAAGAATTTTAAAAATTACTACAGGAAAGATTAATTGCCATATAACAAAAATTATAAATCACCACAAAGCATCATTAACTTTTGATTGCAATATCAATCAAATCAATATAAACACGTATCAGTTAAACACCAAAGAAAAATTTTATGTTGTTATAAGAAACACAAATATGTTGTAAATTAATGTCAGTATTGCAAAATGTGAGTACAATCATATTCATGCGACTGTGAATTTTATTCCATACGGAACCCATTTTGTAAACATATTCACTCTCTTGTTGAGAACATCACTAGGGATAATACTTACGAAAAAAATAATTATTGTAATGAAAATGAGCAACCAGAAACATATTTGCTGTCTGCACCTATTACATAAAGTATAAAAATAACACATGCAATAAGGTTAAAAATAAAAGTGATAATTTAATAAATAATTTGAAAGATGTATTTTTTTTTAAAGATCAACAATCACTTTCTGAAATATACCGAAAATTGAAGGAAACAATATCACTTTCAATATTATTAAAAGGCCCCATGTAGGTGTGAGTACATATGAAGGAACATTAAAGGATATTCGGCGAACAGTTATTCAACGATTGTATAAAACTAGACCTTAGTAATATCAGTTACAGAATCAGCAAATAAAAATAGCAGGTCTTTCCATAGTACTAAAAGAAAAAGGCAAACCACAGAGAAATAATTAAAAAAGAAACAGGTAGACAGAAATTGAGAACTTGAACATTATAAGTTATTTGTAATTTTTTTCATAATGTAATATATTTTTTAATAACATGTAAATAAATATTTGAATTTTTCAGTATGTTATAATGAAATATTTTATGCCCTTAAATTAAACAATATTTTAAGTAATTTTAAAATGAACTTGGTTCAATATATTAATTTTTGTGGAAAATTTATCAATTTATTTTTTAATTCAAATTCTTCAGTGTTTTTTCTAATTACTCTTATGATCAAGTCTATATTTAAGAGCTTCCGAAGTCCTAACCTCCGTAGGCGCAAGTCAAATGAACCGCTAATTCTCTCCCACCACAAGAAGTCGTGCGGAGATTTTAGCCGCTCGTCAGATTTCAGCTGACAATAGATAAAATAATTTTTCTTTCAGCCGAGTTTCAAACTTTATAAACACATGCCGTTCGTCACCCGTTCGTGTATTTTGTTTTAATCAACAGTTATTAGATGGCAGCACATTCTGAAGACTAGGTTAACTAACTATAAATACATAAACAATGGTTCTACACTATAACTACAAACTGTGATTTCTCAAAATATGGTTCATTGGTCTGTTCGTCGTTTTGAAATAACAAGGTCGACTTAATAGTCTGCTTAGTTTTAATAAAAATAAAAAATGCTCATCAGTTCATCATCTAAATGTGAAAACGTTCAGGTTCAGGTTAACAATTGTGAGAGAATCAGCTGTTGGTACATCACATTTCAACATTCAAATCGATTTATGCTAATAAAAGATTCTGACCTTTGTTTTCAAATTTTCATATCAAATTATAACTTCCACAATCAAACAGCTAGTGTTCAAACAAAACAAAAAATTACTACGGACTAAAGAATGTCGACTGACCATAAACTAAATGCAGGGCAACGAATCCAAAAATATTCTCACCTTCTGGAACAGGTATACTCTTACCTTCCGGAACAGGTTCATCTAATTGCTGGTTCTCTTCATTTATCGTCTCTATTTGCAGGGGCTCTAAATAACATAACTGAAATTAATAATAATGGTTATCTACCAAAATTTAAGACAGATTACTACCTGGTAAATGTTCAGTGAGAACAGCTGTATGAAGTAAAATATTATTTCTGCCGAAACAGTTTTCCATAAAATGTTTAAATGATAAAACTTTAAAAATAAACGATAACTTTAAAACAACACAAACCACAACAACGCCATGCCACAAAGAGCATAATCGCCTAACGCAATCATAATGCTTGTAACTTGCATTCGATTGGTTGGACAGGCCGGTGGCGTTACGGAAGTAAGGCGCCAAATTTAAATTTATGCACTCCTGTGACCTCTACAATTAGGGGAAATACTACTACCTCATTTTGCTAGGTACCAACACAGAATAATAAACGACCAGAAGATTAACTAAGGCGTGGTTTTGTCTGAAATTTTTTACTGCGCATGCGTGGGTTGGTCCGCAGATTTCAAAATTACGGTCAGGGTACGTTCACAACCACACTTTTTGAGACGTCTTAAATAGAAATTATCAGTTATATAATATATCTATTCGCATTCCTGGACTTCTTTAACGACCGCTGCAGAGGTAATGCACACATTATTATGGATAAAAACTGTTTATAACATCAGAAGAAACGAACGCGTAAACTTGACGTCTTGGCATTTGCACGTGAATAAAACATTACGCCATGCACGAAAACAGTGCCATCTTGTGTCTCTACGATGAACTAGGCTTAGTTTTGAATGTAGTTTTCTTTTCGATTAATTGTTATAATAATTGAGAGAATATAATGGAAATTCTGTCCATTTACATTATAAATAACAAATAATTTTCTTCATGATTTAATAAATTCAAACTTATTCGAACAGCACAATGTTGTGAAACATACGAAAAACCAATGGTTAATTTTTCTTCCAAGTTGTCATTTTTGAATTCGCGCGGACCAGTCACCACTCTCCCACCATAATTCAAAGCTAAACAGCGGACACAAACATCAAAGGTGCCGACAGCCAGTTGTACTTCTGGTCGCTTATTATTCTGTGGTACCAAGTTCTCCAATATAAGTGTCCACCCCGCGAGTAGAGCACATACGTACATACAAGTTCTCCCTGGTTTTAATAATTTTGTGTTTTCTTTTGTAATAACAAAGTCTTTCTTAAGGCTCTGTTTTAGTTGTCTAACTAATCTGGTACGTAAAACTGTTATAAACAAAGTAGAAAAAAATCTTATATGTGTTTTATTTTTAGTTTAAAATGTTTACTGAAGAACATAATAAGTTTATCTTAGAAGCGTACCTATTTTCGGTCTGGTGAAAGGGATCAGGATGGTAATTGGCAGTATTCATTCATGTCTTGCTTTCATCAGTTTCAAGAAGCTTATCATGATGAAGATATTACACAAGATACGTTCCGTCAACATGCTCACCGTATTGTAGATCGGTTCCGTGAGACAGGCAGTGTATGTAAAGGAAAATCCTCTGGTAGACCTAAAGTACTAACAGAAGAAGTTGTAGAAGACATCAGGCAAAGAATGTTAGCCAGTCCTAAAAAACCCATACGAAAACTGTCCCTTCAAACAGGTATTTCAAATTTTTGAGTTTTGTTGTCATGCATACTCTAATGCATTATTTCAGGTGTATCTTATGGCTCTTGTCGCACTGCTTTGAAGAAAGACTTACATATGAAGCCATATAAAGTAAGCGTTGTACAAGAACTTTTGCCTCCAGATTTTCAGAAGAGAGTGAATTATTGCAACTGGTTCAACAGACATTTAAATGATGACAATATTCTTGATTTAACGTTCTTTAGTGACGAGGCATGGTTCCATTTGGATGGTTACATTAATTCTCAGAATTATCGTGTATGGGCAACAGAAAATCCACATGAACTTCACGAAAGAGGTCTGCATCCTGTTAAAGTTGGTGTGTGGGTTGCAATGTCACGAAGAAGAATTATTGGTCCCATCTTCTTTTACAATAATATAAATAAATAAATAATAAGTAAATTGTGCTGCTCTTTATGTCTACAAATTAATGTGCAATATTTTCAACTTTATATTGATTTACGTATGTATTTTTTATTACTGATTGATTTTATTATGTTGTAATTCCTTAAACAGTGTGTTTAATACATAGTTTTTTTGAGTGTATTATTTTAAGAAATAGAATTGAAAGCACGAAAGAAAGCATGTACAGAATATTTTATGAAATAAATTTGGAACTTTGATTTAATTTAAATGCAATAAGGAATCCATAGACATTTTCAATTAATAACAATATTAATTTTAATTTAATTCCACTTTATTCATTGAATTTGGTCGTTTTGACAAATCACAAGTCAAAAGATGACGTAAAAATTTTTAAGAACGCCACTGAATGTACTTATGGTTAATGTAAATACATAGTATGCGGCAAATACCCTATTGGTATGGAATGGCACACGTCAGCCATTTTTGCTCTCCCTGTATAATCTAGGCTAGGTATTGCATTTAAGGATTAAAGTAAAACTATTGTTATAGGTGAGACCATGGGTATACAGAAGTGTTGTGTACCAGGATGTGTTGATAGAGTGTCACGAAGATTTCGTTTTCCCCATCCAAAATCTGGCAGAAACCGTTTGCAAGTTATTAATAATCCAGAATTAATACATATAACCGATAGAAAGTATCTGTGCAAACAAAAGGGTTTGTGGCAGACATTTCACTGAAGACCTGCTTGTACGAAACAAAAGAAATTTAAAATACAATGCAGTTCCATCTTTATATGTACAAGGTAAAGTTTTAGTTTCTACTTAAGTAAATGAAAAATAACACTGTGTTACAAAAAAAAAAAATCTGGATATACTTTTTATGCCATATAGAGTAAGTTGTAGATTTGGTTGAGTAATAAATTTTGGCATATATGAAATGTCCCATACACCCATAAAAAATGATGCTATGGTCAAAAAACCATTTTTCGGTACATGCGGGCACTTAGAAAATTATAACTTCGCTTTTCCATCACCGATTTTTGATTGCGACATTGCGTTGAAAAGAGAAATAATATACCTTTCCAACGTTACATAAAAATTGAAAATTGGTTAAAAAATGGCGGAGTTTTACTCGTAAATATTGTAAACTTTACCATTTTTGCACATTTTTCCATATTCATCGGCAAATTCTGAAAAATGTTAATGCATAGAATATTTCTTTTAATTTTAGCCTAAAACTGCGTACAATTGTGTATTCAACGCGTCCATGATCATTAAAATCAGTTAAGATTTGACCGAGATATTGAGTTTTGAATACATACATCGTTAAAAGTCAACATTTAACGTGAATGAAGATAATTCATTTGTTTATTTTAACATGACATTCAGCATATTTGATTTTGTTTTTAATTTGACAGTTTCCGTCATTATATCAACAACATTTGTTAACAGTGAAGAGAAATAAGCAAGAAAACTACCGATCAACTATCAATTTTATGAATTAAGTATTATATTCATATAATGTGTGATAAACGTAATAAGTTTTGCTACATTTGCGGTTTGTTTGTCGACAAACAGCATCGGTTAAAGTTTGAAACAAATAAGGCAGTAGTTCAGGGGTATAACGCGTTCTTCAGTCATACATATAGTGTCAGTCAGTGGTATGAGCCTGAATATGTTTGTACGAGTTGCTCACTAGCATTGAAGAGATGGAAATCAAAGAAAATAAATGTGCCTTGCATGCCATTTTCTGTTCCAATGATGTGGCATCGTCCATTGTATCATAAGCCGGAGGATTGCTATTTCTGTCAAACAAACATTGAAGGCCATCATTATAAAACACGTAAAAATATAAAATATGCTGATGTTGCCACTGTGACGAAACCTATCCCGTTCGATGATATAGTTCAGCAAACTCGAAAATATGAGGAATCATCTGATGGATTTTCTTCTGATGAGAGAACAGAGACAGAGTTTGTTCCATCCGGATCATATCTAATGGAACGACATACAATTTCTAAGGCTGATTTTCACGATCTTGTTCGTGACTTAAAATTGTCACACAGACACAGAAATGCTCGGCTCTCGACTAAAACAATGGAATCTAGTGGCAAATGATTTCAAAATTACATTTGGCAGAAACGAACAGCGAATGCTTTTTAATCAAAATTTCAAAGTTTACGATAATAACGATAACTTTGTGTTTTGCACAGATGTGGTGCAGTTATTTGCTTCTTTTAACCATACACATAAACCGAATGAATGGCGGCTATTTATAGACGGATCATGTAAAAGTAGGTATTACACTTTTTATTTATTTAATTTTCCTGATTTATTATTATATAGGCTTGAAAGCAGTGTTGCTGCATAATGAAAATAAATTTCCGTCAGTTCCATTAGCATATGCCACTGACCTGAAAGAGACATATTGCACAATGGAGAAAATACTTCATGTCATTGATTACAAAACATATAAATGGAAAATTGTTGGTGATCTAAAAGTATTGACAATTCTCTTTGGAATGCAAAGCGGCTATACAAAGCACCCATGCTACCTTTGTGAATGGGATAGTCGTGCTGGGAATCAGTATCAACGCAGTGACTGGCCATTGCGTACATTATTCCAAATTGGCAAGAAAAATGTCGTGAATATTCCATTGGTGCAGGCTGAAAATGTCATCATTGCATTTAAAGCTTGGTTATATAAAACAATTCGTTAAAAAATTAGACAGTAATAGTGAAGCATTCCATCACCTTAAAGCAGTATTCCCAAAATTGAGCGAAGCGAAGATAAAAGAAGGTATTAGATATTTTATTAACTGCAATTAGTATTTCACTTCAGTGTTTTAATTTGTTAGGTATATTTATTGGGCCCCAAATTCGGAAGCTTATGCGAAGTATTGAATTTGAAAACAAATTAAATACTGTAGAAAGGCAAGCTTGGAACAGTTTTATAGCATTGTGCGACAATTTCCTAGGCAACACCAGAAGCGCCGACTATGTGAATGTCGTCAATAAATTTTTGAGCGCTTATAGCGACATGGGCTGCAATATGTCATTAAAAATTCATTTTTTACATGCCCATTTGGATTTCTTCCCAAGTAATCTGGGTCAGTTCAGCGACGAACAAGGAGAACGATTCCATCAGGAGATTGCAGAAATTGAAAAACGTTTTCAAGGAAAAAACAAAATCAGTATGCTTTCTGAATACTGCTGGTCTCTAAAACGAGACACTGATGATACGTCTTATAAACGTAAAAGATCAGCTAAACATTTTTAAATTATATTTTAGTAAAATAGTCATAATCAATCAAAAAAGTTAATTTAATACAAAAATAGTAGAATACAGTGCACTCGCGCTAACGTGAACACTGCTTAACATGAACTCCTGTTTATACAGGAACATGAACACCTAAATTTTAGCATTGGCCACTGTCTAACGTGAACAGTGCACCTCGCTAACATTAACAGCTACTTTATACAGGCTGTTACAAATTCGAGGCTCACCATTGGGATCTCGAAAACGGTAAGAGATACGAAGTCGGTTAAATTAGGGCAAAGTTGCGTATTTTGGTGCTGAATATTAATCCGTTCTGAAAAATCTTCTAAGATTTGTAGTTTTTGAAATATTTCCAAAAAACAAGAAAACGTAATTTTCTTTTTTTCTGAAGTTATTATTGCAGGGATCATAACAAAATTAATACATTCTACAGGCACTTTTTTAAGCTCTTTACGATGATATCATTAGATTTTACTTAAAACGTTTCGTCTCGTTCTGACCATCATCAACTTCATTTTTTCTTATGGGCGCTACATTGGGTTTTAATACCATTGAATAGATCTATTTTTTCTGATGCTTTTCCATATATCACACATCCCTATTTAACAATTTGAAACAGCTGGAAATGCAAGAAATTGTTGAAAATAACACTGCAAAGAAAAACGTGGTATGCAGTGAAAACAAAAACCAAGAAAATTTGATATACCTTCGGATTTTTATTTCGTTTATCACAAAAGCAGATTTTTGAAAAATTTCAAAAAGTCCAAAGAATCACTTTTTACTTCATTTTTTTTTTTTCAAAAATACATAACATGTAGTACATAAATAAAGGTTGAAAGTGATATGTTTTTAATTGTTTTTAAGAGATGAAGACTGCATCTCGGAAACATGAACAATCGCGCAAACATGAACACAGCTGGTTTTAATTAGTTCACGTTAGCGCGAGTGCACTGTATTTTTATTTTTCAAATTTTATTCAAAACTCAATATCTCAGTGATATCTTAACGGATTTTAATGATCTTAGGTTCGTTGAACGTACAATTGTACATAATTTTAGATAAAAGTAATAGCAAAAATCCAATAAAGCAAAATTTTTCACATAAAGGTCGATAAATGTGGAAAAATGTGAAAAATGGCAAAAATTCCAAATATTTATATGTGGAACTTTTCTAATTTTTAACCAACGTTGGAAAGGTACATTATTTCTCTTTTAAACACAATGTTACATTCAAAAATCGGTGAAAAAATAAGGAAGTTATAAATTTGTAAATGTATGCAAGTACTGAAAAGCGGTTTTTTTACCATAACATCATTTTTTATGGGTGTATGGAACATTTCTTACATACCAAAGTTCATTACTCGACCAGATCTACAAACTACACTACATGACATCAAAAGTATTTTTTCACTGTTACACCGTGTAATTAGCAGTAGCATAAGTAATAACAGAATAATACATTTTGTCAATAGGTCAGACATCAGTATCATGAAAAAAATGTATCTTACTGAAAATTAACTCGATGCACTGCGGTTAATTTATATTTTCACTCTTACTTGCATTGAAACGCAGTCATTCTTACTCACATTTTCATCTCGAGTATCGAGTGAATATTTTGTAAACTGCTAAAATGTCATAAGCTAATAATTGTTATAAATTAGAAAATGTCTAATTACTGCTTTAAAACGAACAGAAAAATTTTAAAAATGTATGCCTAAATTTTCAATACTGTGCTTTTTCTGTTCGTTTTCAAGCAATAATTACATTTTTTAATTTATAACTATTGCATTTATAACATAAGAATGGGTTATTGTTACTATTCTATTTATAGATTTATATACTTTGTCTTTGCAGGAAAGATGAACCTCTGCTTAGGAGGAGTACACAGTTCTTTGTCAAATGAGTGATATTTTATGCGGAATTTGTGTTATACATAATACATTTTGAAGATTGTCTCAACATCATTTCTTGTTGTCAAAAAGTATGCAAATCAAACATCGTATAGTTTATTCTTGTTCATATATCAGAAATATTTAAGAAGTTTTCATTAAAAGGAAGATTGGTTGTTTTCACAATGGCATATCTTTTCTTATTTGTAGATTACTAGTTACCTTTGAATGCTCTGCCGGTATACATATAAGTTGACCTATTAAATATGTATTACACAAGAGTTTACGTTTTATTCATATGACAGCAAATTTAAGAGAACATCTTTCGTTTCTCCTTCTGTTGCCATGATTATTAATTCATACATTCAGAACAAGAAATTTCTTGGTGAAATTATTTTTTGTGTATCAGAAAATAATGTTTAGTCCTGAGCACACTTTGGTACAAGGAGATTATTCGTTAGCAAAATCATACAACACCCTCAAGCAGGTCATTATTATTTTTCTTAATTATTACATTTCACTAGTTCTCCGCTGATTAATACAACTACTAAATAAGTTAAACTAAATAAAATTAAACAACAACTAAATAAAGTAAACAATAACTTAGCGTTATGAGCTCATTCCTTCGATATCCTCACTCAATATTACTTTTGCCACCTTACATGCTTCTTTTTTATTAAAACTGAGAATTTATAAGGTTGGAAAAGTATAGAGTAGTGTTGAAGTAGGATGACGACGCCTTAATGTTATAGAAGATACGAGTGTAGTCAACTTTCAAATTTAAATAATTCCCGCCTATTACTGAGCTTTAGCTAACGACCACCTGTGGCGCTAAAAACAGTGTGGTGGATTCTTATTATTGAGTTACCAATCTTCTATCTTCCTTTATCTATGCATATAAGCGTTAGCTTATTAATGCAGTCGGCCATGCTAAAACGTTATGCAAAATCTATAAATTTTGAAAATTCGTTATTTCATATTAGGGAGTTTTTGCAATCACGTTTCACGTGCCCGTCATCCTTTAACGTTAACTTTATTAACCCCGGTGTAGGAATTTACGTAATTTACACTTTGAAGGTTTTTGCATCATATTACGCCGACGTAAACGTGAATGTGAATCAAGAAAGTAAAGGCGTTTTCGGAAATTCGATCGGAGCAGTCAGGTTCTTGGAAAAGCGTTCGTTTATTAAACCTGGTTACTTGTTTTGCATTCGAAAATTAGTACAGGTACGCGACCCAAGTAACTCTGGTCATTGAGTAGAGTTACATAGGTTCTGTTATGAGGTTATGGTCATCTGTTTCCTTTTTTGAAGTTTGGGTAATTGAAATATGATTTGAAATGTGTGACATGTACTAACAAATTATTTGATTTGTTTTAGTTAAAGTGTTTAATTATTTGTGAGTTATTTTGCACATTTGACGGGTTTGTCAAATTTGGCCTGATGTGGTTATTCTGATACTGACCTGACAACCACATTCGCATTCGAAAATTCGCCAACCTGACTACTAACCCGCTAGGGTTAATCTTTCTAATCAGAATTATTTTCCGAAAACGCCTTAAATCATAGTATTTTTTCTTGTCAGATTTGGTTGCAGTCATTGTCATTTAATTTATGTACCAAATCTGAGTTTTGTGAATGTGTGTGAAGCTGAATGTAAAGCAACTGGTCATTTACGTATACGTTTAATACGAAAACGTAATTGCTAAAACTCCCTATTGACCGAGTCGTAACGTTAACGTTGACGGATTAGGGTACGTTTATGTTGGAGCAACGATAAATGATAAACGCGACGATGAAAGCAAAGCGAAGAAAAACAAAACGTAGATTTGTATGTTCCTGCTTATATTGGAGACACATGCTAAGCTAAACGCACCAGCCGAATAACGATAAAAGCGACGATATACTTTCATTTTTATTTCTTCGCTTGCTAGCCGCGATGGACTTAGATAAATTAAGTGTTCATCAGAGCACCTTTGTGTGATCAACGTGATAAAAATCACCATAATAGATTTATTTAGTAAAAATATAGTCAAAAGTCTCTATTTTCATTCTCATGTACTCCTGAAAATTTTCAGGGTGGCTTCTTAAATCATCATATAAGTGATGATATTCTCCCAATTTGCGGCGTTTAACATTTATAGGATGCACACAATATTTACGTTTGTTACGTTGTTTATTCAGAAAATACCAATGAACAGTACTTGAAAAAGTTGCACGTCTTCTGAATCACTCATGAGCGCTAAACTATATTCTCACAGCTCCAATATAAACACATCAAAGAAAGAATTATGCGCTTTGCTTTTATCGTCGCTATTATCGTCGCGTTTATGCCTTTTATCGTTGCTCCAACATAAACGTACCCTTACTTGTCGTACTCTCTAATGTCCTGCTAATTAGTAATTTATTTGCTTAGAAATTTTATTCATTCAAAATCACTTCAGTTTATTCACTTTATTCATGTTTTAACAAAATGGTAAATAAGCAATAAGCATAATCTCTTTCATTAATGTTTGAACCTGTGGTTTAAATTCTTTCATTTTCTTGAATGAATTCATGACGTCATCTTTGGATGTGGGTTTGAATCCATGAAAGAACCAGCCCAAAATAGTGCAACAACAAAAAACAGCTTAAGATTTGACATATTTATGAAGCTATTACTTGTAAAAAAATATTCCTGTTCTTGGACAAAACTTAATTTACATTAAGGGTGGGTTGCATAAAAGATTTAAGTCAGGATTAAATTTCAAGTTTAAGTTAGAATACGACACTGTCATCACGTACAGCATAATGTGTATCTTATTCTAACGTAGGCTTAAATTTAATCTTTTATGAAACCCAGCCTGAGTGAATATTTAAAAATACTTTCAGCCTTGCCAAACATCGACAAACAAGAAAGAGTATTTTTATCACGTCACATATATTTAATATATGTCGGTAATAATATGTACAAACATATAAATATCCTTATATTAAATGCAACACTTATTGGCAAATGGAATATGTTTTAAAGGATATACTTCCTAATATTTAACTTTATAATTGAATCTAAATCTGTTACAATGTGAACATCAAATTAGTGGACCCATTTGTACTAATATTAGAAACATCAAGGTGCAAAAATATTCAAGTAAAAAAATTTTCTACACTTTCAAGAGACCATTGTTTTTTCATTATCTATGGCTACTAAGGTTACATCATGCCACAGCATAGTGCACATAGGCCACACATTTGTAACGCACTGTTAATGTGTTAAGTGATCAATGTTATAAAGGATTAATAAAAAAAAAAGTGGTGGAAAAAATATATTAGTTACATGCTTGATTTCAAAAATCGTTTGCATGAATACAAAATTATAAACATAATAAATAAAACGAGTAAATAAATTAGAGAGAGAAACAAAAATATGCGTTTTCCCTACATAATGGATTTTACAATAGTTTCAGGTAAGAATAATTTTAAGAATTAGATTTTATGAGTTGATTCTGATAATATCTGTAGGGGCCGTAAGATCTGTAAGCCTGTAACTCAATTATTAAAAAGTGGAATTCTGAAGTTCTCAGTGTGATACGACTCCTTGTAAGTCTCTAAGATAATATTGCAGAGACTTTTGTGTAATCCCAGAGACCTAGGAGAAATCATATCTTCCAAAGAACTTCAAAATTCCATATTTTAATATCTGAGTTACAGGTTTACAGATTTTTACGGTCCGATATGAGCAGAATCGACACATTAGTTACAGTAATAAAAAAAACAAGTTGAAGAAATTAATATTTAAATAATGTCAGTAAAACTACGAAATTAGATTTCAAAGAATTAAAGCTAGATTTATAGATTGCAGTAGAGTGAGTCATAGAGTTATGGCATATTCAAGGTGACTCTATGTCAAGGTGAACCCTTTAAGACACATTGTTGCCTGCAGCAATTCATAAATCCAACCTTAACGAGATGCTGTCTTATTAATACTTGTGACACACAAACTTGTACATAAACAATACATATATTTGTTAACACACTAGCACACTAATTCTGACTAATTACATTAAAACTAATTTATATGAAATTGTTTTCCACACTTATTTGATCACTATTAAACCATTCCACTAAAATATTTTAAAAGCAATTTATAAATACAAGTATATCACATTAACTTTCGATAAAAATTAATTTAAATATCTGGTTGAGTTAAAGATGTGTTACAAATGCTCATAAAGTTTTGTTTCATAAATACAAACAGGTAGTTTTTACAGAAAATATTTACCTAATTAGCTTTGGTTTTACGCAGAGTGTTCTTATTAAAATTGCAAATGGCACCTAAGAGAGCAGATCGGTCCTTGCTGGGTTCAACTTGAAGAGATGCAGTTGCTCCATTTGACATCAAGGTTGGAGGAGGTGGCCCACCTGGAAGCGGTGGTGGTGGTGGTGGAGAAGGATCTGTTGAACCTTAGCAATGTTATTATTTTTTTGCGCAATGTTAGCATTCCTCAATTAAGGCCCAGTTGTACAGTGCCAGTTTAAATTTAAGCTGAAGCTTAAACCTATAACAACGATTATTTCAATAATTGTTAAAGTTAAACTGGAATTGTACAACGGGGCCTAAATAGATTAAGACACATGTCAAGAGTGACATCGTTATCGTTAGAAAGAGAAAAGAATATAACATTTCTTCCTGCGCTCAGAGCGAGGAAGTTTACTGTCATTTAGATTTTATGCAGGGTGGAAATATACCCTAAGGCTCGGTTTTTCGATCACAGTTTAACTTTAAACTTCAGTTTATTTCCATTGCTGTTGTAGGGATAAACTGAAGATTAAAGTTAAACTGCGATCGAAAAACCGGGCCTAAGTGTAATTTGAAGTTAGTGAAAATTAACCGGTCCAGTAAATACAGCACTGCACTATGGTGGCAAATGTAGTGAATTTTGTCAAAAATCTGTAACTTCGCCATTTATTGATTTTTGTTTCTTCAAATTTTGCCCGACTTAAATAAATCGCTTTGCACCGCCGTTCGCTTTTGATGTTCTTAATAGTTAAACTTAAGTAAAGATAAATGTGTCAACAGTGCAAAATACAGTTTTCTTTCTGAATTTTTTGATATGTTCAAATTTTGAGCATTAACTGTGGCAATGACATTCAGGCCTATGATGTATGTTGGGTGTTAAAATAACATTATCTTAACTGCATTTGGATACACTTTATTTAAATGCATCGACAATTTTCGGTCCCAATGCTTGTCTAAGGGATGAGAAATCTTTAAAAAGACATTTCAATAACAATAAAAGACAAAGGATGCTGGTGAAGAAAGAAAGTATGTGATGAAAACAGGTGGTGGGCCCTCTCGCCGTTCTGATTTGTTATTATTATTTACTGTGAAACAACTTACAGATCTATTTTTGAAAATTATCGGGCTAGCGGTCAATAAAAGACTTTTTTATTTTTATGCTAAGCTTTCGGCAACCTTTATTGCCTTCATCAGAGCAAAAAATATTCTTTTAGTTTAAATTACATTCCAAATTAAAATGTTCAAAATTTCAAAGTATATGTCGACATATACTTTGAAATCTTGAACATTTTAATTTGGAATGTAATTTAAACTGTAATTTAAAGTATGTATATGTCGACATATACTTTGAAATCTTGAACATTTTAATTTGGAATGTAATTTAAATTAAAAAAATATTTTTTGCTCTGATGAAGGCAATAAAGGTTGCCGAAAGCTTAGCATAAAAATAAAAAAGTCTTTTATTGACCGCTAGCCCGATAATTTTCAAAAATAGTTTAATTCCCAACGGTCAAAAAATTCCTTGGTGCATAACTTACAGATCGTTATCAAATTCTAGTTCTGCCAATATTTTTTGCAATAAATATAGAACAGTTTCTTTCTGTAAACGAAATCTCCGAAAAAATCTTAGTTCGTCGAAAAAATTTCCTCTTTCATATGTACGACGAGGAAACCCAAAATCAATTAATTTCTAAAGCTGCGTTCCTTTTGCCACAAATTTCACCTCAGATCACTTAAACATCATTTCCGTTAGCACGAACAAGTAAGTTTGAATGGGTATTTCAACCTAGCAACTAATGGGAGTGCTAGAGTGGCAATGTGGGAGGTCCATATCTCAATTCAAGCTCACTTATTCGTGCTAACGGAAGTGACGTTTATCTGATCTGAGGTAAGATTTGTGGTAAAAGGAAAGCACCTAGAGTCCGACAAACTAAATTTGGCGGACAGAAAATATGCGAACTAATTTACCTATACCTTGCCCCGCAATCTGCTGGCCTTCACTTTGAACGTTTGACAGTTGTGTACAGTCGCGTTTTGTTTTGTTGTGTTTGAAATTATTCAACATATATTTCCTGCGATATTCTCTGTACTTTTTATTTTGATTTATTACATTTTAAATATTTAAACTAGTTTGTTTCAAGACTTTGGTTCTGCGATTCTGGTTTTAAACAGTAATCTGTTTTCATAAAGTTAACTAATAGATAAAATAAAACATTCCTATAGTTCTAACATGTGTAGCCATAACAACGTTTACTTTTGTCGGACCATTAACTTTATGTAACGTTCCAGAAACCGGGCATAAGCCGACTTCATGTACGGTGCAAACCAAATTTTCGCATTAAGGCGAGCGGCCACTGAACGCGAAACTAAGCTAAGCTGAGCGAAACTAAGTTTTTTGAAAATTAGCTCCAACGTAATCTTACGCGGACGAGGCAATCGAGCGAAGATAAACATTGTTTTATATCTTTGCTATCCTAACTTCGCTTCGGTTAGCTTTAGTTGCCACGTCCGCGTAAGATTACGTTGGAGATAATTTTCAAAAAACTTAGTTTCGCTCAGCTTAGCTTAGTTCCGCGTTCAGTGGCCGCTCGCCTTTAAGGCAGGCGGCCACTGAACGCGAAAGAGTAACGCGTTTTCTTTTTCTCTCTCTCGCGTTATGCCCTCATGCAACGCGATGAAAGTAAACGTGCGAGTGTTGCCGAGTGGATACGAAAGACATATAGACTGGTAATGCACTTCTTACTGTTTCTAATTTTTACATCCTTTGTTATGGTTGAAAAATTCATTTAAGTTATTTATAATAATATTTAGCAATCGCCCTGTATTTAAGTGGGAAATAAGAGTTTAGGGTGCCTACGTGCCAGTCGTCACATTTCTCAATGTTTCACCACCAGACTATATGCTGTTATTTAGTCCTACAGTATCTCTCCAGTCGCCCGGCTAAATCTGAGTTCATTCGTAACTACTACCGTCTCAACTTATGGTAGGGGAAAACGCGCCGCGTTCGCTCGCATTCAGTTTGTCTCCAGAGCTCTTAGCGTACGGCTCGTTTATTTGTGACTTTTATCTTTGTGCCCCCTTTCACGTGATTCTGTGAAGGAAGACGGAACTGGAATTACTCCGAGATTTGTGCAAACGTACGTTGAGTGAATTTCAAGCTCGTTAAATAACTTTTCGAAAGCCTGTCTTTGAAACAAGGAACAGGCATGTCTTGTGACCATTTTGTGTTCGTGCTGATTCGTAACGCGTATCTTTCTTTCATTAGGCTTCCAGTGGTAGTTTCACCAATCTGAACAACCCTTGTGGGTGAAGGAAAAGGTCGGAATTGGCGTTTTGAAACGATTTAAGCCCCCGCCTGTGAAAGTGGACTCGACTTGCAAGACGACGCTACTTGGCGACCGCTTCACCGACTTACAGCGCTAACCACCGTGGGAGGGCACTCCAACACTGTTGACAGCTATCTGTCATTACGCCGGATTCTGGTTACAAGGTCGGAGTTACTCGAATTATTTTTAATTACTCTATTGTGTTGACTCAACTTTCCACGGCGCACAGTGGTCCAGAATGAAATTCTAGCGCGTCAAAATTATATTTTTACTTCTAAGTTTCCAAAATGGTGAAAATAACAAAATTGTGTAGTTTTAAATACATTTTCTAAACCAAGGATTTAATATCAGAATATAACTATTTCTACAAAAATTTTTGCCCAATTTTGGATTGTTACCTTATAAAAGCACTAGATTTTTCTATTTAAAAAATGATCTGAGAGAGGTTCCACCGCAATTTTTTCATATGTTGTGTAGAAATGATTGTATATTAATATTCTACTGGTTATTTTTAAAAATGTTCACGTCAAGTATCCAGCAAATGTTTATCTTACCTATAAGTATTTACTCATGTCGAGAACCAAATCAAGAGAGAATTTTGAAAAAATCTTAAAAAGTAGCAAAAAGTAGCACTTCATTGGGCAAAATTATTTTAAAATAAATTACTAGTTACTATTGTATAACTCGTAAAAACATCTTATTTGATCTTATTTTTAGTTCTTGTCTTTTGAAAGTTTCAAATGTCGAGGTTTAATACAACAATTTGAAATAAAAAAATTATGTAAATAAACCTTCAGATCCGATTGATTTTGAATGAAGTTGTTTAAAAAAATTTAAAGTAACAAGATTTCACCAAATTTACCCAATAAAACCTGCTAAAATATTTTCAAACTTATGTTTAACTTATCAGTTCTTCAGTCACGTTTGATACTTGTAAAATTTATGGTGATTTGACAGCGCCATAGAAGCGTAAATAAAATCATACGTTTGCTAAACGAATGAAACCGACATGAAGTGACATTAATAGAAAGATTTTCCTTATTTTTACGTTTATTGAAAGTGTCAAATTTTTCCATTTTTGACGCGCTAAAAATTCATTCTGGACCACTGTGCGGCGTTGTTATTTATTTTATTCCGAGTCATTTCGACTAACTTTAACGCCGCGCACAGTGGATAAAAACGGCTAGTTTGCGGAAAAAATTCGATAACTTTGAAACTCGATGATAGAAGTAAACGAAATTTTGCATAGTGATTAATTATATGATTACGGTTTAAATGATATAAGACTTAACCCACCATTCCATTAAAAAAAATCACGTTGGCTGTGTAACTTTTGCAATTGTCAACTATACAAAATAGTAAGTTATAAAAATTTTAGAACTATTTACGTAGTATATGCTTACCAATTTTTATCATTCTACACACATAAAAATTTTTGGGATAAAATGTTCTCCTCCTAATCGGTGTTAAAAAATACGGATAGAGTTTTACTTGAAAAGTTGTAAAGCTCATCTCATTTAGTGATATTAAAATCTTTTCCTGATTAAAATGCGTCTAAAAATAGGTGTTAAAAAATTATATATATACCGGGTGTCCGGTAAAGAATGGGCCACACTTCAAGGATGGCTTTTTTGGGTCCAAACAAATCGATATAGACCAATTTATCTTAGTACAATTTCGCTTCATTAAAAAGTTATGGCCTTTCAAAGATAATTTTTTTATTTCAATATTTTAGCAAAACTCGTTCATTTTTGGAGATATTGTAATTTGGTATTTAAAAGTTTCTTGTACTGCTGAATCTGAATATCTTCCTATTTTTAACGTAACATATAGGGGGCGCTCTCGAGATCCTGAGATTCCTTTGTTTATTGCTGTACTTTTTTTTAACGTGAATATTTTTTAAATTATATTCATTTTCTAGAAAGAACTTTTAATTTACTTTAAAAAATGTATACTTGTTACATGTCGCTAAAGTATACCAGATTTGAGAAAAATGGCTTTGAATATGATAATGCTGAATATTACTGTTTTAGGTCTACATTGAATCAGGCACATAGACCCGTATTTCAGTTACAATTTAACTTTAATCTTCACTTTATTTCCTTGGGAACAACTGTTTTTATAATTTTTACTATGGGAGTAATCTGGAGTTGAAAATTAAACTATGAGTGAAATACGCGGCCATAGCAAACACAATAAGAATTTTTTACGTAATGTATCGTTGATTTAAACGTGGAATTGTAAATTTTTTTCAATTTTAAGTAAATTACGAAGGAGTGCAACTTTAGGTAATTGTCTTTTCATCCTGAAGTAGCGTTACTGGTGTAGTAAGTATTCAACATTTTCACATTCAAAGCCATTTTTCTCAAAACTGGTGTACTTTAGCGACATGTGACAAGTATACCTTTTTTAAAGTAAATTAAATATCGTTTCAAAAAAACGAAACATATTTTAAAAATATTCACGTAAAAAAAAGTACGACAATAAACAAGATAATGTCAGGGTCTCTAGAGCGCCCTCTATACGTTACGTTAAAAATAAGCAGATATTCAGATTCAGCAGTACAAGAAACCTCTAAATACCAAATTACAATTAAATGTCTCCAAAAATGAGCGAGTTTTGCTAAAATATTGATATAAAAAAATTATCTTTGAAAGGCCATAACTTTTTATTGAAGCAAAATTGTACTAAGATAAATTGATCTAAATCGATTTATTTTCATCCAAAGAAGCCACCCTTGAAGTATGGCCCATTCTTTACCGGACACCCAGTATATAATACATATATAGAAATAACTATCGCAAGGATTAAAATGCTACTTTTGTAGACCACGTTAACACTTTCTAAAGTTAAACGTCCTAACTCCGTTTATTTTAACACCAAAAACGGATGGACGCAAGGAAACACCAGACGCGAGGGAACTCCAGATTTTTATCTGTGTAGCTTGAACCGTATTGAAATAACGAGGCCGGTTCCATACATAAAAATCGCACTGCATGCATAGTACAATACAAGGCAGTATGCACATTCGCTTCGTTATTGCTTCATAAGTCGCAAAGCGCAGGTATGCGCAGCTACTTTTTACATACAGGGTGAGTTATTAAGCGCCCTTTCTTCCATAGCTCATTTATAGAACGAGATAGAATTTTTTTCTTTCACAAAGACATTCTACCTATTGAGCACTATAACTTAAAATTATTTTGGTACATACAGAATGTTACGTAAAGTAATGGCAGCATGTAGCAGGACTTTTTTAAATGGACCACCCTGTGTATTTTCTTATAGAAAGATATAACACTCGATCCTCTAAACAGTAGCGCATAAAATATTTATATTTAATTAAGCAACTAAGAGTAAATTAATATTTTATCGAAAACGGTCTGATTTTCCACTTCTCTTGAAATACTAACTGTAAACGTATTGTTTGTCGTACGGCAATAAAAATCGGTAGTGTTATAAATTAAAGTGTAAGGAATAACCTAGATATAAATTCTTTTAGTCTTACTTGTTTTTTCAAATGTTCAAGCCTGTGTAATTGTCAGAATTTCAAACTGCCGTTATTCAATTTTTTTAAATACAACCCCCCCTATCTCTTTTCACGAATAGATAGTGTTCATGTTCCTCTTTAATTTTGTTATAGGTTTTCCGTATCCAATCCTTATAGTTTTTTTGCTATAATAAACTTTTTACATTTTTATTCTGAAATCAATATTAAAAAGTTATTTAATGTACCGTATTTTAATTTCTTTAAGACAACGCCATAAACAGATGGATAATATCAAGTTTACAATTGATTACAGACTCTTATTACATTATAATAATCGTATTTTTGTTATAATACAGTTCTTTTACTTTGTTTTAATTAAGAATGCTTTAAAATTGATTCGATGTAATTCCTAAGCTTCAGTTGTCTTCATTAACATTTGATTTAATAAAATCTGAATACTTGAACCAAAGAAATTCACCGATTTTCATTTATTTATTAGATTATTAATTTATTATTTGTATATTTTTTGTGAAGTACAACAGTTTTTACATTAAGGTAATTATTTGCAAACACTGATGTTTTCTTTTGTTGTAAACAAAATCGAATCAATTTTAAGACGTTAATTACAACAAACTGAAAGAACTGTATTACAATAAAAATACGATGATTATAATGTAATAAGAGTCTATAACCAATTATAAACTTGATATTATCCATCTGTTTTATGAAATAGAGGGCGCTGTCTTAAAGAAATTAAAATACGGTACGTTAAATAACTTTTTAACAATGATTTTAGAGTAAAAATGTAAAAAGTTTATTATAGCAAAAAAGCTGTAAGGATTAGATGCTGAAAACCTGCAACAGAATTGAAGAGGAACATGAACACTATCTATTCGTGAAAAGAGATAGGGGGGGTTGCATTTAAAAAAATTGAATAACGGCAATTTGAAAATCTGACAATTACACAAGCACACTTGAAAAAACAAATGAAACTAAATGAATTTATATCTGGGTTATTCCGTATACTTTAGTTTATAACACTACCTATTTTTATTCCCGTACGACAAACGATACGTTTACAGTTAGTATTTTAAGAGAAGTTGAAAATCAGACCGTTTTCAATAAAATATTAATTTACTCTTAATTGGTTAAATAAATATAAATATTTTATGTGCTGCTGTTTAGAGGATCGAGTGTTATATCTTTCTATAGGAAAATACACAGGGTGTTCCATTAAAAAAAATCCCGCTGCATGCTGCCATTATTTTATGTAACACTCTGTATGTATCAAAATAATTTTAGGTTATAGTGCTGAATAGGTAGAATATCCTTATAAAAGAAAAAAATTCTATCTCGTTCTATAAATGAGCTATGGAAGAAAGGGCGCTTAATAACTCACCCTGTATACTTATTCCGTAAGGTGTACGGATTACACCGGAAATAAAAAGAATCCGGAGGCAAGCGGAGCTCTTGTTGAAAACTCTACTTGAATGTGCGCATTTTCGTAAACTACAGTACTTTTCTGAATACCTTATAATTCTGAATTCTGTGACTTCATCTAAATGCCGATAGCAGTTATAAGAAGTGCAATGATGTATCTTACTCCTTCGTACATTCTTTATTTGAAAAATTAATTCCTAGTGGTTATACGTGAGCATAAAGTTTCGCAATATTTGACCCCCAAATTTACGTGCTTATATTACTCCACTTTAACGTGTTCCGGAGTATCAGTCTGTCACATATACGATTATTTTTGTTACATAAGTATCCTCAATGTTTTAACTCTTACATCTGGCAGAAATTACACTTGTTACAGATACTTCGAAAAACGCATTTTTTCCGCTCATTGACCACTGTGCGGCGTTGTTATGAATTTTATCTGGTTATTTACTTTAAGGCATAGTGTAAACGAGAGGCAGATCTGCTTATAGGTTTGTTTCTAATTTGATTGTTCGCCCGATAACAAAGTTGATTTAAATTACTTTCGTGTTCTTTTCACTGGACCCCGCCTGGATCACATTTAACTTTGTAATTTGCACGCCTACTTATTTTTACCAAATTTTGAGAGTTTTAAATAAAAACAAGTGTGCTCAGCTGGTGATTTTTATTTTATTCACTTTGCCCACCTTTTGCTTTGGGGTTTCGTCGAACCCTCCTCCCATCTCCAAGAGTTTAGCCGAGTGGTGCTGGAGAAACGTCAGTCACTCGCACAATTTGCTGGCCTTCAGGTAGGTAGCACCCACGGTGAATTGAATACTAACGGTGGCAGCATTCAAGTGAGATAGAGAGCCGTTACGTCGTCGCATACCCGCTTCTCCCTCTAATACAACTGTCAACTGTGACAGTTAATATTGGTTAATAATTATGTAAAAGGAGGAGCGAGTATGCGATGACGTAACGGCTCTCTATCTCGCTTGCCGAAATGCTGCCACCGTTAGTATTCAATTCACCGTGGGTAGCACCTTGTCAATTGCCGCTTCTGTTATAAATAAAGTCTCCAATAAAATGGTTCGAATGCATAGGCGCTTCGATGCGCGCCCTGCATTGCTCGAACTACGAAGCTGCAAACATTATTTCTTCGATATCGCGAAAATATTTTGATCAACTTTGTCACATTTTATTTTATTATTTGCTGTATTTTTGGCAATACGATATAATTAAAGAAAAAACCAAAACATTTGTTTAGATAAAATACGTTATACCTATGTATCACATAGCCGTAAACGGCACTGGATAATTGGCCAGTCGACCAATTGAGGTTTACAGCGCATCAGCGTGAGCAGTGAATAATATACAACTAGGCGGGTAAACGGGCCTTTTATTTGGAGACTTTAGTTATAACCAGGGTTAGTACTTCAGGCCACCTTGCGCGCGAAAAGAACGTAAATTGCGTACGCGGACTGTACTCGTCCGCGCACAGCATTAAGAATGCGCTGTAAGCGTATTCTCAGTATCGCATATCGTAGCCGTGAAAGATGGAGGGAGTGCGTAAGTACATTCGTTCTCAAAAGCGCGTAGTAATAAGTGGGCTGAAGTATCAAGCCTGGTTATAACTTATAAAATTAATATTCTGTGCTTAGGAATAAAAAATTGTAATAAATTCGAGTGTCACTTTTGACATTCAATTAATTTCGGAAAATTGTGATCGCTGAGATTCATTATTTGACAACACAAACCTACACGTTTAAAACGAATTTGTGTATTACTTGATAGAAACATTAGTGAAAATGGAAGAAGTACAGTATAGTCTCCATAACGTGAACATCTGGTTTGGGTACTCTGCATGTTCTAAAACGTGAATGACATTAGTGTTTAATATTCTAAAACGTGAACACTGATGTAAATTTAGATTCTTTATCAAATTTCAATAAGTCAGTAAATCAGTTCTCAGTGCCTGGTTCAACTCCGCAATTGTAACACATAGGGCAAGTTGTACAAAGTAGGTTTAAACTAAAGTTTAACTGAAACAGATTTAAAGTAAACAAATTCACTAGTATCTTAATGACATATGGCAATTAATGCATTCATAAATAAAATTTGATGCGATTTTGTTCACTTTGAATCTGGTTCAGTTGAACGTCAGTTTAAACCTCCTTTGTACAACTGGCCCATAGTTTTAGTTATTCCTATATTATGACATCTAATTAATCATTGCTTGTATTGAACAGAATCCAGCCTTTGAAGCGACTGCATGTTTTTCTATTGCGTTGACGTTAGACGACAGCGCTGCATACAGCGACTGCATTATAGCGGCAGCAGAAATTTTCATCCAAAAATTTTTCGCTGACTGATGTTAAAGCGCTTTCGAGGAACAGAATTTGTAGCTTATATTTTTAAATACGTTTTGTACCACAGTGTTGTTTAGTATTATAGGTCTTCTATATGTGTAGGTACTGAAAATTCAGTTAGAGCTGATCATTTTATTTCTGTGTAATGTTGCTATTTTTTGAAATGAGCATTTATTGAAACTTCAGATTAATCTGATAAGGTTAGAGTGACGTCAGCGTTCACTTACACCGTCTAATACGATTGCAGCAGATCAGTTGGCACTTGAAGTCACATTGCTGAAACGCTGAATCCTGTTAGACATAAGCATTATTTAACTTTAGAGAAAAAAAACAGCTTTTATCAGATGCAAATAAAGGATTGGGCATAACTCTAAAGCTTCGTACAGACTTGTAACATTGCTGCGTCGCGAACACCGTTGCGAGCCGCGCCGCGAATGGAAACAAGCGAACACAATTTATACTTCGACGAACTGAACATCGAACGGGAACACGTTCGTGGTGTTCCCAATAAAAAAATACTGTAAATAGTTTAGATACTCGAACAATAATTTAATTGAAAAAATTCATAAAATGACTGTATTCGGTTTGATGCTCGTGAAATCTAGAAAATCTCGTCCAAACTTGCAAACATCGTTTGGCGAATCTCCTTTGATGTTTCGTCGAAAAACCGACTTGCGGCAGATCGACCGTGAACCGAGCAACGAACGGAGAACGGCGTTTATGGGTCAGTCCAGGGGGTGGGATCTTGAATATATTCTGTTGCCGACAAAAGATTAGTTGCATGAGAGTAAAACAGATGGCTCTTGCGCTCAATATATTCCGCAGTAAATGGGCCCGTTCAGGTAACACAGCTGCTGCAAGTCAGCGCTCAGCATGATGAAAGTCAGCGGTCACGTATCTCTGAACGTACTGCTACTTCTCAGCAATTTTTTGTGTCATTTCAAAAGTTTAAAATTTATTGAACCTCGTTTCTGAACATTTTATGAATTGAAATTTATTAATTTAAATACAATGGCAGAAAATATTTTGTTGTGTGAATTATTATGCGACGATGGGCTAGATTTGAATGGTCTGCGGCCCGTAATACAAGATCTTGCTAAGGTTATGTTTATTTATACTTACCTCCACCAATGAACGCTCAGCGCTGAGCAAGTCAGCGTAAATAAATTCCGCTGTGTAGAAATGACAGCTGCTGAAACTTAGCGTGTCGGTTCAGGAAATTTGCTGACCCAGCAACTCAGCTGCTGTGGTCGTCTGAACGGGCCCATTGTTTGGATCCGGTGGCAATGAAAGACAGAGTGGGCGCTAAATACCATTCAATGAGAGAGACAAAGAGCAGCATATATAGCAGAAAGACAGTACTACTAGGGATAGATTGATTTAACTCGTAATGCTATTGGCTGATGGTGATGACTCAAATTGCGTATTATTTAACAAGTTCGTAATTAATTCTCTGATTTTGAATGTGAGCAAATATTGCTGTAGAATTCTTTCAAAAATCAAAACAAATCAAACGTTTAACAATGTCTAAACGGCCGTGTTGTGTTCCTGGTTCAAGGTAAAATTGGCAAATATTTTGTTTAAATTTAATATGAATTAATGATTTCTTCTTTATTTTAGAAACTTCTTTCTTGCTGATGCAAAAGTATTTAGAATTAGATTGAAGGGAATATTGTTTTCTCGATGTTAGAAAGTCCCAATATGTGGCTCCTGATAAGATACGAGGTTTGTTTTTGGAAATTTATACCGTCTGTTTGATTATAAAGGCCCCAAGCTATAACTCATTTATTTTTGCTTAAACACCCAGTAAAGTGTATATATTCTTAAATGGGACGTTGTTTTCTAGAGAACGAAGTAAAACAATATTTTTTTGGCTACACTGTATAGGAGTCATGACGTCATCGACATTTTTTTTAAATGGCACGATGAAAATTTTTTTGCGAAATACAATAGAACATCCTTTTCTCTTTTCAACCACATAAAATTTTTATATCCTTACATGAGAAAATGTTCGAGAAAACTGAAAAAACTACCTACATAACTTACCATTTAACATTTAAGGCACGCTAATATTTCTAGCATGCTATGAGTAATTTTACTGAAATTTGTCATACTTTATCTAATTTGGTAAACAATTTCTAAAATACCGGCACTGTCAAACTGATACTGTTTTTCTACATTCGTAGTAAACCTCTAGCATATCGGCTTCTTCATTAATGTTATTCATTTCTCACCGTTTCAAACTAATTATAAGTCAGATTGACAGTGCCGGTATTTTAGAAATTGTTTATCAAAATTAGATAAAGTACGACAAATTTCAGTAAAATTACTCATAGCATGCTAGAAATATTAGCGTGCCTTAAATGTTAAATGGTAAGTTATGTAGGTAGTTTTTTTCAGTTTTCTCGAACATTTTCTTATGTAAGGATATAAAAATTTTATGTGGTTGAAAAGAGAAAAGGATGTTCTATTGTATTTCGCAAAAAAATTTTCATCGTGCCATTTAAAAAAAATGTCGATGACGTCATGACTCCTATACAGTGTAGCCAAAAAAATATTGTTTTACTTCATTCTCTAGGAAACAACGTCCCATTTAAGAATATATACACTTTACTGGGTGTTTAAGCAAAAATAAATGAGTTGTAGCTTGGGGCCTTTATAATCAAACAGACGGTATATTAAAAAGATAGAAACTATTAGCGTTTGTGATTTATTTACTTACTGTAGAGCAGTGAAATGAAAATGCTATACAATTTCTTTACTTGCTTACAGAAACAGTTAAAATGTTTCAACATCTACTTCAGGAATGGACTAACTGACCCTCAAGAGCAACGCACTTCGAGAATTTAAGACCCTACTGCAGATCAGAGGAGCTTCAAAGTGCAGGAGCAGTTCCAGCCATACTACGTGACAGTTATCGTAAGAGCTTGGGCCTTCACTGTGGACCATAAATCACCACCTTCGCAAGCTAATTGTTTTTTTTTTATTTACAGTTGGTTCTTCACATTGAAAAACAAGAAGACCTTTTGCACCATTTTATTATAAAATTTAAAGAATAAATTTTGATCACTGTCATTTCACAACTTCACAATGTTTTAATTCGAGAAAAAAAAAACGGTACAGATTATTTTGTAAATAAGAGCATAGAATATTTTTTATCATTAGTGTCAAAAATAAATTGTCTAGAGATTTCCACATTAATCACAATATTATTATTACACATTCTAATGCTAGCTTACACAAAAGTCACTTAAATTTAATCATCGGTTAAGAATAAACATTCCTATACCTTGAATGCATGTAACCACAGCAGCGTTTACTTCTAACGGTTAATTAAATTTAAGTAACGTTTGAAAATTCACCATCAAATTTTTATTTTGTACTTATTTTTAACTTTTCATTTCAATAAACTAGTTAATTTCATTTTCATTCCTTTTTATATTACTGCACTATTTATTTGTAGATTGATTGGTAACCTAGTACATAAGGACTAAATAAAAACTGAAGAGACTTACTTAACAAAATGCCATTTTATTATGTACTTATTTGTTGTATGTACAGTATGAGCATAAATGATTGAGGACAAGTTGAATTTCCCGCGTCTCTATCTAGTGATTTTTACTCCTTGTGTCTGGCCCTCCTGAAAATAAACTAATTTTTGTTCAGTGTCGCCCGTCGCATGTTTACGTTGTATTTATTGTTTTCCGAGTTATTATTTTGCTTTCATACGAATTTTTAAACGGATCTTTTCAGAGCATACATATTGCAATTAGGTATTTGAAATGACTGTATTAATTCATAATTAATTACCAGACTATTTTATAGCGAAAGGTCTAACGGTGTGCCAAAATGCCCTTTACGGAAGAGCAAGAGGCTTTCATTTTGAAAGCATACTTTCGAAGTGGAACCCCGCAATGCTGATGGTACTTGGAGATATTCCACACGTTCCTGTATTGAACAGTTTAATGAAGGATTTCCTGATGTTCGCGTTCCATATGAGGTTTTTGTTCAACATAAGGAACGTATTGTTACTCGTTTTGAAACGAAGCATTGCCTATGTAAGGGCAAATCATCAGGACGACCAACAGTTTTAACTGAGGAACTTGTTGATGACCTTCGTGGTCGTATGGATCAGAGCCCAAATAAATCGGTACGAAAACTTAGTGTACAAATAGGTATGGAATATTATTTGAATATTTAATGTGAATATAACTAAAATGTATCCTTAGGTTTATCTTATGGTACTTGCCGGAATGCATTGAAGAAAAACTTAAAAATGCATCCATATAAAGTTACAACTGTACAATTATTGCCACTTGACTACCAAAAACGGGTGCAATATTGTGAATGGTTCAATAATACTCTAAATAATGATTTATTAGATCTGACATTTTTCACTGATGAAGCATGGTTTCATTTGTCGGGGTACGTAAACAGTCAGATTTACGGAGCTGGGCTACTGAGTATGTTTTTTGTAGTCCAACCTGCACTGAGTTTGTAAATAAAAATAATTTTTGTGTGGTATATTTTTCTGACGTTAAATGCATCCAAATCTACCTACTTAAAAGAGAATCCGAGTTGTAATTTATTTTTTGCTTGGAAACCACGGATAAAATGTCCACGATGAGTTTTTCTGTAAAGGTTATGTCATGAATTAAGATTCCGATTTGTGAGTGCACGCCTATGCATTTGACCAACTTAAGAAAAATATTGAAAGACGGGAAATTCAACTTGTCCTCAATCATTTATGCTCATACTGTATTATTGACTGCCCAGAATTGTATCACCTGAACAGTCACTCACAATACTACAATACAATATAATCTATTCTGGCATGTTACTTAGTAATTTTCTTCAGTTTTTATTTAGTCCTGTACTATGGTTACCAGTCAATCTACATGACAAAATTTCAAAATTTCCCGCGTACCGGAATATGCTTGCTGAAGTACAGGTTTCTGTTATTTTAGTACTAAAAAATTGCAATAGTTTCATGAGACTTTTATAGATGTCACTGAAAACATTGTCCCCTTAAAGTCCCTAGATAGTATAAAGTACGGCAATAGGGAAGCCATTTTCTGGCCCATTATGCGCGGGAATTTTAAAATGAAAATTTTGGTTGATTTTCATGTCAACAGAAAATGAACGTAAATGTCAATTTTTTAGAGCCTTACTGCGCAAATCTGAGCATGTAAACTGTACTGTTTGTCGACTAGTAAAATTGTCCCATAATAAACTGTAATAACGTCCTTATAACCCTTTATCATGATTAACTATTGTAAATCGATAAAAATAAACAAAATTCAATAACCGTCACAAACCACAAATGAACAAACCAGGAGCACCACGGGGCACGGACGAGCACCTTCGAGTTTCGAGCAAGCACAAATATTTTACACATAACTCAAAACTGCAATATTTCCGTTACCTGCAAAAATTACTCCATGTTTTCTCTATCAAAATTGAAAATTTTAAGCAAAAGGATTTTAATAATCATAACATCAACGTCTTTAGATTAATACGGCTTATTTATTATGGTGTTTTTAATATGATTTATTTCGTATTTCTAATTCCTTTTGGGAGCTGACATTTATCAACTGCCAAAAAATCTAAAATTTCTTCGTTTCCATGGCAAATATTTGTTTATTCAACTCAAATACACAAGTCTGTTTGTGTCACGTGACACAGACGCCATGTTCTGGCTAGTTTTTAAAATTTGGTCCTAAACTGTGTATTGCCGTACTTTAGTAATCTAGGGACTTTATGTCCCCTCTTCGAAAATGGGAGTTGCCGATCTAAAGAGGTGGTCTATGGGTCAGTTCACATTAGACCACAGAATATCTAACAATTAGAATGCAAACTCTCGGCCGCACCTTTGATCTTTTCGGTACACATTTCGGTGACCTTCAGCCATTTTGTCAGGCTAGACAATAGAGATGTGCGAGTTGACTCACCGACTCGACTCGATGAAAAGAGCCGATGAAGCAGCTCGCTGTAGTTCAGCACAGCTGCTCTCAGCTCTTGCTGCGCCGGGCTGAGAACCGAGAGCTTCCCAATGAAACGGCAAAGAGTCAACTCGATCGAAAGAGTCACTTTGCCCATCACTACTAGACATTGGCGGCGCCAATTTTGAAATTACATTTTCACTTTTATCTATGAAGTGAGAACGAGAATTTAGCTCTGTTTACCAAGATACTGCTTGTTGCTGCAATTTCTTACTGCATACATATCACCAGCTTTCTTCCTTCCAGTCATTTTTATGCAGAAATTTATTTACAAATGCTTCCCGCGAACATAACCTAACAACCGTGCACTACGCAATTAATCAAATTCTAGCCTGCCAAAATAGCGATTTTACGATTTGTGTGATCTACCCCCACCACAAGAGTTTGCATTCTGGTTATTCTGTGACCAGACGCTGTTCGGTTCGCAACGGCGTTCGTGACGCGGTAATGTTACAAGTCTGTATAAAGCTTTATATTGAATATTTGATTTTTTTAGAAAATAAAACAAATATACATACAGGGTGAGTTATTAGTGCGTATTCGGAAGATAGGAACTTGATTATTGCATTAATTTGCATATTCTTAAAATCCGTGTACGCTGAGACTTAGATCAGATATACAGGGTGTGGCATTTAACCGGGTTTCTTCATTAACGCTCCGCATAATTTAAAATTATTTTCAAATATACAGGCTGTCCTAATTTGGCTCTACGATGTGCAATTTCGTTATTTTAAATGGAATGGCCTATGTTTCATAATGAATTTGAGCTTGTCAGGTTATTTTAGGGTAAGTTTGATAAGGATTCCCTGTACCTAAGTCCTATAGTTTTTAAGATATTAGGCTTTGTTTATGGTTTTCGGAAAATACAGATGTAACTTTTATAATTAATATCTCATTAACGAAGAAAGTTAGAATGCAAATAGTGTGGTACTATTACAAGCTAAGTGGAAGGTATCTACCGCAGTAACAAAGTTTACTTTTTTTTAAACAGGGATTCAGTAAAACTATTTCCATTTCGACAACAATTGAAGGGCAATAACTTTTGTTTTTTAAATGGGACGGTGTTATTTTTATATCGGCGTTAGATACTCCATAAAATTATCTTTCAATTAGCTATACACTTCCCTATACCAATTACTGACGGGTGAGGAGATATTTAATATTATTTTATAATTTCTGCATTTTAACATATTAATTAAAATCAGGAGTGAGTATTTACTCAAACATTTTACTTGTTTTAAGTAAAAGGACAGTTTGCTAAGTTTTTAAGTCCTGGGCCTGTTTCTCAAAAGATACAAGACTCGTAATACAACTGTATGCGCTTGTAAAAAAGTAACTTTTCACAAGTTCAGTTTTCTGGAAATTACACCTGTAATATACAAGTTACAAGTCGACCGTGACTTTTATACAAGTCAATTTTTACAAGTGGAAGTAAATTTCGTTTCTCAAAATATTCTCTAACAGTTGCTACTTGTTAAAATATAAGTAAATTTCTACGAGTGTTAAGCAACCCTTCCTAAAGTTACAAGTAGCGCAGTACCCGCAAATTACGGTAATAAACGAAAGTGTGCTTATTTTATTTTACTAATTTAACTTGTTTGATGAATATTAAATATTTCAGATCAATTATTTATTATAACATTTATAAATAACCTAAATAAATGCCCCGAAAAGAATGTCTTTAGAATCCTGTATTTGGCGTAATACAGTCAGTTTATTATCCGTTTTAGCCATTTAAATAATTATTTAACAAATAAATTTAAGAAAATATAAATCCTACGGTACGCACAGCTTGAATGGTTACTTATAAATTCAATATATTTAAACAGCTGATTACACTTGTATTTTTATACTTGTCAATTGTAAAAAAATCTACAAGACTTGTAAAATTGTTTTAGAAACAAAATTTACAAGTTCTTGTGAAATATTTAATGTAGCTTGTTAACTTGTAGTCTTGTGTTTTTTGAGAAACACGCCACTGGTCGTATAAAATATTGTCAAATACATGATTGTTTAACTCCATTGTTAAGGCTTGTGATAAGTTAAACAGTAACGAGAGAAATAATTTTGATTGGAATTTTTAAGTATTGTTAAGTTTCCTCAAGTGATATTGCTTAATCACACGATTAACACGATCGTGTGGTTAACTACGTTTCATACAATTGGCCCTAAGACTACTTATACTTAAGTTTAACTTTTCTTTTATGTTATCTAATAAAGTGTGTATCACAAAATCTTCTAAGCGGACACTAAATCGCGCAACAATACACTTTACGTTTCGCAGTCGTTCGACTGCTTCGTCAGAAGTGAAAATTATGTTGTCAAAACAAACAAGGTTGTCAATGGAAACTGAAAAAGTAACTTGATTTTTTTTTTTTTTTTTTAATGTATATTATATTTATTTTTTAATCTAAAAATAATTTGAACATTACAAATGTTAAAAAATTGACAGATCTATGTTCTATTTAAGGAATCGAGAAAACTACAAAATGTATCGTTTAAATTTGCAAAATCAGTACGTTTATTAATAGAATTCGACGACATTTTTATTTTACACATTTCAATAAAACGTCTTTTGAAAATATTAGACTCGTAATATAAAATGTTAGTATTTTCAAAATCAAAATTATGGTCATTTTCTAATGAATGTTCTACAAGCATTGAATGATTTTGATTATTTTTTGGATATGATATTTATGTTGGTCTAGACGTTTTTTAAATTTTGGCTTGTTTCTCCAATATAACATGAATTACAATTGAAACATTTAATTTCATAAACTACGTTTGGCTGTTTTAATTTTGGTGTTTTGGTTTTTAAATTTGAGAAAATACTATTTAAATTATTTACAGATTTGCTAGCTAAAATTAAATTGTGTTTTTTGAATATGTGTTTAAATGTGTCATATAGTGGTTCAATGTAGGGTAATGATATGTATTTTTTGTTTGAAGTTTGTTTATTGTTATTGTGGATTCCCGAATTTTGCAAATATTTAACACGATTTTTTATTACTGATTCTATAAGATTTATTGGATAAGAATTTTGAACAAGAGTCTTTTTTATTAAATTTAAATTATCATAAATGAAAAGTTTATCTGAAAGTAAAACAGCTCGATCTGTTAAAGAAATAATTGTTGCAATTTTATAGTTTTTAGAAGTATACGAATGAAAATTAATATATCTAAAGTGTGCTCTATACATTATTGACGAAATATTTATTAATCATATTTGAACATTACCACAACAAGTAACAAAATTAAATACTGATTTTCCAAAATAAATACAAAACCTTTGAAAACTGTAGGAACTAGGAACAACAAAATAATTCTAAGATGTCTCGTAATTTTACAATAAGTGTTCAAAATGAGTTCAAAATGTATGCATTTTAATGTAATAGAGCTTAATAAACTTAGGAAATTGACATTTTACTCAAAACAAGTAAAATATTTGAGTAAATACTCACTTCTGATTTAATTAATACGTTAAAATGCAAAAATTATGAAATAATATTAAATATCTCCTCTACCGTCAGTATGCACCTACATTTTCTGGAACACCCTGTATACTTGAAAATAATTTTAAAATGTGTCGCGTGATTTCTAGTATAGCTTTCTTAATCATTTTTTCTCCGCTTGTTATTCCTATAGGCTACACAGAAGAAATACACAATACCCGGTGCATTGTTGTGTGTTTTTACCTGCACTATAAACAGTGAACAATCTCGGTGGACTGATAAAGTCATTCATCAATTAGTTCACTGTATCAAGACTCTACTGTATTAATACAGAAGATAATTAAATATCTTCCCAACCGTCAGTAATTGGTAATTGTATAGCTAATTGAAAGATAATTTTATGGAGTATCTAACGACGATATAAAAATAACACAGTTCTATTTAAAAAAACAACACTTCATTTGTTGTCGAAATGAAAATAGTTTTACTGAATCCCTGTTTAAAGAAAAGTAAATTTTGTTACTGTGATAGGTACCTTCCACTTAGCTTGTAACAGTACTACAATATCTACATTCTAACTTTCTTCATTATAATATTAATTATAAAAGTTACATCTGTATTTTCCGAAAACCGTAAACAAAGCCTAATATCTTAAAAACCATAGGACTAAGGTACAGGGAACCCTTATCAAACTTACCCTAAAATAACCTGACAAGTTCACATTTGTTATAAAACCATCAATCAATCAATCATTTTATTTCGTCAAACCAATGGCATGAAAACATCGATAAGCATATTCATATATATGTACATACACACCAAAAGTTCAAAATTTAAAAAACTTAACTACAAATTACATACATGATTACATAATTACACATAAAACAACAGTCACGGAAAAAAAAGCGGGATCGCTCTTATCATACTACACCATGTTACGGCTCCCAGGTCACGGTGCGCGTTGTGTGCCGGCATTAGCAAAAAATTCTTCTATACTATAGTAACAAGTTTGTGAGAAAAAACTCTTGGACATACGTTTAAAAGACCCTTTGCTGCATTGTCTATTTCATCAGGCAAATGATTGAAGAATTTTATTGAAGAAGTTAAATAAGATTTATAATAGAAAGAACATTTAGATTGATTAGGTCTAATGTTGTTTAGTTGTCGAGTATTGTAGGAGTGAAAATCTGAGTTTGAATTGAAATTATTTAAGTTATTAAACAGAAAAAGCACACTGTGATAAACAAACAAATTAACTATCGTCATTATATTCAGGGTTAAAAAAGCGTTTCTACATGTATCCCTATGCCCCAGTCCAGCCAAGACTCTAATGGCTTTCTTTTGTACTTTTAAAATGTCTGAAAGATGAGTGGAATTTCCCCAGAATATTACACAATATGAAATAAGAGATTCAAAGTACGCAAAATATATTTTTCTTAAAGTTCGTTGATTACAAATATTTTACATCGCCTTAGGCAAAACAATGTTTTACTAAGTTTGGTTTTCAGATTATCAAAGTGGGTATTCCAGCTAAAGTTTTGATCTATGTAAACCTAATAATTTAAAAGAATTTTTTATGCGTATGGTATAATTGTCAATTATTAGCAGATCACTGACACTATTTTTATTACTAAATATGGTAATGTTAGTTTTTTCTGCATTAATGATAAGTTTATTTTGATTACACCACAAAGCAACCTCAACAATAATATCCCTGATACTATCCAAAAGATCGTCATGATTCTTATGACTTACAGTTATACTTATATCATCAGCATATAGTATTAGATTTTTATTTACGGCTCGCGGTAGATCATTTATAAAAATCACGAACAATATGGGACCCAGTATCGACCCTTGTGGTACACCATGTGTTATGATTTGTTTTTCACAGAGGTGGCGCTTTATTTCACCTGTATTTGACGTATTTACAATTTCAACTGTTTGGTACCTGTTTTTTAAGTACGATGTGAATAGTTTCAGAGGAATCGATCGGATTCCGTACTGTGCCAGCTTAGACAATAGAACATCGTGATCGATGAGATCAAAAGCCTTGGATAAATCAAAATTCGCCGATGCAACATAGTTTCCTTCATTAGTGAGTTTGTATATGTTTCTGAGAATACTTTCTAGGGCTGTGAAAGTTGGACTTTATTTTCACGAAAACCATGTTGTGAGCTTGTAAATAAATTATGTGCTTCAAAGTATTGAATAAGTCGTTGTTTTAAGATTTTCTCAAAGATTTTGGAAAATACTGAGAGTATTGAAATTGGTCTATAGTTAGCTATATTAAGTCGAGATAGATTTTTGTATACCGGTGTAATTTTAGATATTTTTAATTGTTCTGGAAATATTCCTGTTTCAAAACTATCATTTATTACGTGCGCTAAAGGTTCAGATATTTGCTCAATGCAAAGTTTTATCACCTTGACTGGAATCTCATCCACACCCACACTGTTAGTATTTTTTAGGTTATTTGTAATTTCCTCAACTTCTGATGGATCTGTTGGTGTTAGAAAAAAGGAGTTCGGTATGTTAAGATTTAGATTATGTGATTTAATTGTATGTGTTTGTGTGTTAGTAGAAGACAATAACTTAATTGGTAGTTCAGCGAAATATTTGTTAAAACAATTAGCTAGCTCCAAACTATTCTCAATTTCCCTGTCATCAAATTTAATTTTATATTATTTTTAAATTTTGCTTCTATTTAATTATCTATTTATAATATTCCAAGTGGTTTTTATCACATTATTACTGTTGTTTATTTGGTTGTCAATTAGCTTTCTCTTTGCCGCTATTATGACATGTTTGAAGATGGCTTTGTATTTTTTGTAGTATTCTTGAAGAGTTTTACATGGAAAGTGTTTTTGCAAGTAATAAAGTTCACGTTTGGTTTTGCTTGATGTTCTAATCCCTTTTGTAACCCATGTTTTCCTTCTTTTATTTCGTACTTTTGTTAAAGGGAAGGCTTCATTAAAAACATAATTGAATTTATCTATAAAAATGCCGAATTTGTTTACATGGGTGGAGTAGACTTCATTCCACGTTTGCTGTTTTATTAATTCAGTGAATCTGTCTAAACTGAATTTGTTGAACCGTCTTTTATATTCGAACAGATTGTTTAAGTAGTTAGGTAAAAGTAGTTCTTTGAAATGTCCCACCTGAATGTCGTGATCACTAAACTCAATTTCTATGTTATGTGATTCGGCGTCTGTTACATTTGTTATTATATTGTCAATACATGTAGAAGAAGTTTCAGTGGAACGAGTAGACCCACGCACCGTGACATGCAAACCATACGTGGTAAGTAAATCTAGAAAATCTGAAACTTGTGCCGTTTTTACTAATATGTTAATGTTAAAATCACCGGTTAAAATTATATTTTTACTAGATTGGAAATGATTTAAAACAAGGTCAAGTTTATCCATGAAGATCTGAAGACTACCGGAGGGCGGTCTATAGATATCTATTAAGACTAAATTTAAATCAGTTATAAGCACACCTGATATTTCAAATGTACCTTCTGCTGAGATCAAATTGATAAAATCTAGATTGTCATACTTTATCCCTTGTTTTAAATAAATCACACTACCTCCGTGTTTAGATAATTTCCTTGAGAAAGATGATGCCGCTATAAAACCGTCTATCGTTATGCATGCAAGTTCTTCCTCCGTAAGCCAGTGCTCATCAATGCAAATAACGTCAATATTTTCAAACATACTTACAAACAGTTCAATGTCCTGAATCTTATTTTTTAAACTACATATATTTACGTGGATAACAGTAAGACCATTTTCGCTACTTATAAAAAATTTTTTTCTTTTCCTTCACCAGGCACACCAGATAGAGTCAAGTCTTTGTCATCATTATTGTGATGCTCTTCCGGGTCGTCAGTATCGCTCGAGCAGTCCAGGAAACTCCCTACTGATGAAGTGCTTTCCGATCTAGCTATTGGGATGATCCTTCTTTGTTGCACATAAAAGTCGTCCTCTTCCAGGGCACTTTGTTTATTTAATTGTTCAATTTTTAACTTGCACATTATGTGAGTAATGGTTTTAATACACGTCGAGGGAGTTTTAAGTTTATTAGCTAATAATTTAGCAACGCATATCTGTCCCTTTTTATTAAAATGCATACCATGGTATGTGTAAAGGTATGAGTTTAACACAGAGTTCACATCGATTATTTCTAGAGCATTTAAACTATAGTTTTTAAGTTTATTAATCACAGAGAAAAAATTTTTATTTGTATCAAGTATTGCTTTGTTTGCAAAGTTGCAATTATAATTATAGCGGTACGGTATGCAGCAAACGTAAAGATTTGTACTACTGCATTTATTTATGAGTTCCTGAAGATTTTTGTCTTAGTTACTCAGTGTTGATTTATTTATATCATTCGCGCCAGTCATTAGTATAACCGTGTCTTCATTATTATAATTTTTTGTTAATTTATCCACATATTCAATGGTTTGATAGAAGGTAGCATTTGGTTTGATTATACTTTCCACTATGATGTTCGGACCAGACAATAGTCTTAAGTTTTCTGCTATATTTCGACCGTAACTATCAGCGATAAGTAAAATTTTCTTCGAAGATGTCATTTTATTTTTATCGTTCGGAATAACTTTTTGTTTATTTTCTTCTTGCTGAAGCGTATTTCGAATAGCATTTAGACCGCTAAGTTTCTGCCGCGTATGATCCAGTTCCATTTTTAGATTATTAATTTCAGCATTTAGATTATTATTTAGCTCTTTCAGCTCTAGGATTTTTTTTTTTGCAAATTTATTGTTAAATTTTGGCACAGCTCACAAATATTTAAGGTATCTTTTGTATCGGAAATTTCATTTATTGGGTCAATTGTATTTTTTACTATTATGCTACCATTTCTTAGCTTATGTAGCAGATCGCTCAATTCGATTTTTTTGAGGCCTTTAGTTTCTATATTAAATTTATTAATTTCAAGAATTAATTCACTTATTTTCATTTTCACTGTTTTTTCTTTGTCCTTTTCCATATTTGCATACACAAGTAATACACTACCACTTAACGAATTTATTTATCAATGAATAAAAGCAATTTACGTTTTACGTGAATAATTTCGAGAGTGAATGCCAGCACGTGCACTCCGACCTCGCTCAGTACTAAACATAGGGCGTTCCATTTAAAATAACGAAGTTACACATTGTGCAGCCAAATTGGGCCAGCTTATATATTTGAAAATATTTTAGATTATCCGGAACTTGAAAGGATGTTACTTTTGTATAAAACATTTTTCCATATATTCAATAGGAACGGCGTTAATGAAGAAACCCGGTTAAATGCCACACCCTATATACATATTATAAAACTACACACATTATTGTATTATAATACAATTATGTAAATAGCATTCCAAAACCTGAACTTTTCGAAAACGTGAACACCACTGTCCTTAATTAGTTCACGTTTTCGCGACTACACTGTACTGCAAGAAATGCTGAACACAGCAAGTAGAGCTATATTAAATCTAAACGTAAGTGTCAATATAACGAAAACTCCCTTGGGAGAGAAATACCTTGAGTAAATGTTAAACAAAATCCTGTTACTTACCTGATCCAGAAGGTGGAGTTGCTGTGCCCACAGAAGTTGCTGTACTCGTACTGTTTACACTATCTGATCTGTCACCATTCTGTCTTTCTTTTTCTTCTTTATCCTCAAGCGTTTTCTGTCTTATTTTCTCTTTAGCCAACTTCTGTTCCTGTTTCTGTAACATTAAATGCAATTGAATTTGCAAATGAACTGAATTTGTAATGTAATGTAATTTGATTGTATGTTACCAATTTGGATCTTTGCTTTTTTCTTTCCTCTTCAGAACTCATCATTTCCTGCACCCGAACGAGCCGCTTCTGACTGCGCACCATTTTCTGTTCTTCTCGAAGGCGGTCTTCCAACTGTGTTTTTACGACTTTCAGTTGTTCTTTCGTAGAATTTGGAATTTTCAAGTACATCTTATCCGTTGGTTGCAATGTTAGGACGATCGACGAGAAAAATGGGTGGCTGAGTAATCCTTCAACTGTTGGAAGACCACCCTTACATGCTTCAGATGATAATATACATTCTAAGACAGATTCTGTAAATCCCGAGATTTGTTATTTATTTTATACAATAATTTCATTCACTTTAAGTAGATTGGTAGAATCAAAGTACACTCCGACACTACTTATGCTGCCAATAGCCAATCTGAGTGCATTCCCATTCAATCAGTCTTGGTTGATAATCAAAATACTTGAATCAAGTGGAAGTTTCTTATTATAACAAAATGGACGCAACTGATAAGAAATGTAACTCAATTGTCAACCAGGACAGGCGAACAGACTATACTTGAATTGAGTTGGTCTCCAATTATACTCTGACCATGCTAATGCAGCTTCAAGATCTTTTATAAAACTTACTCAGCAGCGGATGACAATTTGTTGGTAAATTGTCGGTGAGGCTCTCGTGTAAAGGTGCTCCGAAAGCCATTTCGTAAATTGTATGTCCAAAGCAATACACATCGATTGATTGCAGGGTACAAATTTTTTTATGCTGTATAAAATAGGGACGATAAAAACTCGGCACTCCGAGCACGCCGTTCTCAATGTCCAATAATTTAATTCTGTCATTTTCTATAGTTATATTTCCAGAGTGCAAGTGACCTAATGCAGATTATTATAAAATATGTAACTGTGATCTCTTTAAGCATATACTTACCATAAGGCAACCCTTTATCATGCAAGAATTTCAATGCTTCTAAAATCTGTCTACCAAAAAGAGCAATCTGCCCCACTTCCAATGGTTTATGCCCCTTAGGATTTCCATATTTTTTAAGAAACGATTGTTTAGGCTTGACACCACACAGAACATCGCGCAAGGATCCGTTTTTATAACTAGTCCTTACCATAAGCGCTCCAACATCTGTACATAGACCAAGCTCTATGGGATGTATATAAGGATGCTGGAGAATGGAGTAAAACTTGAGATCATTGTATAAATATCATGCATTCAACTCTTACTTGCATTTGGCAAAGACTTTTAAATACTGCATGCATATCCTTATCACTTAAATGTTTATCAGGCCCATAATCAACCCAGCATGCCCATAATTCTTCTTTTACATGGTTTTTACTGCGCACATGGTAATAATGTTTACGCAGCCGCCATCCAATTTCTGTTAAAGGTGTAACTACTTCCCAACCTACTTCACCACGCAGTGCTAATGAAACATGTTGTAAAGCAAGTTCTGAAAATATTTAAATTAACTTACTCATAAATTAGTGGCTAAATACAGTTGATTACTTACCACTAAAAGGTTGACAGTAATTTGCAGGATCAATAAAAGATCTTGCTGGCAAAGACGATACCAATATAGGATTCATTAGTATTACATTTAGATATTTCTACAAAATTGTTTAACAATTATTAAACATCAGTGTTGAGTAAATTTATGTAAAATTAACACCTGCAGAGCATGTTGCCTTTCTACAATAAACTCGGGATCCATGTTTCCGATAATTTTCTTTGGTGGAAGAGGTAATTGAATTCCAGATATTTGCAAAAGCGAATGCAGTTTAACAAAATCATTGTACCTTTTACGTATGCGCCAAATCTTATCAGAAAATGGTCCTCTTTGTACCTTAATTACGAATTCCTGTGCATTAAGATTAACGACTCAAATTCAATAATTGCTCTATATAGTAACCTTACCGTGTGTCCATTGGTGTTGTGCCAGTTTTCAATGACGCATGACAGGCTCTCGGTGTCATCTATTAACACTTTATTCGCGGTTTGCTGCTCAAATATAGCCATTGATTAGAAACCATCGATAACGCTATTAAATCCATCAGAAATTCTAACATTACACCTCTTAAACGTCAGACATGTTTCATTCACTTTGACATTTCACATTTACTGGCAGGGTTGGCCTTGGCAATATAAGCAGGGTTGCCAGGACCGTCGACGGCTAATCAAGGTAGACTGGTAATGCCATTGTAAAATATGGTCGGTTTGTTTGAAAGCAACATCAACAGATCTTGCGGTGGGTGGGAAAGGTGGGGTACTGTTTACTCGTCCCTAGTGCACATAGGCGGCGTTCATTAACACGTTAATCGCCACGTGAACCGAGGTTTGTGTCTCAAATTCAAGTTGGGTTTTCGCCCTGAGACCCGCGGTATGGGCTTCAATACTTACTACCATTGTAGAGTCTGTGAACGCTCGTCGGGTTTACGCAAAGCATTGTAGCTTATGGAACATTAGTAAGTGAGGCCCGGCCGTCTCTAATACCCGTATTCTTAGTGCTTCCTCGAGGAGTTCCTCGTGCAAGGCTTCCTCGCGATGTTGCCAACCTAAGCGGTTAGAAATTCGACATTATTCATAGAGTTTCCTTAAGGCGTTTGTGGCGTCTCTTTTTCTGAACGCCACGGTACGCGTTTCATAGGCGATATTTGTGTTGGTAAGTCTGCCCGGAGCCTCCCTCGGCCTCCATTTTCTACCATTATTTTCAAGGAAGCTACCTACGCAAGGTTACTAAAGAGACAAGGTTGCCTGGTAACTTTCAACGTCACTCAGTAGGCCCATTTAATGCATGTACACAAATAGATGGCCTACTGGATGACGCGTCACTCCACGAGTTACCAGGCAACCTAGGTTGCCTGGTAACTTTCAACGTCACTCAGTAGGCCCATTTAATGCATGTACACAAATAGATGGCCTACTTGATGACGCGTCACTCCACGAGTTACCAGGCAACCTTCTCTCTTTAGTAACCTTGCTACCTTTTCATCCGTGAAGACAACGGTGTTCCAAAAATCGTGATTCCTGTTTACAAACACGTTTGCAAACTCTATTCTCTTCAGTTTATTTTCTTCTGTTAGAAAAGGTTTTTGCGCCGCTGTCGAGTTACGTAAATCTGCATCTTTTAAACGTTTCCTAGCAGTATGCTCTCCAGCAGGAAAATTAGTTCTCTGTTTGGCCTCTACAGCCGTAGAAAAGGGCTGGTTTCTCACATAATTTACAAGATCATCATCTTCATCATGTGTTGTCTTCCGTTTACGACCCGCACCAGGAATACGGGCCAACGAATGCGTTTCCTCCCATTTCTTCTTGAGGTTCTGAATAGTCGATTTTTTTGAATCTAGATGATCTGCTACTCTTTGCAAAGACCATCCCTCTTCCAGCTTAGCAATGGCGGTTGCTTTTTCTGCTTCGGAAAGAATCTTATAAGACATCAAAATAACTTACACTGACTTTTGACAGACAGCAACAATTTCAAATTTTATATTTTTACTACGAAATCGCATAAGCCAGGAAGTCCTATTTAAATAGGGAAAATCTGCCGTACCAATTATTTATCTCGCAATGGTACCTTGAGGAAAGCCTCGTGTGTGACGTTGCGTCGGTTACTTTGCACGTACCATCGTAATCAGAAAAACCGACTACACTCGAAATTTTAGTTAATTGAAGCGTGCTTTAAAATGAACTTCTGTCATTTTGACATTAATATTATTTTGACAAATTAAATAAAAATACCACAATTAAAAGCAATTCAGAAGGCAATAATTCAAACGCGATTGCAAGACGGAATCAGTATTCGAGCAATTGCAACTGAATTTGCTGTTAATGTTAGTAATCATAGAGAATATTTATTTCTTTGGAATCGAATGAGATGGATGAGATTTTATAGGTTGACAAATACATGACAAATGGTGTCAAACCTAATGTTACACAACTAAATTTTTAGAAAAATTGAAGTGTCGATTTCACTTCGCTGTAGTCGATTTTTATGATTACGATGGTACTTCAGAATCATGTTGACTGTTTTGTCACAGTCTACATACAATCTTGTCACTGGCCCGAACGAAGTCGGTAAACCAAACTACGAATAGAAGCAGCGAGACTACTGCGCATTCATCCCCGAGTTTCCAAGAATTTTGTACGCGAAACTAGCGCCAGTGACAAGACTGTATGTAGACTGTGGTTATAACCACAGTCTACATATGTACAGTCTTGTCACTGGCGCTAGTTTCGCGTACAAAATTCTTGGAAACTCGGGGATGAATGCGCAGTAGTCTCGCTGTTTCTATTTGTAGTTTAGTTTACCGGCTTGGTTCGGGCACGTTCGGGCAACTGCAAATACTGCAAGATTTTAAATTTAAATTGTTTGCGCCACGTAAGAATCAACGCACGGAGGAATGCGCAGTGGTTGCATTGAAGACGCAAAGATCAAAGGTACCGACACCAAGTGAACAGACTGTATGTAGACTGTGGTTTTGTTCTTGTCACAGTATAAATATCTTACAGTAGGGACAAACCGTGTCGGCACCTTTGATGTTCAATACCCCGATTTTTCACCTCAACATGGCCGATATTGGCGGTCCTTCATTCTACTGCAGTTAGATGTCACTAGTGCTGTCCATATGTTTATGCAGATTTAAAACCGAAAACAGTAAAAACAAATTAAATGTAGCTTCGCCCACAAGGGATGAACGTGTAAAGTCAAATACTTCAGTCTTCCTCTCTTTCCGAATATAATAATCAATATCATGTACAATATTTAACACAAAATTACACCTATTATGTACAATCGACGAAACTAATAACGAAAATTAACCTTATGCCTATGAAAACTTCAAACTATAACCACATATAACCGTGCTATAACCACACTTTTGTACACAATGATGAAATGACGTGTTGCGCCACACTCGGTCGTTTGTGGAAGGACCGCCAGTTTCGAAACATGCGCATTAAAAAACTGTTCATGCAAATACCGGATTTGTCCCTACTGTAAGATATTTATACTGTGTTCTTGTTCTCTTGTAAAAAAAAATGGAGTATTCGTGTTGATGCAAGGGTAAATTTATATTAAAGCAGTGCACATTGTTATTAAAAAGTGAGACATTAATATAGTCAGCGAATTTTGTGGAAACAGGTACGGTAGAATAGAATACGTGCGATGATAAATGTAAAAGTAACAGGTTAGGTTTTATAATTACAGATTACAGTTCAAGTATTATGGAAATTGAAAATCCCAGCGGGGATCATGGATCATGGAAAAGTTTCAATATTGCACGTTATGGGTGATCCGAACTTAGAAATTCTAGACATTGTTGTGCTTCGTCCAGGTTCCTCACACGACAGTGTCATATTTGATTGGTCAATAGTTCATGTGCGATTTGAGGAGAGGCAGGTGTAAGGAATACTCTCAGGAGACAGTGGCTATCTCTGTCAACCTTATTTAGCCTGCGTTTAGTTGATGCACGAACCGTCAAAATTTAACAAGCTTGGGCGGACTGTCTTTTAAACGGAACTCATTGTGGTTGCCTAATGGTCGCATCTCAAATCACGACCACTGTGACCACTCAGCTGATTAGTCAGACAACGTAAAATAACTACAGACTAAACAAAATCGACAACGTCGCCCATGAACTAAAGGCAGAGTTATTACCACAAACGCAGAATGACAAATAAAATAACAACAGCACACAAAGAGACATTTCTATGCGTATTTCGCTAATTAAATACAAAACATCACAAGCAGTTATTTGTGCTTATGCTGTTCTGCACAACATAGACTGGAGTGTAAATGATGATGTAGCGGGCGATGAAGAAGTGGAAGACGGTACAGAAGTTATCAATGTAATGTATATAAATGTTCATGACAATGTTGGCATTGAATTTCGTAAACAGTTTATATTATGAGATTGTTAAAATGTATGTATTCCCATCAAATAAATTGTTTACATTAAAATGTTGTATGAATTTCATAGCAGTATAAAAAAAAAACATTTATTATTTGATCTAAATTAGCAAAAGTGCTACGTGTCAATCAAACATAACAGTGTTTATTTCTACAAACTAAGCCTCAACAAAACATGTGCTGTTAATGTCAATTATGGAATGTCATGATCACGGGGTGGACACTTATATTGGAGAAATTGGTACCTAGCAAAATGAGGTAGTAGTATTTCCCCTAATTGTAGAGGTCGCAGCCATGCATAAATTTAAATTTGGCGCCTTACTTCCGTAACGCCACCGACCTGTCCAACCAATCGAATGCAAGTTACAAGCGTTTTATGATAGCGTTATGCGATTATGCTCTTTGTGGTATGGCGTTGGGTAAACATGCAGTTTATCTCACCAAATTCAACGCGCTCAGCGCATGACTGGCCAGGCTGACAGCGTTGCCAGTTTTGACGGAATTGGAATTCCCGCTTATTTCAGAATTGTCGGTTAGAAATACATTTGTAGTTTTTTTAAAATAAACCGTTTTTTTTAATAAACCGTTTTATTTTATATTAGTTTGTCATTCACGTCTACAACAGTCGACGTCAGTTTAGTGAGTATGTTTGATTATTTAATGATTGCACGTGCTATTTATGAATATACATTATTGCCGTAACTATTATTATGGTTTAATAAAGGATATTATTTAGATTATTAGTTATTAATATTAACATCATTAATTAATTGATTAATATTATTCATTAATTCATTTTTAATAATAACGTGTGTCCAACAATTATTGTAATCCTGGGTGGCTGTAGAGTCAAACATTCTTAACTAATTATTGTTTCAAATGGCATTAAAACATTAAATACGTAAAGAAACATTTATTTGTTGTCTAACAGTCAATATTTGAGACTTCAATTCAACGATACGAAGTAAAAATCGGCATTTTTACTAGGAAACTACGAGACATTGAAATGAGCCGCAAATATTCTCTATTCCTTTCAATGAAAACTGGCAACAGTGTTAGCCATGCTGCGCCCAGCGCGACTGCACAGCTTTTGATTTGGTGAGACGAAATGCATGTTTACCGAAAACTGTTTCGGCAGAAATAATATTTTACTTCGTACAGCTGTTCTCACTGAACATTTACCAGGTAGTAATCTGTCCTAAATTTTGGTAGATAACCATTATTATTAATTTCAATTATGTTATTTAGAGCCCCTGCAAATAGAGATGATAAATGAAGAGAACCAGCAATTAGATTAACCTGTTCCGGAAGGTAAGAGTATACCTGTTCCAGAAGGTGAGAATATTTTTGGATTCGTTGCCCTGCATTTAGTTTATGGTCAGTACTGTCGACATTGTTTAGTCCGGAGTAATTTTTTGTTGTGTTTGAACTAAGGCTGGGAATTTTATAAATTTTTGTATTCGACTATTCGTTTCAGTTTTTATTCGAATATTCGAATAATTCGCATATTCAAATATTATTCGAGTATTCGAATAATATTCAAATATTCGAATTATTGGAACTATTCGAATATTCTTGAATGTTCGAATATTCGACTATGGCCCAGTATTTCATTCAGAGTTTAACTTTAAGCTTCGTTTTATTCCCATAATTATGATTGTGAAGACAATTGTTTCCTTAGAAATAAAACGAAGCTTAAAGTTAAACTCCGAATGAAACACTAGGCCTATGTGTTTGATATTTGACTTTTTAAATATACAAATTTGAGTAACTGCATGAGTATATTTAAGTATGAAGCTGTTCAGTTAGTTATTTTGTATTTCTTTTCTAAATACTAATATAAATGTGCAACAAGATACGGATTATACGGACAGGTATATTTTTATTTTCAAAAGAAAAGAAAGTCTAATATGATAAACTTCTGTATGTATATAATCTGTATACGATTATCAGATTTATTGAAGTATTCCCATATTTTACTTCTTCAACTCATGTCGTTCTTTTGAACATATATACAATTACAGTATTTTAAGTAACAGCCAAACTTAATCATAGGACCTGCCCTGTCGCAAACTATAATGACTCGCTACGGAATGTAATGAAATAACTACTTCCACACCATACGCATTCGTTCGCGCTGATATTCGAATATTCGAATAATTCGCATATTCGAATAATCGAATATTCGAATATTTGAATATTCGAATAATTTATTTTGAAACTATTCGAATTTCAAATATTCGAATATTCGAATATTCGAATTATTCGAATACGATTCCCAGCCTTAGTTTGAACACTAGCTGTTTGATTGTGGAGGTTATAATTTGATATGAAAATTTGAAAACAAAGGTCAGAATCTTTTATTAGCATAAATCGATTTGAATGTTGAAAAGTGATGTACCAACAGCTGATTCTCTCACAATTGTTAACCTGAACGTTTTCACATTTAGATGATGAACTGATGAGCATTTTTTATTTTTATTAAAACTAAGCAGACTATTAAGTCGACCTTGTTATTTCAAAACGACGAACAGACCAATGAACCATATTTTGAGAAATCACAGTTTGCAGTTTTAGTGTAGAACATATAATAGGATGATCGTGAATTTTACTGATCTGTTTGTCCTTTTGGAATTATACGGTCCAATTGTAGACTACATAAAAATTATAATTTCGTATATTACTCTCACGTTAATTCTATAGTGGTTGTATGTATTATAATGCACTGTACTTATTTTAAATGTACTTAAATATAATTTGTTTTATGAAACTGTGTTTTATTTTCGGTTTTACAAGTTATTGCTGGGTTTCACCAACACTAAATACATGTAATCATCGACTAAAAGTAAATATTGCTATGGTTACACATGGTAAAATCATAACAATATTTATTTTTAACGAATGATTATGTTTATTTAGTGTTGATAAATGATAAATGAAAATTAAATATTGAAATATCAAAGGTTATATTTGGGTTTGGAACTACGGTTACTTTTTCCCCTAATTGTAGAGGCCGCTTTACAAGATACTCAAACTTTCTATTGAGTGTCTCATCTATTTATGTATTATCTATGGTCACAGAATAACGGAAAGGACAAAAGCCGTCGGCACCTTTGATCTTCTTGTACCCAGTTTTGATGACCTTGCGCCATTTTGTAAAGCTGTTCAGCGGTAAATTTTGAATGTTCAATCAATACACAAATAATGTAACTAATACTTTCTGACTAATCAAAATTTCTAAATTGTAAAAAAATTGTTAACTTTTGCATTATAATAAAAAAAAATCTTTTTTTTGTTTATCTTTCTTACTTGAGATTCACAGAAGGAAAATGGTAGGGTATGTAAAACAATATCCGAAAGTACGTTAAGTTATTTTTGGTGATAATTTATCTACACACTAAGTTGTATGAAAAAATAAGAAATAAATGAAAATATTTAGAAAGAAAACGCAGATCTAAGAAACAAATTTTATTTACTACATACAAATAAACAATAACATTACAAAAACAAAACTTACTTGCTGATGTTTGTATATTTTCTTTATCACTTGAGGAACTTTTCTCTTGCTGACGTTTGCACATTTTCTTTATCACTTGAGTAACTCTTCTCTCCAATGCTTTGTGAAGCTAAAATCAAAAATTATTGAAAGGTAGTTTCCCTACAGAATCACTCGTTCAGATTGAAAGAGGAATGTCTTTATACGAATGTTTGTGAAGTCAAACTTACGATTTATTACTTGGCTTGAAAGTTTTAATGTGGAACGTTTAAGACGGAAAAAATCAAAGATACAAACTGATGCACATAATCAGTTTGTTGTCAGGGTTTCAATTTACGTTGTTTATTTTCTAAATGGTCACGTTCAGGCAGAAAAGATGTTTGCAGCGTTACAGCACAGCATAAAGTTCTAGCTTGTAGCGCTCTAAATTACATGTACTGGCTTTCTGTCATAGAGGTTATGAATTCATTACGCTGTAATGTAGCGTATACAGACCATGCTTGATTATCGCAGCCGCTTGAAGAAAGCGCTGCAGGCAATGACATCACATGTACCTCGTTCAGGTTTACGCTTTACTAAAGCACTGTAGCACTGCAGTTACCTGAACATAACTCTAAATAAATATAAAATAAACAACGTGCGTCGAAACCCTGACAACAAACTGATGGCGTTCATGTATTCTTTCGTTTGAACAGTACAAGTAATAACTAACATTATTAACACCTACATTTGTTTCTGTCTTTTAAGATTGAGTATAGTAACAAGTGATTACAGAATCCATGTTGTGCTTCATTTAATTCCATGTGTTGCTCTTACCTTCCATTTCAAGTAAATGTCCTCATTTCGATGCAGTTTCTTCAAATACTGTTGGAACAGCATGTGAGTGAATACGGTTTTGCCAAATATTAATAAACATTTATGTTTTTCAAAGTGTTTTCCACATACATAAGTTGTATTTGTAAGTTTTGACAAATCTCTATTTAAAAGATCTTCTCGTTTACAACTACAAATCCATTTCAAGGCTCTGTATGTACAATAATACATTATTATATTAAATTAGTTTAAATATACAGCAGTTAATACTTACCGATCTTTATCTTTTGGAAAGGGAAAAAAAGCTGTAACCTTGGTTCAGCACAATAACGTGAAGCCGATGTTCTTTTCTTTCTTGTTTTTACGATGTTTACGAAAGAGACAATTTAATAACAAACAGCAATAATCTTAGAAACCCTTAACCAACGCTCATAACCTCAAATCAAAACATAAACAACAGCTTTAGAACATGGCCGATCCGAGTTTGCGCACTAAAACTAATAGCGTTTTTCACTGGGACTAAATTGTGCACTGAGTGCGCACTCAAAATATTCTCATCTTATTTTAACCTCATGTAATGAAACGGGATGGAGATATTCTGAGTGCGCACTCAGTGCACAATTTAGTCCCAGTGAAAAACGCTATTAGACAAGCTATTGTCCCTTCTGTTATTCTGTGCTATGGTCATGATTTAAACAGTGCTGCCAACAGCATAAACTCTAAAATCGCGAAATTTACAACAAAAATTCCCGCTTTTTCCCGCTAATTCAAAAGTAAAATGAACATCAGAAGAAAAATTTAGGTGAAAGTGAGATAGGTGCAAAAAATAATAATTTTATATATTTATTTACTTATGAGATTCAACATGATGAAGTACATTACCTCAAAAGCAATCAGTCTTAATATATTTTAATTCTTAAAGCAATGATAGTTTAATACTTTAATGTAACAAAGTAATTCACAACAATCCATCTGTTGTTTCTACGAAACAAAATTAGTTAAATTGTACCACTTTTATCAAGTACAATTTGAGGATCAGTTTTAAGTATCTAACAAGTGTCTAAATAAAAACCTGGTCAAGCAGGCTACTTTTAGTAATTCTGTTATGTAAATGCAATGGATAAATTCTCGATCACAACCTACTTGACCAGATTTTTATTTAGACGCTCGTTACAACGGTGTTTTTATAAGCTATTTATCCATTTTTTTGCGCTATTATTGCACTTTTTCCACAGTATTTCGTTAGGGTATTGCAAACAATCAACAATGTTGCACAAGATTATAAAAACACGAAAAGGATTAATTAGAAGCATATTTTCGCGACTTACCGTTGCAGACTTTCGACAACGGTTACTATGTATTACCGGAACATTTTGACGAAATCCTACTATACACCGGTTATCGAGGGGAAGATTTATAACGTCATATATGCAGTGACCGTGTTATAAATGAGTAACCCTTCTAGCGATCTGTTCAACAAGCGGTTATTATTAAAAAGGTTATGTACGTTTACGATTTTTCGCGCCTGACAATCAAATGTTCGGTTAAGTACAGTGAAAACTGTCGTTATTAGTTTAGTCGTTATTATTAAAGAAGTGATTGCAATAGTTCCAAGTAGTTCTATACACTGCACAAATGGCTGAGTCGAAAATAAGTGCTGAGTTAGTTGAAATCACTAAAACAAATTTAATGAGAGCACATTTTATAGATATTTACAATTCACTTACCACATCAATTTTTAATTTTTTAAAAAGCCGGTTAGCTTTAAACTTTTTGAGGTTATATCATAAACGTAAATAACTGGCAAATATAAAGGCGACGTGCCACTGCGCGCGAAACTAAGCTAAGCTAAGCGCAACTAACAGCGTTTTCGATTCACCTGCACCGGTTGCATTCAGTGTGTTTGCATCTTCTTTTAACCTCATGCAATAACATGAGATGAAGATACTCTGAGTGCGCACTAGTGCGATCAATCGAAAACGCTATAAGTTTTTTGAAAATTAGATCCAACGTAATCTTACGCAGACAAGGCAAGCGAGTGAAAATAAACATTGTTTTATATCTTTGCTATCCTAACATTGCTTCCCTTAGCTTTAGTTGCCACGTTCGTAAGATTACGTTTGATCTATTTTTCAAAAATCTTAGTTTCGCTTAGCTTAGCTTAGTTTCGCGTTCAGTAGCCGCCTGCCTTAACCGATGTATTTTCGCGATGTATAATACCGTGTTAAGATTTTACATAAGTAACTGAAGTAGTGGAGCAGATACCGCTTGCAATTACCACATCTTAAAACGGTTAGTCGCGAAAAAATGCTTTAGGTTACGTTATGTTGCTGGTTGCTGGAATCACATGGCCTGGGAATGGACGCGTTCAGCGATAGATGGTTCAAGTTCACCACGGAACCAGTAGATTCGCAAAACGTCGGCACCTTTCCGAAAGTATATACGCAGAAAGAAAAAGTTTTCTTAATTTCTTATATCTGAAATTCCCGGTTTTTCCCACAACTTTGTTATATCCGGCAAAACTCCCACCATCACCTCATTTTTCCTGAAATTCGGGAAATTTCCCGGCCATTGGCAGCACTGGATTTAAATCCCGAAACAAGAAATATATATTGTGAGGGAAATCCGTGAGATGGCGCAGGTGGGAGCGTGCGACCATGGCCAGCAACATTAACATTCACTGACGTGTATGTATGGCCGTGTCAATTCACCTAAAATTCGGTTCCGGAAAGCATGCCATGGAGTACTCCCCTCAGCGCTCTCTATTAAAGATACTACAGAACTACTGATAGTAACGTAATGGCAACTGCAATTACTTAAAAACTCACAAGAGGCGCTGAGTGGAGTACCGTCAAAATATTTAAAAGTCAAAATGAAACGGCCATACATACACGTCAGTGAATGTTAATGGAGTTGGCCATGGTGCGACTAAGGTACTAAATCAACACTCCGTAACTCCGTACAGGTAACGCAATCCCATTCCTCTCGTGAGAGGATTGAGAAACAAAGATAACAAATACAATTGTCGCAAGTGCAATAAAGAAGACAACAGTTTTAGGGAATTCTGTTTACCGCAATGTCACTGGTTTCAATTTAAAAGTGTATTAGGTTATGTCTAATTATGTTATGTTAATTATTTACCAATGAAAAAGTTGTTATTTTGAGAAGTGCAGAATGTTTCTTTTACAAAAAAGGCGGAATCATTAAATATCATGCGATAAAAGTTTGGGATGCGATATTTAAACTCAATTTTCTTAACCACTGACAGTAACTTTGACAAACGTCGCTTCAAGTAATATTTCCAACTGTTTTTTATCCCTAGATGAGAGGAATGTGCGACAAGGATAGATACAAAAGAATCACTATATGCGTTACCTCTATACGAAGTATGTTGATTTAGTCAGGGGTATGCAACTACAATACAAATTAAAGTTAACACAATAGCGCCATTCGTGTTTGATCTTGCAACCAACGATCAATAAGCGGGAAATTTGAAAATATAATCTTGTATTATGTATTTAGGTTTTTCTTTATTTGGCGTTTAGTAGGCTGTGACTAGCGTGTGCTCCATCCGCGCTTTACAGTATACAGACAGCACCAGTCACAGCACTTTAGACGCAACACTAGCTACTAACGCTCTGTACGTTAATAACAATCAGAAATGCATCAATGGTTGCTAATGGCGGAAAATACCGGTATTGTGCCAGTATCGTGTGTTTGCCACGTGTTGAACATGTTGACGATGCAATCGGTAGAATTCGTCCATACTCGTTTGAATTCGTCCGCGACACTAGCGCCTTCGGTGTTTGATCTTGTAAAATCATGATTGTCAGATGGCCTATTTCAGTTATATTTCTATTTAATATACTTTATATTTTCTATGGATTTAGTACCTTACGTGCGACGGGTGCAGGAAGGAACTAGAAGGGGGAACGACAGAAGTAGAGCAGATTTAGCAAGCTTTTGACGCATGATTGTGTTTTTCTTTAAAATAATAAATTGTTACAGTTTTAATAAATGATATAGTCTTAACAAATCAGAAGTGGCATTCTCACCCGCTAACACTGTATTTTGTTTGTGCACCACCACTTTTGGTGAGTACTTTTGAACATTACGATTTGTTTATCTGCGCACTTGTTTTGTTACGCTTGTTGTAATGAATGAGGGTCGCAGCCGTTCGCGTAAGCGAAACAATGGGAAAAGACGTCATAGAAGGGCCAAGAGCCCTAGCGCGAGTGCGTCTCAACTTCGTACGGCCTTACTTACTCGTACATTTACGGAATTAATTAGATCTTCACAAAGTATAAACTCAAACGTATCAACATCGTCGGCCGCGCCCAATGTCGGTGAAACCCCGAATTCACACGATGCGCTATCGCGTCAACGCACACGTTCATATAGCCAACCGCGTTCACGGTCACGAAGCCCACCTGATTACAAGGACAGGCGAAGTTATGCTGGACATATTGAACTAATACCAGAATTTGATGGCTCTTCGAATTCTTTAACGATTCGACAATGGCTTGCTAAAATAGACACAATCGGAGAACTGTATCGCTGGGATGATCGGGCAAAAATTTTTGGTATGATTGGGCGGTTAATCGGAAACGCCAAATCCTGGTACGATTGCCAAACGGAATTGAATTATTCCAATTGGGAAACATGGAATGAAAAATTACTGCGAGCCTTTCCTACTTCCAGAGGTATTAGCACGAATCTAAAGGAACTCGTAAACGTAGAACGCAAACCTAATGATGACGTTATCACATTTTATTACTCCAAACTAAAGTTAGGCGTACATTGGGTAAGGTGAATAAAGTCGAGTGAACACTTATAAAGATTTACTTGCAAGTAAAGTATTCCCTTTAAAGTAGAAGCAAATACTTGATTATTAAGTGAATAAAATGAAGGTATTACTCATAAGCGTTCACTTGATTAAATTGAGGGTTTACTTGAAAGTCTTTACTTGTTTTCCATTATTCACATGCCGTGTACAAGTGTTTGCTTGTTAGAATACTAACAGGTGGTCTTACCTTGATAGAACTAGTAATATTTTCCATCTGCAATCATGTCTTCTAGTGATGAAGAGAGTGAACAACGAAAAAATGTTAACGATAACCGAGCAAAATTAGTAATTATTTTACGCAATTATAAAGTAGTGCTAAATAAGTCCATGTTACCAAAAATGGTTTCGGCAAAAGAAGACGCTTGGAAAAAGATCAAAGAGGAATTCTTGAAACAAACAGGAAAAGCTATGACTAGTGACCAGCTGAAAAAATTACTTAATAATATTAAAAGTACAGTTAAGAAAAAACTGATGTGTCAGTAACAGAAAATTAACCGATCAAGCTACTTGGATGGGAAAAAAACTTTCTAGAGCTTTTAAATGCTGAAGAAAATCCAGTGTTTACCAAAATACCGGGAGCTGTTTCAGTTGGAACGGAGAGTGAAAAGTGCAGAAACATAATGAAGACGAAGAGCACATCACCATCAGTATTACCTAATGGTAGAGAACTTGTATAGCAGGGTCTTCTTTAATCGGGATGGACAGTGAAAAACGTCGGAATGATTCGCAAATAGAAATATCGCATGAGAGGCCAAAATCTGCAGCAGGATCCAGTGTCAATCTTTTTAAGAAACAAAAGTTATTGTTGGCAGCTGAAACCGACGAAACCGTAAATTTATCAACTTCCGAGCTTCAACGCTTAGTGCTTCTTGAACAACTTCGACTGACCAGGCTACAAATAGAAAAACAGGAACTCCAACTCAAACGTTTGCGACAACCAGAAGTGATTAGAAGGAGTGGAGATTCTGCCAGTTCAGAATATCTGCAAGAATATCTGTTGTTGAATTAACTGTCATATGAATACGGTGGAAAAAATATAAATTACATAACAAAACCGTTTATTTTTATTATTCAAATATTAAATTATAGTGTTAAATATTGTTATTGGAAATGAGAAAGAGTGTGTTGAAAATGTTTTATTGAATTTTTTTCAATGTACGTTTGGACGGTTCAAAATAAATGCAACTGATTTAATACATCGACAATTTCTAAGCGTTTTTGTTCACCATGACGTCGAATGTCGCCTTGCTCATGAACTTCTGGATCTTCTAGTCTATAGTTACCCCTATTATTTTCATCTCTCTCTTCAAAATCCCAAGCATCCTGCAAGTGCTTGGCAATGTTATGAAGCACAGCGCAACATATTATTATTTTGGGTACTTTATCCACGGAAAGTCTAATTCTATTTCCGAGTATAGGAAAGCGCTGTTTTAACTGGCCAAACACACGTTCTATTACAACTCTTTCCTTTGAGTGTAACCTATTGTATCTCTGTTGTAGTTCGTTTTCAGGTTGCCTAAATGGTGTTAACAGCTACGGTGAAATACCATATCCACTGTCCCCCAGCAAACAAGCATTTCCATTAAACCGTGCAAGTGTCACTTGCACAGAACTCTGTCGCCAAATCCTATTGTCATGTACACTTCCGGGCCATTGTGCATCTACACTTGTAATTCTTTCCATCGAATCACAAGTCATCTGAACATTCAACGTAGCTTTATTTTTTCTATTTATATAGTCATCACCAAACTGTCCAAGTTTTTTAATTTCTATGTGCGTGCAATCAAGTGCCCCAATTACAGTGGGAATTTTGTACTTTGACTGCCACTTTGTCTTAGCTTCAATTATATCCTGTTCAGTTGATGGGAAAACTATCCATTCATCTGCTTTATCTATAGTTTTTTCTGTAACGCTAGCTACAGTCTTACAAACTGTTGTTCTATGAACACCATAATCATTTGCAACACCGCTCTGAAAACCCAGATCGCTAATATATCGGAGAAATATTTCCATTTGCTTTCTTGAAGTGAGAGCACCGCCCCGAGACTCGTTGCTGTTTGGCAAAAAATAGTTCGTAATAAAGTCAATATTCTCGTTTTCAAACCTCAAAAGACGCTTTACACTGTTTGGGCTCACATCTCTACGGTCCCGATATTGTTTCACTTTACGAATGTTCATAAATTGTGCCATGATTTAAAAACTTTGAAGGTACCAGATTTTCTTAAGGTTACTCTAAACCAACCTTGTAAAAATAAAAGTGTTTACTTCTCAAGAAAAGTATTTCTTTGCTTTTATTCACTCCGTAAGAACTAAATACTTGATGATTGTGACTGAACGAGAATTAACTTATAGCCGCGAATGTTTACTTTCGGAAGACAAGTAAAGACTTTGATTATTAACAAGTAGAAAATTAACAAGTAGCAGCTTTTACTTATTTTTATTCATCTCACCCATTGCGAGCTACCGGATCATATTATTGCGGACATTATAATCACAACATTGAACGATAATTTGTTGAGCGCCAGCGCTAATGCAGCCGGTTGCAAATCAACGGAGGAACTTCTCAGATTTTTAATTGAATCAAATTATAAGAATGCTACTGCTAAGGATAACAAAACCAACCAGCAACAACAAAACCGACATACCAGCCTGCGCAAAATAATTTGTTACAGATGCGGCAAAGACGGCCACAAGTCATTCAAATGTCATTCACAAGCATCAGATAATGCGAGGCCTAACGGTTCCGGAGTTACGTGTTCGTTTTGTAAAAAGATCGGTCACAGTCGCGAATCTTGTTTTAAATTGAAAACCCGAAACGAGACTATGACAAAAATTAATGTGGTTACGCTTGATGATGCAAAGTATCACGTTACCGCCAAAATCAATGACGTAAGTGTACCGGCATACATAGATTTAGGCAGCGCATGCAATATTCTTAAACTACAAACAGCCCAGTCACTTGGCCTACCGATTGACATGAGTAAACAAACCACGATGCGAGGTTATGGAGGAGCGGTTGTTACATCGTTAGCAGAAACGGTAGCAAATATAAAAATTGACGAAGTAGAACGAGAGGTTCCAATTTTGATCGTTAACAACAAAACGCAAGATATGGATTTATTGATTGGACGAACATTCACTGAATCGCCCCAGTTGTTGGTGATAAAGACCCAAGAGAAACACCGATGAGAAGTTAGCAATAAAATTCCAGCAATAAAGTTATAAAATTTCAAAACGCTGTTGCCGCTAAAATAACGATCACAGATCAATAATATTTAATCCATTGCAAAGGGTATAATGTGTACATTCTCCTTGTACCAAGAAATTGAAGAAATATTTGATATTAAGTTAAAAACCACTATTTAAACCAGCATGAATCATTATTCATGTAACACACTAAAAAAAAATGTTTTCAATGAAAATTTTCACGCAGTCACAAAGTAAACACCTCTATCTATTCAATAATACCTTTGGAAAGTTTTAGCCGGTCGATTTTAATTAATTACAAATAAATTAAAAGTACACTTTCACGGTCATATGATAATAGTCAAATTAGACGCTCATATCTGATTAACCAGCATCTGCATAAACTTTTTCTTTACAGAATATGAAAATACACGTCGAGATCTTTCGTTTTAAGTGAATTCTGGGTTTTAGCCGGTTGATTTGAAGTAATTAGAAATTAATTAAAAGTGTCGTTCTCAGCCGCAAAACAGTACTAGCTTGAAACGCTGAAATCTCATTAACCAGAATTTGCATAAACATTTTCTTTGCAGAATATGCAAGTACACATCGAGATCTTTCATTTTAAGTAACCTCTGAGTTTTAGCCGGTTGATTTGAAGTAATTAGAAATTAATTAAAAGTGTCGTTCTCAGCCGCAAAACAGTACTAGCTTGAAACGCTGAAATCTCATTAACCAGAATTTGCATAAACATTTTCTTTACAGAATATGAAATTACACATCGAGATCTTCCGTTTTAAGTGAATTCTGAGTTTTAGCCGGTTGATTTGAAGTAATTAGAAATTAATTAAAAGTGGTACTGTTTAACGGCTGAGAACGTCACTTTTAATTAATTTCTAATTACTTCAAATGAACCGGCTAAAACTCAGAGTTCACTTAAAACGGAAGATCTCGATGTGTACTTTCATATTCTGTAAAGAAAATGTTTATGCAAATTCTGGTTAACGAGATATGGGCGTTTCAAGCTGGTACTGTTTAACGGCTCAGAACGTCATTTTAATTAATTTTTAATTACTTCAAATCAACCGGCTAAAACTCAGAGGTTACTTAAAATGAAAGATCTCGATGTGTACTTGCATATTCTGCAAAGAAAATGTTTATGCAAATTCTGGTTAATGAGATTTCAGCGTTTCAAGCTAGTACTGTTTTGCGGCTGAGAACGACACTTTTAATTAATTTCTAATTACTTCAAATCAACAGGCTAAAACTCAGAGGTTACTTAAAATGAAAGATCTCGATGTGTACTTGCATATTCTGTAGAGAAAATGTTTATGCAAATTCTGGTTAACGAGATATGGGCGTTTCAAGCTGGTACTGTTTAACGGCTCAGAACGTCACTTTTAATTAATTTTTAATTACTTCAAATCAACCGGCTAAAACTCAGAGGTTACTTAAAATAAAAGATCTCGATGTGTACTTGCATATTCTGCAAAGAAAATGTTTATGCAAATTCTGGTTAATGAGATTTCAGCGTTTCAAGCTAGTACTGTTTTGCGGCTGAGAACGACACTTTTAATTAATTTCTAATTACTTCAAATCAACCGGCTAAAACTCAGAGGTTACTTAAAATGAAAGATCTCGATGTGTACTTGCATATTCTGCAAAGAAAATGTTTATGCAAATTCTGGTTAATGAGATTTCAGCGTTTCAAGCTAGTACTGTTTTGCGGCTGAGAACGACACTTTTAATTAATTTCTAATTACTTCAAATCAACCGGCTAAAACCCAAAATTCACTTAAAACGAAAGATCTCGACGTGTATTTTCATATTCTGTAAAGAAAAAGTTTATGCAGATGCTGGTTAATCAGATATGAGCGTCTAATTTGACTATTATCATATGACCGTGAAAGTGTACTTTTAATTTATTTATAATTAATTAAAATCGACCGGCTAAAACTTTCCAAAGGCATTATTGAATAGATATAGGTGTTTACTTTGTGACTGCGTGAAAATTTTCATTGAAAACATTTTTTTTAGTGTGTTACATGAATAATGACTCATGCTGGTTTAAATAGTGGTTTTTAACTTAATATCAAATATTTCTTCAATTTCTTGGTACAAGGAGAATGTACACATTATACCCTTTGCAATGGATTAAATATTATTGATCTGTGATCGTTATTTTAGCGGCAACAGCGTTTTGAAATTTTATAACTTTATTGCTGGAATTTTATTGCTAACTTCTCATCGGTAAGAGAAACTGCAATTCCACAACGATGATAACCCTTCATGACAACTACCGCAAATTAATGAATGTGCTCCTGAAAAATTTCGCATATTTTCGGGAACCACTACCAAGTTGCTACCAGGAATTAATAAGGTTGAAATTTATTCGGAATTCGTCAATGGAGAAATCGTTACGAATCATTCGGAACAAAACATTGATGGCTGTACCATTATTATACCCTCAATGACGGTAGAAGTATCAAGTGAAATAGGAATCCTCACTGTTTTCAATTTGAGTAAATTACCCACAACCTTAAGCAAGGGTCACTGTGTAGCACGGGGAGTCCCTGCTAAGCAGTCGTCGACTGAAGTACTCGCGAAGCCAGAGAACCGAGCGGATACCCTAACTTCCGATTTATCGGGAAAATTGCAAGATCTACTTCTTAAATATGAAAGTTGTTTTGCATCCAACAACTCCGAATTAGGAAATACGAATGTAGAAATGGAAATAAGATTGACCAGTTCAGAACCCATTTGTTATCAACCTTATCGTTTGTCTTACCACGAACGAAGTATTGTACGGCAAATCATAGATGACCTCTTAAAGAGTGACATTATTGAACCCACAGTATCGTCTTACGCAAGTCCGATACTTCTTGTTAAGAAGAAAACAGGGGATTATAAAATGTGCGTGGACTACCGCAAGTTAAACGCTATCACCGTTAAAGATAAGTATCCCCTCCCCCGAATAGACGACCAGTTAGAACGGTTAAGTGGGAACAGCTGTTGTTCGACGTTAGACTTAAAGTCTGGCTATCACCAATTAAGGATAGCACGAGATAGCAGACCACTTACAGCTTTTGTTACGCCGGATGGGCATTACCAATTCAAAAGGATCCCCTTCGGTTTATCAAACGCCCCAGCAGTGTTTCAAAGGGCAATAAACGAGATTTTGAGCCCTATAAGATTCACTTACGCGTTAGCATACTTAGACGACATACTTATCATTTCAAAAGGTCCGGAAGAAGGTCTTGAAAGATTAGAAAATGTTTTGAAACTCTTCCAAGATACTGGTCTTACGTTGAATCGACAAAAATGCTCATTTCTACAACCAGAGGTGGAGTACTTGGGATCTATAATCTCTAACGGAGAGATAAGACCATCGAAACTCAAGATCGAAGCAATTACTGAGTTTCCAGCTCTCGAAAATGTTCACGACGTAAGAAGATTCCTAAGTTTAGCCTCATATTTCAGGAAATACATAAGAAACTTCGCACAGAAAGCAAAACCATTGACTTCACTGACCAAATCAGATACTCCTCGGCATTGGGAAAAAGAACAGGAAGCAGCATTCAAGCTATTAAAACACGAACTTGGCAGTAGGCCTATACTTACCGTTTTTGATCCATCTTTGGAGACTCAGCTTCACACAGATGCAAGCAAGATTGGATTAGGTGGAGTATTAATGCAGAAGCAGTTAGACGGTAATTGGAAGCCGATCTGCTATATGAGTCAGCAGACGTCCGTTTGCGAAAGTCGATACCATAGTTATGAATTGGAGACAATTGCATTCGAAAATGCAGAAATTATCTCTATGGTAAGAGGTTCACGATAGTAACCGACTGCAATGCCCTTCGACTGACATGGACGAAGAAAGATTTGTCCTCACGCATAGGAAGGTGGTGGCTGGACCTCCAAAAATTCGATTTTAATGTAATCTATAGACCAGGAACGCAAATGAAGCACGTAGATGCTCTGAGTCGGCATCCACTTCCACTGCCAGTAAACATCATCCGAGATTCAGACTGGATAGAATGTGTTCAATCCCAAGACGACACATGTACGCTTATAAAGCAACAACTTGAAGAAGACAAGGCAGAAGATTGCTACCAATTAGTGGACCGAAAAATTTGTCGAGTGATAGACGGAATTAATAAAATACTAGTACCCAAAGACGTAAGGTGGAGAATAGTCAGATTATACCATGATGAAAATGGACATCCGGGAGTCAAACGAACATTGGAAGCCATCCAGCAAAAGTATTGGTTTTCAAAAATGTCCAGATTTGTTACCAAATATGTTAAAGCGTGCATACCATGTCTTTGTGCTAAGAAACCTACAGGGAAAAAGAGAGGATATTTGCATCCCATTAGGAAAATTCCAACACCATTTCACACACTGCACTTGGACCATTTGGGCCCCTTCTGCAAGACAACAAATGGCAACGCTTACATGTTAAATGTAGTGGACGCTTTTACAAAGTTCATATGGATAGAAGCTGTACCTGACACTAGTACTAAATACGTCATCCAGTGTTTAGAACTGTTGATGAAATTTTTTGGTATCCCCGAAAGAATCATAACGGACCGAGGCAAGTGCTTCACAAGTAAAGAAATGACCGTGTTCTGTTCGCGATATGGGATTAAACACGTGTTGAATGCTATATCTTGCCCCAGGAGTAACGGACAGGTTGAAAGATATAATTCCACAATCTTGAATGCAATGACAGCCGCGGTTGGAGATAAACACGATTCTTGGGAAAAGAAAATACCGGAAGTACAATGCGGAATGAACGGCACAATAAACGCAATAACAAAGGCGTCACCGTCAGAACTTCTGTATGGGTTTAGGCCTAGACTAAAATTTGACGTTAGTGTTAACGAAAACGTGCAAATAAATAGACAAGAGAAATTAAAGTCCATGCGCGATAAAGCGTTGAAAAACATAAATAAAAGTGCGGATGTAATGAAAGCGCGGTATGACGCGAGACGTGTTCCGTCCGATACGTTCGAGGTTGGCGACATGGTAATGGTGGAGAGGACCCCCATGGTGAAAGGAATAAGTAGCGGTAAGCTGGTCCAAAAATACATTGGCCCGGTGAAAGTGGTCCATGTTTTACCAAACGACAGATACCAAGTTGAGTCCTTGTCAAAGGATCGAAGACGTTTTAGAGGCGTCGTTCCGAGTGACAAGATGAAGTTGTTTAAAGTACAAACTGCTGCTTAAAAGTGAGTATAAACCAAAATGTTGCTTAGTGATGTCCAGTAAAAATCACTGACTGAATATCTGTTGTGTTCGATTGTTGTGTTGCATTTCTTTATTTTTATACATGAGCAGGGGTGAGGCTGTAGCCTCTGGAGTTGAAAGAAACTCCTTTGACCCGAATGAAGAGTAGTGCGTTTGCCTCTTGATGGCCTAGAGATTGAAAGAAATCTCTCTGACGCTTACTGAATGTGTTGAGATTGAAAGAAATCTCTCTGAAGCTTACTGAATGGGAACAGTTGTAAAGTTTGTTATCTTGCTCTTGATCACTTGTTGAGTCCGTTGGTCCATTGGATCTTGCGCACTCCAGTCAGCTCATGGAGTCCATTGGTAGATGAACACCTTTGTGCACTCTTGTGTTAAGATTCTTGTCGAGTCCATGGCTTGCGCACTCTGAGAATCCAGACTGTTGAGACCATTTGATAATGACCTTCGTGACCCTGGTGAACGTTCATTGGAACGACAACCTTATTAAAATACGTTTCATTTGTCCTCATCAATTTCTCTGTTCTATGTGCATCCCTGATAATGCTCACGAATGTATGGTCACGTGGTCGTGCCCAAGTCAGAACATGGCCAGCAACATTAACATTCACTGACGTGTATGTATGGCCGTTTCAATTTCACTTTTAAAAATTTTGACGGTACTCCTCTCAGCGCCTCTTGTGAGTTTTTAAGTAACTGCAGTTGCCATTACCACGGCCGCCTGGATTAATGAAGCACTCAGTGCTTATCCGGCCGGTCGCGTTCTCAGTTCAGAGCGATTTTTCCGTTCCGAAGAGGGAGCCACACTACAGACATCTGTCAATAGTGCATAACCTCAATCGCAAATGTCAACAAGGTGTTGATCCTTTACTTTTGTGTTATAATAATTTAAATTTACGGATGCACAATCAATAACCATAAGTAAATAATATCCAAATCAAGAATGTCAAGTTATTTTCAAACCTAGGTGTTATGTTATGTGGCATTATGTTGTTAAATTTGTACCACAATACTTTCAAAAGAATAATTTTTGTCTGCATATAGTACTAAAACTGAAATTCCAAAGTTGAAAATGAAACACAGTAAGGAAAAATTTATAAATCAATTTAATTTTAGGAGTTTCCTTCTCGTATAGATACTGTTACATTTGTGTCTGCACCAAATTACAGAAATTTATCAGTAGTGGAGGTATTAATTTGGTTAAAACAATATTGCAAACAGTGTTGCTGTGGAGTTTGCATTTGAACATGGGATTACCACGAAGATATGAGCCAATACTCTTTTAAAATTGAATCCACATCTTGTTTAGGCACACTTGGTAAGACTTCTAAAATAACTTGTAATATATGTATATTGAACTAAGCTTCAACAAATTTTTCAGTGGGATAATTTAACCTACCACGATCCTGATTATAAATTAAGTCAAGCAAGGGGTTAGTTTTATCGCAGGAATTCTCTCATAAAGGTAACTGGCATGTCTCACAGTTCAAAGATACACGAATTTTCATTATTAGATAACCACCAAGAAAGTCAACTGCTGCAGATTCAATTTGATGGAAACCTGTAACTGCCTTTGAAATATATACTCATTCGTTCGAGTTTTTTAATAGTGGCCTCATTTAAGGTAATAGCGATTTTAAATTTGTCAATATTATGTTCAGTGTTTACAAATTTTGCAGTGCTGGCATATTTTATTTCAGATATGCTCTTGCTATTGGTGACATTTTTCATGAAACCACTTCTCAAAATTTGCCGAAGTGTATACTCAGCTGTTCTACAATCTGTCAAGTCATTTGAACCACCACGAAGCCGAATATTTGCAAAAACTGATTCAACCGCATTTGAACTAAAACTTCTTGTTAATATATAATAATAGTTTAATAGCGGATTTCACAAACGTTACTTAAATTTAATCATCCGTTAAAAGTAAACGTTGCCATGGTTACATGTGTTGAAGGTATAGGAATGATTATTCTTAATCAATGATTAAAGTTAAGTGACGTTTGTGAAATCCAGCGTAGGTTTCGTATTAAATATTGGATGCAAAGATATGTGCTCTTAGCAGTGAAAACCAGAGCTTCCGCTGCCTCTTTTGTTAACCCAGCAAGGTCTGCTTTTGCTGAGCTAAAGTGAATATCAGCAAAAAAAATGAGGAAATTGCAGAATTAAGTATGATAGGCGTGCATCTTAAGTGTCTGTATATGGAGCAGAATTGGGATCTCGCTGATGAGGGATTCTGTTGCTTACGTCATAATTTTGGAAATATTTGTATATATTTTCCATATAATGTAACTGCTGTAATGCAATCTTTAAAGAATAAGCTAGATCTTTAATTGCAGTTGTAATGTTTGTAGTTTGAGGAGAAGCGTCAGAAATTTGAGGAAATAAATTTTCAGAAAAACTCGGGTTTTCATTACCAAGCTAAAATGTTTTTGTAATATAGTTAATAAATAACGAAAGTGTTGCACTTGCATCAGAAATTGAGGAATTACATTTTCAGAAAGTCTTGGATTTCCGTTAGGAAGCTAAAATAATTTGTAATACAGTTAATAATGTGTTAATAATACCCTTGTTTATATATATATATAAACAAGGATAATACAGTTGTGTATACGATTATTAGACCCAAAATATAGAAGGTACAGCCCCTGCAATTAACATTTTCGATTTCACGTGAAGAAAAACTATCTTCAGAAAAGTGATTGCAGCAAACCAGCGAATAATTTGAGAAAAGAGTGCAGCATCTACAGGATGAAAGCTTTATTTTTACCTATTTACTAATACAAAGAATTAATTATAGTGGGTGTCTCATAACGTACGGAGGAGATTGAAAGTTTTTCCAAAAGTAAATAAGGAGTTATAATTTCCTGAAAGAGGATGAAACGTATTTTTCTTTTGGCAACATTTCTGAATCCTTTAAGTTATCAAACTAATATATGAAACTCAGATATAAGGCACCTAATTGAACACTTCCAATGCATTTGTTAGAAATTTCTTCCTTTAATGGCTAGTTTAAGGGATTACTTTCAATATTTTATGGTAACAAAATGCAATGGACATATATTAACTAATGAACCTCGATTATTCAAAAACGGTCCGATTTATCGAAATGCAACAAGAGAGCCTTCTTATGCCAAATAATCTAAAAATATTGTCTTCATAAATTTTTGATGAAATATGTAAAATGAAAAGTTAGGAATAAAATACTGAAAAGTTATCTCCTAAACTACCCTTTAAAAGGAGGGAGGATCTAATAAATACGTTGTAAAGGCGCGGTTATATGCCTTATATCTGCATTTAAAATGTTAATTCCCTAACTTAATGGATCCAGAAGGGCTTACAATTCTTTAATTATTGACTTTTGGAAAAAAATTTATGTGATGAGATTACCTTATTTTCTGATGTTCTATTCACCCTTTCAATCTCCTCCGTACGTTATGGAGGACACCCAGCATGTGTGTAATTTGTCAAAATATCTCTCCATTTCAAATTTAAATGAAAGTCTGCAGGCAAACTGTGAGGAAACAGTAACTTGGATTACAATTACCTAATTATACAAACCTTCGCATTTTTATGATAAAAAATAATATAGATATTACAGTTATTTGTTATTTGAATTTGAAATAGAATAATTAAGTGTTAAAAGGTGTTAACAAATAATGCGAATAAAATTAGATGTCAAAAGTAATGTGGTAACTATAGCAACGGTATGTGTTTAAGTGAAATCTGTGCAGAGGGAGCCACACTAACGACAACTGTCACGGAACAGGTTTTTTTCAAACGCGACCGGCCGTATAAAGCACTGGTGCTTCATTAATCTAGGCGGCCGTGGCCATTACATTACTATCAGTAGTTCTGTAGTATCTTTAATAGGGAGCGCTGAGTGGAGTACTCCACGGCATGCTTTCTCGAACCGAATTTTAGGCGAATTGAAACGGCCATACATACACGTCAGTGAATGTTAATGGAGTTGGCCATGGTCAGAACATGGCCAGCAACATTAACATTCACTGACGTGTATGTATGGCCGTGTCAATTCGCCTAAAATTCGGTTCCGGAAAGCATGCCGTGGAGTACTCCCCTCAGCGCTCTCTATTAAAGACACTACAGAACTATTGACAGTAACGTAATGGCAACTGCAATTACTTAAAAACTCACAAGAGGCGCTGTGTGGAGTACCCGTCAAATTTTTAAAAGTCAAATTGAAACGGCCATACATACACGTCAGTGAATGTTAATGGAGTTGGCCATGGGTCAGAACGGCCGAATGTGAGGGAAATCCGTGAGATGGCGCAGGTGGGAGCGTGCGACGGGTGCAGGAAGGAACTAGAAGGGGGAACGACAGAAGTAGAGCAGATTTGGCAAGCTTTTGACGCATGATTGTGTTTTTCTTTAAAATAATAAATTGTTACAGTTTTAATAAATGATATAGTTTTAACAATATGTATTATCGATATCCATGGCCTTCTAAATGAAAAGCGAGTTCTAACTGGCCTGGGCGTTATGAAAAATTTACATTGAATTTTTGTGCTCGAGAAAACGCCAAAAGTCGACACTTTGGCGCTGGTTACGGGGCACTGACGGCTCTGAGTGAAGTGCACTGTCATTACTGTCAATCAAAGTGAGTTCACGCAAAATTAATTAATATTGTAATTACCGTAATACAACATAATTTATATGATATGAACTTTATAGATTCATGCACAAATCATTTGATTACGTCGGAGTGAAGTATGCTTGCTCAATACTTCGATAATGAAAGACTGTCATTTTAAAAAGCTTTCGTGTTATGAAGAAAACGTGTTAAAAAGGGCGTTGATAATTACATACAATGAGAAAAGAAGCTTTATTATACATATTGTAACTTATCATAGAAATTCTGAGTATATGCAGGTAAGATTATAATCTAAAACCGTAATAGTTTAATGCCAAGTTAAGTTGTCGAAATTGGACATAAATACTCCACCTTATTCCAACGTAAATAATATTCAGTATGTTCATAGTTTTACAACAATAACATTAGTTGTTCGTATACGAACTCATCCACCATTTACCATTCACATGTGACAGAACTGTCAAGATTTTAGGTTAAGAGAGCGCCCCGTAAGCAGTGCTTGGCGGAGCACGCTTGAACTACACTTTTGCTCAGGCCAGATATAACTCGCTTTTCATTTAGAAGGCCATGAAATTGACGAAGAAATTCATTAATTTATTTGACGTCAAATTTGGTGCATTACACTTGTCCAACTTCTTCATGAAGCGACTTCATGAATAAATTGTCAATGTAAAACAGCCTGAAGAGACAAAAGCTTATCGCGTAGCGTTTTCGATTGATCGCACTAGTGCGCACTCAGAATATGTTAATCTCATGTTATTGTATGAGGTTAAAAGAAGATGCAAATATACTGAGTACAACCGGTGTAGGTGAATCGAAAACGCTCTTAGTTTTAGAGCGCAAACTCGGATCAGCCATGTTCTAAAGCTGTTGTTTATGTTTTGATTTGAGGTTATGAGCGTTGGTTAAGGGTTTCTAAGATTATTGCTGTTTGTTATTAAATTGTCTCTTTCGTAAACAACGGATAAACAAAAAAGAAAAGAACATCGGCTTCACTTTATTGTGCTGAACATGGCTGAACCAAGGTTACAACTTTTTTTTCCTTTCCAAAAGATAAAGATCGGTAAGTACATATTAACTGCTGTATATTTAAACTAATTTAATATAATAATGTATTATTGGTAATCCTGTGTTTTAGGTACCTATTAACGCGCATGCGACGACAGGTGCATTTCAGGCTGAATATTCGAAGCGTTGTTGTCAGATTTAAATTGCAGAGCGAGGTAATTCAATTTAATTTGATGAAGATTAGTTATTTGCGTTATTTGAAATAAATAACAAGAATTGTTAATGTTTAGTAAATGCTTAATTTAATATGCAACTTGCACTTATTGGCGCATGCGCATTAATAGGTACCTAAAACACAGGATTACCGTATTATTGTATATACAGTGCCTTGAAATGGATTTATAGTTGTAAACGAGAAGATCTTTTAAATACAGATTTGTCAAAACTTACAAAAACAACTTATGTATGTGAAAAACATAAATGTTTATTAATATTTGGCAAAATCGTATTCACTAACATGCTGTTCCAACAATATTTGAAGAAACTGCATCGAAATCAGGACATTCACTTGAAATGGAAGGTAAGAGCAACACATGGAATTAAATGAAGTACAACATGGATTCTATAATCACTTGTTACTATACTCAATCTTAAAGGTCCGTCTACACGCAATGATTTGCCTGCGCGCATCACTGTGCAAACTAGTGTGTGAAAGTAAGCCCGTGCATGTAGACGGCAAATCGTTGTGTGTAGACGGACCATTATGCACGGGCTTACTTGCACAAACTAGTTTGCACAGGGATGCGCGCAGGCAAATCGTTGCGTGTAGACGGACCATAAAAGACAAATGTAGGTGTTAATTGTTTTAATATATATTTATTTTACTATATGAATACATAAGTGCGTATAAGACTTAACACTAGAATAGAAACTATCAATCTGTATTTCTTCGCGTCTGCGATACAACTCGACTCATAGTAGACTACTGAACTATATGTATTGATATTAACATAAACATATTGTGAGCGGGGTGTCCCCCGTTCCAGTCTACCCAACTTTACATATATCACACGCCCCTTTTTTAGAAAACAACTTTCACTAAAGGTCCAGTTTCTTGGGTGGTTTTATTACACGACCACTGCGAGTGACTTTTATTTCTTCTTTTGGCTCACTGTATATATCTTGTCTTTCCCTGATGACGGATTCTCCATTACCAGACCTGGAAGACCTGGACATCCCCGGTGTGTTCTTCGGTTGTACACTATTAGCATTGTCGATGTTGGATTTCCTAGGTGTACTTGGAATTTCTGGTGGTATCCGTAAAGGTCTTAATTGCTGGCGATTACGTCGGTATGTACTTGAATCTACTTCCACGTTGTAATCGTTTGGTCCAGACTTGTTAATAACAACCCCCGGTCTCCAAGTTCTTACTTTCTCTTGAAGAAGTACTGGCTGGTTGGGCTTCAATTGCGACAAAGCTTTCGTTCCGCGATCATAATATCGCTTTTGTGCTAGTTGATTGGATTTCAACTTCGATGCAATACCAGTTGTTTTAAATTTTGGTGTTAATAGACTTTGCCACTGGCAATGTTGTTCTCAATCTCCTCCCCATCAATAAATAACATGGCGCAGGAAGATTATTTTTTGAAGTAACGTTATAATTTAAAACAGATAGCAATGGATCTTTGCCATCTTGATACGCTTTTGTCAAAAGGCTTTTGACTGTTTGTATATTTCGCTCCACCATTCCATTCGACCTTGGATACAAAGGACTGGAAGTAGTTAATTTTATATCATAACGTTTAGCAAATTTGTTAAATTCAAAAGAATTAAAAGGTGGACCGTTGTCGGAAAAAATTTCTAACGGTAACCCATTTATTGCAAAATATTTTTCAGCACCGAAATTACACTTTCAGCTGTTTTACTTGTGAGTTTGTTGACTACTGTAAATTTGCTGTAATAGTCAACTACAACCAAAAAATTTTCACTTCCCAGAGATTTAAAATCTATACCAATTTTTTGCCATGGTAACTCGGGAATATTATGAGGTTTCATTGGTTCTCTTGCATTACTTCTGGAATATTTTTGACAAATAAGGCAATTTAAAACCATATTTTCAATTTCGGCTGACATGCCTGGCCAATAAATTGCTTCGTTTGCTAAATTTTTGCAGGATACTACACCCTGATGTGCTTGATGAATCACTTGTAGAAATTCATTTTTCAGTTGATCCGGTATAATTAAACGTCTTTTATAAAATAAAACATTTTTCTGTAGAAATATATCATCTTTTAGATTCCAATATTTTTTAACTTCCGGTGGCACACTGCGCTTATGATTTGGCCAACCACTTATGACATATTGTTTTATTTTACTTAATACAGTATCCTCGTCAATGCAACGTTCAAGTCTTTCCTGATTAGACTTTGTAGTCGCTATCACTGAATACACCTTTAAGTTGTCATCTAAGTAATCAGTATTGAAATTTTCACTTTTCGGATCTCTGCTCAAAGTATCCGCAACGTTTAATTTTTTCCCCGGCACATAAACTAGTTCAAATTGGTATCGTAATAAACGCAAAACCAATCTTTGCAGTCGCGGTGATAATTCATCAATGGGTTTTTTGACAATACCCAACAACGGACGATGATCCGTTTCTAACCTAAAATGACGACCGTATAGGTAATAATGGAATCGCTCACATCCATAAACTATTGCTAGCAATTCCTTTTCGATGTGATTGTACCGCTTCTGACTCTCAGTTAACGAAACTGAAGCATATTCGATTGGATGACCATCTTGCAAAATAACACTTCCAAGGCCATACGGGCTAGCGTCTACGGATAACGTCGTTTTCTTTTTGGGATTTATATAAGACAAAACTGGAGTTGTAATTAACTCTTTTAAACGTTTAAAACACGCTTCTTCATTAGCCGTCCAAACCCACTCTGATTTGTTACTTAATAATTTCCGCAAAATACTTGTTTCTTGCGATAGATTTGGTATAAATTTTGCCAAATAGACAATCATACCAAGAAAACGTTGGAGTTCCTTTTTATTTTCAGGAGCTTTCATTTTGCTTATCGCGTCCGTTTTTAATTCATCGACTGAAATTCCGTCTTCGGTCAATACATGGCCCATGAATTTTATTCTAGGTACCAAAATTTTGGACTTTTCCTTATTTAAAGTTAATCCTGCCTTAGAAATTTTGGATAAAACTTTTTCCAAATTTCGATCATGCTCCTTTACTGACGATCCAAAAACTAAGATGTCGTCAAAATACGCAATTACCCCTCTCGCGCCGTTTAGGATCTCGTTCATTATTTTTACAAAAATTTCAGGAGCCGATGAAATACCATAAGGTAGTCTTAAATAACGGAACCGACCATATGATGTAGCGATTGTACACATTAGCTGCGTTTTATTGTGCACTACCGGTGGCAAAAGTATACGCCAGTAGATGCGTTACAATAAAACGGTAATAGTTACGCTTTAACCTTCAGCTGTCAAAGTGGTACTATTTCGTCTTGATTTAACGGAATAATGGAAAACGGTGAAATACCGTTTCCGATAATAGCTCGATTTTTACAACAGCAAAGAGTCACTGAAGACGAATTGATGGATTCAAATTGAAATGACATAACCCCACCCTCTCTACCGTGTTCTACCGTCTTGAACGACGGTAGAGAAAGTTGCCACCAGTGGACACCAGCAGCACAATAAAACGACGTTTTACTTCTACCGGCTGACGCGAACGTTGCAATAAAACGCACCTATTAACGAGCTTTCATAATCTAAAGGTATTTGCAAAAATGCTGACGAGGCATCTAACAAGCTAAATACTTTGGCACCATTTAATTCAGAAAACAACGTTTCTTGGGTTGGTATTTGATAATGCTCGCGTTTGATGTATGTATTTAACGATCTTGGGTCCATACATATGCGTACATCACCATTCGGTTTCGGCGCAAGTACAATTGGATGTACCCAATCAGTTGGTTCATCCACAGGTACGATTAACCCATCCTTGACCATTTCGTCTAATTTGTTTTTGATTTTGTCTTTTAATGCAATGGGAACTTTCCTTGCTGCACTTATTGACGGAACAGCATCTTTACTTAACCGAATTTTGTAAGTTCGATTTATTTTCCCAATTCCCGTGAACACGTGTTTATATTTATTGAGTATGTGCTGAGCTGAATTAATTTCAGAAACCGCACTTTGTGTATGTTTTTGTTTTATTATTCCTATTTCCTGGGCGGAATCTAAACCGATGATTGAATTTGGCTTAGAGTTTTTCAAAACATAAAACAAAATGTTTTTAAGTCGGTCGTTAAATTTACATTTCAATGTAACTTGTCCAATCAGCTCAATTTTGTGACCTGTATACGAAGTTAATGTTGTTGTCGTATTTATCACGGTATTAGCGTCCGCAAGCTTTAAAAAGTCCGCTCTATTTAAAATATTTACATGAATGCCCGTGTCAACTTTTAAGCATTGTTTATGTCCGTTAATGAGAACAGTTTCGATCCAGTCCACTGAATTTACACTTTTATTTTTAGTTATAGACCAAACAGTAAAGTCATCATTGCTTTCGGACTGTCCTGAAACATGATACACCGCCGCATTTATATCGGTTGATTTACAAAACTTCCGATAATGTCCCCGTTTTTTACAACGTCCGCAAATACGATTGAAAGCAGGGCACTTACCTCGTTCATGTCCTTGACCGCATCGTGTACACTTAAAATTATTATTTACCTTACTTGGATTAAGTTGTGCATCACTTTTGTTGTTAACTTTTTTAAAAGCATTTCCTTTATTTATGTTTGTAAGAAAATAATCTCTGGCAATATCAGCTTCGATATTTACACGTAAAAGATTAAACATAAATAATGCTAACACAGCGCGTTCTGTGTGGTGCCGCTGGTGCAGAGAGTCTTCGGCTAAGGGAGCAGGAGAGCAGTCGATATTTTTTATTATTCTTTGTTAAGCGTTATGTGTCCAGTGCGAATACAGTTTGATTGAACCCCGTTTTTTGTGTTTTTCTTATGGCCTTTCCGACAAAATCAGAAGTGGGATCAGTGCATTTTAGTGCAATGCAAAACCCATTGTGAGCATTGGACGGCAATGTAAGTTTTTAACTATTATATTTTTCGCAGTATTACGTTTGTTTTGCGCCGAATTTGAACTTGTTGCTTGTGTATTACTATACACACTCCGTTATCTACAATGTCTAGTGATTCGTCAGCATCGAGGTCCCGTTCGCGACGGGAAGGGTCCTCGTTGGACGGTGGTTCACCAGCTCGGAACTCTAGGTCGCGGACACGGGCTTCCCCTGCGAGAGCGAGAGAACGTGCATTGTCGCGGCATCGTCGTAGCCACGACCGGCACCGGCAACATAAACACAAACGGAATAAGCGTGCTCGAGACTCAGGTTCTGAAATGCGTAGCCTAAAACGCCGAATTCAGATGTTAGAACGAACTTCAAGTACGGTATCAGCATCCAGGACTGCGTCGAATTTACGTTCGACAGTGGCAGCGGATGAGGCGCTGATTCCAATATTTGATCCAGCTGATCATGCTTGTTCCGTGGAATCGTGGGTTGCTCGCGTTGACGAAATAGCACGTGCGTATCAATGGGGAGGATTGGAAACCGTACGAGTGGTGGCGGCAAGGTTAAAAGGAATGGCAAGACGATGGTACGACTCTCACAGTTTTATTCGTATCGAGTGGTCTGAATTTAAAACGTCTTTGATAAAACAATTTAAAAAGCCATTACCTTTTGGTAAACTATTTAAAGAAGCTGCGAATTATTCTGCAATACCAGGACAAAATCTTGGAGAATATTGTTTTAACAAATTGACAAAATTGAAGGCTTTAAACATTCAGATTCCGGAAAATTATTTAATTGATGCGGTAATTGAAGGGATTCCCGATACAGATGTGAGACGTTCAGCTATGACATCCCATTGTGAGGGGATGTGAACTTTATTCATTTTTATGTGCTTTAGGGCCGTTTTCATAATAGAACTTTAAATTAAAAGTAACTTTAACCTATAAAAACACATTAGTTTCCCTATGCTTAAAGTGACTTTAAATTAAAGTCTCCTTTAGCACTATTATGAAAACGGCCCTTAGGCTCCCTTTCCAAATTTGTAAAAAGACTTTCTGAGCATAAAATAGATGACTCAAAAGAAGAAGCTCACATAAGTAATTCCCGAAAGCGAATTCAGGCGGGATCTGGTGGCTCGATGACAGGTGTGATCAAAGCCAAGGACAGAATTAAATGTTTCACTTGTCAAGAGATGGGACATTATCGTAGTGAATGTCCGAAAAATAAATTTCATGGGGAAAGAAATAAGAATGAGAGAGGCACGACTACTAGTAAAACAATAAATCAAATAAGTTCGGGAATTCTGAGACCTGATTTATTTACAGCCGTGGCCAAGGTTAACGGCTCGAAGGTAAACTGCCTTCTTGACACGGGGAGCACTACAACCCTTATTAAAGAGTCTATCGTTGGACGAATAGGGTTAAGTTACATTCCAAATGTTGGACATCTACGGAATTTTAACGGCGAAATAGTAACCAGTATCGGAAAAGTGGTGACACAAGTCCGTGTAGGTCAAGCCGAAACAAATATTAATTTAACAGTTATGAAAGATGACATGCTTACACATGATTGCATTGTTGGCTGCGATTTCCTAAAAAGACCAGATGTTTTGATCGTCAAAGTAGGAAATACTGTTATGATACATCAATTAGGAAACCTTAAATTAAAACCATATTGTCTACGCGTACGGGATGTTTCTTGCCAAGCAGCTGATAATACATCCAATGTAAAATTTGGTGACGTAACCGATAAAGTCAAGCAAAAATGTCGGGATTTACTGTACGAGTTTAAGATGTGTATTTCAGTATCAATGGCTGACATAGGAAAGACCACGGCAACTGAAATGACAATAAAGGTTGTCCACGATGAGCCTGTTGTATACTCACCTTACCGTATGCCAGCGAAAGAAAAAGAAATAGTACGTGACATAATTGATGACCTCTTAGCCAATAAAATTATTCAAAATTCAACATCGCCTTATGCTAGTCCGGTCTTGCTGGTAAAAAAGAAAACGGAAGACTATAGACTGTGTATTGACTTTCGTCGACTCAATGCTATCACGGTGAAGGATAAATATCCCTTGCCGTTAATCGATGATCAGATCGACCGACTAGGTGGGCATCGATATTTCATAGGATTGGATTTAGCATCCGGGTATTATCAGGTGCCGATGGCTGCCAACTCGGTGGCTAAAACAGCTTTCGTGACCCCTGAAGGCCATTATGAATTCCTGCGCATGCCTTTTGGGCTTGCGAATGCTCCTGCTGTCTTCCAAAGGTTGATGAATAATTGGGAAACCTTAAGAACACCATAGCCTTTCCATATATTGACGATATTATTATACCATGTCCTAGTGTCTCAGAGGGCTTTAGTAGGCTGCGGACGGTACTAGGGGTTTTGAAAGAACATGGATTGACACTAAAATTGAATAAATGTGTGTTTTTCACTAAAAGTATAGACTATTTGGGTAGAGAAATTTCTGCCGAAGGAGTACGACCTGGAAGTAAAAAAGTGCAGGCAGTCCGGGAGATGAGAGCTCCAAATTCTGTTAAGCAAGTACGACAGTTCCTTGGGCTGTCCGGATATTTCCGGAAGCACATCAAGAACTATGCAAGGAAAGTAGAACCGATGACTCGCTTGTTGCAATCGGGGGTGCATTGGCACTGGGGTCCCGAGCAACAGCTAGCATTCGAAACGATTCAACAAGCTCTAATGACTAGGCCTGTACTAGCAATTTTCAACCCTACTTATGACATTGAACTGCACACGGATGCGAGTAGTCTGGGTTTTGGTGGTACCCTTATCCAGAGAGATAGTTCGGGATTGCAGAGAGTGGTAGCTTATTTTAGTAAGCAGACTACCACCGATCAACGCCATTACCATTCTTACGAATTGGAAACACTGGCAGTGGTATTGGCTTTGAAGCATTTCCGTGTCTACCTTCTGGGCATTAAGTTTGTGGTAGTTACTGATTGTAACGCATTAAGAACTGCTTTCACTAAGAAGGACTTGATACCGCGGGTTGCTAGATGGTGGTTGGAGGTGCAAGAGTATACTTTTGAAATAAAGTACAGATCAGGCAAAAAGATGCCGCATGTAGACACCCTAAGTAGATACCTCGGACAACCATGTGTGAATGCAGTCGATTTAGTTGAGGAAGATTGGATAGTCGCAGCCCAGTTACAAGATGATCAACTGTTACGCATCAGAAGTATTCTAGCGAGCGGTGATAAAACCGGAGAAGCTAAGATTTACTTCAATGAATATCTGCTGCGAGATGGCAAAGTATTCAGAAAATTGAGTGATGGAAAAGTAGCTTGGGCAGTACCTAAAGACGTTCGTTGGCAAATTTGTCGCTTATGCCACGATAATGCGGGGCATAATAGCGTAGAAAATACACTAAAGCGTATTCGGGAGAACTACTGGTTCGCTGATATGCGCAAATTCGTGACTAAATATGTTAGTGCGTGTTTGAACTGCTCCTATTACAAGTACTGCCCGGGTAAGAAGCAGGGACGATTGTATCCGATCGAAAAGGTTCCAGTTCCGTTCCACACGATCCATATCGATCACGTGAGACCATTTGAAACAAGCGCGCGAGGCAATAAATTCCTTTTGGTAGTTGTAGATGCCTTCAGCAAATTTGTTATAGTGGAACCGGTAAAGACTCAGCAGACCCGACACGTCACTAAGACACTACAAGAAATAATGTGTCTATTCAGGACTCCGATTCGTATAATCAGTGATCGAGGGAGTGCTTTCACTTCTCAGTCGTTCAGATTATTCTGTGAAACTTATGGTATTAAGCATGCTTTGAACGCTGTGGCCACTCCCCGAGCAAACGGTCAGTGCGAGCGGTATAACAAGACTATCGTGAATGCGTTAGCTACTCGGAGTGCGGACGATGATAGCATGAACTGGGACCATTATGTCAAGGAAGTGCAATCTTCACTTAACACCATGTTTAACAAAGGTATCAATACCACCCCTTCTGAGGCCTTGTTTGGCTACAAACGTCGACGACCAACAGAGGCCAACCTGCTTGCTGAGGTGCAAACTGACTTCTCACGACTCGATCTGGCTGATCTTCGGAAGAAGATTCAGTTGCACATCACGGAAGACCAGGTTAAGCAGAAACATTATTATGACAGGGTAAGACGAGAAGCAAATAAATACAAGGTAGGTGATCTAGTTTTAATTCTCATTACTAGTGTGCCGAATAGTGGTACTAGCAAAAAGCTACTGCCGAAATTCAGGGGGCCATTTAAGGTGGTGAGGGTTTTACAGAATGATCGCTACCAGGTGGAAGACTTACGAGGAGGCCATCGTAAGTCTTTAACAGTAGTGGCAGTTGAGAAAATGAAACCTTGGGTGACAGCACAGGCGTAATTGGCACTATTAGTAAATATTTGTGAAAGCTAAAGTAGGGTGCCATGAATTGATACAGGCTTGTGTAGTTGATCATCCAGTAGGTTTTAAGTTTGTTTTGATAACAAGTAAGTTTTATTTTTCTTTAAATAACGAAAAGTTGATTTTGGAAATTGTTCAAAAATAGAGTTCTAGATACTACCTCAAGTTGTAGGCTGTATGGAACTGTTATCAGCAGGACAGGAAGTTATTCAGAATAGTTCAGTGTGCCGGGTGTAGTCTCAGTGTTAGGAACAGACATTTCTAGCAGAGCATACATCCAGGAGAACATTGTTGCATGTTGGAAATTGTTGTTTTCAACAGAACTGGTGTTCAGAGGTACAGAACCATTCAGTTGAATAACCGTCCAGTGTTGATAAAGTTATTTTGATAGGAAGTACTTATGATATTTAGTCCCTTAGTTTCTAGTTTATTAGTTTACAAGTACTAGATTGTCAATTATTTGTAGTTAAATGTTCATTATTCGTAGGATAATGAATATGTGTGGAAAGATCGGCAGGCTGAGGACATCCTGCAGTCCAGGATAGCCGAATGTAAGAAAATAATCTCTGGCAATATCAGCTTCGATATTTACACGTAAAAGATTAAACATAAATAATGCTAACACAGCGCGTTCTGTGTGGTGCCGCTGGTGCAGAGAGTCTTCGGCTAAGGGAGCAGGAGAGCAGTCGATATTTTCTATTATTCTTTGTTAAGCGTTATGTGTCCAGTGCGAATACAGTTTGATTGAACCCCGTTTTTTGTGTTTTTCTTATGGCCTTTCCGACATGTTACTCTGATGGGCTTGTTTGTATTTATGTTTAATAGCATTGACATCGTTTGAGACTTCACCGCTTTTAATTTCCTTTTGCGTAACAACACTCGATTCCATCGCACGGCAAATTTGAATTGCTTCATCCAGCTTCAATTTCGGATTTTGTAGCAGTTTTTCTTGTATCCGCGAATCCTTAATACCCAAGACGATCCTGTCCATTATCAGAACATCTTTTTCGACAAATTCACACGTTCCCGCTAAATTACGTAGTGCCGTAATGAAATGATCTACAGTTTCGCCTTCTTGTTGGTCTCTTTTGAAAAATTTAAAATGTTCAAACACAAGATTTTTTATTGGGTCACAATAATTATTAAATTTTTCAATTATTGTTGCCAGTTTTGTACGATCTTCTGTTTCAGAATATTCAAACGTGTTATAAATTTGAATACCTTCATCACCCATCAAGTTGAGTAAAATGGCAATTTTAGTTTCATCTGTTTTGTTTATTTTACCACTGGCAGTTAAATACAATTCGAACTTTTGTTTCCATAATTTCCAATTATTTGCGATGTTTCCTCGGAATTTCATTTCACCAGGTGTTTTGAATTCTTCGGTATGCATTTTAACTGTTTTTTTTTTTTTTCTTAAATTGCAGTTTCAAGACGAAGAACAAGTACTTACAGTCACTAAACAGTACTACGCACTTAAAGTTTTCGTAATTTTTTATTCAAACAGTTTATTCACGCTTTTACCGCGATTTCGAATTTTATCGCTTTATCGCGTTCTCGCCGTTTTTTCCCGGTTTTAATTTTTTTTTTTACCGCTTTTCACCGCGTTTTCATAGCTTTTACCGCTTTTCACCGCGTTTTACAACTTGTACCGCTTTACCGCTGCCGCCATGTTTTAATATATATTTATTTTACTATATGAATACATAAGTGCGTATAAGACTTAACACTAGAATAGAAACTATCGATCTGTATTTCTTCGCGTCTGCGATACAACTCGACTAATAGTAGACTACTGAACTATATGTATTGATATTAATATAAACATATTGTGAGCGGGGTGTCCCCCGTTCCAGTCTACCCAACTATACATATATCACATTAATAATGTTAGTTATTACTTGTACTGTTCAAACGAAAGAATGCATGAACACCATCATTTTGTTGTCAGGGTTTTGATTTACTGATTATGTGCATCAGTTTGTATCTTTGATTTTTTCCCTCTGAAACACTAAACACATCAAAACTTTCAAGCCAAGTAATAAATCGTAAGGTTTACTTCACAAACATTCGTATAAAGACGTTCCTTTTTTAATCTGAACGAGTGATTCTGTAGTGAAACTACCTTTCAATAATTTTTGATTTTAGCTTCTCAAAGCATTGGAGAGAAAAGTTCCTCAAGTGATAAAAAAAATATGCAAACGTCAGCAAGAGAAAAGTTCCTCAAGTGATAAAGAAAATATCCAAACATCAGCAAGTAAGTTTTGTTTTTGTAATTTTATTGTTTATTTATATGTAGTAAATAAAATTTGTTTCTTAGATCTGCGTTTTCTTTCTAAATATTTTCATTTATTTCTTATTTTTTCATACAACTTAGTGTGTAGATAAATTATGACCAAAAATAACATTAACGTACTTTCGGATATTGTTTTACATATACCCTACCATTTTCCTTTTGTGAATCGCAAGAAAGATAAACAAAAAAAAAGATTTTTTCTACTTTGCGTTCACAATGAACTCATTGTGACACCAAAAACAGTTTCACAATGAAGCTCATTGTGAAACTGTTTTTGGGGAAATTTTAGTCAATTTTTAATTGAAAATATTTAATAGATTTTACAAAATAACTCATTATTTATTTGTTACTTAACAGAATACTCACAATGAAGCTGGATAAGACAAATTAATAACTGGTTAATGTGACTTTTGATTAAAACGAAAGGTTTTCAGTGTTGCCACGCATTACAACTAAAATTCCCCATAAACTAAGAAAATCAAATTTTTGACAGTATTTTTCATTTTTTTGTTCAATAAGTGACGCAAAATAGAAAAAAATAGTATATTACACACGTTTCACAAGAGGTATTGTAACACTCGTTCCGTTGGGGCACTCCTAGCTCGCTACGCTTCGCTAGTCGTACCCCAACCCCACTCGTGTTACAATAAGCCTTCTTGTGAAACTTGTATAATAATATACTATTTTTTATAATGTAATGTATTCTGTGCTATAAGTTATGAAGGATACATCTAATCAAAATAGGTCATGTACTTTTATGAAAAAAAGAAAGAATTTCACATGTAATAAAATAACTATTTATAAGGAATATGATGAAACTATCAGAATAACCTTAATGTAAATTAATTGCATTCCGACACATCTGAAGCACTTGAAGCTTTGTGTAATGAAGCGCTTTGTTCTTGTTGCCTTAATCGCTGACTCATATATGGATACTTCTTCTTTTTAATATTTTTAATGATCTCCTTTCTTGGTCGGCCGCCGTTATGGCTGCGCCTTTCGACAATATTTGTCAGCCTTCTGTTAATTGAACCAGATTGCACTGAAAATTTTTCTATTGTGCCTCACTTGGCCCCGGTATTCTACAAAAAGTAAAAAGTTATCAGTTAAACATTTTCGTTTTAAAACATTTTAATTAGTACCTACCTGAGGAAAAATTAGCACATGCAGAAGAAAATGCTGCAGGTGTTTTTAGATTCTTAATTTTTTCTCGCATTTTCTTTAAACTTTCACATACTTCCAGAGGTGATTATTTAACAAACTCATAAAACATGTCTGTAATGTCAGCTAAAATAACTTTACTCTCTGCTAAAGTATCTTGAAATGTTAAATTAATTTCTTCATTGGAACATATCATTATGTCATCTTCATTGGAGGAAGAGTTATTTTTAGTAACTTCTGACGAAGGAGGAGGAATTTTGAATTTACTGTTACTTTTGCAATCTTTGACGCTTAATAAAGGTGTTAACCATCCTTCAGGTGGCTGTTCTCCAGTAGCAATAAAATAAAACGTTTCTTTGGTGTATGTGGTATCAATTTTTTTATTATAATCTTCCGAGTTTATCAAAAAAGATACCCAATGCAAATGTTTGCACATTTTTCCAGTGCTTCCTGTAGCACAGGTACAAATGAAAACTTCTGTATTTACTGTATAGTGCAGTTTTTCATTTTTTTCATTTGGAACTAAACTAATGTTATTTGACAATATTTGAATTCTTTCTATTAGTCCTTCAGGAGGAATTTTAACAATATTGCTAAATAACTTTTTTCTAACTTTGTTGTGAGCAACATCCAACAACCTTACTTGAAAATACCGTTCAAATTTGGTCAATATAAAATCTAACAAATGAATAATGTTGTTTGCGAAAATGTTCTTTCGAAAATTTTGTCTTTCATTAGGCGCATTACAGCCTCTGAGAAATTATTTGTGTTATGGCCTCTGGTAAGTTTTGATCGGCAATAACTAGGAGCCCACAGTTCCTTTCGTTCCCAATAACTTTGTAAATACTTCATATAATTGGGGAACGCCAGTGCATTAGTAACCGCATGTTTATATTTTTCTTCACGTTCATTAACAGTATCCGCATAAACTACTGCTCTAAACTGTTGGCATAATTCATATTAACATTGCTGCTTTATGTTATTTTTTGCTTTTGTCAACCAACGCCAAACCGCTTGTAACACTTGAAAAATACACAGTAAACATTCAGAATTTTTCCAAACAGATTTCACATATAATTGTTCAATCTGCGAATCGTCAGTTAAGAGCAAGCAAGATTCTGCAGAAGTAACAATAACTGCTAGTGGTAATCCGCCACATTCACTATGAGTTAGTAGTATGAATACACGACTTCCTTGGTGATCCAAAGTGCCAGTTGAATCCATAAAGACTATTTCTGATGATGCTTTAATTATTTTATGGACTCCCTTCATCAATCTCGTACACACACTGAAAATAAAATTAATATTAATTTGTGACTCACATGTTATGAGGCATTTAGAATGTGGAATTTGGTAAAAGTTGAATTATTATACTTATTATAGGTTTAAAATTTTGTTCAGACTATTATACATATGTACTTTACTAATTCAACAACAAAAACAACTTACCATATGACATAGTTAGATTCTCTAAACGATACTTTAACAAAGTTCTCTCCGTTAACTTCGTTATAGTTGTTTATCCATTTTGTTATAAACTCTTTTGCATTTTCTCCAAATTGTGATGGACCATATTTTTTCTCAAATTCTGTTCTGTATAAATTATAACAATAGCCATAATCAGGACACAAATTGCGATCTGCTAATTTAATTTCAAAATCATCCGGAAAGTTTAGATAAATATTTAATTTAATGTTTTCTAAGGCTGAAGCGGGAGAATGCCCTATCTTGAATAATTCAATTAATTTCTCTTTTACTTCATTACCCACAGGTCTGAATCTTAGAGCATCAGCACTATTTACTGCATGATTATGATACGGGACATATTCAACTATGCAAGGAAAAATAATATCTGGTGTTAAGTTTGGATTTTTTCCTCGATATCCGCTGTGTTTTATTGCACGCAATGTAACCTTGATAGTTGATGGGCAATTTGTATTTCTAGTTCTATTTTTTGTACTTTGGTCGTATAATTTTTTACTTCTTGTGTTGTGATGACAACATAATCTTTGCCGAAAAAGAATATATCTACCTTTTGCTGAATCAGTACTCCTTATAGAATAAGTACATAAACTGTGATTTTGTAATGCTTTAATCCACTCTTTAATTTCCTCTTTATTTTTGGCTGCTACTGCGCATTTAATTTTGATATCAGCAGCCTCTCCAGTAAGGCTTAAAATTTTAGTTTTCCATTTTGGAAGACATTTCTGCAAAATAAATAATGCTATGGATAACCAAAAATTTATAAAAAAGTTTTGTGCAAATCGGTTTCGATTTCAGCGGATTCCCCGAGCAGGCTCTGTAGTCTGTACAGCTGTTTCAGGTAGGGTTGCCAGGTCTCATATATTTAATATGAGATGCATACATTTAAACAAAATCTCATATATCATAACAAATTGTTAATATATGGGAAATTTTCATATATATCACTGCAATTTATTTTATTATTAAAATCGCAGATCATGTAATTGGCCCTGTTAGAAGTTAGAAAACAAAATACATTAGATGTGCGGCTTACATATCTGAACGCAGTCCACTTTGACTGCTGACAGTACTCTACTTGCCTGCTAACTATCTCACCTATGCTTGCCTGCCTGCGGTGAGTCGTTGATTGCAACGCTATTCGCTATTAGCGAGTTTTCGCAACCATCACGTTAACTTGCGGTAAACGCTAAAATTACGAATTACGTGGCCCCATTCATTTTCCATTGGATCACATGATCTTGAAGTTTACCGTAAGTTAACGTGATGGTTGCGATAACTCGCTATTCTTCATTCAATTGGCTGAGGTCACACAACGCATTGTTTGTTTGTCATCAATAGCATTGCCATCTTAATACTAGTCCAGGCCTTTAGGCAGCAAATGTTTTCAGCTGTGACGTCACAGTAAAGGGGTAACTGTCAGGCACATAAATTTATTTTACTTAAAAATTTCAAGCTTATTTAATAAAAATGTAAGTTTTCTTTAATTTATATTACTTTTCTTAACACTACGCGTCTGTAGTTTACACATATCCTTGCGTTAATGTTAAGAAAATGTGTTTATATGAGTTTTAAAAATAAGGTTAAGCGTTAAAAAATTCCGAGGAAAATCATTACAGACCTGTGTGATACTTTCCATCGGGCAAAAAACGCTTTATTGAAGCAATGATTCTGCTTTGTATTGGTATTAATTTGTCCAAATATAAACTCTTCTCATTATTTTCACGGAACCATTCCGTCATCTTAATGCTTGGCTCCAACTACATAAACCAACGAGCTTTACGTTGTTTTGCTGATTTTCGCTTTAAAACGCTTTAACAATAAGCTTAGTGATGTTTTATAATATAATTTGAACAATATGAGACCGTATAAGACTTTAAAATTCAAGTACCTGTCAATTCTGGTAGTGATTTTGAATTCGGTTAATTATTAATCTTCTACGACTTCGTTCTGTGGCAAAAACTATTAAATAGACTTACCCCATTCTTTACGGGACAATTTTATTTACTTTTTCTTCATAAGCACCGATAAAAATGATAAAATAACGCATTTTGAGAAACGTAAAAACCCCTTTATCGTGACGTCACAATTTCTGCCTATAGGCCTGGACTAAATGTCAAGATGGCAATGTCAATAGGCATTTTCGTTTTCGAAAACTAGATATCGGGTCAGTTCGATCAATTGGATCACTCACGTACACATACAAGTACATAAATGTGTAAAATTTCTATTTCGAACGTCAAGATCACTGAACTTACTAATCGGATTAATCGGATCATAATTTCCGAAAACGCCTCATTACAGTTTGTCATGTTGAGGTTAGTAGCGAGTTATCGCAACCATCACGTTAACTTATAGCGTTTTCCACTGGGTACACTAGTGTGCACTGAGTGTATTTTCATCTCGGTTTAGCTTTATGTAATAAAACGATTCAATTGAATCGATTCATCTGAATCGATTCAATTTAAACATGTAGAATCGATTCGATTCAATACATATTTACCAATTTCTATTCATGAAGTTAAAACTTATGTCGCAGCATCATATTTTATGGTTCCATTGCACTGTTTACAATGAACAGATTTGCTGTTATCAATGCTAAAATGCTTCCACACTTCACTTGTTTTAGGAGGCATTACACTCAAACACAAAACACTTACACTCAAACACAAAATACGAATATACCTATTGTTCAAGTGTGCAACGCAAATTTTTGCTCGTTAATGTCAAAGAAATTTCTGTAATTTGAAATGTTCTGTTTTATGCCGCGGACTTTCCTTACTCACAATTTTATCATTTTGAGTTATTGGCTGCCAGTAACATATAAATGGCGCGGTGATAAAAAATTGATTGTATGTCCACACTTTTCCGAATCGATTCAAGAATCGAATCACACCAAATTGAATCGATTCGATTCTTTCGATGCATCGCTTGCAAAGAATCGATTCGATTCTGAACATCCCTACTTCGTACCATAACCATTCAAGATTTTTTTCTTCTAGGAAAACCGCTCCTGCACTACAGGTTTAGTGCACTGCGGACTGCGGAGCATGTTTAGAAGGTTTACGGTGATGATTTTTTTGAAGGAGCATTTCTACAAAATATTTTAGTCCAACTAAATATTTAAATATTTAGTCCAACTGAAATACATATATTAAAAAAAACAAAATAAAAAACTCTTAAAATAAAAATTCAACAAAACTTACATTCTTACATAATATCTACATAACTGCCTATTAAGTACAACAACAAAACTTACATAATATCTACATAAACATAACTAGGTACCTATTAAGTACAGTGTATCTGTAAATGACCATACGCGAATTATGTTGGGATGCCTGCAGTTTTATGAACTTGTAATGGCGACCATGTCGTTTACGTCAATTCTGACCACGGTATGATCACTTAAGGCCGCATGTCCACTGGATCGGGCCGACTACAGTCGGCTCAATTGGGATCGTGCGATAAAGATCGTCGCGTGTAATTAGACGCGACTGAAATTGTTTCAGTGGACAGGCTACAATACAAATACATTTGCACGATCTTTATCGCGCGATCTCAATCGAGCCGACTGTGGTCGGCCCGATCCGGTGGACACCCGGCCTAAAGTCGGGAATACACGATCCAACATGTCTTAACACATGTACAGGGTGGATCAATTTCGATGTCTCTTATGGGCATCTCTGTAACTATAAGAGTTAGAAAAAAACTAGTGGCCAAGTCTCGATCTCTTTTTTAGAGATAAAGTCAATAGACTAAATAAAAATTGGCTCTTCTTTTGTTTTCGAGTTATAGGCAAAAATTGACATTTTCGACTTTTCGTCAATCGCGCATATCTCGTTTATTTTTACAGATATTAAAAAACTGTTTTGACATTATTAGGACACTTTTTTGAATACAATTCAGTGGTGTAGTTGGTTTCTTGATATTTAATAAAATTTTCGAGTTATAACATAAAGTTATATTTTTTTAAATGGAAATCATAGGAGGCAATGCCACCTTTAAATAGAGGTTTTTTTTCTGTTTCCAAAAATATATACTTTATTGGGTTTATTTGTTACAATTAATAGAATAAAACGCCTTTTTTATTATTCTTGGGTGTATTCTATTCTTAGTAGGCTGTTTTGAACAAAGGACGACAATTTTTTCTTGTTTTTATTAAATATCAATTCTTGTTCAAATATTTTAACAATTGCAACCGCATAAAGAGAACGAAAGATAGAACGAGCATCCTCTAAGAGTCACAAAGACTACAACAATACCGATACCATGTGGTTTGCGTGAAATTCGAAATTATGTAACTTCATTTAATATTTAAGTTTAAAACGCATTTTTTTTCCATCAAATATGCATTTCATGGGATAATGAACTAAATTATATGTATAAATTAAAAACATCTTAAAAATAAGAAATTATTGCAGAAAAAGTTAAAGAATATTGAAATGTAAGTAGATAATAAACACAACTCTTGATATATCACAATAAATAACTTAAAACCCAGAAAATAATATCAAAATAAGTCACAATTTCAACACTGTCGCGCTAAAATACACAGCCAACTCATGTTGCAACCCAACCCAGCTCTATCGGTGCTAGCTTTCTATCTCTTATGTTTATCGCAATACCTCTCACTCTTGTGCTACCCAATCTTCAAATCTTTGTTAATATTTAATAAAAATAAAGAAAATTGTCGGCTTTTGTTGAAACTAGCCTCCTAAGAAAAGAATGCACCAAAAATAATAAAAAGGCGTTTTATTCTATTAACTGTAAGAAATAAACCCAACAAAGTATATATTTTTGAAAACAGAGAAAAAATCTCTATTTAATGATGACATTGCCAACTATGATTTCCATTTAAAAAAATATAACTTTATGCTATAACTCGAAAATTTAATTAAATATCAAAAAACCAACTACACCACTGAATTGTATTCCAAAAAGTGTCCTAATAATGTCAAAACAGTTTTTTAATATCTGTAAAAATAAACGAGATATGACTGATTGACGAAAATTCGAAAATCTAAATTTTGGCTTATAACTCGAAAACAAAAGAAGATAGCCAATTTTTGTTTATACTATTGACTTTATCTCTAAAAAAGAGATCGAGACTTGGCCATTAGTTTTTTTCTATCTCTTATAGATACAGAGTTGTCCATAAGAGACATCGAAATTGATCCACCCTGTACGCGCGTACATGTTCGCCGAACATCAACGTCAAATAGTAACATACTACACACGATCGGACATGTCTTAAGACATCATACTTCAGTTAACAACCAAGACGTTGTCTGAAGGATTATGTATGGCGGCAGTGGCGTGAGCTATTGTAGTGAAACAAAAATACAAAAAAGAAGTGAAAGTGATAAAGCTGTGATAAGTCCCCAGTTTAATAGTTCCAATTGCAAGATCTGCCACCACACATTGCCGGAAAGTTATTTATTAAAAATCATAAATTGGCTGTTTTGAGGTGCTGCGGAAAGTTTATGCACGATGCCGACGTATTGCACTGAATAAGTCCATGGCGAACATGTGCGTTTGGCAACCACACGGTCGAACATGTACGTGCAAACATCAACGTACGTACTTACTAATTGTTTTCAGGAAAACCAGAAAACAAGTTCGACGGACTTTTTGTATGTGCGTACATGTTCGAAGCGTTTTTCGGGCCAACACACGCACGTTGATGTTCGGCGAACATGTACGCGCATACATGTGTTAAGACATGTGGGATCGTGTATTTCCTGCTTAAGCTGGATTTACATGGAGCGTTGAGCGCGTCAAAACGCCGGACGTATTTTACTCCCATTGTTTAGTGCTCGTTACGTAAAGAGCAATAGCCAATAAAAGTACAGTACGCCCGGCGTTTTGACGCGCTCAACGCTCCATGTAAATCCAGCTTAAAATGACAACAGCGGCTACAAAGTTATAGGTTATAGCATGGCCTTCTAAATGAAAAGCGAGTTCTAACTGGCCTGGGCGTTTTGAAAAATTTACATTGAATTTTTGTGCTCGAGAAAACGCCAAAAGTCGCCACTTTGGCGCTGGTTATGGGGCACTGACGGCACTGAGTGAAATGCATTGTCATTACTGTCAATCAAAGTGAGTTCACTCAAAATTAATTAATATTGTAATTACCGTAATACAACATAATTTATATGGTATAAACTTTATAGATTCATGCACAAATCATTTGATCACGTCGGAGTGAAGTATGCTTGCGCAATAAAGAAAAACTGTCATTTTAAAAAGCTTTCGTGTTATAAATAAAACGTGTTAAAAAGGGCGATGATAATTACGCACAGTAAGAAAAGAAGTTTTATTATACATGTTGTAACTTACCACAGAAATTTTGAGTATGTGCAGGTAAGATTTTAATCTAAAATCGTAATAGTTTAATGCTAAATTAAGTTGTCGAAATTGGACATAAATATTCCACTTTATTCTAACGTAAATAATATCCAGTATGCTCAAATTTTTACAATAATAACATTAATTGTTCTTACACGAACTCATTCACCATTCACACGTGACAGAACTGTCAAGATTTTAGGTTAAAAAAGCGCCCCATAAGTAGTGCTTGACGGAGCACGCCTGAACTGCACTTTTGCGCAGGCCAGATAGAACTCGCTTTTCATTTAGAAGGCCATGGGTTATAGTATAGCTAACGACCATGATACTACGAAGTTTAAAGATATGCTCTTGCGCATCGACTACGTCATCCGGTGACAAAGGCGCCGCGAATTCGTTTTAAATTGAGAAAATACGAAACAAAATCGCACATTTAATGAGATCGGAGACACTAAAGCATTAAACTGACGATGAAATAATATAAAAGCATCTTTACAGTTGGTTCTTGTCCGATGAAATTTGTATCACAAAATCTTTTTTCCACTACTAGTACTATAGTCTGTCATTTTGACATGTGTTAGGTTGCTGTGAAAAACAATTTCTCGACCTGAGGTAAATAATTTTATTATTTACCGGTAAATAATGAACATCAATTGTTACGTACGCTTTCAGGTACAAATCTTTTGATTTTTCAGGCAATAGATTGTTTGTCACTTGTCCGGCAATTTCCCGCATTTCAGGCGGCGTACAATTTAAACGCCGTACATCGTTTACCGTACTTACTTTATTTAATTGACGATTTGGCAAAAAGATCGACGTAATGCTTGTGACAAATTAAAAAATTTAAATCAACTATCATATCGGTAATACAGAAAACTGTAAACCTTACGTAATTTGAAATAAATATTTGTTCAAATTAAAATTATCATTTGCACTAGTAGTGGAAAAAAATTATTGTTATAGCTGAGACCATGGGTATACAGAAGTGTTGTGTACCAGGATGTGTTGATAGAGTGTCACGAAGACTTCGTTTTCCACATCCAAAATCTGGCAGAAACCGTTTACAAGTATGGTTGCAAATTATTAATAATCCAGAATTAGTACATTTACCGATAGAAAGTATCTATGCAAACAAAAGGGTTTGTGGCAGACATTTCACTGAAGACCTGCTTGTAGACTAGTGGCGTTTACGAAAAATTGATCCTGATTAGTGATCAGAATTGCCCTGTCACGTGACGGAGTAAATTGGGATTACTAATCAGATCTTTTGGGTTTTCTCTATATCAAAAATAGACGCACTCACTCGGAAGACAAAATATTACATTTATTTAGCCAGATTAAACATTACATTAAACATGTGCGCGTTACTCGGTGGTTCACGCAATTATATGTACCCCTCTACAACTAAAACTTAACCTCTATAGTTGCAACATACAAAACATAGATGTCACCCAGGGGACAAAAATATTTCAAATAATAATAACACTCTCCCTATTTGAATACTTTTGTGTTGCAGAGTTTCACTACACCAATCATTTCCCGCAACTTTACAAATTTTGCTTTGGTGAGTGCTTTAGTGAATATATCCGCATATTGGTATTCAGTAGGTACATATTCTACGGCAATTTCCTTGCTTTCATACTTTTCTCTCACAAAATGGTATCGGACATCTATGTGCTTCGTTCTTTTGTGGAACTTCGGATTTTTTGTTAATCTAATAGCACTTTGATTGTCCATTTTAATTTTAACTGAACTAGTATATGGATACCCGATATTATTTAACAATTTGATAAGCCAAACAGCTTCTTTTACAGCCATACTTGCTGCCACATACTCTGATTCAGTTGTGCTCAGCGTTACCATACGCTGACGTTGTGCTGACCATGTAATTGATTCTGCCGAGAGTACAAAAATGTAGCCAGTAGTCGATCTACGTGTAACAACGTCCCCTGCATAATCTGCGTCACTATACCCTATCAAACTACAGTTACATTTCTTATAAAGGATTCCATAATCTATGGTTCCTGACACATATCTTAAAATACGTTTTGCCGCTTGACAGTGCATATAATTATAATTATTCAAAAACCTACTTATTGAATTTACAGCATAACTAATATCTGGTCTGCTGACAGCGGCCAGAAACAGGAGGGACCCAACTGCCTCACGGAATGGAAATTTTCCAGTTTCATTTTGATCCTTTGCAGCCTCCAGCTGTACATTTGGATCTGCTGGGACCGCTAATGTCTTTGCGTGTTCCAGGTTGAATCGTCCCACAATCTTGGTGGCATATATGCTCTGATGTAAAAACAGCTCTCCCTTGCAAGGACTTCTCAAAATTTCCATTCCGCAGAAGCTGCCAACTTCGCTTACTTTGATAGTGAATGTTTCTTTCATTTCTCCCAGAAATGTCTCCAGAGTCCTCCGGTTTCTGCTTGCAACCACGCCATCGTCCACAAAGAGAGCTAAAATTAGTTCATCATTTACATCGTTTCTGTAAAATATACATTTATCTGCACTGGACTCTTTTAAATTATATTTATTTAAGAAACTAACAAAAGTCTTATTCCAACACCTGGATGCCTGTTTCAGACCATACAGGGCTTTGTTGAGTTTACAAATATATTTTGTTGTATCATACCTTTCATTTACACCCTCCGGAAGAGACATAAATATGTTTTCTTCCAGCTTACCGTAGAGGTATGCAGTCTTAACATCAAACTGCATCAGCTCGTAGCTCCTCTCGGTTGCAACAGCCAGTAGTACCCTCACCGAGTCATATCTCACTACTGGTGAGAATGTTTCCTGATAGTCCAGTCCTTCTCTTTGCGTGAACCCTCTTGCACAGAGTCTCGCTTTATACCTCATGTGGTCACTTTTATTTTGAATTTTAAAAACCCATTTAGAGTCAATCAACCTTTGTCCTTCTGCAGGCACTACTGTCCAGGTGTTGTTAAGATTGTGTGCTTTCAGCTCCTCTTCAATTGCTTCTTTCCATCTCACACAATCAGGATTTGATAGAGCTTCTTCATATGAGCTTGGTTCATGTATCTCTACCATATTCACATCATACCTTATGGGCCGACGAATAGAAGTACGATCAGTAGTTGATGAGGATGTTCTACTACATTGCTTCCATCCTCTTCATCCTGATTATTCAGTTCATCTCTACCTCTTCTAACAACTTCACTTCTGGCTGGTTCCTCTTCACTTTCTGGCATCTCAGAATCATCATTGTTTTCTTTATCAGGAATTTGAAGTGCCACTTCTTCTCTGAGATAATTTGAGGTTTCGATTGTGGAGTTCCTTTCGTTAAAGGTAACATCCCTCGATTCTACTACCTTTCTTCTTACAGGATCATACAGTCTAAAATTCGATGACTCTCCCTGGTACCCTACCACGATCATTTTTTTCGATTTCACATCCAACTTTTGTCTGAATGAGTCTGGTACATGTACATATGCGTCCGATCCAAAGATTTTCAGATGATTCAGCTTAGCTTTCTTCTGAGTCCAGGCCTCATACGATGTCTTGCCATCTTTATCGATTACATTTGTTCGGTTTGTAACATACACTGCAGTATTTACTGCTTCTGCCCACAGCATTAAGGGAAGTTTCTTGGCATGGAGCATGGTTCGTGCTTTCTCTACTATAGTTCGATTGTCCCTTTCTATCTTGCCATTTTGGTGAGGAGAGTAGGGAGCAGTCATCTCAAAGATTGTTCCTTTGCTCTTCAGAAAAGACTTCATCTTTTCGTTTGTGAACTCAGTTCCTCTATCTGTTCTTAGAATTCGAATTGGATGTCCCATCTTTGTCTCCACCATTTTAGCATATTCCTTGAAACAGTCAAACACATCTGACTTATGCCTTAGAAAATAGACATACCTATAGGGACCGTGCACATGCGATGACAGCGCCACTAATGGCCAAATTTTGCATAAGTGGTATGAAAACACGAGTGACAGTATGATGATAGTTCAAATGTACATCTGTCATTTCAAATGCCCAGTATGCATTTGAACTTGAATTTTGTAATTAATTTCATACCAGAAGATCAAATAGTTATTATGTACTACAACTGTAAATTGTCATAAGAGTTATAGTAACAGGAAGAATGTTAAACTTTACAATTATCCAGACAGTAGCAAGAAAATATATATGGATTGAAACATTTAAGTTTGTATGCTGTTTTGAAAGTGATTCATAGATTTCAATATCGATTAGTCATTAAGTACAACGTACTCTATTCGAAAAATGTGCAGGAGACTCAGATGAAATGAAAGTTTGAAGAATTTCATGAGAAGTCGGAAAGCAAGTCAACAAATGTAGGCCAGTTTCAAATGCGGTTGATGATTAACGGATGGTTAGTCTTGGTATTGTGAATACACTTACGGTCAGGATACTGATGGTATGCGTTTCATGTGAAGAAGTCAATATAAACAAGAGCCCCAACCGATCATCAGACCAACTTCATGTCAAATGCATGTGGAACATGTTTTATACTATTTAACTGGAATACTTTGTGTTAATTGTATTAAAAGACTGATTATATTAGTGATGTTTCTTAAATTGAGGTTTGTTTTTGTTTAATTTATAGCACTTTTACATTAATTCTATGAGTCACTCTCGTTACCCATTTTATTTATACAAATGGGTGTAAAAGAGCAAAAAAGAGTGAAGAATACGTTCCAGTTAGGCAAATTCCCATAAATTTGTGTACGGAGGTCATGCATTTAAAATCCACTGTTTGAAAGGAAAAATTTAGAAACAACGGAAAACGCCCATGTCCAACAATAATCAACTGCCGATCCTCTGATGTGTTTTCTGAAATACTGTGCTCATAAACAATAGAATTCAATTTGTAATATATTTTCACATCTATTAGTGACACCACGCAGGATTTGCATAAATTTTGCATATTTAGAAATTGTACTGATCATCAAACAATAAAACTTGTTGCAAGATTTGAGTAAATTTAGAAAAAGCCCTGAATATTTTTAATACAATTACAAGAAATAACAACAAATCTACGCACAACCAAAAATTTTATTGACCATCAATGCCATGCAAAATTTCTTCCGCAAATACCAAAATTTTCGCTTGGCTATTGAAGTTATGCATAGGATGACTGCGCCTGATCGTCCACTTACATAAATAAGATTTTAAAATATATTTCAACATCTATTGTAATTGCAAAATTAAAAATTACAGAGTGACGTTAATAACGTCGCTTCAACGTGTCACAGGTGTATTAACCTAAAAACAATGTTTTCATACCACTAATGCATAAATAACCGCCAGGCGTCGCTGAACGCAGGCATGTGCACGGTCCCTATATGATGTAGCATCATCTCTGAGTAATAGGAAATATCTCGACCCTCCAAGTGATTCAATCTGTATCGGCCCACACACATCTGCGTGCACCATGTCACCATGTTGACATCTTCGGTCATCTCCTGTTCTTCCAAGATTATTTCTGTGCGACTTCCCCAGCTGACAGGCCTCACAGAAAAATTCTGCAACTTCACATTGATTGATTTTCCCTATCAGATTCATCTTTGACAAATTGACATTTTGTACATTCACATGCCCCAATCTTTCATGCCAAGTTTTGAGATTATTTATTTGCACAGTATTAGCCTCATACACCCTTCTGGTCTCAAACAACATTCTGTACAATTCTTTGTTATGTTTGACCCCTACAGCTATAAGTTCACCATTATTTTCTATTCTTACTTCCCCTTTTCTGAACACAACATCAAATCCCTTTTTCGTGCACATACTCACAGAGAAAAGATTTCTTTTTAATTTTGGGGCATAAAGTACATCATCTATCTCACCTTCTAACCATTTTCCATTTACATACCTTGTTATTTTTATCTTGCCAATACCTTTTAGTTCACATGACGAGTTGTCACCTAACGTGACAGATATATCTTGACACTGCTTCATTTCGCTGAACCAGTCATGCCTGTAAGTCATGTGTCGTGAAGCACCACTGTCGGTGATCCAAATGTCATCACTGTCGGCATTCAAGATCTCCCTCTCGACTGCTTTATCTGCTGTCCTACTAACTGCTTCAATTGCGTCTTGATGTACACTCTTGCCTCCTCGTGCTCCGTCAGTGACACTACTTCCAAGTCTCTCTATAACAACAAATGCTTGTAACGACTCACCTACTTCTCTTCTGTCCTTGTTTTTCTTGTTATTATGCCAGCATTGTTTTGCGAAATGGCCTGGCTTTCCACATGCAAAACATTTGAATTTTTTCTGCTTAGTATTTTCCTTTCCTGTCAATCTGCCCTTTTCTCCATGCTTATTTGTTTTCGTGCTTGTAGTTACTGCTGCCAAAGCACTCGTCGTTTCCTCCATTCCTTGCATCCGGCGTTCTTCTGCTTGGTAGGGTACCTAGGATTTTCGCCATGATGGCCAGTTCTGAAATTTCTTCGCCTACATCTCGCAATTGGCTCGCCATATTTATTACTTTGGCTACATGATTCACTACTAAATCATTTTGACTCATCGTATAACTATAGAAGTTCTTCATAAGAATCATCTTATTTGTTTCTGACTTCTGTTCATGGATCAAACACAATTTGTCCCTCATTTCATGTGCATTCTCACATGTGATAAGATATTCCAATTGCTTGTAATCCACCGAGGATGAAATCAGGCACATTGCTCGGGCGTTATCTTTCACCCACTTCTTGCCTTCGTCACCTTCTAGGTCTTCGGGCTTTACCTGAGTTCCATTTATCACGCCTTGTACACCATACACGGCAAATACAGTGTTTATTTGAAATTTCCATAACTGGAAATTACTTCCGTCGAATTTAACAACATTTCGCATCACGTTTTCATCGGCCATAATTTTCTTTATTTTTCACTCGTAAATTATATTTTATCCAAAATTCAGCTGGGCCCATAACCTTTTGGGTTTTCTCTATATCAAAAATAGACCCACTCACTCGGAAGACAAAATATTACATTTATTTAGTCAGATTAAACATTACATTAAACATGTGCGCGTTACTCGGTGGTTCACGCAATTATATGTACCCCTCTACAACTAAAACTTAACCTCTATTGTGCCTCTATAGTTGCCAGATTAAACATTACATTAAACATGTGCGCGTTACTCGGTGGTTCACGCAATTATATGTACCCCTCTACAACTAAAACTTAACCTCTATAGTTGTAACATACAAAACATAGATGTCACCCAGGGGATAAAAATATTTCAAGTAATAATAAGATCAACCAATTTCCGAACAAGTTTGTTGGCGGTTAGTAGTATTTATTCCTTATCTGAGGTTATATTAGGTTTTATTGCTCACTAATAATTGAATCGATCAATGCCGAAAAGGCATAATGTCCATAATATTCACTAAGGACATACCTATACTGCATTGACCGATTCAATTATAGTTTACTAACCTCAATCAGTGATCTGAGTGATTCTATTTAAACAGCAGAGTCACCAGATCCACAAACCAGTGGTTTGTGACCAGATCACTGATCGAGTTGATGATCGGTTGTGCTCCGCTCACATTTATGATCGCAGTTTATCCGCTCTGATCAATTTTTCGTAAACATCGATTACAGTTTACCTGCTCCGATCAGTTTTTCGTAAACGCCATAGATTCACTTTTAAAAGTACATGGTGACTCATCGATTTCTGATCGGCGGGCTGCAAAAATTTGACGATCAGTGCCGTAGCAGAGGCCGTAGGTATTTTCTTGTATTCATTATCATGGCCTTCTAAATGAAAAGCATGTTCTATCTGGCCTGCGCAAAAGTGCAGTTCAGGCGTGCTCCGCCAAGCAGTGCTTACAGGGCGCTTTCTTAACCTAAAATCTTGACAGTTCTGTCACATGTGAATGGTGGATGACTTCGTGTAAGAGCAATTAATGTTATTGTTGTAAAAATTTGAGCATACTGGATATTATTTACGTTGGAATAAGGTGGAGTATTTATGTCCAACTTCGACAACTTAATTTAGCATTAAACCATTACGGTTTTAGATTAGAATCTTACCTGTGGTAAGTTACAACATGTATAATAAAGCTTTTCTCATTGTGCGTAATTATCAACGCCTTTTTTAACACGTTTTACATTATCAAAAGTCGAAACTCTTTTATATAACTTGTTGTAATTATTCATAACACGAAAGCTTTTTAAAGTGCGAGTCTTTCTTTATTGCGCAAGCGTACTTCACTCCGACGAGATCAAATGATTTTTGCATGAATCTATAAAGTTTATACCACATAAATTATCTTGTATTACGATAATTACAATATTAATTAATTTTGCGTGAATTCACTTTGATTGACACTAATGACAGTACACTTCACTCATTGCTGTCAGTGCCCCATAACCAGCGCCAAAGTGTCGACTTTTGGCGTTTTTTCGAGCACAAAAATTCAATGTAAATTTTTCAAAACGCCCAGGCCAGTTAGAACTCGCTTTTGATTTAGAAGGCCATGTTCATTATAATAGGTATAGGTAATTCTTTACGTGGCTTCATTGTCAAGGTATGCAAGAATATTGCAGTGTAGTGGTAGTACTGACATAGATTAAGGTGGCAACAATGTAACAGTATGGCGTAGTAACTATGTATGACTGTATGTAACGTGCAATAAACGTAAGTTCACAACGTGTCTGTTTATCTATTACACTTAGGAATTACCTCAAATACACAGCAATAATTGGCGACGAGTAGTGGAATAAATGCAAGCAAGTGCAAGACAAGGTTAGATTGAAAATTCGTTAATCAACCACGTGCTACAAAAATGGCGTTAGTGGGCAGCATTGAACCCCTCACTGCAACATGCGATTTTAATGCATACATGGAACGCATGGAAGAGTTTTTCAAGTGTAATAACATAGAAAACGACAGAAAAGTATCGTTGTTTATTACTCTCGTAGGGAGTGAAGCATACAAAATATTAAAGGATTTATTATCTCCGGTGTTACCAGCAGAAAAAAGTTTTGCTGAATTAAAGGATGTTCTAAAGAAGCACATGGCTCCACAAAAATTAGTGATTGCAGAAACATTCAAGTTTTATGGCATCAGTCAAGGAAGTTTGACAGTTAGTGAATACATTGTAAAATTAAAAAGTGCTGCATCGACTTGTGACTTTGGGCAATTTTTAGAGCGAGCGTTGAGAGACAGATTTGTATGTGGTCTATCGCAGGAAAGTATCCAACGAAAATTGCTATCAGAGAAAGTGTTGTCCTTCGAACAGGCGTGTACCTTAGCGTTGGCTATGGAAGCTGTTCAAGAAGAAAGTAGAGAGTTAAATCAGACTGTAGTAAAAGCAGTATGGAAGCAAAAAGCTGCAAATGTAAGTAAAGACAAGTTTCAGCATGAGACGAGAAGTAAGAATGAGCAAAAAGTCAAGAAAGAAAATTGTGGACGATGTGGAAAACAGCATGGAAAAGAGTGTCCAGTGAAGGAGTATCGCTGTTACAAGTGCCAGAAGAAGGGTCATCTAGCAAAGCTGTGCAGAACGAAGAGAGTACAAGCAGTGGAAGATGACACCGCAGACCTATCGGACAGTGAAAATGTGATAGGAAAGATCGAACAGTTTGAGATAAGAAAAGTTAATGATGCACTTTTGGTGGATGTGAAGGTATCGAACAAGTTAATACCCATGGAGGTAGACACTGGCAGTGCTGTAAGTGTAATGTCTAAGGATATTTTTCTTAAATACTTAGATAAGCATAAAATAGCAGAAAGTAAAAAGAATTTGATTGCAGTTGGGGGTGAATCATTAAAAATAGAAGGTAGAATACTAGTTAAAGTTTTCAAAAATAAAGTTGAGTTTAAATTTTTACCTTTGTACATTTTAAAAGATGTAATGAATATTAGATTGCTAGGTAGAGATTGGTTAGATTTTGTTTATCCAAATTGGAAAAATAAGTTAGTGTCACAAGAAATAGCAAGGATTAATGAAAATGTAAATAATGTAAATTCTATTACAGATAAGTTAATTGCTGAATTTAATAATGTATTTGTTGATAACGGAAATGAGGGCATACGTAAATTTAAGATTAATCTTAGGTTGAAAGAAAACGCAGTCCCTGTATTCCATCGTCCTTATTCCTTACCCTATGCTTTACGAGAAAATGTGGAAAAGGAGTTGGCAGACTTAGAAAGAAAAGGAGTAATTGAAAGAGTAAATTACAGTGAATGGAGTAGTCCTATAGTAGTGGTGAAGAAAAAGGAAGGTAAATTAAGGATCTGTGGTGACTTCAAGGTATCGGTAAACCCTTATTTGGAAGTAGACCAGTACCCGTTACCTGTTATCGAAGATGTGATTAATAAGGTATCTGCAGGTAATTATTTTACTGTCATTGATTTATCAAAAGCATATTTACAATGTCAAGTGCATGAACATTCACAGCAAATTTTAACTATCAATATCCACAAAGGACTATACAGATACAAACGATTACCATCCGGAATTGCAAGTGCACCAGCACTGTTTCAACAGATTTTAGAAAAAATTCTGAGTAACTGTGAAAATTGTGCATGCTATTTGGATGATATTATTATATCAGGTCGTACCATTGAAGAATGTGAAAGAAATGTAAGAGTAGTAGTGAAGAAATTGGATGAATTCAATGTTAAAGCTAATTTAGAGAAATGTAAATTCTTTAGAGAAACTGTAGAATTTTTAGGATATGAATTGTCTGGTGAAGGTATAAAACCCCTAGAAAGCAAGGTCAAAGCTATAGTGGATGCACCGGAACCAACAAATTTAACGCAACTTAGTTCATATTTGGGCTTGTTAAATTATTATCGGAAATTCATTCCGATGTCTTCGGATGTTTTAAAACCGTTATATAACCTAGAAGAGAAAGATAAACCATTTGTCTGGTCAGAGGAATGCAGTAAGTCATTTAAGAAAAGTAAAGATTTATTGGCAAACAATAAAATGCTAATGCATTACGACCCACAACTACCAATAGTAGTCACAGCTGACGCGTCACCATACGCTTGTGGTGCAGTGTTAAGTCACATAGTTAATGGGGAGGAGCGTCCAGTAATGTTCGCATCTTCTACATTTTCAAAGGCTGAACAGAATTATGCCCAAATCCATCGTGAAGCATTGGCAATTATTTATGCCGTCAAAAAATTTCATAATTTTTTATACGGGCGTAAATTTACCTTGTTCACCGATCACAAGCCTTTAGAAGTCATTTTCGGGAAAAGAAATAAAATACCAGCGATGGCAGCCATGAGAATTCAAAGATGGGCTCTTACCTTATCAGCATATAATTATGAGATACAATACAAAAAAGGAAAAGACGTGAGCAATGCGGATGCGTTATCACGTTTGCCTTTAGCAACAGGTACAGGAATAGACGAGTTTGAAGAGGTGAATAGCATTTTCGAAACTGAAGGAAGTCCGTTAACTATCTATGATGTAATTCTAAACACACAAAAGGACACTGTTCTAAATCGAGTCAAGGATTTTGTTAGAAAGGGTTGGCCAAAAAATGTGACAGAAGTGGCTTTTAAAGCTTACTCAATGAAGAAGGAAGAACTATCTGTTGAAAAAGAATGTGTAATGTGGGGAAACAGATTAGTAATTCCATTTCAGATGAGGAATAAAGTTCTGGAAATGCTACATGAAGAACATGTAGGAATGGTCAGGATGAAGATGCTAGCTCGCAGTCACTTTTGGTGGCCTGGAATTGATGCAGATATTGAGTCTACTGTAAATAGCTGTTCAAGTTGTTCGTTATCACAACCAAAGTTACCAGAAATATCAAATACTCAATGGAAGACTGCAGAAAGATGCTGGGGAAGGTTGCACTTAGATTTTTTTGAAAAATTTAATAAGTATTTTTTAATTATTGTAGACAGCAAAAGCAGATGGATAGAGGTACATGAAGTAAAAAGCACAAAAGCGGAAGAAACAATAGTCACACTAAGAAAGTGTTTTACAACTTTTGGTATTCCAGATGAAGTAGTATCCGATAATGGACCACCCTTTAATGGGGAGAAATATCGACAATTTTGTTTAGCTAATGGGATTAAAGTCATTTTAACACCACCATTACACCCTAGATCAAATGGTACTGTTGAAAAGCAGGTAAATACTGTGAAACAGAGTCTTCAAAAACAATTAGATTTCGGGAAGAATGTTACCAACGAGAAATTGCAATTTGCTATTGATAATTTCCTTTTAAAGTACAGAGTTACACCAAATGCCGCAACAGGAATCAGTCCAGCTGAGTTGATGTTGAGGAGAGTACCAAAAACCAAACTAGACTTACTGAATGTAAACCAATACAGAGGAAAAACAAAACTAGAAAGAGAGAAAGAAATGGAAGGAAAAGAAGTGAGTAACAGAAGATTTATTGAAGGTCAGAAGGTTTTAGTATTTAGCAAAAGAAATGGAGAAAATCAGTGGAAGAAAGGGAAGATATCAAAAGTAGTCAGTAATTGGACCTACCTTGTTAATGTAAACGGCGAAGTAAGATATGTACACGGAGATGACATGAAGGCAGATTTAACCGGTTCCACCAACACAAATTATACCTTACTTCCTGTGAACTTACCCATAGTATCACCAGCTAGTGAACAACCTGCTACAGAAGTGAATCAGAAGGAAAAAGAAGATCAAAACGATGAGAGTACAAATGCCGAACACGTTCATCCCTCCACTGATTCTCCTCCGCCTATTAACCCAATTACTCCTAAACCCTTAAGACGTTCAAACCGAACAATTAAGGTTTCTCAGCGTTTGAATATCTAAACCGGGAGAGGTGCAGTGTAGTGGTAGTACTGACATAGATTAAGGTGGCAACAATGTAACAGTATGGCGTAGTAACTATGTATGACTGTATGTAACGTGCAATAAACGTAAGTTCACAACGTGTCTGTGTAAACGGCCGAAAGTTTTCGCCCTAAATTCAATTTAATAAAACTTAAATTCTCGAACGAATCAAGCGAAAAGAATGTCAATTTAATCTTAACATAAACGAGTTCCCAGGCGCATTAGCCAAAACATCCCTTTGAAAGCCATTAGATAAGAATAAAATAAACAAATATATCGCCGGCTCAAATTACCCGTATGGGAAACGAGAAAGTGACCTCGGAGTTCAGATAACGGGCAAAGAACCGCGTCAAACCATGCCTCGAGTGTAGGCAATTTAAGTCACTTCGGTGAAATTTAATCAAAAATTCTAACGGATAACCGCGAGAGGGCAGCTTCTCTCAAGAGGAACTTGTTTAGATTAAGATAAAACAATGATCCCGCGGGAGGGAAAGAATTACGAAATTACGAGAGAATGTTCGTTTGACCCTCGTCCTGAATGAACGTTAAATTTCTTCCTAATTGATCCCGTGGTGTTTTCCGAAAAACATTCCTGAAATTAATTTTCCTTTTGGTTATTATATAAATGAGCGGTCGCGCACTCTATCTAGAAATTAAATAAATTGCTAAACGCCGGAGGTGAAAAGTGGGTGTTGTGAGGCCAAGACAACCCTCTCCCCTAGGAAGAGGAGCATAGAACCCCGTTTAGAGGAAGGACGACCAGAGACCCGAGGTTCCCCGTTGCTGGGTTCTCCTTTCATATCACCCCTATCTGGTAGGTGATTTGTCAATTATATTTCCCTTGGTTGATGTATGTATGTACCAGAAATTTCACCCCTTCCTCGGGGGTAATACTAAGCTTGTTAATACACTTTATTTTAAATTAGTCCACGTTTTTCACTTTTAGTAGTTTAGTTTGCGCTTACACAGTTCCAACCCCAAGAGCCCTACTCCGAAGTTTAGAGTAAATGGGAGATGTAATGTCAATATTATTAATCTAAATTTAAAGAGGGACCGGACCCCTTTCTTTCTAAATCCGGTGGTGGCAGCGATAAACCAAATAATTCCATTTTCTTTCATGTGTGAATCAACCCATTTACTTTAACCCGTAAGATTACGCTACCCAGTAAGACGGGATAATTACGGGGGATAGTCATTATTCTTCTCCCCCAAGTCCCCGCTTACAAATTGGTGACCAGATCGGTGGGATTTGTCCTCAGAAATGTTTTATGTACCGTGTATTCACATTTTATATTCAGGGAATCATTCTAGCAAAACGTTAAAATGTTAAAAGAAAGACTTGGGCTTGGAATGCGTGTACAGTACGATTTTCTGTTGTTTCGTTATTTGCTTAATTGTTCTTAATGTGTTGCGTTTAATTGAAAGGTGCATCCGTCTGACAATTTTGCTAATAATTTCTAATAATAATAATGTTCAAGAACAAAATTGCAGTAAATGTTTTGTTTTGTTACCCGCAATTTTGAAAAGAGTATAAGCGCGGTGATTCAAGTTTTTTTTTTCTCTCTATCTAACTTGCTGAAGTAATTAGACGAGTGAACGGCGAAATTTCAGTCAGCGCCATTTGCAAATTACTGCGCGACGCCGTCACGCACTCGTATACAACGACGCGACGCCCGAAAGCATATCTACAAGGTATAGCGAATAAGTTGAGCACCGCGGAGCCGGAATTAATTCGAGCGCTAATTACAGGGGACGCTCATAATGTATTTGTCATCTTTATATACAAAGGATACTCCTTTTGTTTAAATTCATTTAAATTCATAAATTTTATCATATTTTGTTTGTTTTATGGAAACTTATCCGTTCATAATAATCATAAAGAACATTTTGCGTCATTTAAATTTTCTTTTGTATTCCTTTTAAGACGCGAGAGTACGTTTCACCATTAACGATTTTTTTTTGTTGCTTTTCATTACGTCCCCGTTCAAAATTTTATTTTCCCTAAATAGCAGCTATTCAGTTAACAATTTTTATATAATTTTTTTTTTGTGAGGATTCGTACTGGAAATAAAAATTTATTTAAAACTAGCAGTGAATTTAAGTTAAAATCTTTAAGTTTAAATAAATTTTAAAATGGCTGAAGCAAGTGCGGCGGACAATATTGCACACGAAGCATCTACTCCCCCTGTGGACGACGTTAATAACATGCAGCAACCACTTGCAATTGACTTATCTGGTCTTAGGACCATTGGGCAGACTCTTGTGGGCCTACCAGATTTTTCGGGAAAACCTGGGGAAAATATACGAGAATTTTTCTTGAAGCTACGCCAAAGAGCGGACATCGACGCCTGGACGGAGCAACAAACCGTAGCTGTTGCAAGGTATCAATTAAAAGGAGAAGCTTTCCGATATATTGAGTTGGAATCTCGTCTGTTATCGTCCAACATAACATATGCGGATTTTAAAACGGCTTTGATGAAGCGTTATGATCGGAAGATCCTACCCGGTGAGGCATATTTAATGCTCCAACGATGTACACAAGCAGCTCGAGAAGGAGTAGAAAATTTCTCAGTTCGTGTTAAGAGAGCAGGACAGAAGCTCCTAGAAGAGAACCTGGCTCTCGTTGGACCAAACCAACAGGCGGAAAGAGAAGCTGTTAACAAACGTCACCAACGAGATTTGGCGGAACAGTTTAAAAGAGGTTTAGATCAGGAGTTAATGAAGATGATTATTTTGGATCTAAACAGAAATCCCCAGATGTCCTTCCCAGAAGTAGTAGAACTCGCCCGGCAAGCCGAAACGAGCGGGAGAATGCTCAAACAAATGAGGAGACTGAACGATCTCTACCTCACGCACCAGGAAATGGAAGACTTAGAAGAGATAAGCCCTGAAGAAATTTTTAGTTATGAGGAAAACACCACTAGTCAAAGAGACTACGAACCCAAATACGTAGAAAGAACGCGACATGCTGAAGAAACCTACTATCTCCCAGAAAGCAGGAACAACAGATTTCCTGTTAGGAACAATAGATTTCCCAATGGAGAAGGGTTTGCGGATAGAAAAAGCACGCAATTAAATGAAAATACCAGAAGAACAATTGGAAGAAGAAATGAATCGCAGAGAGAAGCGAACAGGAACGAACATTCGAAGGAAATGATATACCCAGACGAGTACTCAAGAGGAGCCTTAAGAAAACAAAGTTTCCCGCGAGCGGAGCGTCCAAACTCGGACCATCGGAAGAAATATGCGATGAACCATGGGACGAATTACGAGAGTAACAATTACCAGGAAAGGAAGCCAAACTATTACCCGAGAAATGATGAAAGAAGGCAACAGGAATTTAAGAAACAAGTAAAGTGTTTCAAGTGCTCGCGAATGGGACATTATGCTCCTGAGTGTAGAGAAAGGATAAACCCATCAAGAACACCTTATCAAGAGAGTGCAAGAATGAATCCTAATAATTCTTTAAACTTCCGAGGTCCTTTGCAGAACCCCGAGGTCAAAGGGCCCAATCACAGAAGTTAAAAATTACGCTCCCCCATGCGTATACGGTCGAAGAGGAAGGAAATAAGTGTATTGTCCTACCGGAGATGCGAGGACACGTAGCTACTATGCTAGTGGATACCGGAGCCTCTTTGACCATTTTAAAAGAAGAGTTCGTTCGGAGGATCGGGGCCCGAATGGAACCGGAACCAAATGTCGTTTTCCGAGGGATTTCAGGAGACGAAGAGCCATGCTTGGGGTCGATAATACTGCCACTCAGAGTAGGAAGGAAGTATTACCCCACTAAATGCATGATCTGCTCAGACTCCATCCATCTGACAGTAGATGGCCTTCTCGGAAGAGATTTTCTCAGAGCCAATGCCGCAATAGCCGACTATGGAGAGAATGTTCTCTGGCTCGGAAGAGAAAGGATTGAGCTGCTGAGCCATAATGATCTTAGTAATCTAGGACTCGACAGCGCTTACCCTCTTCATCAAGGAGAAAAGTGGGAAACGGCAAAAGAAAAACGTAATCTTCGAAAATCGGGAAACAGATCTACAGAATCTAAGAGATCTACAGAATCTCAATGCCAGGATCGAAGAATGCAGCCAAGCAACGGAAAAGTTAAACGGCTAAGAAATAATCAAAAACAGAAAAGGGTAAACAATAGAGGAAAGAGAATTCCGGAAATGGAAAAAGATATGGAAAAGCCCAGTTATAGTGAGATAGTGAAACAAGAAAAACGAGGATCGACGCTAAAAGCGAAGTTAGAACCAGAACATAAGAATAAGGGTAATTTCAAGAACGAAGAACAAAGTGATAGGAAAGTGCGTAAAAACGGCAGAAAGTTTGAGCAGAAAAGTGTTAAATTAAGTGAAGTTTATGGTGATTTATTCTCAGCTCCAGAGGAATACTCCTTAGTGCATTGTGTAGCAAGAGATCTCCACATGAGTAAGGGTATCGCAGTAGAGTTCAAACAAAGATTTGGACAGGTCGGAGTTTTGAGGAGACAAAATGCGCAAGTCGGCGAGGTGGCAGTCTTGCAAGACCACTTGACATATGGAAGACACAGGTTTATTTATTATCTTGTAACCAAGAGTCGAAGTCACGAGAAACCCACCTATGAATCCTTAGAACAGGCACTAATCAATCTACGGGACCATTGTCTACAGAACAGGGTCCGGAAATTAGCAATGCCTAGGATAGGGTGCGGGCTAGACAGATTAAGCTGGATCGAGGTTAGCAAGATGATAGAAAGAGTGTTCATGGGAACAAAGATAAACATCTTAGTCTATGTGTTCAAAGAAAATAGCCAAAGAAAAGAAGATGCAAGTGATGAACGGGAAGGAAATACTGAAAGAAACCAAAGAAAGCTGGAACGCAAGGAAGTGGAAGAGTCAATGAAGAGCGGGAGGAAAGTCGTTAAGAATACCAAGAAGGAGATTCTAGGAGAAGAAGACCGCAGGTCATCACCATCACTGCCAATGATGGAGGATGATCAGGATGAGATGGTTGGCAGCTGTCAAGTCCGAATTAAGAACGCGACTGATATTCCTCCTAGATGTCAAATGGTGTGTACTGCTGTGCAGGGGATGCGCAACCCTAAACAGGATATAATGCTAGAACCCGCTCATCTACTCATCCACGGAATTGTAGTGGCACGAACAGTTTCTAAAGCCGAACGTGAAGTACCCGTCTGCATCATGAATGTTACCAACGAGAAGGTGAGGATTCCGAAGAACACAATAGTTGCCTATAGTGAAAAAGTTGAAGTGAATCAACGCTTTGAAGGGAGAAAGAAGAGACGAGTCACCATAAACAAAGTAGACTTGAAGAAAATAGGAATTTTAGAAAAATTACAGCTCCAACATTTGAGAAGAGAGGAGAAAGATAAACTGCTCAATTTAATACAAACCTACGGCGACATATTCATGGGAAAGGATGTAAAATTAGGATGCACCCATGAGGTGAAACATAGGATTATCACAGAAGACGTGCCACCTATCACCAAAGCGCCGTATAGAGTGCCGTTCAGTCAGAGAAAGGAACTCCAACACCAGATCGGAGAGATGTTAGAGCAAGGAGTGATCAAAGAATCCTCCTCGCCCTGGAGTGCACCGGTAATAATGGTGAAGAAGAAAGCCGCGGAAGGTGAAAATAAAATTCGCGTCTGTATAGATTACAGGGCGCTGAATACCATCACTAAGCGAGACTACTTCCCATTACCGAACCTCCAGGAGACCATCGATCAACTAGGAAATGCAAAGTTCTTTTCCACGTTGGATCTGGCAAGTGGATACTGGCAAGTGGAAGTTGACCCGAAGGATAGGGAGAAGACAGGATTTTCAACTCCTGATGGCCACTATGAATGCCTAAGAATGCCGTTTGGACTGGCGAATGCGCCAAGCACCTTTCAAAGACTAATGTATTCAGTGATGTCGGGATTGACAGGGGACAAATGTTTGGTATACCTCGACGACATCATCGTGTTCAGCAAGACGCTGAAGGAGCATTTGGAAAGGTTGACTGAAGTGTTCGAAAGGTTAAGGAAAGCCAATTTAAAGTTGAAGCCGTCAAAGTGTAAGTTCTTAGCCAGAGAAGCTAAATATTTGGGACATATTATATCCGAAGAAGGAGTGAAACCGGACCCAGAAAAATTGAGTGTTGTGAAAAACTACCCCAGACCCAAGAATGTGAAAGACATAAGGGCGTTTCTAGGATTAGTGGGATTTTACAGGAAGTTTATCCCAGAGTTTTCACACAAGGCAATTCCCTTGACGTCGCTCACGAAAAAGGACGTTGAGTTGGTATGGACACAGGAACAAGAGGACGCGTTTGAATACCTAAAAGAAAGGCTATGCAGTCCACCAGTCCTGAAGTACCCTAATTTCGAGGAACCGTTCATACTGGCTACTGATGCTTCTGGAACAGCTATCGGCGCTGTGCTAAGTCAGAAGGAAGGTAAATATGAGAGACCTATAGCGTATGCCAGCCGACAACTCAACAAAGCCGAGCGGAATTATGACGTGACTCAGCAAGAGTGCTTAGCAGTTGTATGGGCTATTAAACATTTCAGATGTTATCTCTACGGGACGAAATTCACCATCTATACGGATCACAGACCGTTGAGGTGGTTGTTTTCGTTAAAGGACCCAACATCGAGGTTAGCCCGATGGGCCTTACTTTTGTCAGAATATGACTTTAATATAGAGTATAAGCCCGGCAGAAAAAACAACAATGCTGATGCCATGAGTCGGTTGCCCACAGTTGAAAACCTACAACAGGTACAGAAAGTTCAAGGAAACCAGGGTCGTGATTCGAGGCCAGAGAAGAAAAAGGGAATGACAAATCTTCATATATTAAATGACGCGTTAAAAAAGGAGCAACGCCAAAAGATACTAAGAGAAATTAAAATCATGGATGAAATCACTGAGTTTTCAAACGAAGAAAGGAGAAACACGAGAGTAACTTCACCAAAAGGAATTGTAAGGAAAGTATTTAATAATGATCAGAGAAAGATCCTGGATAAAAATAAGGGAAGAGTGAACCCTAGATGTGAAGAAAGGAACATAACAGTACCAATCGATGTTCGAGTAGAAGTTGAGAAACACAACGAAGATCTCAGCGATGATGAACCAGGAGATCATAAATACGAGAGGTCATTCTCGCAACTAGACCGGGAAAAGAGGCAAGGTTATGAAGAATATCAAGAATGGGCATGAAAAGCCAGAAAGCAAGATCGAAAGGAAAACACGACCGGAATGAACCAGCCTCTCAAAGTGGAACAGCAAGAAATCGAAATACATCCAGTTCTAAGAAGGGATCAAGTTGATGTTGAAGAAACCCCCATACCACACCTGAATAAAGAAGTCATAAGGAAAGAACAACAACAAGATACGGTGTTGCAGAAACTGCGTGACCAGATACAAGAAGAACAGATGGAGGACCCGTATTACATCGACGAGGACGGAGTTATTTTCCGAGTTAGACGAGGTGGTGAAAGAAATGACAGGATTGTCATCCCAAAGAACTTGGTACGACAGTGCATTCGCGATCATCATGACCTACCGTACGCAGGACATCAAGGCGTACCGAAGACATTAAGACTAATGCAAGAACGGATGTACTGGAAAGGAATGGAAGATGACGTTAAAGAGTACATCAGGAAATGCCATTCATGCAATGCACGAAAAACACCTACAAATAGGAAGCCAGCACCATTGCAACCGTTTTGCGAAGTGACGTACCCGTTCGAGCTAACAGCCATGGATATAGTAGGACCGCTAGTTACAACAGATCAAGGAAATAAGTATGTATTAACGTTCCAAGACTACTTCACGAAGTATCCGGAAGCAATACCCTTACCGGACCAAAAGCGGACACTGTAGCTCGAGCATTCGTGGAAAATGTTGTTGCTAGACATGGAGTGCCAAGAAAGTTGTTGACAGACCAAGGGACCAACTTCGTATCGGAACTAATGAAAAACGTCTGTAAAATTTTGGGCATTAAGAAGATCCAAACAACTCCTTACCACCCTCAGAGCAACGGGATGATAGAAAGAACACACCGTGTGCTTAAGGATATGTTGTCTCATTATGTTTCAAAGTCGCAACGAGACTGGGACAAGTGGATTCCATACGTATTGATGGCCTACAGAGCCAGCATCCACTCATCCATTGGAGAGACTCCTTATTTTCTGCTTCACGGAAGAGACATGAGATTGCCTAACGACGACGAGCTCATTTCCACAAGACAGCGATACGATTACAGCGAAAATTACGCGTCAGAACTAGTCGCAAGACTGAATTCTACCTTCGAAATCGTTCGTCAGAAACTTAAGAAATCGGCAGGACAAAGGGAAAAACAGTACAACAAAAAGACGAGACCTACTGAATTCCAACTAGGAGACAAGGTCTACTTGTACAACCCAGCAGTAAAACCAGGACTGTCGCGAAAGTTGAGTAAAAAGTGGGAAGGACCGTATCGAATCATGGAAAAGATAGGACCAGTGACGTACAAAATCACTAGGATAGGCAGAAATGAAGACCAAATAGTTCATGTCAACAGGTTAAAGAGGTATGAAGATAGTGAAGATGTTCAAACTGCCCCTCCAGCTCAAAGGAACAAGAGGGATGCCCCACAACCAGATGACTCGAGCGACCTAGAGCCAGAAATAGAGTCGGAGGAAGACACTAGGATCCCTGGAAATCTAGAAGAATTGGAAAAGGCGTATTTTGGTGGAGCGCCACCGCAATTTCCACAGGAAAATGTCATGAACCTTCCAGAAGAGATAGAACCCTGGATTGGGACACCAGTATCATTAAATGAAGAACCAGTAAGACAACGAGTGGTAAATTTTAACCCAAATGCTTTAGATGAAGTCCCCGAAGATTATCAGCTACATGATGAAGAACCGCCAGATTTAGTGAGCAACAGTAGTACTGATGATGTCGAGACAAACGTAGAAGAACCGCAAGAACCAACAGCAGACCAGCAAGAACTGGAGCAGATCCAAGGAAATGATGAAAATAAGAGACAACCCAGACCATCCACCCAGAGCGAACATCGCTACGGGACGAGAAGTAAAGGCCCTGCAGAAACTCAACCGTGGGTCATGCCAAAAACCTTGGTCGTTGAGGATGAGTATCTTGACATGGTTGAGGATGAATACCATGACGCAGAGGGAATTTTGAAACCTGGAAGGAAAAGTAAGAATTTTGACCCCATGAATTTAATATATGTAACGTGCATCTTTATTTTCCTTGTTATGATCCAATCCTTTTAATTTTCCTTTACCATAAGAAATAAAAAGAAACTTAAAATTCTTTTCTAATAGGTCATTTGTTTTGATTCAAAATTTTATAAGGAACTGTTCTGTTTGTTTATTTTGTTTTAATTCATTAATTCCGGAATTCTGAGGAATAAAATTGAGTTATATGTATCTAAGGGTCAAATTAATGATTTTCTTAAGTCACAGTTTTCTTAGGGTCTTTATTTCTACGATGTGATTTATGTTGTGCATTAAGCTCTCTAAATAACATTCTTCCTTTTTATTTGAACAATATAATATAGGTACGTTATAGCAAAGACTATTAATTGTAAGGACCTTGTGAGAAACATTTGTGATAACTGAAGAACTAAAAGTGTTTTAAAATGGTGAAATCGAACCTAATAGTGCTTGTGACTGTCATCCTTTTGTTCGATCCAGTTCTCTCCATCATAGCTTACGATTGTCAGAATCAAAGAATGAATCTGACCAGTTTCAGTTTAATTGATATTGGTAGATGTAAGGCCCCTCCAACCCAGATCAAATCCAATAGGGAAGAGATCCAACTACTCCAGGTGAATGAAGTACAAATGTTGCCGGTTATCCAATGTAAGATCCATGTGACCCGATTGATATCCCATTGTGGTATGCATTCGCATATGTCTGCTACCCTGAACGGACTTGCTACCTACATACATCCAATAGGTCGTGCAAAATGCCAGGAAATGCATTTAACCCGAAGTCTCCTGAATTTTTATGGTAAGAACATGGCCTTCTAAATGAAAAGCGTGTTCTATCTGGCCTGCGCAAAAGTGCAGTTCAGGCGTGCTCCGCCAAGCAGTGCTTACAGGGCGCTTTCTTAACCTAAAATCTTGACAGTTCTGTCACATGTGAATGGTGGATGAGTTCGTGTAAGAGCAATTAATGTTATTGTTGTAAAAATTTGAGCATACTGGATATTATTTACGTTGGAATAAGGTGGAGTATTTATGTCCAATTTCGACAACTTAATTTAGCATTAAACCATTACGGTTTTAGATTAGAATCTTACCTGTGGTAAGTTACAACATGTATAATAAAGCTTTTCTCATTGTGCGTAATTATCAACGCCTTTTTTAACACGTTTTACATTATCAAAAGTCGAAACTCTTTATATAACTTGTTGTAATTATTCATAACACGAAAGCTTTTTAAAGTGCCAGTCTTTCTTTATTGCGCAAGCGTACTTCACTCCGACGAGATCAAATGATTTTTGCATGAATCTATAAAGTTTATACCACATAAATTATCTTGTATTACGATAATTACAATATTAATTAATTTTGCGTGAATTCACTTTGATTGACAGTAATGACAGTACACTTCACTCATTGCTGTCAGTGCCCCATAACCAGCGCCAAAGTGTCGACTTTTGGCGTTTTCTCGCGCACAAAAATTCAATGTAAATTTTTCAAAACGCCCAGGCCAGTTAGAACTCGCTTCTGATTTAGAAGGCCATGGGTAAGAATATCGACCAATTAATTATCAATGGAACCACACAAGCAACAGTCTTGATGGCAGGAAGGATGACGGGGGAAAGCAGTTGCCTAGGAAGTTCGTATGAAGATCATAAGGGCAGTTGGGACGATGTAATAGTGCAAGCCGCATTAGAAATATCTCTGTATCAACGCTACTCGCCTGCAAAAATAGGAGAAAATGAAATCCACCTTCCGGGAGGAATCCAATGTCCATACAAGGAGAAAGCTTGCATTGATTCCGTATTTGGAGAAACCTACTGGGAGCACGTTGACAACACTCAGTGCTCCGAGAGGAAGTATACAGTACTATATGAGGGATCAGCAGATAAATTAGTACCCAGCGGAGAAATAACAGAACAAGGAACGGTCATTTACTCGGTGGATCAAGGGCAAACGGTATTTGCTATGCCCGTCTCTAGACCAACAATGATTTGTGGACAATCGGCCTACGAGACCGATCACCCAAAGTTTTCGTTGTCAAACCCTCTGAGAGTGGAATGTTTTACTTTAAAAGAACAACTCTTAACGTCTTAACCATGGATCCAACCGCCTATACCAACGCGAAGGTAGTATTTGTTGAGAGGCATATACAAGGTCAAGTTTCTGCCCTATATGCAGATGTCATCGCTCACAAGTGTGCCCTCGAACAACAGGTTTTAAGGAATTTGCAAACCCTAGCCATAATAGCACCAGAAGCATTCGCTTTTGCAAAAATGCAAGTACCAGGATACACAGCTGTCAACTACGGAGAAATAGTCCACATTATCCAGTGTCCACCTGTAGAAGTTTCGGTGAGGCGTACTGACAGATGTTACAAAGAACTGCCTGTAACTTACGATAATAAAACCATGTTCATGACACCCAGGAACCATGTGTTACAAAAATTTGGAACCGAGACCGGTTGCAACTCATTTCTTTACTCCGCCTACAAATTGAACGAAAAGTGGTACAAGTACATGCAAGGTGTACATGAGATTCCTACCCCACAAATATTGGAGCCCACGAGTGATCACCAATGGACCTATGTTAACCCAAATAACCTATTTAGTGGAGGGTTATACTCCCAGGAGGATATGGAAAGACTTCAACAACATTTGATTTTACCGTCCGAAAGACAAGCTGTGGAAGGGATCATTACGAGAGGAATGATGGGGATATCAACCGACAAACAAGGAACAACGTTTGATCAACTCATCGATGAAGAAACAGTAAAGTCCTGGTTGTCCAAAGCATGGGGTACGCTATACTCATGGATCACTACTAGGAACCATTACGTCCAGCCTGATGGGATTGTACATCATCGGGAAAGCAATTAAATTCCTAATAGATACCCTAATCCATGGAGTAATGATATACGAAATTTTTGGTTGGAGTTTCAGACTCATAGGAGCAATACTGGACAGCGTTACTATGTTTTGGGTACACCGACACCATAAAAAGGAGCCCAAAGACCAAAAACAGCCATTGAGTACTGAAAGTGCAGAGATTGAGATGGAAGGCCCGGGCAGACACATCGAAGCCAATAACCCAACCGGGAGGACGGAAGAAGGGACGAAACGGGATACATCAAAACAGTTGTATCCTACGTTAGACACAAGTGACGTCGAAAGAGATTGGAGACGAAAGGATGATAACTGAACTGTACAAGCAGTGAACTAACATGGGGACGATTGTTGTGAGTGTTAGGACTATGAAAAGTAAGTTAGGTTCGATCTATGAATCGAAAATTTATTTTATTTTTTCATTATAAAAAATGAGGAAGAATGTTAAGAATGTTAAAAGATAAAGTAATCCTAGTAGTATAGTAAGGAAGTTATAAGCATTATTATATCATTCAGAATCTGTTACTTTTATAAATGTCTTAGTAATCAATTAGATAAGAAGCGGAAGGAAGAATGGGACTATTGAAAGCAAATGGAGAAAGCAAACCACACTTTTTAACTTGTCGTAGGGAACGGTTTGCTGGATATTTAGCTAAAAAGCATAGAGTGATTATTTTAGCACCCACCCTTTCTTTGCGTTCTTTAATTTTAATTAGTGTATATATATATATTTTATATGCATGTACCCTTCTGTTTATAATATTGCTATCAGATGTTATGCGAACCTGATACTGGGTTTCTTTTATATGTAACCTTGGCATGGGAACGACCTGGGACATGACCCCTGGAGACCCCTGAACCAAACACCAACGGTCAAATGGTGCAGAGGATGAGATCCGGGACCAGATCCACCGTTAGGCCAATTTGCCACACGGCGAACCCAACCGTTACCATCGAGCAGCCCCTGATGGTATTCGTACAAAGCAGTGGTCGATAAGCAGAAACTATGGAAGAAGGGACATTGCGTTCGGATGGAAGGGTTCTCCTCGCCCAAAGAGTGCCGTGACATTCGAAAGTGTAACTATCTATCATGTGCCCAGACAAGTAATTATGTATGTTGTATGCGGAGTCATTATCAAACCGCCCCATGTCATAGTAATGAAACCTATGTTGAAACTTAGTTATAAGAATATTTTTTTTTGTAAGGAACTCAGCAACAGAAGGCTCAGTGAACCTTAAAAGGTGTAGACCATCGGGTCAAATTCTCGAACGAATCAAGCGAAAAGAATGTCAATTTAATCTTAACATAAACGAGTTCCCAGGCGCATTAGCCAAAACATCCCTTTGAAAGCCATTAGATAAGAATAAAATAAACAAATATATCGCCGGCTCAAATTACCCGTATGGGAAACGAGAAAGTGACCTCGGAGTTCAGATAACGGGCAAAGAACCGCGTCAAACCATGCCTCGAGGGTAGGCAATTTAAGTCACTTCGGTGAAATTTAATCAAAAATTCTAACGGATAACCGCGAGAGGGCAGCTTCTCTCAAGAGGAACTTGTTTAGATTAAGATAAAACAATGATCCCGCGGGAGGGAAAGAATTACGAAATTACGAGAGAATGTTCGTTTGACCCTCGTCCTGAATGAACGTTAAATTTCTTCCTAATTGACCCCGTGGTGTTTTCCGAAAAACATTCCTGAAATTAATTTTCCTTTTGGTTATTATATAAATGAGCGGTCGCGCACTCTATCTAGAAATTAAATAAATTGCTAAACGCCGGAGGTGAAAAGTGGGTGTTGTGAGGCCAAGACAACCCTCTCCCCTAGGAAGAGGAGCATAGAACCCCGTTTAGAGGAAGGACGACCAGAGACCCGAGGTTCCCCGTTGCTGGGTTCTCCTTTCATATCACCCCTATCTGGTAGGTGATTTGTCAATTATATTTCCCTTGGTTGATGTATGTATGTACCAGAAATTTCACCCCTTCCTCTGGGTTAATACTAAGCTTGTTAATACACTTTATTTTAAATTAGTCCACGTTTTTCACTTTTAGTAGTTTAGTTTGCGCTTACACAGTTCCAACCCCAAGAGCTCTACTCCGAAGTTTAGAGTAAATGGGAGATGTAATGTCAATATTATTAATCTAAATTTAAAGAGGGACCGGACCCCTTTCTTTCTAAATCCGGTGGTGGCAGCGATAAACCAAATAATTCCATTTTCTTTCATGTGTGAATCAACCCATTTACTTTAACCCGTAAGATTACGCTACCCAGTAAGACGGGATAATTACGGGGGATAGTCATTATTCTTCTCCCCCAAGTCCCCGCTTACATCTGTTTATCTATTACACTTAGGAATTACCTCAAATACACAGCAAATATGTCTGAAATAATTTATAGGTCACTAACAAAAAAACTCGTCTCTGCGCATTGTATATTTCTTACGGTGAATCTACTCTACCAAACAAAAGAAATTTAAAATATAATGCAGTTCCATCTTTATATGTACAAAGAAAGTTTTAGTTTCTACTTAAGTAAATGAAAAATAATTAGCAGTAGCATAAGTAATAACAGAATAATACATTTTGTCAATAGGTCAGACATCAGTATCATGAAAAAAATTTATCTTACTGAAAATTAACTCGATGCACTGCGGTTAATTTATATTTTCACTCTTGCATTGAAACGCAATCATTCTTACTCACATTTTTACCTCGAGTATCGAGTGAATATTTTGTAAACTGCTAAAATGTCATAAGCTAATAATTGTTATAAATTAGAAAATGGCTAATTATTGCTTGAAAACGAATAGAAAAAATTCTAAAAATGTACGCCTAAATTTTCAATACTGTGCTTTTTCTGTTCGTTTTCAAGCAATAATTACATTTTTTAATTTATAACTATTGCATTTATAACATAAGAATGGGTTATTGTTACTATTCTATTTATAGATTTATATACTTTGTCTTTGCAGGAAAGATGAACTGCTGCTTAGGAGGAGTACACAGTTCTTTGTCAAATGAGTGATATTTTATGCGGAATTTGTGTTATACATAATACATTTTGAAGATTGTCTCAACATCATTTCTTGTTGCCAAAAAAGTATGCAAATCAAACATCGTATAGTTTATTCTTGTTCATACATCAGAAATATTTAAGAAGTTTTGATTAAAAGGAAGATTGATTGTTTTCACAATGGCATATTTTTTCTTATTTGTAGATTGCTAGTTAGCTTTGAATGCTCTGCCTGTATACATATAACTTGACCTATTAAATATATATTACACAAGAGTTTACGTTTTATTCATATGACAGCAAATTTAAGAGAACATCTTTCGTTTCTCCTTCTGTTGCCATGATTATTAATTCATACATTCAGAACAAGAAATTTCTTGCTGAAATTATTTTTTGTGTATCAAGGAGACTATTCGTTAGCAAAATCATACAGCACCTCAAGCAGGTCATTCCCATGCAACACACCAGGTATAAAATATGTCTAATACACGTTATGAATTTAGTCTAAATGTAGAATATTATAGACTAGTATTTATACATATGAGTGACAGTCTAACTAACGTCTTTTTATGGGATAAATATAACGTTTACACAAAATGTATATTTAAAGGGTACGCCCAACGTTTATACATGGTTTATACTAGACGTATTTTTTGAAACTATAAAATTATTATAATTATATATTTATATCATTACAACTTATTCGAAAGAAGCTGTCAAATGTACAGGGAAATGTTGAAATTTAATTCAACTTTACCAACTGTCTGATCATTTGTAGTGATTATATATTTTGTTATCATTTGTAACGGACAAGAAAGTTCCTTCGGTTTTGACTTATAAACGACAACTTTAGTGAGTAACAGTTTAGGTCGCGACATCTCGCGGCAAAATTTATAAGTTACTCATATTTTAAGCTCTCATTTCATTTAGTGATACAATGTTAGTAGTTTTACGGAAAATTTACTATGTAGTAAGGGTGACAAGACCAATTTGGATAAATATTTTGAACATGTTACATCTAAACATTTATTATATTTTTTGAGATTATATTTTAAATTTGTAATGAGAGAAATTTATGTTAAAGTCCTACGCCTACATGATAAGATGGAATTTAATAATTTGATATGTGTTTTGCAAGTCGCGACATTTTATTACATTTGAATGAAAACGTTTAATTAACGTATCACTTGTATCCTAGGATAGCTAGTACCATTAAAATACGAATATTTTTGGTATTCTATATACCATTACCAAAAATATCCCTATCTGTCGTATATAAACCGTCTAATAAACGAAATAGTGTTGCTTGGGTTATTATTTTTCTTAATAATTATTACATTTCACTAGTTGTATTTTCTTGCAGTATTCTATGGGGTCTTGGACTGTAGAAAGAGTCTTCGCTGCAAGACTGTCTTGTGGCTTTTTTAAAGTTTTTTTTTTTGTGTTTAAATGATGCAATATTTTATGTGTCAAAAAAGGCTATATGTTTATTGATAACAACTTTTATCTACGACTAAAATATAATGGAAGTATTATATGTGTGGTTTGTGAACAATAATGCCATGCAATATTCTATTAGGGAATAATGACGAGGGATTAATAGTCATTATTCCCTCTTGCTCACCAATTACAAAATTTCTCTAATCAAATAATACCATGGCAACAAAATACACAAACTCAAAACTGTCATTGTTAAACGCGTAGTGTTTGTGAATTTGTACTGAAATGGATGAAAATGAATAGTCTTTTACTTGTACACCTCCAGTCGTAGATAAAGTAGAGTATACTACTCGCAATAATGGCTATTATTCCCTCGGAGTGTTACTCCCTCGCGCTGCGCGCTCGGTTCGTAAATACTTTTCCTCGGGAATAATAGCTATCATTATTGACTCGTGGTATAATCTACTATTACTTCACAACAACAAACTTGATTATTATTCAACGGAACGAACATGCTGCCCGCCTTGAAACAATTTAGTTTCAAAAAAATGAAAAAATTTAAATAAAGTCTGAATCCACAGGTAAAACACATAACCGATTAGCTGGTCGACGCAGGATGCCAGCCTTTGTCTTGATACTAACTGCTCGAACAACGTTATCTTCGACTGGATGAACAGTTTCTACCCGTCCAACAACCCATTTTAAAGGAGGGATATTATCTTCACGTACAATTACCAATTTGCCTGGGACGAGATTTTCTTTCTGATGCTGTTTCCATTTTATTCTGGTGTGAAGCCTACTAAGATAATCATGTTTCCACACCTTCCAAAAATGTTGCTTCATTTTTTCTATCTGTTGCCAACGATTTAATCTATTTACTGGAAGCGCACATAAATTAAGTTCAAGAGAAGCAGTTATTGTATCTCCTATCACAAAATGACCTGGAGTTAAATATGATAAATCGTTGGAATGTGACGATATAGGAATTAGTGGTCGAGAATTTAATATTGCTTCTATTTGTACAAGTAAAGTTGTAAACTCTTCGAAGGTAAGTAAAGTCATTCCTACTGTTCTTTTTAAATGATGCTTTGTCGATTTCACCGCTGCCTCCCATAATCCACCAAAGTGAGGTGCTTTTGGAGGGATGAAATGCCAATTAATTGATTCGTCAGCTAAAGTAGTAAATATTTTGTTCTGTTGTTCTTCATTAAATAATTCCTTAAGAATATTTAGCTCTTTGTTGGCCCCAACGAAATTAGTCCCATTATCTGAATATATATTGCAAACCTTTCCACGCCTCGACATAAAACGCTTTAGAGCAGCAATAAAAGCTTCAGTAGTAAGATTTCCAACAAGTTCAATATGCACCGCCTTGGTAGCTAAGCAAACAAATATAGCCGCGTACACTTTTACCTTTGTTTTACTTCGCACATTTCCTTGTTTAATCTCAAAAGGTCCGCAATAATCAACACCTGTATTTACAAATGGACGTGCAGGTTCTATTCGAACTGATGGCAGATTACCCATTATTGGTTGAATTGATAATAGCGTACGTTTACCAAGAATTAATCTTCCAGAATTTTCTGGTTTTTATCAAGAATGGCTCCCTTTCCATGATACCTTTGCCTCATTAATATATGATAATAATGATATTTCAATAATTCAAAAATTTCATTATCTGAAATCAACGCTGAAAGGCGAAGCAGCTGAAGTTATACATTCTTTAGAAATATCAGCGAATAATTATAATGAAGCATGGACCATGTTAAAGGACCGATACGATAATAAACGTTTAATTATTCAAGATCACATAAAATCAATTTTTGAATTACCTACTTTAAATAAAGTACGAGTATCTACTTTACGGCAGATTCTCGATGGTTCTCAAAAACACATCAGAGCTCTGAAAGCTTTAAAACGTCCCACAGAGCATTGGGACGACTTGCTTATTTACTTAATTAGTATGAAACTAGATCATAATACATTAAAAGAATGGGAAAATAGTATGAACATAACAGCAACAGATATTCCTACTTTTAAGCAACTCACGGATTTCCTTACTCATAGATGTCAAACGTTGGAAGCAATAAATAAGCATATAAATACTCAAAATATAGTTACCAAGCAACAAATAAATCATAAGCAAACTTCCAAAATGACTTCATCACATGTAGCATCTGAAACAATTTCTTGTCCTATTTGTAAGGAAAATCATTACATTTTCAATTGCAAATTTTTTTTGGAAATGTCTGTAGATAAACGCATAGAAGAAACGAAATCACATAAACTTTGTTTGAATTGCTTACGTTCTAAACATTTTGTAAGGAATTGTACTTCCAGCACTTGTAAAAAATGCAACAAAAAACATAATACTCTTTTGCACAAAATATCAGGAAACGTTCTACAAGCATCTAGTTCAACTACATCGGAAACTATTCCTACAGTCATCTCTCATGCATCATATGAAACCAAAACATCTCAAACATTACTTTCAACTGCTATTATAAATATTAAAAATAAAAAAGGAAAATGGCAAAAATGTCGTGCTCTGCTGGATTCAGGTTCGGAGTCCAACTTTATAACAAAAGTATTAGCAGAAAGGTTATTTTTAAAACAAGAATATGTTGAAACAAACATCAATGGAATCAATAATTCTTCCGGTCAAGCTCTTAGCAAAGTTTTTACTGCAATAAAATCTCTGCATAATAATTTTGAAACAAAATTGGAATTTTTTGTTTTAAATAACATATCTGAAAAACTACCACAAATATCTCTCAATCCTCGAGATATCATCATACCGAAAAATATAAAATTAGCAGATCCTGAATTTTTTATTTCTCAAAAAATTGACATATTAATCGGAGTAGATCTTTTCTGGAAAGCGATGTGTATTGGACAAATAAAAATATCATCAGAGCAACCATGCTTCCAAAAAACGCATTTTGGATGGATAGTGGCTGGAAATATATCGTCAAATACATCATCTAAAAATAAAGTTGCATGTAATTTAACTTTTAATAATAAAGTTGATGACTTATCGAAATTTTGGGAAATAGAGGATTGTTCATACATACAAAAAACATTAAACCCTGATGAGAGATTTTGCGAAGATTATTATCTCAAGACATACAAGAGAACACAAAATGGTAGATATGTAGTAAAATTGCCATTTAAAGTTACACCTGCATCTTTAGGAAATTCTAAAGAAACTGCATTGAGTAGATTTCTTCAATTAGAGAAAAGACTTATTAAAAATCCAATGTTACAAACTGAATACAAAAAATTTATGAAAGAATAGGAACAATTAGGTCATATGAAATTAATTTCAAAAAATATGCTCATAGAACCAAATTTTTATTTTCCTCATCATGCAGTAGTTAAAGAAAATAATAGCACCACCAAGGTGAGAGTTGTTTTTGATGGTTCGGCTAAAACTTCGACTGGGATTTCTCTAAATGAAATTCTTCATATTGGCCCTACTATTCAAGAAGACTTATTTGCAATAATTACAAGATTTCGTATGTATCAATACGTTATAACAGCAGACATTGTAAAAATGTATCGTCAAATTTTAATTGATCCTTCACAAACAAGGTTTCAAAGAATTTTATGGAGATTTGATCCTAGTGAAGATATCAAAACATATGAGTTAACTACGGTCACATATGGCACCACTTCATCGGCATATTTAGCAATTAGGACACTGCATCAATTAGCTCATGAATTACAAAAAAAATATCCTATAGGAGCAATGATCATTTTAAGAGACTTTTATGTAGACGATCTATTAACAGGTGCAAATTCAGAGTCTGAAATTAAAATCATTCTTACAGAAATTATTGATATGCTTGCTTTGGGAGGTTTTTCTCTTCATAAATGGTCTTCTAATTGTTCACATATTTTACAAGATTACACCAGATCAGAAGAACCAACTATAATTAATGTATTTACAGTTGGTTCTTGTCCGATGAAATTTGTATCACAAAATCTTCTAAGCGGACACTAAATCGAGCAACTATATACTTTACGTTTCGCAGTCGTTCGACTGCTTCGTCAGTCGAACGACTGCGAAACGTAAAGTATATAGTTGCTCGATTTAGTGTCCGCTTAGAAGATTTTGTGATATAATTAATGTAGGTGACGAAGAAAATAGAAAAACTTTAGGATTGCAATGGAATTCGAAAAAGGACATCTTACAATATAAAATTTCATCTGTAATTAGCAAAAAAATTACCAAACGTACTATACTGTCAAAGATATCACAAATTTTTGACCCTTTAGGACTTCTGGGTCCAGTGATTATTTCAGTCAAATTAATCATACAACAATTATGGCAAATTAATCTTAATTGGGACGAATCTATACCAGCTGATTTGTATGGTACCTGGACACAAATTGAAAGAGAATTATTCGTTTTAAATAATTTACAAATTCCAAGATGGATAACTTCTTTCAAAAGGGTAACTAACACTGAATTATGTGGGTTTTGTGATGCAAGTGAAAAAGCATATGGAGCTTGTATTTATATCAGATGCACTGATCAAGAAGGACATATTTCAGTGAATTTATTATGTTCTAAGACAAGAGTAGCACCTTTAAAAAGTTTATCACTTCCCAGGTTAGAACTCTGTGGAGCTTTATTGTTAGCAAAATTGTCGAAAAAGGTCCAAGATTCTCTCCATTCAGCAAAAAATAATGCTTATTTTTGGACAGATTCCACCATAGTTTTATCTTGGATTAGATCAACAGCCCGAACATGGAAGACATTTGTTGCTAACAGAATCGGAGAAATTCAGCAACTAACACGTATCGAGCAATGGCAACATATTATTAGTGCTGAAAATCCAGCAGATATTATATCAAGAGGAATGTTAGCATCAAAATTGTTGAAATGTTCACATTGGTGGCAAGGTCCTAAATGGCTGGTTCAACCAAAAGAATTTTGGCCATCACAAAATTTTGCTTTTAAAAATACATATGATCTTCCAGATTATCGCCAAACTCAAATAATAGTTTGCACTAGTATAGTTTCATGGAATTTGATAGAAAAATATTCAGATTTTAATAAACTTGTTCGAATAACTGTTTACTGTATTCGTTTTAAACACAACATACTTTCCAAAAAATTTTCTTTGGAGAATAAATTTATTCTTTATTTTCTTTGGAGAATAAATTTATTCTCCAAAGAAATTTTTTTGGAAAGTATGTTGTGTTTATTCTTTATTTTCTTTGGAGAATAAATTTATTCTCCAAAGAAAATTTTTTGGAAAGTATGTTGTGTTTAAAACGAATAAAGTAAGCAGTTATTCGAACAAGTTTATTAAAATCTGAATATTTTTCTATCAAATTCCACGAAACTATACTAGTGCAAACTATTATTTGAGTTTGGCGATAATCTAGAAGATCATATGTATTTTTAAAAGCAAAATTTTGTGATAAAATTTCATTATTATCATGTATTAATGAGGCAAAGGTATCATGGAAAGGGAGCCATTCTTGATAAAAACCAGAAAATTCTGGAAGATTAATTCTTGGTAAACGTACGCTATTATTTGCTTGCATTTTTGATGAATTATTTATTGAACCAGTACAGCAATTATTATCTGATGCAACTAAATTATCAGTTTGTAACAATCTATCCGCATGACACATGACATTAAAATAATCATTTTCGAATTGTACAATTTCATCGTTCTGTGTCTCAAGATTTTCTAAAGCTTCAATTTCTAACTGAATTTCTGTAAATGATGTTAAAGATGATTTTAAATTCTCTTGACGCATTCGAATTTGAGCAACGTCTTGATTTGACTTCATAAAATTCGAAAATCTTGTGATACTTGCTTTTAGCGCTGTGCGTTTTAATTTCAAGCTCTTGATAGCAGCTTCAGCCATGTTATAAAGCAAAATGAAATGATAAGACTGACCTTTCACCTTTTCTATATGTTACAAATGTCACAAAATCTTAACTTTTTCACTTGCGGCTCGAAGGACCATATGTATTTTCTTGCAGTATTCTATGGGGTCTTGGACTGTAGAAAGACTATTCGCTGCAAGACTGTCTTGTGGCTTTTTTAAAGTTTTTTTTTTTGTGTTTAAATGATGCAATATTTTATGTGTCAAAAAAGGCTATATGTTTATTGATAACAACTTTTAATTCACAACAACAAACTTGATTATTATTCAACGGAACGAACACTAGTTCTCCACTGATTAATACAACTAAATAAATTAAACTAAATAAAATTAAACAATAATTAAATAAATTCTAAAATAACTCAGCGTTATGAGCCGTCATTCCTTCGGTATCGTCACTCAATATTACTTTTCCACCTTACATGCTTCTTTTTTATTAAAACTGAGAATTTAAGGTTGGAAAAGTATACCGGCTGTTTCAAATTGAGTGTGCACTGAAGGGATCTTCTAAACCGTAAGAGATACAAATTTGGTTAAATGGAAGAAAAGTTGCACAAATCAATGCCTAATTCGTATTCATTCACAGAATAAATTTTTTCTTATTTCTTCTTGAGATATTGATCAAAATGTAAAAATGTCGATTTTCTTTTTTCCTCTGTATCTCTCGTATTATAAATAATTTTAAAATTCTGATTTAACTTTCTACAGGCACTTTCTTATTCTGCTTCGAATAGAGGTGGCAGAATTGAAGTCAAACGTTTCGTCTCTCCACGAACATCTTCAGTTTCGATTTTTTAAATACAACGTATATCTTTTAATTATTCTATTCGATAGCATTTTTTCTACTGATTGCAGTGATGTATAACAATTAATACTTTTTTCAAGCAAAGTTAAAATTTGATAAAAAAAGCTTGATACAGTTTCGTCATGATTTATTTAATAAGTAAATGTATTCCTTAGTACTTTTTTTACTTACTAAATATTAATAACTAACATTCAAATGTCGGAAGAGGAAAGATCAATAAAATCAATCAATCAATCAACAAAAAATCAAAGGGCTAATATTTGGTGATCTTAGAGGCCACGCGACAGGTCCATTTGTACCTATCAGGAAAAGTTTGATTCAAATAATTTGTTGTTATTTCACCATTATGTGCTGGTGCTCCATCATTTTGAAATTACAATTCCATAATATGATTTAGAGGAATGTAAGCTGTCCTTAAAAAATCGATGTAACGTTCAGCTGTTACATGATTTTCGTAAATGATCGGACCATTAATTCTATTATGCCAAATACCACACCAAACATTTAAGCTGAATTGTATCTGTGGTCACACTTGTTGAAATCTTTTTTGATTCTCCCTGGACCAATATCTATGTACATTTCTATTAAATATTCCCTTGTTTGTAAAATTAGCCTCGTCAACAACTATCTCGTATAACAAATTCTTTTAACGGATACTACAAATGTGCACTATCAGTGTCCGTTAAAAGATTTATTATACAATAACTAAAGAGACAGATATTAAATAATTCATTGAAATTTACACTATACCTAAGAAAATGAACTAAATATTTGAAATTATGTATTAAATAAAACTTTCATATAAAAATCTGTTTTATTTAAGCTTCAAATTAATATCAACAATTAAGTGTGATATACCATTACAATCAGGAGAAAAATGGCAACAAATACGATAATAAAAGGTATAGGTTATATTTAAAAATGTAAACTGAGGATGGTCGCGGAGAGACGAAACGTGTGACCACAATTCTACTGCCCCTATTTAAAGTAGAATCCAAAAGTACCTGTAGAAAGTTAAGATAGAATTTCTAAATTATTTTTAATAAGGGAGTTACAGAGGAAAAAAGAAAATCGATATTTTTACATTTTCACCAATACTTCAAGAACAATTAAGAGAAAATTGATTCTGTTAATGGATACGAATTAAGCAAAGACTGGTGCAACTTTTCTTCCATTTAACCGAATCTGTAACTCTCATGGTTTAGGAGATCCCTTCAGTGCACACCCAATTTGAAATAGCCGGTAGAGTAGTGTTGAAGTAGGGTGACGACGCCTTAATGTTATAGAAGATAGTTATAGAATATAGTGAAGTCAACATTCAAATTTAAGTAATTCCCGCCTATCACTGAGCTTTAACTAACGACCACCTGTGAAGCTAAAAACAGTGTGATGGATTCTTATAGCGTTTTCGATTGACCGTATTAGGGCGCACTCGGAATATCTTCATCTCCTGTTATTACATGAGGTTAAAAGAAGATGCAAATACACTGAGTGCAACCGGTGCAAGTGAATCGAAAACGCTATTATTATTGAGTTACCGATCTTCTATCTTACTTTATCTATGATTCTGACAGAGCACATTGGATGGCGTATCGTTAATTGTAACGTTTCGTTGGTTTTGTACAGGTTATTTGACGTTATTTCTTGATATTTATTTCTAGGGATGTAATTTTTCCAGAAAAATAAAAAAGATGGAAATTTTCCGATGACCTTTTCCGGTAATTTACCAGAAAATTTCCAAATCAATTATAAAGCATATTTTAGCGACGAACAATTATTCCTACATTTTTAACACGGTTTATGTTATGATGTCATCAAAAATGGTATTCGCAAAAGTGGAGTATTCCATCGGTTAATAACTGTCAACTGTTTATTCTTGCTGTTGTAAGTTTTGTTAATAAATAAATAACAATGAACTCTAAAATGTTTATTACATTAGCAAATGAAGCGATATTCTTCAATATTCGCTATTATAATACAAAGACTGCTACAAAATGTTGATGAAACAACTTCACTAAAAGCATATTTTAGCGACGAACCAGATTAGAGTGGTTACGAAAATGAACACTTTTCCGACAAACACATGACGACATTGTTGTATATTATGAACGTCGTTCGTGGAACTATTGGATGATGGTAGAGAAGAGTGTGCATAGGTATCATCCATTGTTCATGAGAATTCTGGTGAGAATCTGGTCTGACATGCATTTCTCGAAGCATTCTTAAATAAAATAACATATTTTTTGATGTTAGTGAAGTTCTTTCATCAACATTTTGTAGCAGTCTTTGTATTATAATACCGAATATTGAAGAATATCGCTTCATTTGCTAATGTAATAAACATTTTAGAGTTCATTGTTATCTATTTATTAACAAAACTTACAACAGCAAGAATAAACAGTTGACATTTATTAACCGATGGAATACTCCACTTTCGCGAATACCATTTTTGATGACATCATAACATAAACCGTGTTAAAAATGTAGGAATAATTGTTCGTCGCTAAAATATGCTTTAACATCAAGAAATATGTTATTTACAATGGATGATACCTATGCACACTCTTCTCGACCATCATCCAATAGTTCCACGAACGACGTTCATAATATACAACAATGACGTCACGTGTTTGTCGGAAAAGTGTTCATTTTCGTAACCACTCTAATCTGGTTCGTCGCTAAAATATGCTTATAGTAACGTATTTCTTTAAAAAAATATATTTTTATAAACTCAGGAGCAAACGATAGTTAAAATAGTACCAAATACTCATACAACGGTAATATAAAAAAAGGACAGAAATTACAAAATAATGTGTATTCACAAACCAAACTTACCCTCTGGCGTTCTTAAAGCTGGATTTACATGGAGCGTTGAGCGCGTCAAAACGCCGGGCGTACTGTCCTCCCATTGGTTAATGGTCGTTACGTAAAGAGCAATAGCCAATGAGAGTACAATACGCCCGGCGTTTTGACGCGCTCAACGCTCCATGTAAATCCAGCTTAAGACTCAAGCCCGAAAGCATAGGCGCTTCGACGCACGCCTGGCGCCGATCGAATTGAAGCTGCGAGCATTATTTCCTTGATATAGGGACCATGCACATGCGAAGCCAGCGCCACCAATGACCATATTCTGCATTAGTGGTATGAAAATCATGACCAACTCCATTAACATTCACTGACGTGTATGTATGGCCGTTTCAATTTGACTTTTAAAAATTTGACGGGTACTCCACTCAGCGCCTCTTGTGAGTTTTTAAGTAATTGCAGTTGCCATTACGTTACTATCAGTAGTTCTGTAGTATCTTTAATTGGGAGCGCTGAGTGGAGTACTCCATGGCATGCTTTCCGGAACCGAATTTTAGGCGAATTGACACGGCCATACATACACGTTAGTGAATGTTAATGTTGCTGGCCATGATGAAAATACGAGTTGTTTCAAATTATTAGTGTACGTTTGAACTTGAATATTGTAATGTATTTCAGTACCAGGAAGTTCAAGTATTATGTACTACAATCGTAAGTTGTCATAAGAGTGATATTATTCCCATGCAATGAGTTTTTAAGAAATATTTTCATATAACTAATTCACAAATCACCACGCCAGGCGGCGCTGAACGCAGAGATATGCTAGAGTTCCTATATAATGTTTAGATAAGAGTTGAGCCATGTGGATCCAATATCAAAAACCACTTGATTTTTCAAGCTATTTTCTCCTGTCATTCTTTATTTATTAATGACAAATACATTGATCGAATTATTTAAGAAATTATATTTATAGTTTGTAATGAAGAAAGATACGTAAGAAACATGTAATAAATATTACAATATAATTTAAAAAGATAATTCAAACAATTTTGACGTCAAATTTCACATTGCACTGTTTTTACCACTGTACGTTTTACTGATTCCTTTCCAAAGATTGTGTGTAACGTTTATACTGTAAAATCTTGTTCTGAAAATTGCATGAAATATGTAAAATACCTACCAGCTGTTTATTATCGTTTCCTACTTGTGATAATTTGGAATAATTGATGAAATTTGATAGCTTTAAATGAAAAATTATTAACATTTTCAGAAATTTAGTCTTTAAGGAGATTATTTCCAGTATCACTGCAAATACTGTTGGAATTACGTCTTGTTTAAGAATTCTTCGTTTAAATCGGACAACTATTACATACTGAAAATGTCAAATACACAATTGTAGGCTTTTTTACGTTTGCCTAGGCTTTATTTTCAGATAATTAATAAAATAACGAGCGTCTAAATAAAAACCTGGTCAAGTGGGTTGTGATCGAGAATTTATCCATTGCATTTACATAGCAGAATTACTAAATGTAGCCTACTTGACCAGGTTTTTATTTAGACACGAGTTACTTCCTTCTGTTCCAGTTGTTTATTTATAATTCCCCAACCTACTACATCTTAAAATTAATTACACAGCTACCTATAACAAAATACAGTTACACGAACACATAACGTTCCTAGATCAACGGTTGACTGACTAGATCACAATCCTTTTTTAAATTCGCGTCGCGTCTCCCGGACCCAATTCCTACATTCGGCCGTCTTGAACCTTTTCCGCCCTCGGAAATACGGTAACATTCGTCTTTGTTATCTATCTCATCTGGTTGCGAGTCTTCGTGATCTAATCCGTCTGTCCACCTTTTCATAGAGTCGGCAGCGGTTCTAGTTTCCCAGGGGCCGTCAAATTCTCCAACCTTCGCTACCTTATATCTTTCATGACTTAATACCCTTGACACTTCGTATGGTCCCTGATATTTGAAGTGCAACTTCAAACCTGGACCCTATTGTGTTCTTCTGATTGCAACTAAATCACCGACTTGATATTGTTGTGGTTCCTTTCTCCTTTTATTAAAACTCTTTCTATTCTCAGCTTGCACTTTAGAAATTTGTTCAGCAGCTCGGTCTCGTAGCTCGTCACGTTCTTCGAGGAACTCTTGTAAATATCATCAGCAATATTGGACAAACCTTTTAATCGAGGTGATGTTCCAAACATTGCTCTGAATGGGGACAACAGTATTCAAACATTGCTGGGCAGTCTCCAAATATTTGTACCATTCATCAGGTTTTGATGATGACAACTTGGTAAGTAACGGAATGATAGTACGGTTCACCCGTTCCACTTGTCCATTACCTCGTGGTATTCCTGTCGGTGTCAGCTGGTGCTGAATACCTTGTTCCTCACAATACTTTTTGAATTCACCAGAAGTGAATGCGGTCCCTCTATCAGATATTATTCTCCTTGGATTTCCAAAGATTGCTGCCTGCTTCTGTAGCTTATCTACAACCTCTGCTGTGCTCGTCGTCTTTGTAGCATAAAGCCACGTAAACTTACTGAATGCGTCTACTACTACGAAGAGATGGTGATAGCGCTTACTGGTGGATTGCAATGGACCTAAATGATCGATATGGTAAGTCTCCAATGGTACTGAACCTTTATCCAATGGGTTTAGCCAGCCTTCCAATTTCCCTACTTTTCTCTCGGCTAGTATGCAAGCTACACAGTTTTTAATAACTTTCTCCACTTTAGCCTTCTAATCTGGAATCCAATAGTCCTGCCGAACTATGATTTCGGTCTTGCCAGCTGCAAAGTGTCCCCGCTGTTCGAACCCAAAATTGAAATCGAATTTCCCACGCAATAACTCAGTCAACGGTTGAGCTACCAACGCATAATTAGGTATAAATTTACGGAAGTATCCAGTTAAACCTAAGAAGCTTTGGAGCTTCTGTACATTCTTTGGTTCTGGAAATTTCATAACAGCCTTAATTTTATGTGGCGATGGACTAACTACTCCATTTTCAACTACATTACCTAGGTATTCCACTCAGGAGCATAAGAACTTACATTTTTTCCACTTAACACGCCAGCCCGCTTTTGCAGCTACTTTAAACACTTTACTCAATTTTTCGATACCTTCCTTATGGTCCACGGATGGAACAATAAGATCATCCATATAAACTAATACGGTGCCTTCTCTAATTAGATCTCTGAAAACGAAATTAATATACCTCTGAAACACAGCAGGTGAATTACACAATCCGAAAGGCATCTGTATAAATTCATATTGACCATCCGGTACCACGAAGGATGTGTATTTACGACTTCGCTCTGCAACCGGTACGTGAAAAAAACCATTTTCCAGATCTAGAGTGCTGAATATCCTAGCTCCCTGCAATTTATCTAACAAGTCATCAATTAATGGTAATGGATACCTGTCTTTATACATTATTTTATTTAGAGCTCTATAATCGACACATAATCTATGTGATCCGTCTTTTTTCTTAACTAATACGATTGGACTAGCATACTCCGACATAGAATGTTTAATTGTTCCCTGTTCTAACCACTCATTAATTTGTTTATCTACTATTTCGCGCTCTGATATTGACAATCTACGCGCAGTTTGGTAAATCGATTTATCGTCTTTCAAAACAATATTCATCTCGATACCGACATCGTACTCATTTTGCGGATTATATTGCGAAACCATATCATACACGTTTTGTTTATCACTCGTACTACCGCCGCATTCGACATTCTCGGACAATAAAGACTCCGTATCAATTTTACATATATCTAATATATTTTCGTGTTCTAATACCGTTCTGTTTAGGGGTTGTATTGTCACATTTTCTCCTGCTAACATTAATTCAACAGTCTTTAAGAAATTAGCACCTAACAGCATATCACACTTTATCAGTGACATAAATATTGTCATCTAACAGAAATTCTATTTTGATTTCACCTAAGGTTTGTATAACATGAGAGCCTATGCCTCTGAAATGTAACTTACGTCCGCTGAATTCAGGTGAACCTATCCGCGAATATTCTTTTTTTTTTAACAGAGATATATCGCTACCGGTATCAATTAATGAAACTACATCTATATCATTTAACTTCTGACGATGCTGTCGAACGACTGCGAAACGTAAAGTGTATAGTGCGCGATTTGGTGTCCGCTTAAAAGATTTTGTGATACAAATTTCATCGGACAAGAACCAACTGTAAATATATCATTTAACTTAACATTCTTTACATATTTTCCAGTCAAAGCTTCAATACAACTGCTATTATTCACTTTCTTATTTTTTGTGCACTGCACTGCTTTGTGACCTACTTCGTCACATATAAAGCATTTTCTTTTAGGACAAGCATTTTTAAAATGATCGAAATCGCCAAACGCGAAGCATTTTTTATTTCCAATTGATTTTTGTTGACTGCCGCGCCAACTTTCGTTACTCAAATGATTGGAATAATTTTTCAATGTTTTGGTACTAGTCGGCGGTGCTGTCACGGTTTTGGATTTTAACGAGACGTTATGGAATGCCGCTATTAGAGCTTCTGTTGAACTATACTGCTGAAGAAATGCATGATCTCGAAGAAAGACGTTCGGTATTCCCGCTATTATATACTCGCGTAACTCCTCCTGATCAGTGATCGGTATAGCGTTTGCGAGAATAATCTTATCATGTGCGTATATTCCTTAAACGCTTCAGAGGGTTTCCAAGTCCGTTGTTGGAATTTCTCCCGCGCGATTAATTTACTCGCTCTGTGCGAAAACATTTTCCGCAATTCTATCAATAACGTTTCGAATGACATAAGAACAAATTCAGGTCTTGAGTTTATCCATTCTGACGCCCGTCCTTTAAGCTTCGTATTTAACAATAGCTTTGCCGAGTTATCGTTTAACTTATAAATATTCTTTAAAAAGCTTAATCGTCTAATCCAATTATCGCATAATTCTGCTTTACCATCAAAATAATTTATCGAATCCGCGATTTATGCTAATACGCGATGTTTCATATAAATTTACAATCTGATCACCTGCGCTTACATTATTTTCACCTAACATTTGCGTACCGCTCCTTGGCTGCTCATAGTTGTTAATTAGCATGTCACTTCCTACCAGTTCCGCCAGTTCTCTACGTGCCCGCTCGCTGCTTTCCGTCAGTCCTGCTGACACGTTGCTCACCGCATACCTGGTACTCCCTGCTAACACGCTTCTGCCCGATCCTTGCATGCTGCTCTCCGCTAGCACGCTTCTGCCCGATCCTTGCATGCTGCTCTCCGCCAGCACGCTTCTGCCCGATCCTTGCACGCTGCTCTCCGCCAACATGCTGTTTGCCACTGGCATATTAATCTGCGCCCGTAGTAACGCTAACTCCTGTCGTAGCAGTCCAACTTCTCTTTCCAATGTAAGCTCTTTTGTTAACCGCCTGTCGTCGATGCTCGTCTCCGCCCTGGAATGCACCGTAGCATCGCCCAAAGCTGTTTTATTTGATGTTCGTTGTGTCTCTTCCATTATACTGTCTTGGAACTCGGTTCCCTGCTCTATTTCTTTAGTTTCTGCACATTCTGCCAACCACGTCCCTTCCGGATCTAGCTCTAATAATCTTCCCAACAGTTCGTGCTTATTTCCGGTCGTTGAATATCCCTTTCTTCGCAAAACTGTCTTTAATTGCATGACCGTACATGAACTCAAATCTGTCATTTCGTCACGCGTAATTTAAAAAGCCAATTGGGGTCTGGTAAAGAATATGTCCATAAATGTTCAACATTTTTTGTGACATAAATAGTTAATTTACCTTACATTGAACATATTTCTATAATAAAATTTGCGGATTATCCGTAAATTTTGAAATTATCACCTTTTAAAAGTTACGATTTCTAGGTTATGTTTGATGTTCCATATCAATATTTTCAAATAAGTTATTCTTAAAAAGTGCTGTTAAAGAGAAAGAAAGCCTTTTTCGTGTATATACATTTGAAAGGAAGAGAAACTTTTGTATAAATACATTTTATTATATTATGTTGCCCATCATACCCGGCAAATTATGAGACTCTATTCCAATAGCCGGTAACGCATGATAAATCTATACTAGATTAACAGATTTTATTTTACAACTTTCTATTTAGCTTTTTTTCCGAAATTGAAAGATTATGAATGTTGCGAAGTAGAAAAATTAAGTTTGAGCCTTCGTAAAAACTCCAAAATTTCATGCCAGCACTAATCATAAAATTTCAGGCGCTATTTCTTCTTAAAGGGGCAACAGTGGCACATTTGGCGATGGATGGAGTTGTATATGTTAGTTAAAGTGAGCTGGCCCATCTGGCGTTGGTCATGAAAATGTACCTATACATAGTTCTATATTTACAGTTGGTTCTTGTCCGATGAAATTTGTATCACAAAATCTTTTAAGCGGACACTTCATCGCGCACTATAACACTTTACGTTTCACCGTCGTTCGACAGCTTCGTCAAAATGACAACATATTTTTCACTTCTGAGGAAGCTGTCGAACGACGGTGAAACGTAAAGTGTTATAGTGCGCGATTTAGTGTCCGCTTAAAAGATTTTGTGATACATAGTTCTATAGTTATTTTTGGGCATTACACAAATAATTTTTATGGGATTGCCTTAGTGTGTTAGGTGTATTTAAATAAGGGAAACCTCTATGAGTAAATATATTTTAAGGGAAGGGAAACCTCTATGAATAAATATATTTTAAGGGAAGGGAAACTTTTATGGGTAAATTTTAAGGGAAGGGAAACTTTTGTGTGTAAATTTTAAGGGAAGGGAAACTTTTATGAGTAAAATGTCCATATTCATGGTGTTTTCTCAAGGCTTCCTTGAATGAGGAGCCCCTTAGAATGCGAATTGTTTTATGCAACTGCCTTACTACGAGTACAATCCCATTCTAAGGGATTCCTTACTGAAGGAAGCCTCGAGGAAGCACTATGAATACGGACATAAGTTTTAAGGGAAGGGAAACTTTTGTATGTAAGTTTTAAGGGAAGGGAAACCCTTGTTATAAATCTACACCTAAACGCTAAATTTTTAGGGAAATGAAATTTTTGTGTGTAAATTTTACACCCAAAGGTTTTCTTTGTGTTTCTCTTACCTTAAAATTACACATAAAGGTTTACATTCACTGTCCACCTGAAATGACAAACTAGTACACTACCCCTGAAAGCCTATCCCACAAAAATTATTTGTGTAATGCTCGCCAACTATTGGGTGGGAACATTCATAATTTTACAACCAAAATCTGAAAGGCCAACTGCCAGGTGACTATTTAAATGAATTAAATGAACGTATTAAAAAATATTTATGTACGAAGCTTTCTCTTCCTTAAAATATACTTACTCAAAAAAAGACTTCCCTTCTCTTATCAGCACGTTTTAAGAATAACCCATTATATTGAAAAGGCAAGAGAAACTTTTATGTATAAATATATTTTAAGAGAAGGGAAACTTTTATGTACAAATATATTTTAAGGGAAGGAAAATATTTATGTGTAAAGGGAAGGGAAACCTTTATGTGTAAATACAGGAGGAAAGGGAAACTTTTGTGCGTATTTTAAGGGAAGGGAAACTTTTGTGTGTGTGTTCTAAAAGGGATGAGAAACTTTTATGTGTAAATTTTAAGGGAAAGAAAACCCTTGTTATAAATTTACACTTAAATGCTAAATTTGAAACGACAAACTAGTACACTACCCTGAAAGCCTATCGCACAAAAATTATTTGTGTATTGCTCGTCAAGTAGATAGGTACTATTAAAAATGTTTATGTGCAATGGTTTCTGTCCCTTGAAATACACTTACTCAAAAAAAGGCTTTCCTTGTGTGAGACACGAAAAGAACCCTGGGAATCACCGGTCTGCCTCGATGTGCTGATGTGACGAGGAGAGAGGTGGGGACGGGGAACTGTGGGATACGGGAGAGGCATTCAATGAGAGTCCTGGCACGAGGAACAATATTAAAAACCAACTGTACTTAAAACTACGTAAATAAATCCGTTTGTTAACTGTTTGTGTTTTAAAATCTAACATCAGAAGTGGCATAGTAATTCACGGGCAGTTTGGCTTTCAAGACGAAAATAGTTTTTATTCATATTTCTGCGGCTGTGTGGAATTTGATCAGGATTGGAAAACCATGCCGAAGCATCGACGTTCCAGGTCTCGAGAACGACCTTCCGGATCTCGAGGAAGTGGAAAGCGAAGCCGAAGTGGATCTGGTTCCAGGTCTAGACGCAGAGCTCGTCGAGAGCTCACCGTGGGGTTAGGTGAACCGGTGGAGGCAAGTACATCACATAGCTCCCGCGGTTCCGATGGAAGTCGACAGCACCTAGCCTTGAGGGAGGTTAGCATTCTGGAATCGGTGACCAGTATGGGTCTCGCTATCGAAGATGGTATTGAAAAGTTGGTAGGCCAAAATAATAAAACTAACCCGGCGACCAGAGTAAGCAATTTTTATTTAAGTCAAAATATTGTCGAAGAGTTTGACCCGGTTTACAAGGACGTGGAAGAGTGGATTGATGCTGTCGACGAATATGCGGTAATATACGGTTGGGACGATAAGACAACCAGCCATTTGGTTCTCAGTAAGTTGAGGGGGGCGGCTGAAACTTGGTATAGGGGGTTGCCGACGCGTCTATTTACTTGGCCAGATTGGCGAGACTTGCTTATAAACAATTTTAAGCGGAAACATGATTTATACGTTGCGATCAAAAATATGATGTCGTGCACGACAAATAAATATAGTAATTTATATGATTACCACTTTGCCAAATTGACTTTAATTAATAAACTAAAATTACCAATTGACAATGCAAAACAGGTTAACCTAATCATGGGAGGGATTGACGATGAACGTATTAAAATTTCGGTGGAACTAGCAGGCATTAATAAACCGGAAATATTGGCAAGGCATTTCAAAGTTCTAGACATCTAGACGAACAGCGTAGCAGTAATTATAAGTCGAAACGATTATTCTCGGGCGATAACCGCCCACACACAATTACAGCATCGTCTGCTGATTCGAGCGTAATAAACACTGTATCGGTATCGGCGAATAATAATAAAACTACCGACAAAAGGTCCGGTACGCATGTTGGAAAGGACCTTGCATCCGTCATTTGTTTTAAGTGCAAACAAAAAGGTCATATGAAAGTTGATTGTCCGTTTGTGAAATCAGCTGTCCAAAAAAAAAACAGCTAGCCATAGAACATAAAAACGTTAATTTTATTAATTGCAAAAATAATCATAAAAATATGTACGTAAAAAATATTACTATCAATGGTTCTCCGATAGAATGTTTTGTGGACATGGGAAGTGAATGTTCACTGATATCAAAGTCTGAGGTTGACAAGTCAAAATTGGCAGTCCAAACTCTAGAGTCAAATGTTGTCTTAGCCAGACTTGGTGAATCTCGTGTTATTACCGATTCCGTAGTTGATGGTGAAGTAGTAATTGATGGTATTCATAAGAATATCAGATTTTTTGTTGTTAACAAATGTGTGCGAGATGTCGATGTTTTGATTCGTCAAAACTTCACAGATTTGCCGGATATTGAATATATTAAATCGGGTGGTAGGTTGGGATTTTATTTGAAAGATTCCTTCAATGTATCTTCTATCGATAAGGCCGTTGTTCAAGTGGGGGTTGATGACCCGAAACTTGTCAACGAGCTTCTGTCTTTATTGAATGAATTTCCTATGTGCCTGTCGGAAGGAATGGTCGAGGTCGGTTGTACCAATTCGGTTACCTTGAAGATTGAGCTAAACAGTGTGCAACCTATTTCTTGTAGGCCACGACGACATTCCGACGTCGAAAATGTTGAAATACGGGAGATTGTTTCTGAACTAATTGCTAATGGAATAGTTAGAGAGTCAAACTCTCCTTATTCTAGTCAAGTTTCGCTTGTTGCCAAAAAGGGCGGTGGTAAAAGATTAGTCGTCAACTATAGACCTCTAAATAATATTACAATTAAAGATCGGTATCCCTTACCTCTAATCGAGGACCTAGTAAATAGATTAGTTGGGTATTAATGGTACTATAAATAAAGCTATCGGGGTTCCACCGAGTGAAGCTTTGCTGGGTTACCGGGTTGTTTCTAACGGATTGTTGGATGGCGGAGGACAAACTGTTGTTGATGTTACAGAAATACGCGATAGAATGATAAAGGGCGCGGAAAGATATCAGGCGGAAATGAAGCGCAGGTATGACGAAAAGCGTATTCCTGGGAAAACATACGCCGTTAACGATTTGGTATTATTAAAAATAACAAATAACGTTGCGACAGGACAAAGCCAAAAACTTTTACCGAAATGGCGGGGACCCTTTAAAGTAATGAAGGTACTAGGAAACGACAGGTATGAGGTAGAGGACATACCTGGTTCCGGACGCTCACGTTTGAGGTATAAAAGCACTGCTGGTGCTGATAATATGAAACCGTGGATAAATTTCGGTATATAAGCAATTATGTGCGTTTCCTCTTATTTTGTATTTTGTTACGTTATATTATAATTATTTTTCTTATTTTGTTCGGGCATGTGTATTCTTTTTCGTGATTGTTCAATTGACTAATTGTTCTGTTTATTTAATGTGGATGACTGGGTGTACTATTGTTGGAAAGATTGGGAGTCGCGGGTTCGAACTGAGCTGAGGTGTGGCGATTATCAGCCTTGGCGGTAAAGTCAGGAGGTTTGAGAGTCACGGATTCAGTCAAAGCTTACTAGAAGATACAGGCTCTGCTTTAAGAGTGGGGGTCGAAGTCGTCACCTAGCGAGAGAGTAGAGGCGGGCAACCGGTAACTCTGTCGAGGTTCTACGAATGCATGCGGGAATGTAATCAAATTATTATTTATTAACACAATGGTTGTTTTGTGTATTTTTCGTGTTCTTATCCAAAATTAAATGTTTAATAATGTATTTCATAAAACATTTTTTAATATTAATATTTTCAAGCATAAAAATAAATTAACTTAATTTGTTTTTTTTTCTAATTTGAACTGAAATAAATCCAAATAAAAATTATTTTCTAAATGATAGAAAATATTTTTGATTGCCAACTACTTTAAAAATATCCTCATGCTTCTCAACTATTATTTTAAATATACAAAGCAATGACACACAAATAGGCGCAAAATCGACGCTTGGATATTTTAATTTTCCGCGAGAAAGTTTATCAATATAGATTTCATTTTGTTTAGGTAAAATAAGTTCTTTATCGGTGGATATTAAATTGATGCATTCTTGACAAGACAGTTTTGGTGAAATTTTAAATATTATACATATAATGTATGTATAGCCTGATATATGTGTCATTAAATTAATTTCTTAAAACGGCAAGAGCCAATATTCGCGACCCTTCCACTCACGCGGCTAGAAAGCGACTGTGAAGACTTCGAGTTTAGAATACTGTAGAGATGTGTCATTCGTGAATGATTCGATCTTCGGGATTGGATCACTTGAAAGTATTGAATGATAGAATCTTGTTTCAACGGAGTCGGTCGATCGCGACATCGATTGTCCGTTTTTGCTTCATTCGCCTCGATCTCTCGATGTCGGAGTCGGTGATATCTGATATGATATGATATGATTGTATTTTTTCTGAAGGATTAACCCGAGCAGTTTTAAATAATGCTAATAATTATATTATTATTATTATGTCATAGTCAGCATAGGCAGCAGAGTTTTTTTTTTTACATTTTCCGCATCTTTCTTTTTGTTAGCCTGTTTTGAAGAAATATTGATAATATAATAAATAAATTTCAAATGAGAACCGATGAATGAAAAGCGTGCTCACTCTAAAACGCAACCTTAAAATATAATGTTCTATCATAACTAAAGTCTCCAACATTTAGACGCGAATGCATAGGCGCTTCGATGCGCGCACGGCACCGATCGAATTACGGAGTTACAAGCATTATTTCTTCAATATAGCGAGAATATTTTGGCCAACTTTGTCATATTTTATTTTGTTATTTGCTATATTTTTGACGCTACGGTATAATTAAAAAAATAAACGAAAACATTTGTTTAGATAAAACTCGTTATACCTATGCATCATATAGCCGTAAACAGCACTGGATTCGTGGCCAGTCGACCGATTGAGATTTACAGCGTATCGGCGCGAGCAGCGAGTAATATACAACTGGACGGGCAAACGGATCTTTCTTTTGGAGACTTTAATCATAACCGCATTCCTAGCTATCATTCAGATTCTGTATTTACCTATATTTTAGATTCATTTGTCCTAATAACTACTAGAATTAAACACGCTTAAAAATACACTATTAAATAATGACTTCGATAAATATACGTCGACAGATTCAGATTCAAATGATATATAATTTCAATCACAATACTATTCAATCGCAGATACTATTTCAATCATTCATCGTGGTGAGTGCGTCGCATCTGCGTGCTGAACGACGGGAATAATCGAATGATTGATATAAAAGATTCGATCTTTTTGGATATCAATCACCGATCGATCGGATCTGTGTAAAATGAACGAATGACACATCTCTAGAATAATGCGACTTAGAGATTTGGTGCGTATTTCAGGATGTACACGGCCTATTACCTCTAGTCGGCAATGATTCAGTCCGTTGTGACGGTAACCAATCTAGACAATAGCACCTGTAAAGTCAATGATAGGTAGTGGAGAAGGATTCTCAAAGCAGTTCCGACCTGGGTGAGGACACCCGATGCCGTCAGGAGAGGCCGTGTGAGACACGAAAAGAACCCTGGGAATCACCGGTCTGCCTCGATGTGCTGATGTGACGAGGAGAGGGACGGGGAACCGTGGGATACGGGAGAGGCATTCAATGAGAGTCCTGGCACGAGGAACAATATTAAAAAGCAACTGTACTTAAAACTACGTAAATAAATCCGTTTGTTAACTGTTTGTGTTTTAAAATCTAACACTTGTCTTATCAGCACGCTTTAAGAATAACCCATTCGAAAATATCCATAAAAAACGTACGAACATAACCTAAAAATCGTTACTTCAAAAGCCAATAATTCCGACAATTACGGATAATCCGCAAATTTTATTGTAGAAATACATTCAGTTTAAGCTAAATTAACTATTTTTGTCATAGAAAATGTTCAGCGTTTATGGACATATTCTTTACCAGAACCAGCCAATTGTACGTGTTACCTTCTTGACGATATATTCTTCTACTAACGAACTATCAACTTATCCTTATCCCGGACGAGCCCCCAATTTGTAGGCTTTTTTACGTTTGTCTAGGCTTTATTTTCAGATAATTAATAAAATAACGAGTGGTTTTTTAAATCCGACGTCAAGTTAGCTGTGAAACAATTCATTCATAGCTGTGAAACATTCACAAATGCCTCTTCAAGGCCTACTTTGACGTCGGATTTAAAAAAACACTCGTTACTTCCTTCTGTTCCAGTTGTTTATTTATAATTCCCCAACCTACTACATCTTAAAATTAATTACACAGCTACCTATAACAAAATACAGTTACACGAACGGTTGACTGACTAGATCACAATCCTTTTTTAGATTCGCGTCGCGTCTCCCGGACCCAATTCCTACAATCCTCCATTATACTTACAAAATTTTACCGTTTCTTATTGCAAATACCTTTTAATTTTGAATGTTTTTGAAATTGTACGAAACGAAAAGCCCCAATATGTTCTTTTCTTACAATTAAATGCTAAAATACTTAAGCATAATGTCAAAACTAAATTGTCCAATTATGCAAAATCATATACTCCTTGAAACTGGATCCAGTCAATTAAAATTTGCATCCTATATGGCCCAACTCTTATTTAACTTATATACACGAACTCTAAGATATGCATGGCGCCTATAGCGAGAATATTTGGATCAGTTTTGTCACATTTTAATTTGTTATTTGCTATATTTTTGATGATCGATATAATTTTAAAAAAAGGACGAAAATATTCGTTTAGATAAAACACGTTAAACATAATATCTATTCACTCTTTATCCTCGTCTCAGTAGGCCGTGTTCTCGTTTCGTTAAGTTGCTGTCCTGAAGTTTGATAGATGCCAAAATCTGACATGAAAAATATTAATGACAATTCCACACCACTAATCTGACTATGTTGACAAATATTATACGAAGGAGCACCGACTATGGCACCGTGAAATATGCACTACAGTCGAGCTGGCAACAACGTCTCCGTCAGTGGACTCAAATTATAACCACAGTCTACACACAGTCTGTTCACTTAGCGTCGGTACCTTTGATCTTTGTGTCTTCAATGCAACCACTGCGCATTCTTCCGTGCGTTGATTCTTACGTGGCGCAAACAATTTAAATTTAAAATCTTGCAGTGTTTGCAGTTGCCCGAACGTGCCCGAACCAAGTCGGTAAACCAAACCACAGCATAAATACATACAGCAGGTTCACTCTCCTTGGCGGGAAAATTTCCCGCGCAAACTGAGCCGCCATATTCCGGATGGAGAATCTGTCTAAGCTGTATTCGACTGGACGCACGGAGTGTTTCTTTTTCTCACTCTTAAATGCACTGAAACGCAGTCGCTCTCCCTCACACTTCTGCTCATTGCGTGCATCGAACATTATGTCGAATGCGCCCTTAAATTGCACGAATACGATCAGTGGTGTCTCGTGTAATTAGCAGTATAATAGCTTTTCAATTACATATTTTAAATTCGCGCCGTCACGTGTGATGTCTTACGCCGACCCAGGTTCATTTTGTGGGCGATGTGATCGCTTTCCTAGCCTCGCATCCAGGTGTCTATTATTATTGTTCTGATCGTTGTGAGCGTTATATGGAACAATGCCACCGCTACTTTGATCATTTTGATCCTTAAGTGGAACCTACCCTAAGTAGAACAATGCTACCGCTACTTTGATCATTTTGATCGTTAAGTGGAACCTACGTTCCACTACCTACTGAACGTTCTTGTATTTATTCAATGCCTGAGCGTTTGTAAAGTGTGAGAAATAATGGAGCTGCTGTGAAGTATTAGACATTAATTTGTTAAATATATTTATGTATGTTATTTTATCGTAAATGAATTCTCAGTTTAGTTTACTATTGCCAAATCTATTGCTTTCTTGTTGACTCCTAAAAGTGAAAGTTGAATTATGCATTGTGTCATTTTACATGATTTAATTGTCAGCGTTTATGTCAATTTGACAGAGATCGATTTACACTACCACTGCCGTCTTGAAGTCCAGGCCATCAGGTTGAAACGTGACGTCACCGTAAGAGGCCACCGTGACATACCCTACTTTAGGCGCATGTTTTTATTTGTGAAAATGTTTTATTTCTTTTATGTTTTTTTACTTTTTTATGTGTGGAATTGCGAGAAGAATATCTCTAAGACACTACTAATATTATAGGAATAGCCAGAAATATTTTTTATTTAATGATTTTGTGGTTTAAATGTGACCACTACACGATTGAAGTGACGATGAATAATGAATAATTTCTCCGAATTACACGTAGTAAGTGACTTTGTATATATATTTTTAATAAATTTAATCTTTTTAGATTAAAAACTAATAGGCCAATGTTTTATCTATCACTTAAATTTCCACGTTTCACTGAAGGAACTTCGGAGAGGTATGCAGGCAGATTGGGGAAAATGGAAGGGTAGGCATCAGTTTTAAGGGTTAGTCGATGTCTTGGTAAGGTTAATTTGGACCCTATAACATGCGTGTTTCATCATCAAGTAAAAATAAAAGTGTAAACAGTAATAACCATCATCCTTTGTTACTTCATGACTTCTAACTACAAACTCTTCCCGAAAGTGAGTATTCTTTGAAATAACAAAGTCAGTACGAAGTATTTTCCTTAACCATAAGGAGCGCATGGGTTCTTCTTTCGGAAAGGAAAAAGTAGGAACATAGGAGCCACTTTTTGTGTTGGACGTGCAGTTTGGCACACAGCACTTGTTAGGCATTTTCTAGAAACAGGAACATAATGGGATTAATATAGTAGGTGTAGAGAATGATATATTGTATTACTTATGTTTTTATTTCAACTGAAACTCAAAAACGCAACACAACACAAGGATTTTAAAAAATGTTTTAACCTATAAAATTATAAAAAAACTAGCACTACAACTAATTAAAACACAAACACGTAGTTTTTTTAACCAAACACAACACGAAAACATAAAAAAAACCTAAAAATAACAACAATTAACATAAAAACACTCGAAAAAACTAAGAAAAACACACGAAAAGACTAGATATTAAAGCAACGAGAGACTCTTACGGTGACGTCACCAGGAACAAAAGCCGGTAACCTGACGGCCTTTACTTCAAGACGGCAATGACACTACTCTAATATTGCAAAATATAACCTAAACGCCTAAAGACTTGTATGCTTTTTTTGATTCCGCAACCGTACCATCGTAATCAGAAAAACCGACTACACTCGAAATTTTAGTTAATTGAAGCGTGCTTTGAAATGAACTACTGTCATTTTGACATTAATATTATTTTGAAATGGATGAGATTTTATAGGTTGACAAATACATGACAAATGGTGTCAAACCTAATGTTACACAACTAAATGTTTGGAAAATGGAAGTGTCGATTTTACTTCGCTGTAGTCGATTTTTATACATAAAAATCGACTATTGCCACTCAAACAGTTATTCTTGACCACTTTGTAGTTTATGCGCGTCAGTAATTTTGCGTCAAAATTTGAAATATCATGTAAGACTTAATTTGCCCTAAATCTTATGATGTCGCAATAACACAGAAATCTTTTAAATTGTGGAGTTGAAATTTTCTTCCCCCTAAATTTATCACTAGCAGGTACATGCAGCAGCGTTGCCGGTTCTATCCACGGGGTAAATTGCGAGGTTGGTGGTTTTTTGATTTTGAAACAGACAATACTTCTACTCCTACCTTAAAAAAATAATAATTTATTATTGCCGAACAGCCAAAGTTAAATGATATATTAGAAACACAAAAAATATGACTTTTTTTCATTAAAATGTAAATATAAGAAAAATCCCTACGGAATGATTTTTGACTCCGTATCCAGTCTGCATGGAATCTGTACATGTACGGAAATTTCCGTACGATTGGCAACCCTGCTTTACAAACATTCGTATAAAGGTGTTCCTTTTTCAATCTGAAAGACTGAAAGAGTGATGTATACTACCCGCCACTTAAAACGAAACGCAATACCAAGGCCACAGCCGTAAGTAGCACTGTGTAAGGTTCATTTTCGAACGAGTTTATTGCTTTTCGTTTTGCTTTTAGTGCCGGCGATGGTACGTAGATACGATAACTAATTACAAATTCGAGGCTCACCATTGGGATCTCGGGAATGGTAAGAGATGAGAAGTCGGTTAAATTAGGGCAAAGTTGCGTATTTTAATGCTGAACAATAATCCGTTTTGAAAAATCTTCTACGATTTGTAGTTTTTGAAATATTTCCAAAAAACCGAAAAACTAATTTTCTTTTTTATTTTTTCCTGAAGTTATTATTGCAGGGATCATAACAAAATTAATACATTCTAGAGGCACTTTTTTAAGCTCTTTATGATGACATCATTAGATTTTGCTTAAAACGTTTCGTCTCGTTCTGACCATCATCAACTTTATTTTTTCTTATGGGCGTCACTTTGGGTTTTAATACCATTAAATAGATCTATTTTTTCTGATGCTTTTCCATACATCTCACATCCCTATTTAATAATTTGAAACAGCTGGAGATGCAAGAAATTGTTGAAAATAACAGTGCGAAGAAAAATATGGTATGCTGTGAAGACAAAAACAAAAAAAGTTTGTTATACCTTCGGAGTTTTATTTCGTTTATAACAAAAGCAAATTTTTGAAAAATGTTTAGATATGAAAATGAATAATGTGAATGAAGAATTATTAGAAGAGGTAATTAATAGTTATTTATAAAATGTATAAAATTATGATGCCACAAGAAAGAATATTTCCTCGAGCAATAATATCTTTTAAAATACGAGTTTTCTAAAGACAGATAATTTGATATTTTCTTGCTTTAATAATAAAAATGAATAATTCAATTACAAATTTAATCAACTATTGCTTTGTCCTTGTCTTCTTAGATATTGTTGGAAGTAAATTTCGCTCGATATTACTAAATTGTTGTTGTTAACAGCACAATAATTTTTTTAATTTACGTCATTCTTGGATTCATAACATTCAATTTTAGATCTAAAAATTTTACTAAAATCAGCTTTTGTGATATACGAAATAAAACTCAAAAGGTACATGAAAGCTTTTTTTGGTTTTTGTTTTTACTGCATACCATATTTTTCTTAGCTTTGTTATGAGCCTCGAATCTGTAACAGCCTGTATACTAGAAATTGGTTTTCAACTGGATTCACATTATCCGGGCAATGAGCGTTACGTTTCGGTTCTGGCAATTTTTTTTCACTTCATAATTAAAAAGAGGATTTTTAAAATCGTTTCAACTAAGAAATATAAAAAAAATAATAGCATCAATTTTATATCCACGAAACGCCAAGTCTATTCAGGATGCAGTTGATTTGATTTCAGCTTTTCTGAACGTTTAATATAATTCTCTGGATTAAAAAGAAATTACATAAACAAATAACTAGAATCATCGTCCTCTATTGTTATTGTTTCATTACTAAATTGGAATTGAAAGTGGCAGTGTTATTTTCTTTTTTCCGGATACTTTCTAGATGGACTATATTTGAGGGTTGTACCCACGGTGAATTGAATACTAACGCTGGCAGCATTCCTGCAAGTGAGATAGCGAACCATTACGTCATCGCATACCCGCTTCTCTTTTTACACAATTATTAATCAATATTAACTGTCACGGTTGACAGTTGTATTAGAGGGAGAAGCGGGTATGCGATAAAGTAAGGGTTCCCTAACTCACTTGAATGTTGCCACTAGTAGCATTCCTTTCACAAACTAGAACAGTTGTGAACAGCACAGAACAGTTCAATGTACAATCGCAATCATAATTCATGACATAACCTTCACAGAAAGACTCATTTTATTTGTGGTTTCCAAACAAAAAATAATTTACGACATCTCGGATTCACTTTTGAGTATTAGTAAGATTTGGATGTATTCGACATTCATAGTTTTGAAGGATGTTCTATAAACTTTCTATAAGCGTTATTACTTATGATTGCGACTGTACGTGTTGTACGGAGCTTGAAGCTCTTGAAAGGAATGCTACTACTATTAGTATTCAATTCACCGTGGGTTGTAAAGAAAAATTTCAAGAAAGATCTGAGACTGTTATTTGAGGCAGTTCAAACAATTAATGGGGAACAATTTGAACATCTTTTATAATCAGTTGGTGTTAATATTGTTTGTAGTTGTTTTAATAATATGTTAATTTTTGATAAAAGCATGAGCATGTAAAACTCTCCAAATACGGTCTCAGAAATATGTAACAGTTATTTTTTATACAAGATGACAAAATTCAAATTTAATTTTATTTATAAAAAATAACTATTAAGGCGACGGGCCACTGCGCGCTAGGCGAAGCTAAGTTGAACGAAACTAAGTTTTTTGAAAATTTGATCCCACGTAATCTTACGCGGACGAGGCAACCGAGCGAAGATAAACACTGTTTTATATCTTTGCTATCTTAACTTCGCTTCCCTTAGCTTTAGTTACCACGTTCGCGTAAGATTACGTTGGATCTAATTTTCAAAAAACTTAGTTTCGCTCAGCTTAGCTTAGTTTCGTGTTCAGTGGCTGCCCGCCTTTATTGTCTGAGTCCACTATTTGGAGAGCTTTAAATGCTTATGCTTTTATTATAAAAAATATTAGCAAATTATTAAAACAACTACAAACAATATTAACACTAACTGATTATAAAAGATATTCAAATTGCTCCCCATTAACTGCTTCAAATAACAGTCTCAAATCTTACTTGAAATTTTTCTTAGGGACAGTTTTTCAATCACAAGTTAACTTTAACCTTTAGTTTATTGCCATAGGAATAATTGTCTTCATAATTGTTATTATAGGAATAAACCGATAGTTAAAGTTAACTTGCGATTGATATATCGGCCCTTAGAGGTACAACCCTCAAGTAGAACTACGTAGAGAAATTTTAAAAAAGGCACGTTATTTAACACACCATGTACGGTAATGGAAATGCGCATAAATTTCATTTTTATGTGAAAATAAAACATAATGTGCGTATTTTTCTATGTGGGCATTTTTCTGGGTGAGCATTTTTCGGTGTGAGCAATTTTCTGTGTGCGCAATTTTCTCTGTGGGCATTTTTCAGTGTGGGTAATTTTCCATGTGCGCATTTTTCTATGTGAGCATTTTTCGGTGTGAGCAATTTTCCGTGTACGCATTTTTCCATGTGGGCATTTTTCGGTGTGCGCAATTTTCGTTGTGCGCTTTTTTCCTGTTCGCATTTTTCGCTGTGGGCTTTTTTTTGTGCGCAATTTTCGTGTGGGCTTTTTTCGTGTACGCTTTTTTCATGGAATCATGCTCTTGCGCATCGACTACGTCATCCGGCGACAAAAGCACCGCGAATTCGTCTTAAAATGAGAAAATAAGAAAAAAAATTGGCACATTTAATGAGATCGGAGACCTAACTAAAGCATTAAGTTGACGATAAAGTATATAAAAGCATCATAAATGGACATTTATTAATTTTGTTTCTTTCAATTATAGCACACAAAGTTTGATTTTTGGCACTCAGTGACGCTATGCGCAAACGAAACGTAAACTCGTCTGTTTATGTATCATATCTTTAAGGTCTTACCCAGGTATCCAGAGTCGTTCGTCAACCCCTAGCGCTAGCGCGTCGCCAGCGCTCTTCCAGATGCCCGGTTCCAGAGTCCCTACACAGCGAACCGCTAGCGGGCGCACCCTTCTGGCGCTGCGCGTACTATGGTAACATAAAAACATAGACCGTCTTCTGCAGATTCGAATAGAAAATGCTCTCTTAGGGTTGGTTTATCGATGCTAGGTTAAATTTATCTTTTAGTTTGTTACCAATGGCAACAATTATGAAAGTATACGTTGGTATAACAATTTGTTCTTCGACAAACGGCATTAATACATTCATTATGGTTCCTTTTGGATTTTCCAAATCCCTGATATAACGTCGAGGTACCCTCAAAACAAGTTGAATATCCTCGTACTCATCGTATTCGGCGTTTATATTATCACTAATATACAAATCTTCTTCCATTACTTTTTGTAAAACAATTTCACTTATGCAAATACAAAAACTTAGAAGAATAACAACTTAATTATATTTAGAGAAAACGGCGATTAACGGCTTCAATAAAACTTCTATTATACTGGTAGAGATGTAAAAATACCGTATTTTAAAATTTTTGTATAATATATTGTATAATACGCGTATTCTACCGTATTTTATCCTAACCATAGTTTATCAGCTGACTACAACAAATTACTTACTGCTTATCATAATTAAGTAATTTATTGTAGTCAGTTTATATTTATTTGTAGGTACATATTATGTTATGAAATTTTCTTTCTTGATAATACTGGCCGTTATTCTTATTAAATAATTTAATGTAACAATATCTTTATTATTTCTGTAGAATCAAAATTTTAAGTAGGTAATCCTGCTATTTTGGAATCTGGTCTTGGAAAAAGCGATTTCTTTTTCTATTTCTGTCTTTCTACTGTAATAAGGAAGAAGATTATTGTGATAAGAAAATTATTGTGATATTGAATTCTATTCTAAAATTCAAAACAAAAAAAAATGCGGAAAATAAAATATTTGAAACTAAATTTTAAGATAAAAGTATGTAATAAGAATTTATGCCAAGTTCTGAAGCAGATAGAGATTATCAAATTCTGCAACCTAGAGCATGCAAATAAATTTAGCAAGTCATTCTTGAAAAATAAATAATAATTGTTAATTTAATTAAATTTAATGAAAAACAAATACTAATATAAATAAAAATAATTTGTATAAATCTGTGGCTTGGTCGAAAAAGGGCCTAAATGCAAATTCTTCAAAAATGAGTTGTTGGGCGTATCTAACTAAAGAAATTTCACTCATTTTAATGAAATTAAATGTAAATGAATAAACCTAGTAAGTCTGAAAATTTCGATCTAAAAAAGACCCAAGTGCAAAAATTATAATCCATATAAAAATTAAAAAATGGCCTAAGAATCAAAAATATATTAATAGTATAAGATTATTATAAAATACTCTTGTGAATATTGCTTTTAGGAAAATCCTAGCAAAATTTTATCAATTTCGGAAAAGAAACATTAAAATAATAAGCATTTTAAATTTTTATACAAATCCTCGATTATCTCAAAACTTGATTTTTTTCGACCAAGCCACAGAAATATTACTCATAACCTCACTTGTTAAAGTCACGTTAAAGTACAATGGTATAAAATAAGTTTAATACATACGGTATATTTTATTTCTTGTATAAAACCCGTATAATACAACTTTACATCTATATATACTGGTCGATATTTCCTAATATTTTATTACGGGCGTCCTACAATATTAACCGAACCTGTTGTCAACGATCTTCAAGAATGAATGGACCGAAGTCCGAACAAATCATTACGAAAGTTATCAGCACAGTCAGGTATTTAAGCCTCAATAATGAAAGAAATGCAAGTACTTAATTTGCTTTTTGCAGGCATTAGTAGGGCTAGTTGCGCAAAAGCTCTGCATAAAAGTCTGAATCTGCATCCCTGTCGAGTTTCTGTTGTTCAGCAGTTGTACCCTCATGATTATCAACGAGTGGAGTACCTACTGTCAGTGGTTTAACGAGCAATTAAATGATGATTTACTTGATTTAACTTTCTTCACTGATGAAGCATGGTTCCATTTATCTGGTTATGTAAACAACCAGAATTACCGAACGTGGGCTACGGAGAACCCTCATACTTTTGTCATCAAATAAAATAAAATCCAATAAAAGTTGAAAATTTGGGTTGCAATCTCAAGACAGAGCATAATAGGCCAATAATTTTTTACCAAACAGTTACTGCAGAAAGATACTAAACTATCATTTTGACAGAATTTATTAATCAACTGCAAGATGACGAAGTAACAAGAGGTTACTTCCAACAGGACGGAGCCACTTCTCATACTGCACGTACCAGCATAAATTATTTGCAAGAGTTTTATGGAAATCGCATTATAAGTGAAGGTTTGTAGCCACCGAAAAGTCCAGATTTGATACCACCAGATTATTACCTGTTTGGATATGTGAAGAATAATGTTTACAAAAACCGCTTACACAATTTGGATGAACTTCAAAAAGCAATTAGGCATGAAATTGAAAACATAACGCAGGAAGAACTTTGCCGTGTTTTTGAAAATATGAAACGACGAGTGAACTTGTGTGTACAAAATAATGGAGAGTATTTTCAACAATTACTATAAAAATAAAGTTATATCCTATTCATAGTGTTTTCATTTATTTGCTATTCGGCTGGTAAACATCGGGGGCGCCAGCCTAACATATACCGTTTTCGATTCACTTGCACCGGTTGCACTCAGTGTATTTGCATCTTCTTTTAACCTCATGTAATAACACGAGATGAAGATAGAGATGTGGGTTCAGAAATTTTCCAATTTGGAAATTTTCCAGAAACTTTCTAACCAATTTTTCTGGAAAATTTCCGACGAAAATTTAACGAAGTTATTACATGTTGTGCTTGCATATAAAATGTAATGCCTAACCTAACTTCAAAAGATTATGTGTCCAAAATGCGGAAAAATACCTATACCTACAATTTATGAATTATAAGCGAACGCCAAAGCGTGAGTTTGGTTTGCGAATACACAATGGCCGCGTTCACCAGAACCAAGCGCTCACGCAGCATTCGTCTGTGATTGGTGGATTTTTTGAAATAAGCCAATCACAGACGTCTGTGATTAGTGGATTTTTTGAAATAAGCCAATCACAGACGAATGCTGCGTGAGCGCTTGGTTCTGATGAACGCAGCCATTATTTTGTAATTTCTGTCATTTTTTATATTACCGTTGTGCATGAGTATTTGGTATTATTTTAATTAGCGTTTGCTTCTGAGTTTATAAAAAATATTTTTTTTTTAAATACGTTACTATAATTGATTGGGAAATTTTCTGGTAAATTACCGGAAAAGGTCATCGGAAAATTTCCATCTTTTTTATTTTTCCGAAAAAATTACATCTCTAGATGAAGATATTCTGAGTGCGCACTAGTGCGGTCAATCGAAAACGCTACTAGTAAGTTTAACAGCGTTGCCAAATGCAACTTTGGCCAGTAACACATGAATATTACATTGCATTTAAGGTAGAGTATTTAATAATTAATAAATACGCACGATCATTAAAAAATGTATTAAAATAAAGTTAGTTCTTTAATTAAGTAATAACTGTCTTTCAAAAAGGAACAAAAAATAATGCTTGGTTTTTTTTCGTATATTTATCTTCTTTGATATTCATCTAAGTGTGATGGTAATAATTTTAACATAACATGATTGTATACTTTAAAATAATTTGTAGCCGAAGCTGTTTCATGTCGAGACTTCATTGAGCTCTTTATGTTCAAACATATTTCTAACTGGAACTCTTTTGCTACTAAACATACGAAATATCAGTATCTAAATTGAAGTAAACAACAAAAAGTGGTGTTTTATCATTTCAATAATAGGTAGTTATAACATCAAATTAACGTATTTTATATTATTACTATAAATTTACTACCGCTTTTTAATTTTCCCATATTTCAAGTAAAAAAACTACATTTGGCAACACCGCGCAAAATGCGCAAATGTATGCGCGTTGGCTGGCGCCCCTAATCTTTATCATTGTCTGCTATTCATGGGCCCAGTATTTCATTCAGAGTTTAACTTTAAGCTTCGTTTTGTATCTACGGAAACAATTGTCCTTACAATTAATACTGTCCTTACAATTAATACTGGCCTACGGCCCAGTATTTCATTCGGAGTTTAACTTTAAGCTTCGTTTTATTCCCATAGTAATAATTGTAAGGACAATTGTTTCCGTAGTAATAAAGCGACGCTTAAAGTTAAACTCTGAGGCTGGGTTTCTCAGTCCTAGTTTAACTTTAAACTCCTGTTTATTCCCATGGTAGCAATTATAAAAACAATCGTGTTTCTATGGATATAAACAGGAGTTTAAAGTTAAACTAGGACTGAGAAACCCAGCCTGAATGAAATACTGGGCCATAGTGTTTTCATTTAATAAAGCATTTGTTACATGTAGCAAGGCTACATAAACATAACCTTGTCATCACTCATTACATGTTTTTGAAAACTGACATCGGATTCAATTCGATCAATCAGATTACCCCTAGATCACTCACGATTAATGCAAATAAGTAAGTAGAATTTCAATTTCAAATGTTAAGATCACTGAATTCACTAATGAAATCAGTTTCCGAAAACACCTTTTGTGGAGCCAAGAATTTATCCCTTTAACGGGCAATTTATTATTTTCTTCTTTATTTACATTTTAATATGAAAATATCAGTGGCGGCTCGTACTTTATTTTTACTATGAGTGACCAACTGGCAACTCTGCTCCTGACGATGCCGATTACTAATCATAACGATGCCACGATGTATACGATTATGCGTATTGCGATACGCATCGTTGTAATCATCAAACAAGTATTCGTATCTGTACTCGGACGATTCTGTACTTACTCGTGCAAGTCTCTAATTTAAACGCAATTTCAGATTACTGTAGAACAATATACGAGACAACATAACACAAATTCAAAATAATGTTAGAACGAGAAAAACAGCATCTCATAATTAAAATAAGCAAAGTTAGTTTATAAACATAGCCAAAACAGTAAAAAATCAAATTATTAAAATTCTTACCCAACCTTAGCACTAGATACAGAGACAAAGAGACTTTTGGAGAACAGCAACCCCCACTATGACATTCTATAAATGCCTTCGGGCTCTGGAGATGTACGTGACCAATCTGCTTGAAGCTGTCTGATAAATAATGGTACTTTGCCACCCTACTTTTTTATTTCATTTTCCTTGATCACGTGGGCCTTCTTTAAGTGTGCGATATAAAACGAGGTCAGCTAACATCTTTACTGCAGTTGCAGGTGCATTTCTTAGAATTCGCAATGTCCATCGTGTCTCAATCTAGCGCAAGGTTCTTTAGTAAAGCGCAGTGGCGGCTCGTACTTTATTTTACAGGAGGGCACATATTTAAAATGTTTCTTGTATATATCATTATTATCAAACAAATGCAGTGAAATTACTAAATTGTGAAAACAAAGTGTGTAAGATATTCTCCTCTTGATGGAACTCTATAAAATATTTAGTGAGGGTCCATCTTTTACAGAGAAAACGACAAGAATAAAATTAAAACGAAGTCCAAACTGCGATAATTTATTAATATTCCACCAAAACATATGAAAATAATATGTACGGTGCGGTGGCTTGCAAAAAAATCGCGTACACCTAATTTCTGTTGTATTTTAATCGGTCTTAATTTATAATATGTCAGTGTCAAACAATAAAAATGCCGAACCTTACATTTCCTTTATTCATAAAATCTGCACCTCTGTTATGTTTGTCTCCTGATACTTTAATAACAAATTTATGCTTAAATAAATCGTTGCTTAAAAGACAAATGAAGCAGAATAATTTTTCTTCTCCACACACCCGCACATTCACGAAAACTTATTATAGGCATTTTCCTTTTTAAAATATCCGTTAAACTCCCTAGTTTTACCTACCATTGTTTTTTTAGTATTTAATTTTGGGGTGGGTCTGCCAAGTTTTTTTATGTAGAGCTTGTCTTTACAATTGAGAGGCCTTTACAATAAAATGTACGTCATCGCATTCATTTTTGCAGCACTGCAACGTACACAGAGAATATTCGAGTAGGTACACGAAGTAAATTGTGCTCCTCTGTGGGCGTTCCTAGGCTCCGTTGTCATGACAACCTGATAAACACACCGTCTAATTGTAACGACAATGACGCTTCTCGGGACACGTGAACTTCTAGAAGTAAATATTGGTCAGAAACTGCGAAATAAATATTGAAACTTAACAAGCTAATTTCTTACAGTTTGGTCTTATTATTTATTATTAAAAGAAATAAAATAGTGATAAACGAATAAATATATGAAAGCTTGATTAACTTTGGGGGCACGTGCTCCTGTGCCTCCTTGAATCAACCGCCACTGGAAAATATGTTCATAAGTTAACAATGAACGAAGTGCAATAAGATTTTTTGTATAATTTTTCACTAAACTTTTTTTTTGAGGTGGCTTCTATGTATACCACTAACCGTTTCGGTAAATCAAAAACACCCTGTGTTTGGTGGCTTATTTTTTGCCATCTTTTAAATTTATCAGAAATAATACAGCGAGATGTTCTTTAATCAGGGTTGCCAGTTTTCCTATTTTTAATAGGAGTCTCCTATTTTTTAACAAAATCTCCTACCTTCTATGAAGCATTACCCAGCGAAAACACGTACGTGTAAAAAACGTTGTAAAATAACATGTAACCAAACGTTGAATTCGTGTGGTATTGTTACGTTGAAACAACGAAAAAATGTCGCGGCAATCAATTTCTTTTAAACGTCTCTGTCCACGTGTAAGAAACGTTGTAGAATAACAATTAATCAACGTTGAATTCGTGTGTTATTAATACGTTTTAACAACGCTCGAATCAACTTCTTTTAAACGTCTTTGTCCACGGTATTTCTACGTTAAATCCCAGTGCATACATACGTATAAAAAACGTTGTGGAATAACATGTAACAAACGTTGAATTCGTGTGTTATGGTTACGTTAAAACAACGAAAAAATGTCGCGGCTTAATGTCCACGTGTAGCGTTGAATCAGACAATTACGACGTGTATTTAAAGCTGGGTCTAAATCATTGGGGTCTAAATCATTAGACTGAACAAACATACATGGCTAATGGTTGAATTCGAACCCACGCCGCCGAGTGACACGACTTACCAAGTCGGCTAGAACTGAACCGCTAAGCCATTTGGAGATCCCAGTGCCGTATCGCTTCCGTGACTACTCAGTAGTAATAAAGCCGAACCGGGGACTTTAACTTACAATAGCTACGCGCCGCCCTCACTCGTTCAATTTCCGAACTCTTTACTACCTACAGTTTCCTTCTAACATCCATATTATCATAACATCATTAAATCAATTTTTCTAATTATTACAATCCTAAAGTTATTTTCTTTGTATATACATTTCAAAAATTCTAAATTATTTATTTATAATACACATGTAATTCTAAATCGCCTATTTCTAAAAATATTTACACTAACATAAAATATTCGACAAAACACATTTAATACAGTACTCTCAATTTACTTTATTATTTACAAAATTATTTCTTTATGAAAATTAAAAAAAAAATTACATGCTGCTCATGAACACCGCAGTGGAGTGGAAAGTTTAACTGGAATAAATTCTGTAACTTAGAAAATTGCCATTTGTAGCAAAATTCTTGGAACAGGTCAATTTTTATTTTTATGGCGCATATTATAAATGGATTTCTTTAACTTTTCAATTATTTGGAAGGATGAAACAACCCCTAACTATTTTTTTTTAATGGAAGGGTATGTTGAGTAATTTTTTTTCTTAAAGCTTGTTCAATTGGGAATACAGCTACGTTTTTATTTTTTAATTTTTCTTAAACAGTAAAAGGCGAAAAAATAAAAAATAAATTTTTGACTAGAACAGTTTTTTAACGCATCAGATGTTCAAAATGCTTGCCACCTCTCACTTGACAATACCCTAATCGATTATAAATTCCATCCCTAACAGTTTGTAACATTTCCGGCGTTACTCTCCTAATTTCATGCAGAATTTGAAGTTCTGAAGTTCTGCTATGTCGTTTGGTTTAGTCACATAAACTTTACTTTTTAAGTACCGCCATAAAAAGTCTAAAGGGGTGAGATCTGGAGATCTTGTTGGCCACTCAATCGGTCATCGGTCATCTTCTTCCTATCCACCTATTGGGAAAAACTTCAGTGAGGTAATTACGTACAATTAAAAATTTAGCGCATTGGCAGCGCCATCTATTGGCTGCACGCAACAATACGATACTATATGGAATGCTTATTTCTTCTCATCAAATAATAAAAAACGGAGTTCCTGAATTTTTGGCATTAAAAACGGTTTTAGTAAAAAAATTCTTTTTTTTGTTTTTTACCTTTTACTGCTAAAGAAAAATAAAAAAATAAAACGTAGCTGTATTCCTAATTTTTTCAACATATCCTTCCATTAAAAAAAACATAGTTAGGGGTCGTTTCACCCCTCCAAATAATTGAAAAGTTAAAAAAGTCCCTTTGTAATATGCGCCATTAAAAATTAAATTGACCTGTTCCAAGAATTTTTTACAAATCGTAATCTTCTAAGTTACAGAATTTATTCCAGTTAAACTTTCCACTCTGTATACAGCTGTCCCCAATGAGTATTCGTGACAATATGTATGTATAATTGATTGACTATTGCGTTCTTTAGTATTTTTAATCACAGATTTTGGGCATCAAATTCAAACTAACTTAAAAAAATTTGACAGATTACGTCAACTTAAAAAGGGGTTGTGGTTGACTCGTATGTCCAAATTAGCAGTACTTTTCATACCTGTTTCGTTTCATTTCAAAGCTGCCAAGCATGGAGAAGAACCTCATATTTCATAGATTTTAGTAAAATTAGAATTCAAAGGTGTGAAACACGATAGACAATCACTGTAAAAATTAAGTGTTTTCTAACGTCAACATCACGTTTTGTAAGGCATATTTATTCGGTATACGTTAAAATAACGTTATAAAACGTGGGTTAAAAATTTAGTTGTAAATTATGATTTATCTATCGTTAATTTTTTTCTCATTTATTACGTAGAATAGTAGATGTTGAATTAACGTTGAAATGATGTGGTAATCAACGTATGGTAGATACATCGCATTTACTCATAGTATAAATCACGTCGTAAAAAGACAAAATTGTTACGCATTTATTTCACGTTATAATTACGTCCATATTAAACTGATCGTTAAAAAACACGTCATACAAACGTGATATAATTATGGTTGCTAATTCAACTAAAAAACAACGTTGCATTTTTCAACGAATAACGTTATTTCCACCATTACAACGTGAAATTAACGTTGAATAAACGTACATGTTTTCGCTGGGTAGATATAGGAGAGAATCTCCTATATTTTCACGGAACAAATTTTCTTATGGTTGTCATAAATTGTTGCGTTTTTCTTCCAAAAAGAAACCTTTTTTTTATTCTTAGGGAAATTTAAGTCATGACGCCATTTTATGTGGCTACACTGGCTACAGACAGTGTTGTTTGTTTTCTATTGTTGCCTGCAATATAGCTGCAACTGCATCACATTCACATCGGTTGAACGGTTAAAAACTGAAATTTTACTGTTTCACTGTTGCGAGTATAAATGGATATGAATTGCATTAATCATGATGACAATAGGCGCCATGCATATCTCTGCGTTCAGCACCGCCTGGCGTGTTGATTTGTGAATTAGTGATATGAAAATACAATGAGAGCAACAATGATTGACACGTGTGAAGTTGCAGTTGTTCCAACCTTATATCGAAAATGTGTTCCACTTATCAATATTGTACCAATATTTACTTCCATGCATGTCAAACGTAAGTGTCATTGACCTTTCAGTAGCGCACATACGTACTACCATCGTAATCAGAAAAACCGACTACACTCGAAAATTTAGCTAATTGAAGCGTGCTTTAAAGCCCGTTCACAATGACAACGTAACAAAATTAAATTTGCATGCGCAAATATTTGCGAACTGTTAGTGGTTGTCCAGGTTAATACAGGACAAAATTGTTGTGCTCAACTCAAGGACTCAAAGACTACACTCACTAAACTGTTTTAGAACGCTATTGATTGATTGTACTTAACAGAGTTAACCTACAAATGTAAATTGTCAACTTAAGAAACGTAAATTAATAGAATTAGCCAATTAGTACACTTACATTTCTAACAGTGCTTCCAATTTTTATTAAGTGATTAATTTTCTTACGTTAAGCCATTGTGAACGGGCTTTTAAAATGAACTTTTGTCATTTTGACATTAACATTATTTTGACAAATTAAATAAAAATACCCCAATTAAAAGCAATTCAGAAAGCAATAATTTGAACGCGACTGCAAGACAAAATCAGTATAGCCTCAAGTACACGGGGCGAGTTTACAAGCTACAAGCCGGCTTGTAAAAAGCCGGCGAATCGGCGAGTGCGCTAGTAATCGAGTACACACAAAATCTCCCACTTGCTCAGTAGCCAACTAGCTGGCGTGTGGAAACCAATGCTACCAGCAAACTTGTGCACAAGCTACTGTGAGTACACGTGGCTAGTTTGCAAGCTAGCTCGCTCAAAAGCCGGCGAGTGGCGTGTAAAGTCGCCGGCAGTTCAACTTTTTCCAGAGCGTTTTTACAAGCGGCTAACGGAGCGAGTGCATCGAGTACACTGGACTAGTTTACGAGCTGCTTGTGAAAAAGCCGGCTTGTAGCTTGTAAACTCGCCCCGTGTACTTGAGGCTTATTCGAGCAATTGCAACTGAATTTGCTGTTACTCTTAAGCCTCAAGTACACGGGGCGAGTTTACAAGCTACAAGCCGGCTTTTTCACAAGCAGCTCGTAAACTAGTCCAGTGTACTCGATGCACTCGCTCCGTTAGCCGCTTGTAAAAACGCTCTGGAAAAAGTTGAACTGCCGGCGACTTTACACGCCACTCGCCGGCTTTGAGCGAGCTAGCTTGCAAACTAGCCACGTGTACTCACAGTAGCTTGTGCACAAGTTTGCTGCATTGGTTTCCGCATTGGTTTCCACACGCCAGCTAGTTGGCTACTGAGCAAGTGGGAGATTTTGTGTGTACTCGATTACTAGCGCACTCGCCGATTCGCCGGCTTTTTACAAGCCGGCTTGTAGCTTGTAAACTCGCCCCGTGTACTTGAGGCTCTAGTAATCATAGAGAATATTTATTTCTTTGGAATCGAATGAGATTTTATAGGTTGACAAATACATGACAAATGGTGTCAAACCTAATGTTACACAACTAAATTTTTTGAAAATGGAAGTGTCGATTTCACTTCGCTGTAGTCGATTTTTATGATCACGATGGTACATACAAGTTCTCCCTGGTTTTAGTCATTTTGTGTTTTCTTTTGTAATAACAAAGTCTTTCTTAAGGCTTTGTTTTAGTTGTCTAACTAATCTGGTACGTAAAACTGTTATAAACAAAGTAGAAAAAAATCTTATATGTGCTTTATTTTTAGTTTAAAATGTTTACTGAAGAACATAATAAGTTTATCTTAGAAGCGTATTTTCGGTCTGGTGAAAGGGATCAGGATGGTAATTGGCAGTATTCATTCATGTCTTGCTTTCATCAGTTTCAAGAAGCTTATCATGATGAAGATATTACACAAGATACGTTCCGTCAACATGCTCACCGTATTGTAGATCGGTTCCGTGAGACAGGCAGTGTATTTAAAGGAAAATCCTCTGGTAGACCTAAAGTACTAACAGAAGAAGTTGTAGAAGACATCAGGCAAAGAATGTTAGCCAGTCCTAAAAAACCCATACGAAAACTGTCCCTTCAAACAGGTATTTCAAATTTTTGAGTTTTGTTGTCATGCATACTCTAATGCATTATTTCAAGTGTATCTTATGGCTCTTGTCGCACTGCTTTGAAGAAAGACTTACATATGAAGCCATATAAAGTAAGCGTTGTACAAGAACTTTTGCCTCCAGATTTTCAGAAGAGAGTGAATTATTGCAACTGGTTCAACAGACATTTAAATGATGACAATATTCTTAATTTAACGTTCTTTAGTGACGAGGCATGGTTCCATTTGGATGGTTACATTAACTTAAATTTAAATTTAAATTTAAATTTAAAAAGATTTGTGAACGAACGCTCCGTGCATCTGAACGAGCCGATTATTTAAAATTAAAACTGTTCTAAAAACTATTATTAATATTATTTAATTTAGGATTTTTAACTTAAAATAATAAGTTTTATTCATATTTAGTAAAAATATTATTTTCATTTGTGTTAACAGTTTTAATTGGAATAATTTTTAAGAAATAAATATATTAGGATTTTGAAGTCAACATAAGTACTACACGAAAAAAAAATAGAATAAAATTTGCTGCAACTGGACTAATTCTTATTGCAAATGGCAATATATATAGATATGTATACAAGTGACAATTGAAAGCTGCAGTAAAATGTTCTAGAATTTTTACGGCAAATTCTACATTTCGTCACTATTTGCAATTCATGCAGATGTATTAGATTTTCCTCTACAATCGCATTATTGTAAAGTTGCAATTATGTATGTTTTCATGTAATGAGTGTCAATTGTAGTAAAATGTACGCCCAACAAATTAGTAAAAGTGGGTGCGGCTGCAGAACATGGTTTGCTATACCAAAAGTCTATTTTATATTTATACAATGTTTGCACGTCTGCGTGTTTACAATTATTTAATTTCAAAATTAAATTTCAGTCCAATCAGAATAATAGTACCTACATAGATAATAGCATAATGTTTTTTTTAATGTAATGGGCAATGAAATTCCACTATAATTTAAAACTGCAATAATTCCATTAACATTATTTTCATTTATTTCAGTTCTTAAACTTACCTCCAAAGTTTACAGTCTATTGTATTAATTTTTGAAATGATTTAAAAATTACGAGTTATTTTTGTTGGCCAAGAAGTTATAAATTTATTATTTATTATTGAATGACTAAATATTAACAAATTTTTTATTCAAACAAAATTGTAATTCTAAATCAACAATCATGTATAGAAATAAACATACTTTATAAATTTTGATTCTTTTTGTATTTAATGTTTGTAATAAAATTTGCTAATTTTTGTAATCGTGATTTTAGTTTTTACCTATTCAACAAAAATTTTAGTGTAATCAACATTTTCATTCACAACAAAAAGAAAACTGTTATATCAATGCACTGAGAAAACAAAATGCATTGATATAACAGTTTTCTTTTTGTTGTGAATAAAAATGTTGATTACACTAAAATTTTTGTTAAATAGGTATACATACACATGTTACTGTAACGAAAATATCATTTTAATTTTGTGTGGTTACTTTAAATAAAATTTATTATTACAGAAATTTACAACTAAATATTTGGTTTATTGTAAACAAAGTATTTGTGTAACATAACAGTAAGCTATTTGATTTATTTGTTTTGACATGGTAATCTGATTAGTACAAAATAAAATTAATGACATTTATATAAATGTTAAATTATAACAAAAAATTGTTTGAACGTATTGAAACGAAATCTTTTGTTGGACAAATAGTTTTTTGGTTGGATTAACACATCTTGTTTTCTCAGTGTGCATTTCGTTTTCTCAGTGTATATAATTTTTATCGAAGAAGACTAATTTCATTATAAATGTTCAGTTATTGAATAGCTTTTGAATAAATATTGGTTATAACCTGTGAGCAAATAAAAATCAGATTAGAGCAGGCGGTGCAAAGAAAATGTATGTCTGTGATTAAATAAAAAGTCAATAAATTTGACAGTCCATGAATGTATTACATTAATTAATTCAGTTAATCACAGACATACATTTTCTTTGCACCGCCTACTCTAATCTGATTTTTATTTGCTCACTTTTTATAAATGTTGATAAATGTATATCAGTCAGCCACTGTGCCTCCAAATATGAATATATTTTTTAATGTTACGTGTTTTCTTGAAAACAATTTGGCGCAGAATTCGTTTATTTTAGTTTTTTGCATTCAGTGAATACGAATCGACATGTAAGATAACGTCGAATGATATCGAGAGGAGTTTCGATAGTCACATGACCAGTTTGTCGATGTGACATTAGTTCTGAATTCCGTGATTCTTCAAGGATCGACGCATCGAATAAAATGGTGGGGATTCGAGTCGAATCTTAACTTCTGAATCCCGCTTCTGGAGGAGTAATTCGGTAGTTACTAAAGTAAACATAGATGGCGTGCAAAAAGGCGATTGAATAAGATACTAATGGCGTTTTCGATTGAGATCAGTCCTAATCCGCTCTAGTGCAACACCCATCCAGATCAGTTCATGACAGAATTGCACTTGATCAGATTAAATGTGCTCCAATGAACGGTGATTGATCCGCTTCACAGATACTTTATGTGCAATCCAGTTCATTCGAATCCGCCAATTCTTGATCCCTAAAAGAGCAACAGCCATCCGAATACGCCACCACAAGTTCTCGCTCTATATGCGCATGTGCTATTTGATCTGGAGCTGCTCGGAGCAGTCAATCGAAAACGCCATAAATCAACATACTTCGTATAGAGGTAACGCATTTAGGGCGTGTACCGAAATTACCAAATTGTAACCAGGTTGGTTGTGGTTGCTAAATATTGCGTTCCGTAAATAACAGATTCCATTTAAGAAACGCAATATTTAGCTACCACAACCAACCCTGGTTACAAATTTGGTAATTGCGGTACACGCCCTAGTGATTTTTTATATTTATCCTTGTCGCACATTCCTCTCATCTAGGTATAAAAAACAGTTGGAAATATTATTTGAAGTGACGTTTGTCAAAGTTACTGTCAGTGGTTAAGAAAATCGAGTTTAAAAGTTTAAATATCGCATCCCAAACTTTTATCGCATGACATTTAATGATTCCGCCTTTTTCGTAAAAGAAACATTCTGCACTTCTTAAAATAACAACTTTTTTATTGGTAAATAACTTAACTAGACATAACCTAATGCACTTTTAAATTGAAACCAGTGACATTGCGATAAACAGAATTCCCTAAAACTGTTGTCTTCCTTATTGCATTTGCGACAATTATATTTGTTATCTTTGTTTTTCAATCCTCTCACGAGAGGAATGGGATTGCGTTACCTGTACGGAGTGTTGATTTAGTATCTTACGATTGAAGTACGATTGAATCTCGAAATGAGAAGCAAAATATGTTTTAAATTTGAAATATAACGCATATTTATTATTACTTTCTATGTTAAAGCTTCCTATTTCATGCCCAACTACATAGATACGTTCGTTCGAAATTGCATTTATTTAGTAAGTAAAGATTAGGGGAGGGTGGGCCACAATGAGACAAAAAATAAAATTTTTGGAATAAAAATTTGAATTTTATACTTTTGATCAAAATGAGAGCATAGGTAAATAATTTAGACTTTTAGCAACATACTACGTTAATAAAACTGTTAAGATGTGACCAGGAAGGCAGTTAAAATTTAAAAAATATATAGAACTGTTTTTGTCTAATTGTGGCCCATGTTATGGGCTAGCATGAGACAATATTAAAAGATGACATTAATGTAGTAAATTTATTAAAAGACGAATGTAAAGTAAATACACAATGCAATTCCAGTGCATAAAAACAAAAATAAAAACAAGGCACTTTTTTAGGTTCAGTCACTAACGAACATAAATACAAACTTAATTGAAAAATTTATTAAATTGTTCTGGCGCTTCAGTTCACACTGGTTGTGGGCTGGGAAGAATTTTTTTAATGTCTGATAAGGCCACTGAGGCCTCATCAGGAATTTTCATATGTCTCATTGTGGCCCATTCAACATTGTCTCATTGTGGCCCTGAAGCATCTTGGGATGATTTAAGTTGCAAGTTTTATTACATCCCAATCTGTTCATAACTTAACACGTAATAGTAATGGTTAAAGGTGTATCAACCACTAAATAAAACAACATGATGGGGCTCAACTTTATGTATGAACTAAGCTGCAAAAAGCCTATAAAGTTCGCATTTATTCTCTTTGTCTCACTGTGGCCCACTCCATAGAAAAAGAGAAGCCCACCCTCTCCTATATTAAATTTCAAAATGCAAGGATTTGTATGAATATTGTTTGAAACTATTTACTAGAAAAGACAAATTGTAATCAAAGCGCAAAACTTTATTTGTGATCAAATTTGGATGAACTACATCTTCTAAATGCGGAAAGTCGTTTTAATTTTCTCTGCTAAAATAATGTTGCAATGCTGCACATTGTGACCCCAGCGAAAACACGTACGTGTAAAAAACGTTGTAAAATAACATGTAACCAAACGTTGAATTCGTGTGGTATTGTTACGTTGAAACAACGAAAAAATGTCGCGGCAATCAATTTCTTTTAAACGTCTCTGTCCACGTGTAAGAAACGTTGTAGAATAACAATTAATCAACGTTGAATTCGTGTGTTATTAATACGTTTTAACAACGCTCGAATCAACTTCTTTTAAACGTCTTTGTCCACGGTATTTCTACGTTAAATCCAGTGCATACATACGTATAAAAACGTTGTGGAATAACATGTAACAAACGTTGAATTCGTGTGTTATGGTTACGTTAAAACAACGAAAAAATGTCGCGGCAATGTCCACGTGTAGCGTTGAATCAGACAATTACGACGTGTATTAAAGCTGGGTCTAAATCATTAGACTGAACAAACATACATCGCTAATGGCGGAATTCGAACCCACGCCGCCGAGTGATACGACTTTCCAAGTCGGCTGGACTAGACCGCTAAGCCATTTGGAGATCCCAGATCCGTATCGCTTCCGTAATAAAGCCGAACCGGGCACTTTAACTTACAATAGCTACGCGCCGCCCTCACTCGTTCAATTTCCGAACTCTTTACTACCTACAGTTTCCTTCTAACATCCGTATTATCATAACATCATTAAATCAATTTTTCTAATTATTGCAATCCTAAGGTTATTTTCTTTGTATATACATTTCAAAAATTCTAAATTATTTATTTATAATACACATGTAATTCTAAATCGCCTATTTCTAAAAATATTTACACTAACATAAAATATTCGACAAAACACATTTAATACAGTACTCTCAATTTACTTTATTATTTACAAAATTATTTCTTTATGAAAATTTAAAAAAAATTACATGCTGCTCATAAACACCACTGCAGTGGGTGGAAAGTTTAACTGGAATAAATTCTGTAACTTAGAAAATTGCCATTTGTAGCAAAATTCTTGGAACAGGTCAATTTTTATTTTTATAGCGCATATTATAAATGGATTTCTTTAACTTTTCAATTATTTGGAAGGATGAAAACAACCCTAACTATTTTTTTTTTTAATGGAAGGGTATGTTGAGTAATTTTTTTCTTAAAGCTTGTTCAATTGGGAATACAGCTAGTTTTTATTTTTAATTTTTCTTAAACAGTAAAGGCGAAAAAATAAAAAATAAATTTTTAACTAGAACGATTTTAACGCATCAGATGTTCAAAATGCTCGCCACCTCTCACTTGACAATACCCTAATGGATTATAAATTCCATCCCTAACAGTTTTGTAACATTTCGCGTTACTCTCTAATTTCATGCAGAATTTGAAGTTCTGAAGTTCTGCTATGTCGTTTGGTTTTTAGTCACATAAACTTTACTTTTTAAATACCCCCATAAAAAGTCTAAAGGGTGAGATCTGGAGATCTTGTTGGCCACTCAATCGGTCATCGGTCATCTTCTTCCTATCCACCTATTGGGAAAAACTTCAGTGAGGTAATTACGTACAATTAAAATTTAGCGCATTGGCAGCGCCATCTATTGGCTGCACGCAACAATACGATACCATATGGAATGCTTATTTCTTCTCATCAAATAATAAAAATGGAGTTCCTGAATTTTTGGCATTAAAACGGTTTTAGTAAAAAATTCTTTTTTTTTGTTTTACCTTTACTGCTAAAGAAAAATAAAAATAAAACGTAGCTGTATTCTAATTTTTCAACATATCCTTCCATTAAAAAAACATAGTTGAGGGGTCGTTTCACTCCTCCAAATAATTGAAAAGTTAAAAAGTCCCTTTGTAATATGCGCCATTAAAATAAAATTGACCTGTTCCAAGAATTTTTACAAATCGTAATCTTCTAAGTTACAGAATTTATTCCAGTTAAACTTTCCACTCTGTATACAGCTGTCCCCAATAGAGTATTCAGCAATATGTATGTATAATTGATTGACTATTGCGTTCTTTAGTATTTTTAATCACAGATTTTGGGGCATCAAATTCAAACTAACTTAAAAAATTTGACAGATTACGTCAACTTAAAAAGGGGTTGTGGTTGACTCGTATGTCCAAATTAGTAGTACTTTCATACCTGTTTCGTTTCATTTCAAAGCTGCCAAGCATGGAGAAGAACCTCATATTTCATAGATTTTTAGTAAAATTAGAATTCAAAGGTGTGAAACACGATAGACAATCACTGTAAAATTAAGTGTTTTCTAACGTCAACATCACGTTTTGTAAAGGCATATTTATTCGGTATACGTTAAAATAACGTTATAAAACGTGGGTTAAAATTTAGTTGTAAATTATGATTTACCTAACGTATTAGTTTCGTTAATTTTTTCTCATTTATTACGTAGAATAGTAGATGTTGAATTAACGTTGAAATGATGTAGTAATCAACGTATGGTAGATACATCGCATTTACTCATAGTATAAAATCACGTCGTAAAAGACAAAAATTGTTACGCATTTATTTCACGTTATAATTACGTCCATATTAAACTGATCGTTAAAAACACGTCATACAAACGTGATATAATTATGGTTGCTAATTCAACCAAAAAACAACGTTGCATTTTTCAACGAATAACGTTATTTCCACCATTACAACGTGAAATTAACGTTGAATAAACGTACATGTTTTCGCTGGGACAGTGCAGGTGCATTCTAGCATTCGACAAGAGTTTGAAAGTAAGTTGAATTTTATTCGCAATACTTATTTAATTATGGGTATATATAATTATTATTTAATTCTACGCATAACTGTATACAAATTTAACTTCCCCTTCTTTAGATTTTGATAATGTGGATGAAAATAAGATTGTTAATTAATGGTGAACAGGAAGCAGTTGTAAAAGTAACAACTGAAGTTTATCAAGCTATATGTAATGGTGAGTTCTTAGTAATATTTCAACATTTTTAGTTTGCGTTTAGTTCACGGTCGGTGTAGTCCATATAGGCTAGTTTACATTAATCAAGTAAACGGTATAGTAGAGGCGAGTGTGAAAAAGCATATGTAACTCGACTCGTGTAAACAGTTTGTCCAGTAAAAAGTTGAGTAAACGGGCGAATATCAACCGAGTCGAGTGGTGGAGCGGGCAGCATAGTAACTCGCCCTCTCCACCACTCTCTACTGTTAACTCGACTTGCCTTGTGTAAACAAACAATATTATATGATATGCTAGTGTGCAACGTGCATAGTTTACTTAAAATGAAGTTCTACTGTTATAATAAACTGGTATCATGTAAATACCTACACGATAACCGAGAGCGAGTCGAGTACTGGACCGAGCACTGGGCTCAGTTCACTAGAACGGGTTACTTAACTAATGTAAACCAGCCTTATCGTTTAGTTCGTAGTCATTTTAAGTTGTCCAACCACTCATTTATTAGTCACGGTGGTCACGTTTAATCTACATAACATGTTCACGTTTAGATGACGGTTCGATTATTTTGGTCAGCCTACAACGGTCCGACCACCAACTAAACTTAGCCTAAGTATACAGTGACCTCCCCAGAAATTAAATATTAAGATCAAAATAACGGTAGAATAATTTCCTTTTACGGTAGAGAGGTAGTTTTATTATAAATACGGTAAATCTACCGTAAAAACGGTAGACCTGGCCAAGGATGGTTAACTTTATAAGGATGGCTCAATCTCTGAAATCTGTCTGCCGTAGTGATGGGTCGTGAATTTGGTACGTTATTTCTCAGTCACGTTCCGGAACGTTCCGCGAGCCGACGAACGACGTTACAACGTTACTTGAAATGTGAAGCAACACGACGGAAATTCATTGCACAATACACCATGCGATTTATTGAAAACAGGCCAGAGTGGGCCATGAAATGTACAAAATGCAAACTTACGTCTTCGATAAGATTACTTTTAAAACTAACGTCAAAATAATTCAACCGTTCTGATGTCAAAACATCATAATAAATGTTAGAAATGTTGTCTTTTACTTGCAAAACATAATTGCATCCTTCTTTTTAAATTTAAACTTTCTAATTAAAACGATTTTTGTTCATTAGAAAGCATTCCAGTCACAATTTTAAGAATATTTTAATATTTTTTCCTTGACAAATTTGGAATCTGGAATTTATTTAAGACAAACGTTTGGAGATTCTAAAGCCAACTCTGGCCTGTTTTTAAAAAATCGCGCATCGAATCCGCGGTCGTTGCAGGAATGGATTTCGTTCGGCTCCTACGGTCATTCTATTCAAGTTTGTGTCAGAGCTCCGAAGTTCTGAAACGGATCCGGAACCGTTTGTTTCAGAGAGAAGGATTCGGTCCGACTCGTCCCACCTTCGGATTCGTTCCGTCGTGGGTCCGACCGGACTGAAACATCTCTAGATCGAATCACAGTACCTACTCGGAAACTTCCGAATTCACGTGATTTTTAAAGAACGACAACGTGCGGAACGTTCCAACAGCGGAACCGTTTTTCTCATCACTAGTCTGCCGCCCGCGTGACGTAGCCAACGGGCCTACCTCCACCGTCGCGTCAAAGAATGCGAGGGGGATACAAGGACAGACTAGAGAGCACGGTCAAGATTGGTCAAGATCAAGAATGTGATCAAGAACGCCGAGATTAGGCCGCGGTGAGAGTTGTTTTCCGTTCCCATCATTTCAACAAGACTGCAGCTTTTATTGCAAAGATAAAATTTTATTTTAAAAAGAAATTTACAATTTGAAAACAAAAATATATTTAATTGGATGAAACAATTATTGAAGGAATTCCAAATTTGGTGACGACATCCGCAGGTATTTTATGGAACTAACGTTTTATCAATGTGCTGTGACCTGTGATATTTAAATGATGTTTGAAAGAAATTATGAAATTGCTGAAATTTGAAATACAAAAATAATTTGTTAAGAGTTAGAAATTCTCTGTTGTGCAGATTTCAAATGTTTGTTTTAAGTAAAACGCCACCATCGGAAATTTAAGTAAGCGAGGCCCGTTAGTGACATCACGTGTGGAGGGGAACGGGCTTACATTGCAGCATAGGGAATGAGCCATCCTATAAAGAGTTTAGTATCCTTGAGACCTGGCAGCACTGGCGCAAATGCTCTTGACGCGAGCCAGTGTTGCCAGATATAATTTCACGATGGCGCACGCGCTTTATCAAATGTCCCCCAAAAGTCGCACAAAATATTGTTTTTCTACAACCGTGTCTAAAGTAGATACTTTGTTTAAATGTTAATTTGAGTTTGTAAAGTGTCACTTTTAAAAAACCAGTGCATAAAAAGTTGCAAAGTGGTTTAAAACTAACCACAATATAAGTAATTATTTGAGAGGTGCGGAAAATAGTTATCACCTCCCACTACCTTTACATGCGGCAGTAGCGCGGTCCTCATTCAAGCCGTGTCGACTTCGCAGTATTGTTGATATATTGAAGAGGATCGTTTGAGTTTGAAATTACACTTGCAGGCGCATAAAAAGCTATTGTTTTGTAGGCGTATAATTTTGTTAACTGCAAAACACAAATCTTACCCAAGAAAATTTAAAAACTACTTACTTATGTAAGTACATAGTTTACTCGTGTTAGAGTCGGATACCTAAAAATTATTTTCAACTTTTTTAGCGCGATTTTTTATAAGCAGTCAAATTCTCGCAAAATTTCATTGCAGTGATTCACTTTTCAAGCCGAATATTAAGGCAGAGTAATTGAATAAAGCATACCTATGTATTAAAATCAAGGGTAATAATTTATAAAGAAACATTTTAAATAAATCAAAAATAAAATTCATACTTTCAGCGTAAAACTGAACCGTGCGATATTTTTAATGTTGCATCGAACGCACGGTTCGAGCGAACGGCACTGGGAACTCGATTTGTGTAGAGTGCCTTAAATAAGAGTGAAGACAATGGTTAAGTCAATTTTTATTGGTCGCAAGCGATTTTCAACCTTATTTACCAAGGTCGGTAGCCATTTTCGTGCTAGAAATGAGCATGTTTCAGAATTTGGTCTACCGGTTTAATTTCTCAACCATCGGAGCATTCCAGCAGGCAGATTCCGTTCGGATCGTTCCCCAATTCGAGTCGAATTAAACAGTGGCAAGAATAGCGAATTCGACTCGAATTGAGGAACGAAATCTGCCTGCAGTGGTTGTATATTTAATGATCCGTTGGTAGGGGCCCCCGTTTAATATACCGATTTCATTCGGTGAATTGTGAAATGGCCTACGTGTATGTGGTGGAGACGGATATTTTGAGGTTAGTAATTGTTCTTTGTTTTGAGGTAGGTTAATTAAATTAGTTAAACTTAATTATTCAGTTTGTATGTATATGCAATCCGTCTGCTTTTTATTTCAATACGGCTTTGTAGTTACAGAAAGAAAATAGTAACGATAAACCGTTGGCACCACCTAATTTTGAACTTCCCTCCTATCCCTTCTAATTTAGCCCAGAAATGGCGCCGTATGTCTTCACTCTTATTTAAGGCACTCTAGATTTGTGATTCTGGAGCGAGGTGTTTCGTGACGTTTCAACATTTTTAGCATCTCTCTAGTAATTACTTTCAAAAATAAACAGCCAAATTTCAAAAACTAGCCAAGTCTACCAACTATTAATATCATGAAACCTGCATTACACTATCGGTAAGTTACATTGGGCATCCAGTGTTGCACTCAAAAATAGTCAATTGTATATCAATCGACCATAAATATCTTTTCTTTTTCTTAAACGAATTAATTAATTTTCTATAGATATTGTTAAAAAATTGCAGAATTATTCTAAAGTAGCCCAAAAACCGCACTGCGACTTTTTTGACAAATATGTCGCAAGAGTTTGCAGAAAGTAGCCCAAATTGCAACAAGTCGCCCAATCTGGCAACACTGACGCGAGCTTTCTTTTTAAGTGGGAAATGTGAACTTGGGATCTGATATTCAAATGTATAAAAAAAACATACAGGGTGTTTGTAAAATAATTGCAAAAATTTTAACCACATTACCGTGAGAGCACATAGAACACGGAAAATTTTTTTAAAAAAATTTCATAACGGGAGAAAATTATTTTTTTTCCTACACTATTAGAAAATTCAATTTTACCGCCTCATTAGAGAGGAGAAAGCAAACGTTTCCACGGCTAGCCCGGCAAAATGAACATAAATGTCTAGCCGAGAAAATAATTCACAAAGCTTTACCACTAGGTGGCGCAACAATAATTTCTGGAATGCATTCTCATCGACATCAACAATTAACAAACGTAAGTTTTTTATTTAATTCCACTGGTATATGGTTTTAAAAAGGATTAAAATTATCGAGAAAAAAAAAGTCAACTTGGCAGCGTTGGGATTCGAACCCATGCCTCCGAAGAGATTGGTGTCTTAACCACGGCCTTGACCGATCGGCCACGCTAGCATATACAACACTGTTTTTTAAAGCATCTATAATAATTTCAATAGTAAATCAGTTTTAATATTTTTACTTCAAGAAAAAGAATGTTTGTGTGATATTAACAAAATTAATTATAATGTTGTGTAGGAAAAAAAAATAATTTGTAAACCATGGCAGTAATGTGGTTTTCCAAGCCTCAAGAGGTGGCCAGGCTCGGCTGCGCCTCGCCTGTCCATATCTTCTCTCGACCTGGAAAACAAGCACTTTACCGCCTCGGTCTACAATATACTATTATCCGCCCCTTATACAACGGTTATGAAACAACAAAAAACTTACGGAACCTGCTTCGCTGATCGTAGGCAATAAACATCGCAGGCATGACTAAAATGCAAAGGCACACTCACTCACCGAATAATATCTGTGTGGAAGAACACATTCAAACGTTCACTACAGTAATTTAGTAATGTTTATAACAACTGTTTGAAGTGGCATCCATCATTAGCGACTCACACACGAAACGTTCTATAATCGTGTAAATGCGGAGACATTAGCTGTAAATGTTCTTGCATTGATTTGGAAATGTGTTTCCATAAATCCGTCGTGCTTCTTCAGTATTTGCTTGAGCTTCGCCGTAGATGAATTCTCTCGCCGATCGTGAATTGCGGCATTTTAATAAGTACGTACTAAGCACAAAAAATAGTAATCGTATTAGCTTTAACTCGTTCAATCACTTTTCACAAACTAAACTGTGACGTGAAAAAAAAATGTTTTTATTAGCCGCCCGAACTCGGCAAAGGTCGCCTCGATTGCAGTTCTGTTTTTTGTTCCAACAGATGCTTTCTGCGGTCGAAATAAAATTTCTTTTTCTTGACCTACCTCAAAGACAGACGTGTGATTAATTCTTGCCCGATTTTCAACTGCGATTTTCTCGAAATGTGTAAAACTTTTGTTAAGGACATATGAGTTCAATCGTTGCTATTTATGGTGATGTATTACAGGTTTAAATATTTGCATACAGTAAAAGAATACTCAGTATAATACATAAAAACAGCAATTAGATTTTGTATAGGAATGCAATATAAATAAATCAAATGACATAATGAAATAATGAACTAATCAAAGACACGCGATTTTATTTCCATAGGTCACTTGATTAGAAAAGATATTGATCACTCGTTATATCAGTACCTCAGTGCTACACTGTCCATTTTCAGTACAATTTTAACGTTAAGGAATTTTTTAAAAATGAGTAATTGTAACAAAATTAAAATTATTTTTCAAAATTTTTATTTAAAATATTCAAATTTTCTTCATAATATGTAAACTTATAAGTTGTTTGCATTAGCTGGTTCCCATTTTCCTGCCTGGGCAGCTCGGAACTACTCTGTGACACGACGCCCTCTGTTCCATTAAAAAATGAGATGTGGCGTCAAGTCTCGTTCGAGCTCCTACCACTCTTAAGTGGTAATAGAGGTAACGCATTTAGTGATTTTTTTATATCTATCCTTGTTGCGACATTCCTCTCATCTAGGGATAAAAAACAGTTGGAAATATTATTTGAAGTGACGTTCGTCAAAGTTACTGTCAATGGTTAAGAAAATCGAGTTTAAATATCGCATCCCAAACTTTTATCGCATGACATTTAATGATTCCGCCTTTTTCTGGTGGGGATTCGAGTCGAATCTTATCTTCTGAATCCCGCTTCTGGAGGAGTAATTCGGTAGTTACTAAAGTAAACATAGATGGCGTGCAAAAAGGCGATTGAATAAGATACTAATGGCGTTTTCGATTGAGATCAGTCCTAATCCGCTCTAGTGCAACACCCATCCAGATCAGTTCATGACAGAATTGCACTTGATCAGATTAAATGTGCTCCAATGAACGGTGATTGATCCGTTTCACAGATACTTTATGTGCAATCCAGTTCATTCGAATCCGCCAATTCTTGATCCCTAAAAGAGCAACAGCCATCCGAATACGCCACCACAAGTTCTCGCTCTATATGCGCATGTGCTATTTGATCTGGAGCTGCTCGGAGCAGTCAATCGAAAACGCCATAAATCAACATACTTCGTATAGAGGTAACGCATATAGGGCGTGTACCGAAATTACCAAATTGTAACCAGGTTGGTTGTGGTTGCTAAATATTGCGTTCCGTAAATAACAGATTCCATTTAAGAAACGCAATATTTAGCTACCACAACCAACCCTGGTTACAAATTTGGTAATTGCGGTACACGCCCTAGTGATTTTTTATATTTATCCTTGTCGCACATTCCTCTCATCTAGGTATAAAAAACAGTTGGAAATATTATTTGAAGTGACGTTTGTCAAAGTTACTGTCAGTGGTTAAGAAAATCGAGTTTAAATATCGCATCCCAAACTTTTATCGCATGACATTTAATGATTCCGCCTTTTTCGTAAAAGAAACATTCTGCACTTCTTAAAATAACAACTTTTTGATTGGTAAATAACTAACTAGACATAACCTAATACACTTTTAAATTGAAACCAGTGACATTGCGGTAAACAGAATTCCCTAAAACTGTTGTCTTCCTTATTGCATTTGCGACAATTATATTTGTTATCTTTGTTTCTCAATCCTTTCACGAGAGGAATGGGATTGCGTTACCTGTACGGAGTGTTGATTTAGTACTTTACGATTGAAGTACGATTGAATCTCGAAATGAGAAGCTCTCCCCTCGAGGACCACCTTTTGACTAGGGGCGTGAAGCTCCAACAACAATTTTGTTAATATTTGAGGTTATACGAAGCTCTATCTGACGCATAAATACTAATATTAGATATAAATATAAATATATAAATATAAATATATAAATATAAATATGGATATCAGAAACATAGGATTTTACAATTTTGTGGAGGGTCGCTACGGGCACCAAAGTAAGGTACTGTGCAAAATTTATTCTAAAACTTTAAATAAAATTACCAAAATAAAAAATCGTAAACTCTTTTTGCTTAAATGTAGAAAAGAAGGAGTATATCCTAATCATGTTATTGGCCCTTTGAAAAGAGCGTATGATTTGTCAGGTCAGAAAATTGACAGATAGGTATCGGATTTCGCTAATAAAATTCTTTCATATGAAATTGAAGTAACTCTAAAAATTCTTACCAAATTAATGTGGAAATTAGATTATACTTTAGGACAGTTAAGTAATTTTCTAGATAATATTACATTAAACAATTTTCTACATTTTGAAAACCAAAAAAATTAAAGGTTGTTTAATAGAATTCGATCGACACAGATTAAAAAGTTGAATAATCTTATTTCTATTAGAGATAAAAACTTTTATATCAAATTTGACCAAAATACAATCAATAAATGGCTACCCAGCGAAAACACGTACGTGTAAAAAACGTTGTAAAATAACATGTAACCAAACGTTGAATTCGTGTGGTATTGTTACGTTGAAACAACGAAAAAATGTCGCGGCAATCAATTTCTTTTAAACGTCTCTGTCCACGGGTAAGAAACGTTGTAGAATAACAATTAATCAACGTTGAATTCGTGTGTTATTAATACGTTTTAACAACGCTCGAATCAACTTCTTTTAAACGTCTTTGTCCACGGTATTTCTACGTTAAATCCCAGTGCATACATACGTATAAAAAACGTTGTGGAATAACATGTAACAAACGTTGAATTCGTGTGTTATGGTTACGTTAAAACAACGAAAAAATGTCGCGGCAATGTCCACGTGTAGCGTTGAATCAGACAATTACGACGTGTATTAAAGTTGGGTCTACATCATTAGACTGAACAAACATACATGGCTAATGGTGGAATTCGAATCCACGCCGCCGAGTGACACGAGTTTCAAAGTCGGCTAGGCCAAACCGCTAAACCACTTGGCGACCCGAGTTCCATATTGCTTCCGTGACTGATTCGTAAACCGGACGGAGGCTGGTAATAAAGTCGAACCGGGGACTTTAACTTACAATAGCTACGCGCCGCCCTCACTCGTTCAATTTCCGAACTCTTTACTACCTACAGTTTCCTTCTAACATCCATATTATCATAACATCATTAAATCAATTTTTCTAATTATTACAATCCTAAGCTTATTTTCTTTGTATATACATTTCAAAAATTCTAAATTATTTATTTATAATAAACATGTAATTCTAAATCGCCTATTTCTAAAAATATTTACACTAACATAAAATATTCGACAAAACACATTTAATACAGTACTCTCAATTTACTTTATTATTTACAAAATTATTTCTTTATGAAAATTTAAAAAAAATTACATGCTGCTCATAAACACCGCAGTGGAGTGGAAAGTTTAACTGGAATAAATTCTGTAACTTAGAAAATTGCCATTTGTAGTAAAATTCTTGGAACAGGTCAATTTTTATTTTTATGGCGCATATTATAAATGGATTTCTTTAACTTTTCAATTATTTGGAAGGATGAAACAACCCCTAACTATTTTTTTTTTAATGGAAGGGTATGTTGAGTAATTTTTTTTCTTAAAGCTTGTTCAATTGGGAATACAGCTACGTTTTTATTTTTTAATTTTTCTTAAACAGTAAAAGGCGAAAAAATAAAAAATAAATTTTTGACGATTTTAACGCATCAGATGTTCAAAATGCTCGCCACCTCTCACTTGACAATACCCTAATCGATTATAAATTCCATCCCTAGCAGTTTGTAACTTTCCGGCATTACTCTTCTAATATCATGCAGAATTTGAAGTTCTGAAGTTCTGCTATGTCGTTTGGTTTAGTCACATAAACTTTACTTTTTAAATACCCCCATAAAAAAGTCTAAAGGGGTGAGATCTGGAGATCTTGTTGGCCACTCAATCGGTCATCGGTCATCTTCTTCCTATCCACCTATTGGGAAAAACTTCAGTGAGGTAATTACGTACAATTAAAAATTTAGCGCATTGGCAGCGCCATCTATTGGCTGCACGCAACAATACGATACCATATGGAATGCTTATTTCTTTTTATCAAATAATAAAAAATGGAGTTCCTGAATTTTTGGCATTAAAAACGGTTTTAGTAAAAAAATTCTTTTTTTTGTTTTTTACCTTTTACTGCTAAAGAAAAATAAAAAAATAAAACGTAGCTTTATTCCCAATTTTTTCAACATATCCTTCCATTAAAAAAAACATAGTTAGGGGTCGTTTCACCCCTCCAAATAATGGAAAAGTTATAAAAGTCCCTTTGTAATATGCGCCATTAAAAATAAAAATTGACCTGTTCCAAGAATTTTTTTACAAACCGTAATCTTCTAAGTTACAGAAATTATTCCAGTTAAACTTTCTACTCTGTATACAGCTGTCCCCAATGAGTATTCGTGACAATATGTATGTATAATTGATTGACTATTGCGTTCTTTAGTATTTTTAATCAGATAGTATTAGATTTTGGGCATCAAATTCAAACTAACTTAAAAAAATTTGACAGATTACGTCAACTTAAAAAGGGGTTATGGTTGACTCGTATGTCCAAATTAGCAGTACTTTTCATACCTGTTTCGTTTCATTTCAAAGCTGCCAAGCATGGAGAAGAACCTCATATTTCATAGATTTTTTAGTAAAATTAGAATTTAAAGGTGTGAAATACGATAGACAATCACTGTAAAATTAAGTGTTTTCTAACGTCAACATCACGTTTTGTAACGCATATTTATTCGGTATACGTTAAAATAACGTTATAAAACGTGGGTTAAAAATTTAGTTGTAAATTATGATTTATCTAACGTATTAGTTTCGTTAATTTTTTTCTCATTTATTACGTAGAATAGTAGATGTTGAATTAACGTTGAAATGATGTGGTAATCAACGTGCGGTAGATACATCGTATTTACTCATAGTATAAATCACGTCGTAAAAAGACAAAATTGTTACGTATTTATTTCACGTTATAATTACGTCCATATTAAACTGATCGTTAAAAAACACGTCATACGAACGTGATATAATTATGGTTGCTAATTCAACCAAAAAACAACGTTGCATTTTTCAACGAATAACGTTATTTCCACCATAACAACGTGAAATTAACGTTGAATAAACGTACATGTTTTCGCTGGGTAATTAATTATACCAAAACTGAAAAAAATTTTCATTACCCTATTTTAATAAAAAAACAAGTAGATTTTCTAAACGTTTTAAGTAGCTTAGAGTTTGGTATAAAATCTTTAGATTCAAATAAATTTTGTTCTAATTTTCTAAATTACATTAGGAATATTGATAGGACTTTTGAAAAATCAAAATATAAAATTCTTATTCGAGATCTTTTGGCTTATATAAAATTTCTTAAAGAAAATCCTAACATCATTGTCACAGTAGCAGACAAAAGCAATGTTACTGTTTTAATTGACAAAAATGACTATTTTTCAAAAGTTCAAACCATGCTCTCTGACAATAATACATACGTAGAATTAAATAATGATCCCACAGAAAATTTCCAACGTAAAACTTTCAATATTATTAATAAGTTAGAAAAATCTGTTGAAATTTCCTAAATTATACTGCATTCCAAAAATTCACAAACCTAACACACCTCTTCGGCCAATAGTTTCTACTATAGGTTCTTCTCTATATTTCTTATCAAAATTTGTTTCAAAAATTCTTACTCAAGTTACTAGTAAATCAGAATACTTTATAAAAAATTCTTATGAACTTGTAGATAAATTGAAAAACATAGATATACCAAATAACTGTATTATAATTTCCTTAGATGTTGTTTCTTTGTTTACTAACATTCCAAAAGAGTTAGCTTTAAAAAGCATTAATGATAGGTGGATAGAAATTAAAGATTTTACAGACATTTCCAAAGAAATTTTTTAAAAATTGTTACTTTATTTTTTGAAACATCTTATTTCGCTTTCAATGATAAATTTTATAAACAGATTTTCGGTACAGCAATGGGTTCTCCTTTCTCGCCTGCTTTAGCTGAAATTGTCATGCAGGAACTAGAAAAAAGTGTCATTAACTCATTACCTTTCAATTTAACTTTATATTTTCATTACATCGATGATATTTTATTGATTTTGCCTTTAGATAAAGTAGACTTTGTTTTAAGTAGATTTAACTCTTTTCATAATAGATTACAATTTACAGTAGAAAAAGAAATTAACAATTCACTAAGTTTTCTAGATGTAAATATCATCAGACGTAATAACAAATTAATAACATATTGGTTTCATAAACCTACGTGGTCAGGTAGATATATTGATTTTCATTCGTATACTTCTAAAAACTATAAAATTGCAACAATTATTTCTTTAACAGATCGAGCTGTTTTACTTTCAGATAAACTTTTCATTTATGATAATTTAAATTTAATAAAAAAGACTCTTGTTCAAAATTCTTATCCAATAAATCTTATAGAATCAGTAATAAAAAATCGTGTTAAATATTTACAAAATTCAAAAATCCACAATAACAATAAACAAACTTCAAACAAAAAATACATATCATTCCCTTACATTGAACCACTATATGACACATTTAAACACATATTCAAAAAACACAATTTAATTTTAGCTAGCAAATCTGTAAATAATTTAAATAGTATTTTCTCAAATTTAAAAACCAAAACACCAAAACTAAAACAACCAAATTGTAATTCATGTTATATTGGAGAAACAAGCCAAAATTTAAAAAAAAACGTTTAGACCAACATAAATATCATACCCAAAAAAATAATCAAAATCATTCAATGCTTGTAGAACATTCATTAGAAAATGACCATAATTTTGATTTTTTGAAAATACTAATATTTTATATTACGAGTCTAATATTTTCAAAAGACGTTTTATAGAAATGTTTAAAATAAAACGTTGAATTCTATTAATAAACGTACTGATTTTGCAAATTTAAACGATACATTTTGTAGTTTTCTCGATTCCTTAAATAGAATATAGATCTGTCAATTTTTTAACATTTATAATGTTCAAATTATTTTTAGATTAAAAAATAAAAATTAATAAAAAAAATCAAGTTACTTTTTCAGTTTCCGTTGACAACCTTGTTTATTTTGACAACATATTTTTCACTTCTGACGAAGCTGTCGAACTACTGCGAAACGTTAAGTGTATAGTGCGCGATTTAGTGTCCGCTTAAAAGATTTTGTGATACAAATTTCATCGGACAAGAACCAACTGTAAATATAGAATGTTATCGATTGTGGATTATTTCATCAGAGCGTAGTGTAATGCCGAACAACAGCAATTACGGCTACAGCGAAGAATATTGCGAAGCTCCAGTAATCCGTACGATTTACCCGAACCTCGTTTCATTGAGCTCCTATTCCGATTAAATAAAAATATAATGGCTTTTCATAATGTAACAGGTCTCACTACAGAAATAAAAGTATGTATAATACTGCACTTAGATGTTATGCTACAGGCAGCTACCAAAGGAGTGTTGGACAAGATTTTAATTCAGGTTTGTCAGACTTCGGTACACAGATTGTTTTCTAATTTTATATTTACCAAATTAATGCCACATAATTGTAAATGTATTCATGAAGTGACAGCTGCTATTGACCAATTTTTATCAGAGAACTGAAGAAATCATGAAATATTTCCCAATGAACTTCCTTGATTTTAAATGTCGATTTGCAATAATTAGGTACATTAACACATTTTAAATAATATCATTCATTTATTAGTTATTTATTATTTCTAAGTATTTTACAATAAATGGATAAATGCTTAATTTTATACTAGGAATAAAGTAATTTAAATAATAATAAGAATCAATAGATTGACAAGGGGCTAGTTTTCGTGAAAGGCATAAATTAAAAAAATATTTTTATTAATAATATATTTAATGAAGAAAAACCAAATAGTATTTCAAACTTTTACTTTTTGAAATATTGGGGTAATTTATTTTCGTTATAGATACTTCATGGTTATTAATTACTTATATGACTTTGAATTTAAAAAATAATTTTCAGCAGCACTCACAGATAACTACTGAATAAAAACTGATAAAATTTTATTGGAACGGCTAGTTAAACCACAGAATAGTAAACAACCAGAAATGCGACTCTCACGCATCGGTTAAGTCCGCGCATTCGTTCGCGCAGGTATGACGGCCATATTCTGGGTAGTGATGGGAAAAACGGTTCCGCTGTTGGAACGTTCCACACGTTGTCGTTTTTTAAAAATCACGTACCAAAATCACGTGAATTCGGAATGTATCTGAATATTGTGATTCGATCTAGAGATGGTCGGAGGTCGGACCCGTTCCGACGGAACGAATCCGAAGGTGGAACGAGTCGGACCGAATCTTTCTCTCTGAAACAAACGGTTCCGGATCCGTTTCAGGGCTTCGGAGCTCTGACACAAACTTGAATAGAATTACCGTAGGAGCCGAACGGAATCCATTTCTGCAACGACCGCGAATTCGATGCGCAATTTTTTAAAAACAGGCCAGGGTTGGCTTTGGAATCTCCAAACGTTTGTCTTAAATAAATTCCAGATTCCAAATTTGTCAAGGAAAAAATATTAAAATATTCTTAAAATTGTGACTGGAATGCTTTCTAATGAACAAAAATAGTTTTAATTAGAAAGTTTCAATTTAAGAAGGATGCAATTATGTTTTGCAAGTAAAAGACAACATTTCTAACATTTATTGTGATGTTTTGACATCAGAACAGGTTTAATTATTTTGACGTTTGTTTTAAAAGTAATCTTATCGAAGACGTAAGTTTACATTTTGCTTATTTCATGGCCCACTCTGGCCTGTTTTCAACAAATCGCATGGTGCATTGTGCAGTGAATTTCCGTTGTGATCACGAGTGCCTTTTCGGTACGTCGCGTCGCGTTGTGCGCAGCGTGTTGCTTCACATTTCAAGTAACGTTGTAACGTCGTTTGTCGGCTCGCGGAACGTTCCGGAACGTGACTAAGAAATAACGTATCAAAATCACGACCCATCACTAATAGTGATAGGAAAAACGGTTCCGCTGTTGGAATGTTTCGCACGTTGTCGTTTTTTAAAAATCACGTGAATTCGGAACGTCTCCGAGTAGGTACTGTGATTCGATCTAGAGATGTGTCACTCCGGTCGGACCTGTAACCGTTCCGACGGAACGAATCCGAAGGTGAGACGAGTCGGACCGAATCCTTCTCTCTGAAACAAACGGTTCCGGATCCGTTTCAGAACTTCGGAGCTCTGACACGAACTTGAATAGAATAACCGTAGGAGCCGAACGGAATCCATTCCTGCAACGACCGCGGATTCGATGTGCGATTTTTTAAAAACAGGCCAGAATCTCCAAACGTTTGTCTTAAATAAATTCCAGATTCCAAATTTGTCAAGGAAAAAATATTAAAATATTCTTAAAATTGCGACTGGAATGCTTTCTAATGAACAAAAGTTGTTTTAATTAGAAAGTTTAAATTTAAAAAGAAGGATGCAATTATGTTTTGCAAGTAAAAGACAACATTTGTAACTTTTACAGTTGGTTCTTGTCCGATGAAATTTGTATCACAAAATCTTTTAAGCGGACACTAAATCGCGCACTATACGACTGCGAAACGTTAAGTGTATAATGCGCGGTTTAGTGTCCGCTTAAAAGATACAACATTTCTAACATTTATTATGATGTTTTGACATCAGAACAGGTTGAATTATTTTGACGTTAGTTTTAAAAGTAATCTTATCGAAGGCGTAAGTTTACATTTTGTACATTTCATGGCCCACTCTGGCTTGTTTTCGATAAATCGCATGGTGTATTGTGCAATGAATTTCCGTTGTGATCACGAGTGCCACTCCGGTACGTCGCTCTGTGTGCAGGCCGCAGCGTGTTGCTTCACATTTCAAGTAACGTTGTAACGTTGTTCGTCGGCTCGCGGAACGTTCCGGAACGTGACTGAGAAATAACGTACCAAAATCACGTTATCAAAATCACGACCCATGACCACGGGGTAGGCACTTATATTGGAGCTCTGGAAACCTAGCAAAATGAGGTAGTAGTATTTCCCCTAATTGTAGATGGCAGCATGTGCATAAATTTAAATTTGGCGCCTTGCTTCCGGAACGCCACCGACCTGAGGAACGGCTAGAGACAGGGTGACTCGGTGCCGAGAATAACCGAATATTTCCGAAGTTTAAAAATCGTTCAGAGATTTAAAATACATGTCCGTGTTTCTGTTAAACAGAATGGATTCAAAGACGTGTTCTACATGTAATAAAACATTTTCTAAAGGATGTAACTTATACAGACACATGCGAGAAGTACATAATGAATTTGTTGAAATAATTAAACTGCAGAATAAATTTATTTTATGTTCGATGTGTCAAGACAATGTATCATACGTACGTTTTGGTTAACACCACTGCGAAAATATGGTTCATTTATGAATGCCTTTTGAAATTTGTAAATATCATTTTGCATAAATTGTTGTATTCGTATTTGCTTATTTACGCCATACATTTTGCTTTCACGGCCTCGCCCTTTATCAAAAATTTTTAAAATCATAAGGTACTTATGTAGTCTAAATATCATGTACAGTTCTTTCGCTCGATCTTTGCAGTCACGTCACACTTTACCGATTCGAGAAACGAAATCAACATATTCTTTTATCCTTATCTAATACGTATGTTAAAACAATGATAGAATTTATAAATTTGTCGTTTTGAGTCGATAATTTTCTGACGTAACTGCAAAGATCGAGCGAAAGAACTGTATGTACCTACCTATTTATAATCGGAATTATAATTTACGATGTTTATACAGTGCTCGTCACTGTAGCTCTGTTCCAACCACGCTTTCTGACCGTTTAAGAAACCATCATAATCAGTTGCCCACCGAAATAATGATCGATGTTGACAACTTTTTCGAGTGTAAAACTTTGATGAGTGCATGCTTGTGACGGTTTCGAAACGGTCACAAAGCGTGGTTGGAACAGACCTTGTATAAACATCGCATCAAATGGAAAAAAAAAATATTTTTGATATTTCAAAAAACTTTACGGCAATAATTTGTGCTTGTCTGAAAACCTATTTAACCCCTATTCGATATACCGAGTGATTTTTACTTATAGCTAGAAAATAGCGTTTTTCGAAATTGCCAAAATCCTAAAATTGTTATTTCTTGGAAATTAATCAAGATTTCGACACTTTTTTTTACTGTGTATTAGTTTTAGCTTATTGAAAAATCTCAAGGCCAGAAAATAACGTTTTTTTCTTTAACTTCTGCAAAAATTGAATTTTTCAATTTTTGAACTTTTCGCAAAATTTCACATATCAAAACTTAATTTTTAATTTCAAATAAGTTAAAGGAAAAAAACGTTATTTTCTGGCCTTGAGATTGTTCAATAAGCTAAAACTAATACACAGTAAAAAAAAGTCTCGAAATCTTGATTAATTTCCAAGAAATAACAATTTTAGGATTTTGACAATTTCGAAAAACGCTATTTTCTAAGTAAGTAAAAATCACTCGGTTTTCAGACAAGCACAAATTATTGTCGTAAAAAGTTTTTTCGAAAAATCAGAAATAAAATTTTTTCCCATTTGATGCCGACTTTTTGGCGAACACTGTAGAAAATGCAAATTTATGGTGAAAATATGTTTGATGTATGGGATAAAATATTGCTATATGTACAACACTCTCGATATTTTACTTTACACAATTTTCTTTCCAAAATTTATAACAAATGAAAGAATAACATAATTTTTCCGTAATTTTGTTTTAAAAAAGTAGGCAATGCATGATTAAAAATACAGAATCCTAAACTATTGTTTTAAAGATACCGTTAAATTTTAACAATTTTTTAATTCTTTTGTAAAATTTGTCATTTTTTACGGTTTATGTACATTTTCGCAAGTCTTTAAAATTTGAAGTGTGTGAAATTTTCAGAAACAGGATTTTCTTTAGAATAATGTTGCAGGTATAAAAATATATAACTACAACTTAATATTAAAGCTGCTTCTTGTCTGATTAAAATTGTATCACGAACTCTTTTAAACGGACACTAAATGGCGCACAAACACTTAACGTTTCGCAGTCGTCCGACAGCTTCGTCTGACGAAGCTGTCCGTTTAAAAGAGTTTGTGATACAACTTAAAACTTATGTGAGTTTTCTATTTTTTAATTTGACAATTAATGACAGTTCTGGATAATGCAAAAACCAATATCATATATAGAAATTTATTTTTATATACCGGGTGTTTCATAACAGGTGAAAAAAAAAATGAAATCTCATGTACATAATCTCATTTTAAGTTGAAATAAAAGAATAAAGAAATTCAAATTTTGCTTAGTTTCGGAGTTACCTGAACTTAAAGTTGGATAACCAGAAATAGTTATTTATGCAACTAATCGAGTCTGAAAATTTTCCCACTTGAGGCGTCAGCCGAGTGTACAAATAGTAGCACAAGATTTAAAAAATACGTTTACACACGTGTTGTAAACAATATTTTTTCTACAACCGACCAGATTTCACATTTTTTTATCAATTGCTTTATTTATGTCGTAAATAATTTCAGTTTTTTATTTTCATCCTCAAATAACATCGAAAGTGAACAAAATTTAAAAAAATTTTATTCCTTCATTTTACCGCAAAATGAGATTCTGTACACGAGATTTCATTTTTTTCACCTGTTATGAAACACCCTATATAAATTTTCATGTATTACCTACCCACTGTATTGATATTGGCTTTTGCATTATCCATAACTGTCATTAATTAATTGTCAAATTAAAAAATAGATTGTTACATCATCAGACCACTATCGTCAATATTGAAAATAAAAATTAAATTTGAAAAACCACGAATGTGGTTCTTCAAATTTATTGACAATATTGTCAATATTGAAAATAAAAATTTAATTTGAAATTTATTGACGATAGTGGTGATGTAACAATCGAAACCGGTCACTGAATTTATTATAAATAAATTAGGAAGTAGATACTTAAATTTATACCTAATAATTATGCACATATTTAAATAAATTTGTTAATACTTACAACACACAATGTATACTTTGCAAGAAAATATTTCTATTATTCAGACATATGTATTTTCGATTAGGACAGAAAATCCTTGGCGAATTGTAAGCAATAATAGTATTGTGTATAAAACATGTTTTCGTATATTCAACAGGAAGGGTGTTATTGAAGAAACCCAGTTAAATGCCACACCCTGTATATAATTTGTATCTAGTCCTATTTTAGGGACAATTTGTAGCTTTTTTTACTACTTTTTTCCTGTAATAAATAAAGTACGGAAATATTTTAACATCAAGGATAAATAAAATATTTAAAATAAATACGTAAGCTGAGGAATTAAAATGTGCTTAATAATTAACTTGTAATTGGTTCTTCTTATTTTGTATTTTAAAATATGCTATAGAAAATTTATTTAAAATTCCCGCCCCAACTTCAGCGACCGAGTCACCCTGTCTCTAGCCGCTCCTACCGACCTGTCCAACCAACGACCTATTAACTAGAGACTGGAAGTTGTGTGTTTGACCTTGGTTCCAACATCCATGTGGGTGATGTGGTGATCCATGTTTATGTTTATATTCTAAATGTCAATAGCGTTACGTAGTACCCTTGTTTATATATACCTAGTTAGCCCATACCATAGCTTTGAATGGAATCCAATAAAATTGTGCCGATAGATGGCGTAGCAGCAAACATTTGTTAATTCAGCTAAACAACAGTAAATTCACGGAAATGAAACAGAGCACTATATGCTATTGTCGTGCCATCTACATTTCAATGGTGATTTCAATAGTGCAAGCAATCGCAGCTGCAGCTTTTTGAATAAAACCAGAGAAAACGTATTAAAACATCACAAGAGCGGGTAAGACCTCCAGCCAGTCGGCCGCGAAAACTGCGCAAGCGCAAACGCGTGTCGGTACTTAGCGGTTTTTTTAAATTTAATAATTGAATTGGATCGAATATAACAGAAAAAATTTCATCGCATAAATAGAGTAATCAAGAAAAACTTTTAAAACTTTAGAAAACAAATCCAAAATTAAAAAAAAATCAGTCTGTGACGGAAAAATAGACAATTTAAAACAATATTTTTTACAGTTCTTACTCATGAAATTGTATTATTGTAATATGAAAAAGCGAGCAAGAGTATATCACAGTACTTACTTGACGTTTTGCGAAATCGATTGTTCAGTTTATCAAAAGTGAATGAATAAAATAAAAGAGACGTTTTCTATAAATTAAACACAATTAAGAAAATAATTAATAATTTGACATATAAAGATGCCTGAAACGAAAAGAATTCTATTATATTCTACTCATTTATTTATTTCTTAGTACATTTATTACACTTAAAAGTGAATACAGTACTATCGTTATTCGATAAAGTTTGAAAATAAAGCAGGATGAAAATAAATATAGTACATAATTATATAATATGTCAGTTTTATAAATATACAGAGTGTCCCAGAAGTGCATATAAAGCTTCAGGTATTTCTTTCCTACGTTCCATAAGGGTGCCAAGAAAGCAACAATTAATTCTCAGGGTTTGTTAGTTTCAGCACACGAGACAAAATACGAGGCCAACAAAATTGGTAAACTTGGCAACGTTGCTTATGTATGCAGTTAATTTGATTTATACAAAGTGTCTCAGAAAAACTATTCCTAACTTTCAGAAGTAGTAGAGGGCATGTAGTTAAGCAACTTTTATTACTAAAGTTGTGGCCGGAAATGTTTCCACATCAACTTAAAACGAAATAAAAAAATGAGGACTAGAAATAATTTCGATGTAAAAAGTAACTTTTCTATTTATTTCCAGTAACTACAAAATTTTAATTAATTTCAACTTATTATGAAAACATGAAAAATTATAAAAACTGTTTAAAATTATGGCCTCCATTTTAAATACATTATAACGACGTATAATTGAATGTAGTTGCTGGAAATGAATAGAAAAGTTACTTTTTACATCGAAATTATTTCTAGTCCTTATTTTGTTATTTCGTTTTAACTTGATGTGGAAACATTTCCGGCCACAACTTTATTAATAAAAGTTGCTTAAGTATTATCTGTTCACAAATTAAAAGACCACTAGCGATGTTGCCTTGTGAAAAGTACAACCGGCAACATTGTCCTAGTTAGAAATTTGGTAACATTTGACGAGTGCTTCTTTCATTTTAGCATTTAAAATATTTTTCTGCTTTCGAGGCATTGAAATGGCTTGTTAAAATGAATATAATGTAAACAATATAGTAATAAAATTGATTTGACATGAAACTTCAAATACCTTGCCAACCTTACTATTTTGATAACGTGTTATAGGGGACTGGTGGTTTTTTAATTTCTGAACAACGTATACATGCCCTCTACTACTTCTGAAAGTTAGGAATAGTTTTTCTGAGACATCCTGTATAAGAACTTTACACTAAATAAATTTCACATATCGTCGGCCTAATTTCAAAATCTCGTAAGTTATGTAAAGGTCATTTTATAAGAGAGCATAAAAACCATCTCATTTTTCAATAAGCTGGATTGATTCATTTTTTCAGAGAGCATTAATTGAGAGCGATCTTTCTTGTTCAGAAGCGACTGATATTTGCCATTTTCCCGTTATCCTTTTTGCGCAGCTACAACTTGACAGTTCTATGAGCTTTGTATCCTCAAACCTCACCCTTAAAATCTGCATGTAGAAGATGCATTTTAGGTGTGCATGAGTGTTCCCAAAAACGTAAGGAATCGCGTAGCACATATTAATGTTTATGCACTTCCTTAAAAGCAAATATGCTTGGAATCAAAGCTGACGAGGAAACGTCTTTTTTTGTTCCTGAAACGTATTTCTGATGATATGGGAAGCGATATATTTTAAAATCTCTGGAATCTACAACGCGTAAATAATTAGGTGCTGAGTGCTGACTATTGAAAATTATTTATTTTAAGGCGATTTCGTTCGGAGCGCTTTGATTATTCTATTTTTCTCACTCTTAATTTTATCGTGATTTAGTTGTGAAATTCATTCACATAATGTCGAGCATAATGTGTTTATTTAGCAATTGTGATAAGTAAGTACATGCAAACGATACATTGATATGTTATTACAGATTTCGGTTAAAAAGTAAATGATTTTTACGTTAGTTTCGGAATTTTTCGATGTTCAGTAGTGCAGCAAATGTACTATTAGGCGTTTACAAAAATTCACCCAGTTGATAACCGGATTAGAAGTGTGAGAGAGAACATTAAGAGACTTAGCGCATGTAAGAGTGAGAAAAATAGAGTACGGTGTATCTACCGGGTTAATTTTCGTAAATGCCTATTAGTATCACAAAATCTTTAACCGGACACTAAATAGCGCACAAAGCACGACGTTTCGTCGTCGTTCGACAGCTTCGTCAGAAGGGAAAATATATTTTTCACTTTTCATCGGACAAGAACCAACTTTAAATGTAATATTAGTGTACGTATAAGTTCCTTTGAAGTTCTTTGAGTCATAGAACTCCAGTGTATAGAATACAATTGACATTTCTCGAATCTTATTCAGTTAAATTTAATGTAATATGTGTGTTATAAATAATGATTGGTTTGTGGACGTTCCAAAATATTGTAAAACGCTCTTGTGCGCTTATGACTTACCGCGGCCACATTTAGTGACCAGGTAGGATGAAAAACTAATGTTACTATGACTCCTGATATTCTTAACTCGTTGGCCAAAGCCGTGTTTCTAATTTTTGTTGAAAACCATTTATTTGGTAATAATGCATCTATTTAATAATAGATGCCGGGTACTACTAATTTGTCGCCGTCTGGTGTTCGTTTCCAAAATTAACGCATCTGGTTTCCAAAAACTGGTTGTCAGATTTTATTCAAGGATGGGCTAACTAGATGTATATAGTTATGTACACCTGAGTAAAGCCACCCTTAACCAAAATATCAATTCTTATCGTTGTTTATGTTTATTTAGGCTAAGCTTTATATTCGACTTTGAGGAAACTTTCCTCAGTTCTTATTTGCCATCGTGTTAGAGAGCTCACGCAATTCGTTATTACGCGCAAATTGTAATTACTTTTTAAAATAAACTTTTTTAAAAAGTCGATTCTTTATTTTGCGTATTTAACTGGCGCTGCGAACAGGATACTCAAACGGTGTAAATTCGCGAGTGAAAAGTGAAACACCGGCCCTTTTCAAAGGTTTATTGAGTATCTCGAACACCCTCATCGTCACGAAGCTAGTTAGTGCAACTCCACTGGACGCCTAGAGAGAGGTCACAAACGTCCGCTCTCAACTTAGGACATCGTCATCGGAGCGCTACGCTACACCAGCTTCACCTAGACGTCATCCCCCGTCCGAAGTCTTCGTCACCGAGTGCTTCATTGGACACGCTAGGCATCTGGAATGCTGTTGGCAGTAGTTTTGTAAGTTCGTCTCCTTTATCCTTGTTTTATTATAATTTACGCATACGTTTAAATGCAAAGGGACAGATCCCCGATCGTCTTTAGAAATACCGCTAATAGTTCGAGCGACTCCGAATCATTGTCAGATTTTGAAAATCTTAGTATAAATCGTAACAATAATAGTAACAAAATGGCACAAATCACACAACTAGAACTAAATTTGGCTAAGGATATGTTACCAGAATATTCTGGAGGTTCGAAAAATCTAGCGTATTTCATTAAACAAGTAGAAACTTTTATTTCGCTTTTAAGAAAACCAGATGAAAATTGCGTATTTAACACATTGCTGTTTGAGCAAGTAAAATCTAAGTTAACCGGAAATGCGAGAGACATATTAATAACCAGTAACTGTAGCAAATGGTCGGATATGAAAGAAGCGCTTTTGCAAAAATTCGGTGACCCGCGATCGGAAGAATTATTAGTGCATGATCTATCTACCTGCTTTCAAAATAATTCGGAAACATACGAACAATATTTCGAAAATATTAAAAACAAATTACAGGTTTTATTAGAGTACATTAGCATTCACTCTGCTAATGAGGCAACCAAAAATTGTAAAGAAGAATCGTACATAGCTCAGGCCCTAGCGACATTTAAAGCCGGGATCTTGGAGCCTTACTGCTCACACTTAATGAATCAAAATATTTCAAGTTTAGAAGAAGCTCTGTATGAGTGTAGAAAATACGATAACGAAAAATCCCAAATTGGCTTTATGAACTTTATGCGAAGTAGATCTAAACCAATCAGTCACAACCCATTCCCCAAACCACAACCAGTCCGACAAGCGACACCCGTCTTCCGCCCGAACTTTCAAGCACCCTTTACTAATTTTAACAAATATCCTCAGCAACCCACTTTCCAAAGACCTATTGCCCCATTTTTCAAAAGTAACCCACAACAGACGTTCCCAAGAGGACCGATAAATATCCAACCAAGACCTACACCTCCTCAAAAATTCTTTACGAACAGTCAAGTTTTCGGAAAAAAACCTGATCCCAAACCAACACCCATGTCAATATCGACTAGGAACACCTTCTTTAGACCACAAAACCCTGCTGCACGAGCACAAAAACCAAACTTCGTTTTCGAAGAACTCTTTAACGTAGAAAACCCAGACTTTCAGTCACAAATGAACTCTTATCCCCAACAATTTCTCGACAACGAAGGACATCAAAACGAAAGCGAGTTCGACTACGAAAATTACACCTACGACACGACCAACTTTGACCAACAACAATACCCAACCGACGACTTTTGTGAACCAGACACAAATTTTCGCATACAGGCCTCGGAACAATCAGAGTCGACTTAAATTCAATTAGCAACAGACCAAAATTACCGTTCATTTCAATCCCCAGCCTAAACCTAAAAATCCTAATAGACTCCGGAGCATCTAATAGTATAATCAACCCCGGTCCTGCCCATAATTACTTTCGCAATCACTTCTTTTCCCAACAATTCTGTGTCAAATCTTTGAATCAAACCATTAGTGATAATAAAAATATATCTTACCCTATGCTAAAAGAATTCGGTATTCGCGAAAATATCAAATTTCACGTACTGCCCTGGCATGATCGATTTGACGCCCTTATAGGTAGCCACGACTTTCAAAGACTAGGTGCAAAAATTGATTATAGAAATCAAATCCTGGAAATAGATAATGTAAAAATTCCGTTTTTTATCGAGCTCAATCCGCAAAACTTTAGACCTTTTAAACAAATCGCTAATAAATCGATTAAAATCCCCGTGAATATCGAACGAGGACAAGTAATCATACCGGAAATAAACACAAATGACCTATACATCCCTGAATCTCTCGCTTACGCGATCGACGGATTCTGCACGATACCTTTCGAAGAAGAAAGAGAAGTAGAGGTTAATTACCACCAACAAATCGATGTGGAACCAGTCACGAATGTAATGATCGAGAAACCTAAATCGAACTTTGCCAATGTCGACGTTAAGAAAATTATTCGTACCGCTCACTTAAATTCAGAAGAGCAAGCCGAAATCATTGCCGTATGTCAACAATTTAAAGATATTTTCTACGATGAAAATTGCAACCTATCTTTCACGAACGCCGTGAAACATAACATTCGCACTACAGATGACGACCCGATTTACTGTAAAACATATCGTTACCCCTATCATCTAAAGAACGAGATCCAATCGCAAATTCAGAAACTCCTAGACGACGAAATTATCAGACCTTCAATTTCGCCATACAGTAGCCCCGTATGGATCGTGCCCAAGAAACTGGACGCGTCAGGAAAAAAGAAATGGCGATTAGTGATTGATTACCGTAAACTTAATGAGAAGACCGTAGAAGATAAATATCCTTTACCCCGCATTGAAGAAATTTTGGACAACTTAGGTAAATGCGTGTATTTCACGACGCTAGATCTAGCACAGGGATTCCACCAAATAGAGATGTCACCCGATAGCATCGAGAAAACGGCCTTCACGGTAAATAACGGTCATTACGAGTATACTAGAATGCCATTTGGCTTGAAAAACGCGCCTTCAACCTTCCAACGCGTGATGGATAACATCCTTAGAGAACACTTACACAAATTTTGCTTTGTCTATATGGACGACGTTGTAATTTTCTCTAAATCCTTGCACGATCATATAGTTCATATTAAACAAATTTTCAGTAAATTCCGCGAATTCAATCTAAAGGTACAACTAGACAAATCTGAATTCTTGCGTAAAGAAGTAGCCTTTTTAGGGCATATCATTACCCCTGACGGAATCAAACCAAACCCCTCGAAAATAACCGCTATTCAAAATTATCCCCTCCCGAGAACCGTCAAGGAAATTAGATCCTTCCTCGGATTAATCGGGTACTATAGACGATTCATACAAAATTTCGCCAAGGTTGTATCCCCTTTCACGCGCTGCTTAAAAAAGGGAACCAAAATTAACCCGGATGATCCAGATTACGTTGAAACATTTCATAAGTGTAAAGATTTATTGACGAATACGCCCGTGTTAGTTTACCCCGATTTTAGTCAAACGTTTTATATAACAACGGACGCCAGCAACATTGCAGTCGGAGGAGTATTATCGCAAAATGGACATCCTATCGCATTTTATTCGCGCACCCTAAACTCAGCCGAAAGAAATTATTCTACTATTGAGAAAGAGTTATTAGCAATAGTAGAAACGACCAAGCACTTTCGCCCCTATATTTATGGCAGACAATTCGTAATCGAGACGGATCATAAACCACTCGTGTGGCTCTTTTCGCTGAAAGACCCGAACTCACGTCTAACTAAATGGCGGCTCCGTTTGGAAGAATTTGACTATATAATAGAGTATAAAAAGGGAAAGGAAAATACAGTAGCCGATGCATTATCCAGAGTAGAAATAAACACTAAAGAAGTAAACGTCGAAGAAGACGATTTAGACTTACTTTCCTTATTACCCCAAATAGACAACGATGAAGATTTACTAGCTGTTGACGCCGACGAAATTTTAACCGAAGGTATCAACCCAGAAGCCGAAGACACACAGTCTAACAACACGAGACATACCGCAATAGAGAACCCCGTATTTACGCTACCTGTTTCGGAGAAACCTTTAAACCATTTTACGAATCAAATAAAACTTAAGTTGGGAGACCAATATAAAACCTCTTACGAAAGACCGTTCAATAAACACTGTTACTCAGCTACTATCAGAAAAGGACAAGAAGCAGAAAACATCACGAGACTGTTAAAGGAAATAATTAATCCGAAAAACCTTTACGGGATTTACTTTTACGACGAGAATATCGAACAGATTTTCTCAAACACCTGTTCTAGCATATTCGACAACAATATAAAAATTATAAAAACTAATTTAGCTTGCAAGGATCTTGAAAAACAAGACGACCAGAATGACGTCATACAAGAGTATCACGACAACAACCATAATGGCGTAATAGAAACCTACAATCACTTGAAGACGAAGTACTATTGGCCAGATATGAAAGTAAGAATAAACAAAATTATCAACGAGTGTGAAACATGCCTTCAAAACAAATACGAACGGAATCCGTACAAAACACCTTTCGCTGGACCGCTCTTAAGCAAGAAACCCTTTGACATTGTTCATATTGACACTTTCAGTTTGGACGGATCGAAATTTTTAACGATAATAGATCTCTTTTCTAAATACACCTAGGCATACTTTGTGAAGGACTTATCCGGCATTACAATATTAAACAAATTAAGACACTACTTTGCACATCATAACTACCCGAAGAAAATAGTATGCGACGAAGGAAAAGAGTTTAAGAACAACGTCCTTCAAGAGTATTGCAAACTCTTTAAGATCGACCTGCACTTTACAACTAACTATAATTCTAGTTCCAATTCACCCGTTGAAAGAGTACACTCTACACTTTTAGAAAAGATACGCATACTAAAAACACAAAACAGAAACGAATTATCCCAAAACATAATGATTACCGCCGTGCTCGTGTATAATCAGTCCGTCCACACGTCTACCGGTTACACCCCATTTTCATTGTTATACGGCCCGTACGAAAACCTTAACGCGCATGAAATAGATCTAGACCAAACTGTCTATGAATCGTACAATGATAAAAGAAAAAAGGAACTCATGCCGTTTTATGAACAGATATACCTAAAGCAATTAGACCGCGGAACAAAAATTTTGGAAAAACGAAACGAAAATAAAGAAAATATCGAAATAAACGAACCGACAGTCTATTTTAAAAGACCTCGAATAAGAAAAGCCGATCTATGCTATGACAAAGTTCACGTGACAACAATAAACAAAGACAAAATCGAAGGAATTAAAGATAGGACAAATTTGCACGCTAATAACCTGTGAGCAACTAAAAATCAGATTAGAGCAGGCCGTGCAAAGAAAATGTATGTCTGTGATTAAATGAAAAGTCAATAAATTTGACAGTCCATGAATGTATTACATTAATTAATTCAGTTAATCACAGACATACATTTTCTTTGCACCGCCTACTCTAATCTGATTTTTATTTGCTCACTTTTTATAAACAAAAGAAAACTAAGGAGAATTAAGAAAAATATTTTATTACAGGATGACCCTCCTGGCAATAAACCAGGCCCTTCGAGTAGAAAAGATTGACACCGATGGTTACTTTCTAGAGGACTTGGGTCCTGCGAAGTTAATCGATCATTTCCATAAGTTTTATTTTTATTTTAATATTAGTCAAATAAGCTCTAGTTATAAGAACCTCCTAAATAATGTAGTTATTTTAGAATTAATGAATAAAAACAATCACTCGGTCCCTCTCTTGGACATACTAAAAGAAAACTGTCTACAAATTGAATTAGAATTATCAAAATTCAACCATAGAAACAAACGCGCACTTATAAACGTTCTCGGAACAATCATTAAGTCCATATCAGGTAACTTAGACAATAACGATTTAAACGATATTAACAAAAACCTAAACAGCCTATTTGAGAACCAAAATAAAATAACGAAGCAGATAGATAGGTACAATTCTTTCGCTAATCACATAACGGAACGCTATTCGAAAGACCTAGAAATTTTGCAAGAAAACATTAATACGTCTTTCACCGTTTTAAACAAATTAGAGAACGACATAAATAATCAAATATTAATTCAATATAACATTTACCTTTCGCAAAAATTGCTAGGAATGCTCCACAATATTCAAAGAACTATTACCTTAGCCTTTAACGGGATCACGAACTTAGAGATAATTTCCACGATGGAATTAGCCGAAATAATAAATCATTTGAAATTTATTTACAAAAAGGAAGAGCTCCTCAAGCTCGACCGATCACATTTAATTAAAATACTAGAATTTTCGAAATTCGGAATTGCCTCAATTAATGATACTATAATATGCATTTTACACGTTCCAATTTTAAACCCGCACCCGTACACCTACCAAAGAGTTTATCCTATCCCTGACGAACAGAAGAAAATTCTATTACCACCGATGAAGTACCGCCTCCTGAGCGTAAATGAAGAATTATGGACAGAAGAACAATGCTCGAAAATCGATGAACAAGTGCTGTGCCTAAACAGAGCTAGTGAAAATAAGTGCTCGCTAAATAAAAACTTCGCACAGAGAGTTTTTATTTAGCGAGCACTTTTAGTGTCGTAACTAATGATTATAAACTTATAAGACAATTAAACTACAACAAAGTTTTAGTCTCCACTAAGGATCCGATTAAAATTGCTGAAGAATGTAACAATAAGTTAACTCACGAATACGTTGTAAAGAATGTATTGATATCCTCAGAAACTAATTGTAAAGTAATGATTAACGATCTTACATTTGAAAACACACACAGTAACTTCACATACGAGACACCTAAAATTTATAGAAATAACTTTAAGATTACAAAGCACAGTATTCTAAAACAAAAACACCTTGACGATTTTACAAGATTAAAACAAGAAACAAAGGAACTCGACAATAAAATAGAATTGCACCCAATAGTAAATTTAATACATTTATCTGTAACTTCCTTGTTTATAGCAATTTCCTGTTCACTATGTATACTACTTTATGTATTTAGGAATAAGATCATCAAAGTTTTTGGAAAAGGCAAGCTTTACAAACAGGAAGGACTCGATATTCCGCTTCGGGAACGCTTAAATGTTAATTCAACAACTGCAAAACGCGAGGACGCTTTATCTTAAGGGGGAAGGAGTTATGTACACCTGAGTAAAGCCACCCTTAACCAAAATATCAATTCTTATCGTTGTTTATGTTTATTTAGGCTAAGCTTTATATTCGACTTTGAGGAAACTTTCCTCAGTTCTTATTTGCCATCGTGTTAGAGAGCTCATGCAATTCGTTATTACGCGCAAATTGTAATTACTTTTTAAAATAAACTTTTTTAAAAAGTCGATTCTTTATTTTGCGTATTTAACTATATAAACAAGGGTAGTACTTGAGCAATCACTGATTTAGAATAGTTTTATGGACAGAAAATAGTATTTTAGTGTTAAGTAAGTAGACATTGTAAAGATAATGGTGCGTTGGTGCTTATTTTGTGAAAAAAACTTGTAAAAGTGATCCTAACCTTTCATTGCACATGTAAGTGTTTTCCATAGGCGTCACATAGTAAAATATAATAGTTTTTGCTATTTGTGTGTAGCAATGTAAAACTATAAACGTTTGTTTTAAAAGTAATCATACTTATCTAAGCTATAAGTTTGCAAATCTCATGGCCCCCTCTCGCCTGTTTTCAATAAATCGCGAGCAATCTTACGAAATAACTCCATATACGAAAACCATTAAAACGGGCGAATTCATAGACTTTATTTCTGAACATAATTAATTCATTTTTTTTCCTATATGCCTGACAACTAGCACTACAAAGTGATCATAGGAAATTTCTCTATCATCATCTGGTAATTAAGAAAAAAATAATTAACATTGAAAAATTGTAGTTGAACTTTACAGCGATAATAAAAATACTTCCAGATCGAATTTTGAAAAACGCGTTGATCACTTTGTAGATTAAAGTTTTGTTAACAAATCAGTGAAAACAGCTTTCAAAAATATGTAACCATAATTAAGTTATGAAGTCGCCCGATTTGTATGTTTTTAGTGAATTATTTCTGTAAGGCGTGAATATATTCTCCCCACCTTAAGAGCTGGGGGCGGTAACAGAATAGACAATCACGTGATCTTTTTTCACGGCCTGAGAATATATTTTGCGTTCCGATTTTTTAGGAGTTATTGCACATGATCTCAGATAGGATTAAGGCGGGTAATTTAAATGTATTTAAGTTTGTGCACTGCCTTTTCCAGTACGTTTTTGGTACTTTAATATTTATTTATACATACACTGAGGTCTAGCAACAAGTACATATCTTGTTGGTCAAGAAAAGATCAAGTTCACTATGTCTAAATAGTATTCAAAGGTACGGCTTTTTCCACGGTTGGAGAAAAGGTATTTTTAGCCGGCTAAATTTCATCACTAGGAAAATTACATTTTTATAGAATTATCGTTTTGCCTATTCTGACGTACAACTTTTTGTGTGAACTTTCGCGTCCTGGCATTTTTCGTTGATTAAACCTAAAAAAAAAATTTTGAGACGCATTTCACTTCGAAAACATTATTTTGTGTAACTAACTTTTGCATCAACTCCTTTTTCTCGTTATTAATTTAAATGCAGTCCTTAAAATTTGAAGTGGGACACTTACTTTTTTTTTGTAAATTTGTGTTTGACTCAACTTATGTGTATTAGAAGCGAAATAGTAAAAATATAAAAATTTACATTTAAATAGAGTTCAAAAGAACCGGTATGAAGTTAGCAATAACTTTCAGCAATAAAAAAAAATTCTAAAACTATACCAAAACAGTTTCAGTATTTTAGTATAAAAATCTACTAATTAAGTAATATTCAATAACTTAAAATGAATATTTTTAGAAATTGATTCGAAATTGACCTATCAAATAATTTTGCGTTAGGCGTACTCAACATCTTCAAAAATGACAGCGTTGTTATATTTTTAAATCAAGTATTTTTAGACGAATATAATCTATTAATAACGGGCTTTCGATAGTGTAAAAACAAAAAGGGACATATTTTTTGTTCGGCCACAATTAAATCTTAAACTTTAGTTCCGCATGACACACGCTTGGTTTTTCTCAAAAATGACAGCATTGTCTTATTTAAATCAAATGTTTTCAGACGAAAATAATCCATTAATAACGGGTCTTCGATAGTGTAAAAACAAAATGGTACATATTTTTTGTTCGGCCACAATTAAATCTTAAACGTTAGTTCCGCAGAACGCGCGTTTCGTTTTTCTCAAAAATGACAGTGTTGTCGTATTTTTAAATCATTTTTGAAAAAGTTGAGTACGCCTCGCGCAACATTACTTGATAGGTCAATTTCGAATCAATTTCTAAGAATATTCATTTTAAGTTATTGAATATTACTTAATTAGTAGATTTTTATACACTGAGAAAACAAAATGTGTTAATTCAACCAAAAATTTTGTTTGAACGTATTGAACCGAAACTTTTTGTTGGGTGAACACTTTTTTTGGTTGAATTAACACATTTTGTTTACACTGATAAAACAAATGTGTTAATTCAACCAGAAAAATGTTCACTCAACAAAGAGTTTCGGCTCAATACGTTCAAACAAAATTTTTGGTTGAATTAATACATTTTATTTTCTCAGTGTACTAATATATAAATGCTGAAACTGTTTTGGTATCATTTTAGAATTGTTTTTTGTTGCTGAAAGTTATTGCTATCTTCATACCGGTTTCAAAAGAAATAAACTTTTATGATATTTTCTTAAACTGTGGCCTTTTCTTCAATCAAAAATTGCAAGATGCGAAATATTTTTACATTCTGGATTTAATAGTTATTTATGTACCAAGGTGGCAAAGTGGCACTTTATCAAACGAGTTTGCAAATTGCGATCTAAGGCGAAGCCGCGGTGAGCAAGCAAACGAGGTCGATAAAGACACTTTGCTGCCGTGGTGCATATAATATTTTTTCGACTACTACATACTCAACCATTTATTATGAAATATTCAGACCTTCAATATCTATGTTTATATCTTCGTAAATTTTTGAAAAATTTATTTCATTTACCTTAGAGTACGTTATAAACGACACTGGCGTTTCGATGACACCAAAAGATGTGACGCACAATGTGTTCGCCAGCGCAAAAAGACTTACGTTCTACAAACAAAAAATCCACCACGCAAAAACAGTCACTTCGCGTCATGATGTTTGTCATGTACTTAATTATCAACATTTTTTAACAATTTTCGAAAAAATATAGATACATATTTACAAAGAAACATATTTACCGCCAATTTTTCTTTTCCTACATGTGACCTTCTTGTTAATGGAGTTTAATTTACACATGTTTACAATTTAAAAAAATAAAATAATGAATTTCATTACAGTGTTGAGCTGTGGGTAATATTAAAATTGCGCATGTGCATGAAATAGGATTATACGTAAAATTTTTGGTGTTGCAGCTCCAATCCTCTTCAATACTTTTACAAATATAGGTAACTATAGTCCATTCACAAAACTCCCGGTGACGTTTACATTTTTATATTGAAAATTTGGAGTGTATTTGATAAGTAGTAATGTATTTAAGAGTCAATATCTTAAATACATTACTACTTATCAAATACACTCCAAATTTTCAATATGAAAATGTAAACGTCACCGGGAGTTTTGTGAATGGATTATACTTGTTCCTTTTCTACTATACGACGCATATGTGCAATTAAAAATAAAATCTACTTTGAACGATAATTGCGTTTTATTACAATTTACCGTAAAAAATGTGTAAGTATTTGAATATACTTATATACATGTATGTGTATTTCTGAACCCGTTGAATGTACCAACATTATGACCTAACGCAGCCTAGTAAGTTGCTCATGATGACGGAACCACCGACACGCGAGAGTTATTATCGTTCTTTCTCAATATGTGTTGAACAGAGATAGCTCTAAGCAACTAATGTTGGTGGTTTTCAATAGCCGCATGGTCGAAAGGCGACTGCCAACCAACCAATCATAATATCACAAATATTTCCCCTTAACGTAGCAAAGTAGGGATAGTAAAATGCGAACTTCTGAGGGGTAACGTTGTAGGATTCCTCTTAAGGCGCAAACCACGCCCACTGAATAATAGGCCTGCTCAAAGGAGTGGGAGAATACCCCGAGAACTTGGGACAATGCCGCGCGCGCCGCGCCGTTAATTGACGTATTATTTATCTAATGCGGAATGTGTAATGCAGAGTCAGAATTGACCATAAATTTATTATTGTAAAATTAAATATATTCATAAAACTAATTCCAACATGTTAAAATATATACAATGCCCGTGTGTGGAATATAATTATGTAAACTCACAAGCACGAGTTTAAAAATAATGTACTTAATTATTTTGTTGTTTCTAATATCTTTAAATTAAAAAAAGAAATAATTCCTTTGAAACTATTGGAAATATGAACGATATAGCAGAGTTAACTGAACTACATACAATACATAATAGTTCTAACTACTATTGTCCAGGAGTCGCAGCGAGGACTACTATGATTCTTAAAAAAAGGATATTTTTAATAATGTTAAAAAATAAGTTCTCTTAATAATTAAATACGAGATGTAATAATAATACATAATTGAAACAGATGAGTTACTTTCACACTGCGATACTGAACATGAAGTGACCATTTTAAATTAATCAGTAAGCCCATTTACGTACAGTTACGTAACAGTTCGACGGCGAGACGCGTACCATAGACAAGGAAGGAAATAGACTGCCGACTCTTGCATATAAAAATGGTGGCAAGTTTCTGCGCCATCTGTATTTGCCTGCCGTATAATAATACTAATAGTAATGCAGAAACCTGTTAAAGAAAAATCCGGGAAATTTAAATATATCCCTACAGCCATAATAAATTTTTGTTATTTATGAATCGTTCAGTGAACGAACAATAAGTGACTATGATGCATTAGCATAATCACTTATTATTCTTTCACTCAACAATTCATGAGTACTACTTATAAACAATGAAGAAGTTCAATCAAATTTCATCTACAAATAATTCCATTATTGCAATGATGTCTGTAAAAGATTTTGGCTGGTAATGTAAATATGTAGTAGTAGTAGTAGTAGATGAAGATTTGAATCAAATAATTCTTCACAATTTTGAGGTACACTGAAAAAAATTATTCTGTAAAATTACTAAGAAAAACATTGGTTTTTTGTTACCTATGATTTTCCTAGTAAATTTACAATTGTTAGAAGTGAAGTGTAAAATTCCATTTCATATGTTTTATTCAGTACTTTTACAAATTCTTGGTAATCTTCGAATGCACTTTATTTTACCTATATTTTCCAGTAATTTCTAGTAATTTTACCACAACACTTATAATCATTAAGAAAATTTACACGCGTTCTCTGTAAATACACATACTTCAATAGTTTAGTGTAAATAATTCAATATTTTCAAATTAAAATTACATATTATTGTAATTTTGAGTTACAGTTTACTATTAATACATAAAGTGTACAACATTTTACAAGAATTAAGGAAAAATAAATGTAATTTTATGTAAAATTCAAATCGTTAGCCAATCTATATAAAATCAACTGCCATTTTTATCAGTGTAACGAATGAGCACAACGAAGTACTATTATATCAAAAAAATAAATAAAAGAAAAATACAATAAGAATAATAATTTATTTGCCATGATGGCAGAGGTACAAAATACTGCACATACGTAAGAGGACTTGTCAAGTTGAAGCAAAAAATGTAAATGCAATATGTGATTACCTCATTTGAAAAGTAAACAGGATAATTTTACAGCGTAAAAGTTAACAAATTAACAAAATTAATTTAATGATTTTTCTACAAATTAATTAAAAATACCTTAAAGTAAATAATTCAATAGCACTGATTTAAAATCTCATCCACAGAATAGAAGGCACCTTATATTAACATCATCTGTTTTTAACATGGCAATTACATGTAGGCAATGAATATTAATTTCGATGCAGGATTTATTAACATGCAGTTAAATACAAAAAGTAGTAAGAAGTAATTAATTATGGAATTGCTTCAACAGCTGCCTCACAGATTACCATTCTGTCTGCTTCTAAATCTGCACCCACATTTAAAGGAATTACAAATGACTAATATCAATCAAATGTTACTGTGTCACTTACATATTAAACAGCTGTCTGCTCCAAACGATGAGGTGTGAATCCGTTTTTTATGATGTAAAGAATAAACTCTCTGGTGTGGTTCTTGTGTTAATGACCAATGTTCAGGGGACGATGCCATTGTGGAAGGCACACTGTGCAATGCGTCTACAATAATCAACTTTAAATATTTACACTTAAAATACAAGTACGCAGACCTCGTAGTTTCTCAGGTGTAACAGGTTGCTGTTGGCGTGATGGTTGCCAGAAACTATTTTCCAGTGTCAGGGGTTCCTCGAGTCCTACAGAGAAATTCCATATATCTAATCTTCTATTTTTGCATATGTAAACTATTCTTACCTGGTAAATTTAAAGTAGGCAGTGCATATTTTAGCAATCTTCCATTTGAATCTTTGCATTGGTCAAAAATGGCGAAATTACTACGGGAAATACAGCGATCATATGGCGATATCCCTGTCAATTCTGCCAACACATACCTACCCCAGGTCTACCAACATCAAAAATTCACGAGTTTGGCTGCCATCTGTATTTGCCTGCTCTAAGTAAAACTTAGTACCACCTTGTTGCATAAAAGTTCTACCCCCCTGACGCGTACTGACCGAGTCCCCCGAAATCTCGATGTTCCCCACTATCTAACTTCGGCCTATGTGAAGTGGGCGTTGGTCCAACCAATCGAATGCGAGTTACAAGCGTTATGACGTTATGTCATGCAATTAAGGGTCTGAGCACTCTCTTACAAAAGCAGTTACACGAATGCATTCCAGTCTTAATTTTAGTACATCACAACAGAGGGCACTACGTGTACTATTTCTTTGTGCGCAAGCACACACTCCTGACGGACAACGACGCTGCGTGTGAATCACTTGCAATCGTTTTTGTTGGTGGTTGTTGGTATCTATTGTGTTTACGTGTTTTTGGTTTATTGTTATAAATTGTGATTATTGAAAACTGTACTTTTAAGGTATGTAATTCGTTATTTTCTGTTTAATGACTAGATGAAAATAGTTTAAGCTTTAGCAATATACTAAAATGTCCTTCGTAACAAATTATAATTTATAAAACAACTGCAAAACAGACTTAACTATACATGTGTTTCTTATGCTAGTTTTGAAAAATTTTCTTGTTAAGTACAAGAAAAAGTTAAAAACAAGTACCTATTATAAAAAGAGTACATGTGTGCAGATATCAAAAATGAAGCATTTTAGGCCACATGTTTTTATTAAAATCAGCCCATGAATCAAGGTAGATTTAAAAACTTTGAGCTGTCGTTGCAACTACCGCTAAATGTTAAATTATTGTGAATGGCTGGGATAATTTATAAACTCAGTTACAACAGCAGCAGTAGTGACAAGTGAGTTTATAAACAATCCGAGCAATTTAGAATAATTTAACGTTTAGGAGCAGGTGTAATGACAGCGCAAAATTTATAAATCCACCAGCCCTTCAAATTTTTTGCAATCGTTAACTTACACCCTCTATATGTATAATATTTGTTATAAAAATACATATGTAAATTAAATACTAAAATTAGATAAATGCATTGTCATGTAAGCTATAAGCTATTATTGATTGATTGATTGTAACATATAGAAACATCTTATGTAAAAGGCTGAATTAATGTTATTGCTATGTTTTTACATTACTCATAATCAGTATGAATAAATTATTTACACAATTTTTTTTGCCTAGTACAAATATGGTTTACCATACCTGTGCCTGGCTGCGAGGATAAAATATCAACGAGGCATCGTTTTCCCAACCCTGAGAAGGATAAACATCGTTATGATTCATGGATTCTTTTGATAGCTAATCCAAAGCTATGTGACATGGATCCATAGCATGTTTATTACTCTTATAGGGTATGTCATAAACTTTTTAGTCCTGATGACAAATCAACGAATATGTATCTGAAGAAGACAACATTACCTTCAATGAATTTACCTTCATCGGTTCTGGTTGATAAACCTCCTATTTTAAATCCAGTTGCTATTGCTACAAGTTCTAGAACCCCAGCAATTGAATGTTCATCAGAACAAGGTTTGTATCTTATTTATGTAATGGTCCAAAATACTTATATTTCTAATAAAATATTTTAGTCTATAATTCATTTGTTTTTGCCGAAACCACAAATATAAAATTTGAATTTTTGATGTTTTTGGAAGAATACTTTAATTTTTAATTGATATTTTTGTCCACTTTTATTCAGTTCATTTATGTATCCTCAAGTGATCGCTGCATTTGTATTAACCAATTTGTTTTGTTTTTTCAGTTGAAATACATACTGAAGTTCGACAATATCAACCTACTTCCAGAGATCAACTATGCTGTACTCCTACAAGAGGTAAGTGTAATGTATTCACACATTCTTAAATTACTTTTATATTTAAAATTCAAGTATGGCAATCAAGAAACGTTACAGTTTTTATTGATGTAGTGAAAGCTTTTTAAACAAAAGTTTTTAACAAAAAATTGCTTAGAATTAAAATGATGTATCCAATTAAGCTATATTTCTCAAATAGAAAGTGCATTTATTAATTGTTACAAGTTTCCAGAATTACCAGAGTCGTTACTTCACTCCCTTGGGGTCACACGTTCGGCTGAATTAACACTAAAGGCTAAAGCTTTATACAAGAAAGCTGTTGC